>OY998120.1:32439171-33640400 GCA_963921985.1 Agrilus biguttatus | reverse complement strand
TAACGCCGGTGTAGGTACTATTCAGTATTGTTTTAATAATTTGAAACAACTTTGATTCATGTCGTCGTGGCAAATGAGCATTAATATATCCAATAAACAAAATTTCCGCTGTAAGTTTCCGAGCAAGCAGACGCACACTAATGGGCAGTTGTTTAATTATCTCTAAAAATAGACGTTCGCTATGCTACATGTGTACATGTATTTGTATATCCATACGCAGTATTCACGTTCCTGCGTACCTATCTATATATAAACATACATTAAAACATTAAATTGCCGTTTTAAAAATAGAGCATTTACTGTTATCTAAACAAGTACCCTTTGGCGATTTAATTTTAAAAGAGATAAATTTATTCTAATGTCTATATTTAACCCGAATTTATCCGTAAAAAGAGAAGGAAAACTTATCCGGAAACCTTCTACATTAGAAGCTTTCACTGAATGAAACGCCAACTGCAAAAATATTTTTCTTTTCTTGTCAGTCAAGTGTACTCTGGATGCCCGAAAACATTTGTATAATAATAATCCTTTCATAAATGGTTATTAAGCCTAATCTTAAATTATAGAAAAAACGTTCCATGCGGTAAATATCTTTGCTGATATTTGAAGGTTGAATGGTTTCTACCTTAGCTTGATAAAAATCCATGATCAAGGAAACACAATAAGCAAATTTTCACAAAATGTTTTATCTAATGTTTAGCATTTGTCTCGCCATACTTTTGTTGGTTGACAGTTTTTATTAAAACACAAAAATTCAATTTCTGCTAACCGTGCTAAAGAAGGAAGATATTCATTTGATGGTAAGTTAGAAATTTTACATATAAATAATAAAGGTTACAAATTAAATTTATTAGAGAATTTAGAAATTAATAAATTTAAAAAACTAGACAATAGATGACAATTCCCTTCTACTAAAAATATTGTAATTGTACCACAACCACACCCCAATTATTGTAAATTATATTTAGGGATGTAAGTTACAGTCAGTGGCGGATCTAAGATTTAGAAAATTATAATTAAAAAAGAAACACTTGGTTTTAATTTGTTTCACTTATGTTAATATGTTTCGGCTATATTACTTAAAAACTAACTTACAATTTACTTAAGTAGGTAAACTACCTACCGACATGTGACCGATCGTAATAGAGGGGGAACCCCAAAATCAATTTGGTCATTTAAAAAGATTTTATGGTTATTGTTGGCTCTAGTTATCTCTAAAATTTCCAATAAGTCCAATCTTCTACTTTTGTTTGGAATGTGTATCAATTTAAAATTATTTGTATCTAAGGTATGGTTGTTATTCACAAAATGTTGTACCAAATTTGTATTTTTTGATTTAAGAATTATTGGCTTCATGTTCAATGAGACGTTTTTTAACCAACCGTCCAGTCTGCCCTATATATATTGCTTCGCAATTATTACTTACATTTAGTTTCGTAAACCCGGCTTTTTTCATTTTTATTTTGGCGTTCCCTATTACTTACTAACAGAGAACCCAAATTATTTTTATTGGTGATATATTCTATTTTTGTAATCGTCTTTTAATATTGGTACTAATCTTAGGAAAATAATTAATGAAACAAAATATACTTTTTATTTACCGTTTTCGGATATAGTTTATTCATTATTAGCCTTTTTTGTTTTTTACTGATCATTTTGTCAATAAGTGAAACGTTGTAACCATTATTGAAAGCAGTTTGTTTTAAAATGTTGTTTCTTTTTCAAAATTCTTCTGTGATAGTGGTACTGATAGGAGTCTATGGGTAAATGAATGAAAAGAACTTAATTTTATATTGGGAGATTGTTTTGACCTAGCGTGAGGGATAATATCAGTATAAATGGGTTTTCTGTTTTCTCACCACCATCTCGACTAGGATTTAGAATTGAAAGGAGGGGCTGCAGTAAAAAAAATTAATGTTGCCTTTCATCTCATTATCAAATATGAAAAGTTATTCACGATCAATTGCATTTGAGTGTATGATCTTCAAATTCGGAAACATTAATACATTGATTTTCAGCAATTGACTGTCGTTAGATATAATTTAAAGTGAAATTATTCATTTTTAATAAATTATGAAATAGAATATTTAGCCATTAATCTCTCATGTTTTATGCTGATGAAAATCATAATAGTTTTCTTGTCTCTGACGTCGACGACTGACGAGTCGTCAGAAACCCAATCGAAAGTTTAGAGATTTAAATTTACAAAACCAGTCCACTATCTCTTCTACTGAAATTTCTATTTCCTTGTGGAAATTGCCTAATGCTAAACCATTCAGTCGATCCTCTGCGAGTCACTCTTAGATAGATCTGAAGATGGAAGACGTTTCAGCGGCGATAGGGGACCTACAGCCTCCATAGCCCCCTTCCTCGATCTGCCACTAGTTTCACTTAATATTTAATAGTAATAACTCATGTCCGAACTCTGAAGAAGTTAAAGTTTGATGAAACATATTAAGTTACTCGTTTATTAAACACTTTGTGAAAATCTAATGATTTCTTCAATTAAATAGATGAATAATTACAGTAAAAGTATGCAAAAAGACATTTGTTTTCATGCAAAACTTTATGACTTTATGACTATGATTACGTATATTAGTAAGTTTAAAAATATATCTCAGTTCCTCTTCGAAATTAGTAATATATTAATATGTTTAAAAGTTTATGTGGTGTTACTAAAAAGCACCTCAGGTGTAATTGTACGAATAGGTATATCACATTCACTCAGTTGATCTTTTAGTGTTGTTCTGAATATTTCGGTTTTAAGAATTAGTATATTTAATAAAATTTAATCAACTTGGCTACGATTTGGTTTAACATTTTTTATAAAAGAAAATGGACAATAAATTATGAAACACGAGTGTTTGGAATCTTTGACCCACCCCTTATCTGCTCCGCAATGTTATACGAAGAAACGCAACCTCTTCGCATAACGAAGGACTAAACAGTTTCCATTGAAACTTATTACCTTATCAGTAGTATCCTTGACGTTTGTACTAATGTGTAACATGATCTATGAATACATTATAAAAAAAATATTGTTCGTAAGTATATGCTAATGTTTTGTATTAGGTAAGTAATCCAATTACCCAGTAACGGTTTTGTTTATAAACAATATATATAATGTAGTTCTTATAATGGCTTATAATAACAAGACAGTGATTGTTATTATTTACGGAACAATTGAAAAAGGAAAACAACAACAGAGATGCGTTCACACGTAAAATGTGTCAAAATACCAACTATTGTTATTTATACATAATCATAAATGCATATTGAAAACAAAAACTACACCCGTTTTGCTATACTATATCTTCTTCAGATGAAGATTTTACAAACTTAACATATTTCAGCAGTACGTATGCCTTAAAATTTAAACTATTTGGTGGTAGGTAGATATTTGAAATTTAAGTTTAAGAGCGATGCATTTTAGATATCCAATTGGTTTATAGTTATCCAGCCATTTTTCTGTATTTCAACTGAGTTCAATATCTACTGCTGCTAACTTCAATCAAGACTGTTCGGATTCCTTTGTACAGACTAATATGTTGATTACGAATAGGCAATCTTATAAAAATAGAATGAATATGTTTATTTTAAAGTTTTGAGGTAGGTCCACATAAGAGACTTAAACTCCCTGTTAAACGAACCCGATTGTTTAAAATAACATCGAAGTTTCAATGTGGAACGAAAATATAAACTAAGGCTTGTTTCATACAAAATAAGGCCACAGTTACAATGTGGCCAACAAACTATGTTTATGCAAAAAACAGTAAATTATTATGGGATTATGACGTTTGAATAGCTGGGATTTGATATACGTATTAGGTGTTAATCGTTTTACATGAACATACAACATACATAGTACCATTGTAGTCATTGGGATTAAAAAATTTTGGTTATCAAGTTATGTGGTTTAAATAGCTTTTGGGTTTATTGTATTTGGTTGTCGGACTTTTAAATTCCGCGTTCCACATCGAATATCTAGTTGAATTCCAGGTGAACCTTCGATTTCACTGGCTGTCCCTGACCACCTTGAGCTTCCCTGACTTTCCATTTAGTGGACACCCTCTGATAACCTTTACTGTAGTTTTGTTTTGTTAACATTTTGTTAGCAAATAATGACATTTTAAAAGTCTTTTGTCAGAATCCATTTCAGAAGTTTTAGCAAAACTAATTAATATTTATAACACCTGGTTTTTTCTCTTTGACTTATATATATATATATATATATATACGTTAATTTTGTAAAATAAATTTATTGATTAATGATACACACAAACTAAACATTTAACATTTTTCAATGTAGTCACCTCCCTGCTCTACACACTTTTACCACCGATTAGGAAGCTTGAATATTCCTTCTTTATAAAAATTTTGAAGGCGAGTTGTCAGCCAAATGCGCACATACTCCTTTACTTCTTCATTGCTTTTAAATATTTTGCCTCCAAGTGATTCTTTCAAGGGCGCGAACAAAAAATAATCACAGGGTGACAAGTCAGAGTTATAAGGCTATAAGGAGGATGCTCGAGGGTTTCCCAGCCTATTTCTTCCAATTTATTTCTTGTCAAAACTGAGGTGTGTGGCCTGGCGTTGTCATGAAGCAGGATGGCGTCTCGAATGAGAATACTCCGTCGTTTGCTTCGATAGGCGATTTTTGTTGACTGTAACGTACTCAGTTACTCAATAGTAAGCCGCATTCATTGTTCGTTGATCGTGCAGAAAATCAAAAACTTCCCTTGAGTAAAAGAAAACAGTGGCAAGCACTTTTCTGGCAGAGACGGGGTTTGGTTGTGGCTTTGACAGGGCAGCCTTCATCCTTTTTTCACCACTCCTCACTCGTCATTTTTGATTTGGGAATATAGTGGTGGACTCACGTCTAATCACAAGTGACGATACGCCTCAAAAAAACAAAAACCTCCCCTTCTTGTTGAAATCGATTCAGAAGTCTTTCACTGATCTCCGACCTGACCTGCTTTTGATTTTCGGTCAACGACCTTGGAACCCAGCGAGCACTAATTTTTCTAAAGCCAAGTTCATCGGTGATGATGGATTGAACACTCCCATAGCTGTGGACAGAATCGAGCGCAGCTGCTACCTAAGCCGGTTTCCCCCTTCTCATAAACAAAACAACACTCGAGCATTGAATCCTCTAGATCGGAATTACGTGCTAAGCTAAATAGTAAAATTACCGTTTATATTTGATTTACCCTCGTATATATGATAACAATATGCGGATTTGCGGTAAATCATTAACTAATGGTTGTAGATTTTATAACATTTCATCACAAACTTTAATAAAGTAGAAACTTTTGTAGCCAAATCGTGGAAGTGTCTGTAAAAATATATAGTACGATAACGAAGATTGTTTCATTTGGTAAACGGTAATGAAAATAGTTATGTTTATGTATAGATACATATAAGAGATTAATCAAACTTAAACTTTCATTATTCGATACTTTTATTTGCTTTAGTTATTAAGCGGTTACTTCTTCTTGTTAAAATTTCTTTAATTTTTTTTAATAATCCCTAAACAATTTGCATTTTTACAATAAATTAAAGGCGTAAGTGTAACGATGATAATAATAATGTTATCAAGTATAGTAGAGTTTGTAATCGCAGTACCTAGTACCTACTCGTTTATGTTCATGTTCGATATTTTATGAATTTCTACTTTTATCTTTTTTGTTTGCTTGTTTGTTTGTTTGTTTTCTTTTTTATTCCTTCACTGTTCCATTCAATTATCGGGCAGTTTTTTTATTATCCTCATTAGAACAATTGCGATTTCGTATTGTGGCAGTGTCCATAAAAAACATTATAGGTAATAGTAATTCTGAATAATGAACTCAGTCAGCTACTGTACGCCTGCTGTTTTATATTCTTACGTGTATGTACGTGGCACAGTCCGGTTTGTTTACAAACAAAACCGTCCTAGTGCATTCATTGACATTTCGATGACGTGCATGTTTCCACAAACAACACGCAAACACCGAAAACAGTTATACATTATAATTTTAAACAATGCAATAATTCTATTGCATAAACGTATTAGAAGGAAAACGTAGAACGATTTGTAAATGAAAACAATCACTTACCTAAATCAGGAATCGAACTTGTCGGTTCTTCGTGAGTAACACGTTCTGTTTTGATTTCGTTCGATTTTGACCTTGGCGGAGGTGGGGGCGGCGGCGGTCTCATAACAGCCGACGGAGAAGACGTCGATGACGACACGACCGACGACGTCGGTGGAGGCGCCCGAAATTCCGATTTCAAAACAATCGTAGCAGTTTGCATGTTGCAAATATTTCAAATCAGGAAGTTCGACTCGACTAGTGACACAGTTAATTCAGCATTTTGCGAAAGCTGGTAGACAACAGGACGCCCGTCACCTTGTTGGAATTCGATTAAAAAAAAGTTACTATAGGTAGTTAGCGTGGGAAGAGGAGTCACTACTAAAATTAGTTCGTTCGTTCGTTGGCTATGGCCTGTAATAAGAAAGAAGTGTGCCAGTGACCGGTTTGGTAGCTGCCGAAAACTTGTGACGCGGCGGCACTGGCTGGCGCCCGAACGAAAGTGAAATTCGAAGTGCAACGGAGGTTGTAAGGGCGCGCGCGGGGTGTACGCGTGCGCCGCTGCACCCGTCTGTCTGGCACAATATGCACCACTTATTAATCGTCGCAACCCCGTTTCGTCCGTTGTCTGATATTACTTCGTCGCGGACACCACCAACGAGCGATAGCAGCGTGGCGAACGGAAGAACGTTCGCGCGGTTATGATGAGTCGCGACCGCGACCGTGCGGCGTTTGTGGCGCGCTTGGCCTTGTCCTTGAACGCGGCTCCTGAACTCGGCTACGGAGGACGAACGAAACGGACGGGTATCGATTCGGGCCGCGCGCGTTGAGTTGACAACGCACCACGCTCTCTTTATTTATCATCTACGACCAACTACCATCATTTGACAATGATGCTTGCTCCTAACTAGAGTAATAAAAGCCGTTGGGCGGATTGTTTTGTTTTCACTTTTTTTTCCATGCTTATGTACCCATGGCTAACAGTTTTATATGTATATAGGACGACCCACTTTCCGGAAACGATATACAAAGGCAAAATTAGGACAAATGAAACTGAATGAAATTAATACCTATATACTTGTGGCGTGGCTATTTTATCTACATATTATTGTTTGTGTACTGTATTTTTAGAAAGTGTTCTTGAAATTAAATTATCAACTTAATTTCAAGATCATTTTTTTATTTATTTTTTTTATATTGGTATAAACTCGAATGTGACTTCATACCTGTAACGCAGTGGTGGTAAACCTACGACACAAAGGTTTTGTAAGTGACCCATGCGTTTATTGTAAGATTGGCCTACTTTTTTCAATTATAAACAGAGAATAGTTGATCGAAAACATTAAAGAATTAGATTACAGGAAATCGAGTGCCAATAGTCTGGGATTTTGATAGACAAAAACATTCGTTTGTTGAATTGCGCTCAAACTCTTAATCCGTTCGTTATTTTATTAGAAGAAATAAAGCTCTGGTCAGCAAGCTACTTAGACTTTTTGAGGAAGAGGCTCACAGTCTGCCTTTAGAAGACTGCAGGTTTACACCAGATACCATAAGGTGGAATTTTGAAACGGTGCTGAAACTCAGACTGAGCTGTGCTTCGATAGTCTGATGGAGTAGTCCTTTCCGCTAGGAAACTAAGAGGCTTGGTGTTGAGATTTATCAATCATTGGCATTGTACCCTTCAAAGTTACCATTTGTAGTATCAAAAACAACTACAGAGAAGACGACAAGGAGCGGTTTAATGAGTTCTCCAAAGACGTGATCATGAGAGGTGTCTACTGACTACACAAAGACCCTCTTTTTCTTCGATAAAAAATGCACGACCAGCCTACATCGTGAAGACGACTGGTTCTTGAATAAAATCTATCCCGTGTGACGATGACCTATGGTGCATCGATGGGCCTAGGAACACAGAGAGGAGTGGAATTAGCATTTATAACCACCGAAGCGGGAGCAGGTACTCTAGTAAGTGATAATCCTTTGGGTCAGTTTGCCTCCTTTTCAGACGAATAGAAGAGCCATAAGTCGTTGTGTCTGGGAAGTGTTGGCTATTAACATCACTGGGTGCAGATACGTATGTACTGATTGAAAAAGTGGTTTAGATGCCCTTAGAGAGTATTCGATAAAGTCGAAGCTTTTAGAAGACTGCCATCAATCAACAGACCATCGACCTGAACCAAGATAGTCTTGGTCTGGGTCCCGTACCATCGTGGCTTAAAGGGAAACGTGCTTTCAAACAACCCTACAAAAGACAGTGCCCAACCACCTAATGGACTCAGAACCTGCTGTTGGCATTTGCTGTAGCCTCGTCTAGCAGGGAAACAACCACGACGTAGGCAGGCAAAGATCTTCTTGTCCTCTACAAACTGCAGAGACAAGGAAGAAGAAATTCTCAACATCAATAGGAACAACGACAGAATTCTTGTGGAAATCCTCACAAGCCACGAAGAACTGCGCTACCACAGGAATAAATCGGGATTAACCACCAGTTCTTCCTGTAGTTATTGCGACATAGACTGTTACACTGTTAATCTACAAGAACATTATCTGTTAAACATTGATTAACTCACAATTAGTGATAAATTTATACAGATGGCTTAACTTCGGCGTCTGTAGTCATTCGTTAAACGCTGTTTCAAATTGAGTTTCAATGTTTATTTTTATTTTAGCTTATCACTTGTCACAATGTTTAATGTTTCCAAATAATTGGAACCCCTTTTACTTTCCCCCTCCTCCTCTCTAAGGTCGGCACCACTCCTTGTATAAGTATTGTTGATAAAGGGGAGGTTATTAAATTCACTTGTATTTTACCGAGCGGCGTGGTCTAGTGCTCTAGATCATTGCTTAGCATTCGGGAGGTCACCGGTTCGTACTCGGGTTCGGCTGCTCTGATCCAAGTTTTCTGTGGTTTCCTTGGATCATTTAAGCAGTAATATTCCACAGACAATCTTTCACTTCTCTTCTGTCTTCATTTCGTCCGTCTCATCTTTCACTCCCTAATCACACCACCCACCCATTCCCACGATTCCTGCAAGGAGGCTGAAAAGGGCCTTACGCCATACCCTCCGGCTTTGCACCACAGTGTAGGTTGGAGGGACTGTTCGCCCACCAATACGAGTAGCTGGTGGGAATGAAACACAAAAAAGTTAGTTTTTCCATACGATAGCACCATTGATATTAACACATTATTATATAGTAAAATTTTCCACAATAACAGAGGCATTGGGGACAAACTCATGTTGAACAAAACATGTAGGTTTAAAAACAACATCATAAAATTTCCTTGGTGTCTGTCAAGGTTTCTGCCCGACACTTATGGGAATTGACTTTGAAGGGTGAACCAAACAAACAAAAGCGAACTCAAAAAGTTATACATACTTTGATTTTTAACATTTCTTTATACATAGGTATGTTATATATCATGTATTTTATCTTACCTTGATAAATATTATTTCGAAAAATATCTACAAAAGATGAAGAACTTCATGAATAAGGAAAAATGATAGAAATCGCATTACCTGAGATATGTACTTCCTTTGTGCTTAAGTAATGAACGTTATTGATTTGATAAAAAAGATAATTAATTCAATTTCATTAGACAGTAATATTTCTCAGATAATCTTTCACTTTTCTTCTCTGTTCATTTCGTCCGTCTCATGTGTCCTTTTTCAACCACCACCCACCTACTCCCATGATTCCTATAAGGAGTTTAAGAGGGACCTACATCCTACCCTCCGGCTTTGTACTACAGTGTAGGTCGAAGTAACTGCCCCCCACCAGTATGAGTAGCTGGTGGGAATGAAACACCCAAAAGTGTTTTGTTTTCTGTTTAGATGCTTACGAGTAGTTTTGGAAGGAGGATAAACGCTAAAACTTAATTTTTGAGACAATTGTGTTCGCCATTAAATGAAACCTTAATGAAAATTATGATCAAAATTTAAAGGGTTTCTTGAATAAAATAGACAAGTAATACGTTTTAAAATAATTTGTGGTTAGTAAAACTTAATGCATAGTTGACTTGCACTTGACCTAATTTCGTTATTCAATGACACAATTGTACTAATCTTGAAGAGATTAAATCAAATTTAACTTTCATTTATATAGTGATGAGTGAATACAAGGTCAAAACAAACTACTACACATCTTACACAAGCGAACAGGGTTTCTAAAATTATATAAATTCACAATAGGTGGTCGTCTCTACTCTTGGTTTCGTCTGTCAAATTTTTGATCTTGTTTATAAAACCACAGGAGCCTTTCTTTTATTCGTAAAAACTGATATTAAAAAGGAATTTTATCATTCATAAAAATATTGTATTATTAAACTTTTTAATGATTATCGATGTATTATCAATTGTAAGTTTATGAGCTTTTGAAGCTCTTTCTTGCATCTTTGATCACTTATCATTATGTGATTTTTCACTTCAGGAGTGGCTAGAGGTATGAAGTTGAGATCAAAATAAAACATCCCATAGTACTGCAAACAATTCATCTTGTATCTTGAAATTTGGCAAGAACTATACTTATATATAACTAATCACATAACAATAAAATTTATTTAACTATTAACACTTCACTTCGATTAGTAATTGGTTACCTGTTTGATGTTGGTTTACTAAAAAGTCCATGACAGCAAAAATCAATTTTATTCGTAACTTTGTCGTATAGGTACTCCAGACTGCCACAAGTATAACTTTAAAAGATATTGTGACGTGTTTAGTCACGAAAATACAATTAAACGAACGAAAACAACGAAATTTATTAATAACTAAAATTAAATTAATTACAGTTCTGATTAACACAATTTTTCACACTAGTAAATCTATTTTTCCCGTCGCCGTATTCTTCGCCACTACTTATACTCGCGTTCCACTGCCGCCACTCTATGACTATCGCCTGTCTATCGCTCCTGTCACCTGTCAACGCACAACAACCTGACTCGGTCCGCCCAGTACACTCGCTTTTATAATTTTCAGCATTTCTTCCAGAACGTTTTACAACCTTCCTGTGTTACTATTGTCTTTTTATTGATCGTTGCTAGAATATTCCAGACGTATCTAAGAAGGTCGAGAATATCCAGTATCTATTCCAGGAAGGTAACCTTAATTAGGACTGAACCAACACAAACCGCAAGTACAGTTCGTGACAATATTGTTATGACAAAAATGTAAATATGTTGAGACAGTTCCGACAGAATACCGACCATCCAACCAACTACCTGCTACCATTGAAAAGTGTTCGACGAATAAATACAGACAGAGTAGCGAGCGCCATCTGTAGAAATTTGTAGTATTGTTGTGACCGAACGCCACGGACTGTCGGACGGCAGCATATTTGAAATCGTCCCGAAAGTCGACAGTCGCGGTAATAATAGGCGATAAGCCTCACGCCTCACGCCTCAGGCAATATTGGGGAAGTTTCCGTAAATTACCAGGAACATTCCGTAATGGTAGAAATAAGTGACGAGCATCGAACGAAATACAGTTCGATATAAGGCAGCTGATATAAATAGTGCACAAACGAAATGAGTAAACAGTAATATCAATCCTTAGAGATATGAATTACCGCTTGTAATATGGTATAAATAACTATATGTGAATGAAACCTGTTTAAATAAGTAGAACTACTAGAAAATTTGTTATAGTATGAATAATATTGCCATTGTTAATCCTTCTTTCTGATTAATTTACTACGTATTTAATAGCCGGTGAGAAATACTGTAATGATTTACAATTGTTCCTACATTTAATGCATTTTCTTATCTTATGCTGAGACTGGCTGTATCTTAGGAAAATGCTGAATATATTCTATTGGTAAGTGGAATCGGGCTAATATTATTCTTGAATTGTCCATACCAACAAGAAATAATAATAATCGAAATACTGCGGTTGTTGGCCAGTTGGTGAAACGTTTTCAAAATAAAATAGTAAGGTAAAGAAAAAGCACTTGGTAGTTTCACAATAACACAACAAATATAATTTTAATAAACCTTTAGCTAAAAATAATATTATTGACATCCTTATAAAGGAAAAACAAAAGAAATTACTTCACTAAAACATTTTTATACCTTGCCAAGCACAAATGATAAAACACGTTACCATTACATTAATTATATTCCAAATTTAACTAATAGGATAAGTAATAAATTAACAAAATTAAACATAAATTCAATAAATGTAAATTAAATAAATTTAAGTACGTTATTAGTGAATAACAAAGAAAAAACTGAATTGTTAAAAGAGTGGGGTTTGTCAAATATCATGTAAAATTTTCCCAGCTATTTATTAAGGACAGACTGGTAGAGCCTTAGGAGTTAGGACGAAAGAACATCTTAAATCAATTTCACAAATAAATATATGTAGCGGCTTCACAGAACATTGTATAGTAAATGATCATACTTTAGACCAAGATAATATCAAATTAATCCATAAGGGCAGATTGTTAAATTTACTATAAGTAGTACTTTTTAATAACAAATTAGTAACGAATAACCAAACCAAATTCCATTTATCCCCACTTTTAATAAATCTAAGTATTTAAAACCTAGAGGTAGAAATTTATAGTTAGTATACATTGGTACTCTTTTGATAATGGTGCAACAACCGAAACGACTGTAGTCAAGAATTTAATTCGATTAAATATTGTGAAACTACCAAGTGTTTTTTATTTACCTTACTATTTTATTAAGACATAATAAAATTCAAATTATTATCTTTAACACCGGGTTCCGGATCATAACAATAAATAAAGAACATTACATTACATATATATATATAAATTTGCAGAACGTATATTATTTGCTTTCCTTTTTCGCTATTGGTTCTTAAATGTAGCGTTTTTCATACACTTTTGTATTACGTTATTGTAAACACTATTGAGTTTTTGTTCCTTCAAATCGCAGTTGGTACAACGTATAATACGAAATGGAGGTGAAATATGTTTGTATGTATGCACGTGTTTCGCACGTGTATGTATTAAAGAAGTAAGTAACAACAGAGACTTTGTAGGAGGTCGAAAAGCAACCTTGACCTTTAACCGACTTAATGGCCACCTATTTAATAACTCTCGCTGTCGTTACACATTTTCAAATATGTTTACTTGTGGCAGTTAATTTGTAAAATCCGGCACTACGAAACTCGACTAGGCGTTTAACAAAACAGAGTTGTTTTATAATGAAACTTACCAACTTTTCAGTCGAATTGTCAATAGAAGGGTTACCAAGCGTCATGTATTACAAGTCTGTGTTCTGTATCCTGTTCAGGCCCTCTGCAGGACGCCAAACGTCCTTAATTTTACTAGCAATTAGCAATTATGTTCGGGTTACACTATCAAAAAAAAAAAATAGTTTTGCCCAAAAAAAGTATGAAAGACGAAATGCATCTGCTAATTTTGATATGAAACTGTTAAAAATTGGCAATGATACAAAGCACAAAACATTAAATATTAAAAATCAAATGAGATATTTTCTTAGAATTTTTGAGAGTTTAATTGATAGACTGTTTATTGTATTCTTTGTAAAACATTTTTTTAATAAAATTTAAAGGTTTGAGTAACAAAAACACTAGGAATTGTTTCACTATAGATTTATTACCCTCAACAATATTGTTTCAACCATTGCGGATCAGATCAAACAGATAGCTAATAACAATGGTTATAATCCCAATTTAATTGATAACATGTTACAAAAAAACAGCCCAAAATTATTACCAGACAACTCTACAATTTAATCACCCTGACAAACAATTAGACAAAGAGTAGACTTTCATGAATTATATCAAAGAAGTTATCTATAAATTAACATTGCATCTATTTTAATTAATTTGATCAGTTTACTATTCAATAATAAAGCTAAATTAAATTTTTTGGAGAATAGTGGGGTTTATAAAATTAATTACAAAGTTTTTTTAGCGTTTTATGTAGGACAATCTGGCAGAGCCATTAAAGTACGATAAAAGAACACGTAAATTCGGTTCTAAATAAGATAACTACAACAAGGATAGCACAACGTTATGTAGACTACCAACACAATTTAGATGTTGATTCTATTAATTTAATACGTTCTGTTTGCAAATGTCAAAAATTAAATTTATTGGAATCTTTAGAAATTAAGATAGCGGTTAATAATAATCAAAACATTCTCCGTTGCAATAACGGACTTTCCAAATATATCATTTACCCGGAATTATGCACGTGCATTCAATCATAATATAATTTACATGTTTATAATTTGTCTATATTCATTAGTTTGTAATAATTTGTACTTCAGTAACAATTTTTCACTTGAGAATGACCCGCAAGGGTTGAAATAATATTGTTGAGTTTAATAACTCTATAGTGAAACAAAACTCTTTTGTGTTTCATTCCCACCAGCTACTCGTGCTGGTGAGCCGGCAGTTCCTCCAACCTACACTTTAGTGCAAAGCCGGAGGGGAGGGCGTAAGGCCCTTTTCTGCCTCCTTGTAGGAATTGTGGGAATGGGTGAGTGATGTGGTTAGGGAGAGATAGATAAAACAGACGAAATGAAGACAGAAGAGAAGTGAAAGATTATTGGTGGAATATTACTGCCCCAGCATTTGCATATACGATCCAAGGAAACTACAGAAGCTTGGATCAGAGCAGCCAGACGCGAACTCGAACCGATGACCACCCAAATGCTAAGCAATGATCTAGAGCACTAGACCACGCCGCTCGGTAAACTAACTTTTTTTTTTCGGGGAGGAGAAGAAATTTTCTAAGACACCCAGTCGCCCGTGCGACTGGATAGTGTCGGATTCGCCCCCGGAGGGCGCTTACCGATTAAAACCTCCCCCCTTTAGGCCGTTATAGGGCCTTAAGGCCCTCTTCAACCAATAGGTGTTGTTTAGTAGTTTAGGGCTTGAGAGAAATAAAGGCGCCCAGGGCCTGGTGGTAAACTAACACTATGTATAGCATATTTACTTACATCTATCTTCAATTCTTCGAGGAAGGGTGGTTGTTTATATTTTGTGGGTATACATTTGTAGAGTGGTGTGTATTTGTCTATTTGGTCATTTAATAAGTTTATGGTTTGCGTTTTATTCTATCGATTATTGCAGGATTTAAAGGGTCCGAATTCAAACACAAATAAACAATTTCCTAAATCATTTGAAGACACTACATGACAATATTAAATTCACCGTTGAAATTGAAAAAGATAACAGCATTATATTTTTGGGTTTAAAATTAACTAAAGTAAACAAAAAGATAGTTTTTGATATTTACAGAAAACAAGCGTACACAGACATAATAATACATAAGTCATCAACCCACCCAATAAGCCACAAACTAGCATCGTTCAACTCTATGTTACATAGAGCCCTAACTATACGCTTATCGGAAACAAACTTGAAAAAAGAAATAAATACCATAAAAGAAATTGCACAAAATAATGGATATACAAGCAAACTAATCGATAAACTATAAGTTACAATACAAACAAGCAAATAATAATGTCTACCCCAGATTAAAAAATAAGAATATAAAATTCAGAACAATAACATAGTTCGGTGAAAATTCACAAAAAATAAGAAATATTATAAGAAAGAGCTGGATAACGTAAACATAACTTTTAAATCGTACACAATATCAGCTAACCAATTATTCAATAATAAAGATAAAATAGAGGAAAATGACAAATCAGGCGTATATAAATTTGAATGTAATTTCTGTAACGATGTGTATTTAGGACAAACTGGTAGAAAATTCAAAACGTTACATAGACCACGAAAGAGCGGTAAGATTAAAAAGTAATACATTAACTATTTGGAACACATTTACAATAATAATCATAAATTTGACAATATTGTAACGAATTTTCTAGTTCACTTATTTATTTAACAAACATTTATTTACAACTATTTATTTATCTGACAAACAATAATGCACTTTATTCATATCACTTTGTACCTCGCCGTTGAATATTTATATTACGCGTCCGGAAATCAACTGTCCGTCTGACCCAGAGACGAGGGTATTTATTTATCGAAAGAAATTACTAGAAAACACGCTTTCCAAAAAAACACTTGTTATGACAATGGAATATTCTCGAGCGTCTATTGTCCGACATCAATCTTTCTCAACATGAAGCGTGCCGCCTTCCCGGTGAGTCAGTGTTAATCGATACATCGCACACACGTACACGTTCATTACAGTATATTTCAAAATATTGATATGTCAGGGCAAATCTGAGACCAGATTCAAATTCAGCGATTACAGATACCTCGGAAATGACTGATTATTTTGACCTTTTACATAGGTAGTACTCAAGGAGACAATTGTGTAAGTTTTGTAATTGTAGTATGTACGCTCTCACAGCCGGCATTAATCGAATAAAGATGATTTTCCGGGCTTGTGGGCCGTGGTCTATAGGCTTTTTGGTTGCCTGACGTTTCGTCAGCGGCTGCGGCTGACATCTTCAGAAGCGTTGGTGGTTTGGTCATTGTAGCAGCTATCGATCTCGCAGTCGTCTGATGTCGTAGGACATGTCGGAGAATCATCTTTATTAGTTTTGTAATTAGTATATCTTTAAATTATGATCTTCCGAGGAAATTCTGAGGACAGATTTGGACTCTGCGTTACTTCGTAAATGACATCTCTGGTCTTCGTTTCCTGATCAATGTTGACCCATGTAATTATAACTATCAAATTACTAAAAACGAAAAATCATGTATCTAATATGTTTATTGTTAGGGATTGTTTATATAGAATTAAGAAATTTCCCTTGCCAGGGGAGTTGTTTTCTTAACGTAATAAATAGATGAAAAAAAAAACAGTTTGTTTCGCAGTTACAATAACAAAACAGAGCATAGAATGAGTTGTGTATTCATCGAAACTAAAGTTATTTGGGCGGATATTTTTGCATGAGGTCAAGGATTTGCATCTAACAAACTGTTTTCCTCGTGTATGCAAATACATTGAAAACTAGTTTATCGCATTTGTAACTGAACAAACAGTTGAATGAATTATTTCCTGCACGTATCTTGTACTTTTTGGCTTCTTTCAGAACAATTCAATTTTCAAACTGATTTTTTCCAGGAAAATATAAAAAAAACAATTTGTCAATCATATCATCTACAGATACCGAAGTGCATTAAAAGATGTTCTCATTATAATAATAATTAATACCAAATACTACCTATAAAGATTATAAAAATCATTGCAAAAAACAATGGTTACAATACGAAGGTAGTTGATAAGATACTCTACAAAAAACAAGAACAAGCTATTTTAATGTCAATTTATCCCTACAACCCTATAATAGAGGACCTAACATATAGGAAAATAGTTTATATAGGAAGTCCCAGTCTAAACATAGCGAAACATTTAAAACGAGATAACATACTGCTGCTTTTTATAATAATCATACACTAAAACAAATTCTGGTCAATAGCAAGTGTAATTCAGATTCTTCGCATAATAGTGGTGTATACAAAATTAATTGTAAACAGTGTGAATGTTATTATATAGGTCAGTCTGGCCGGAGCATTGATAGCTGTTACAAAGACCATATTGCAAGCTATAGAATAATAAAAGAGAATTCTAATTTTGCTAATCATTTATTAAAAGATAATCATCACTTTCAAAATCAGGATATTCCTAATTATGTAAAAATTTTACATTTTGCTAATAAAGGAACTAAATTAAACGCTCTACAAACTTTCGAAATTGAAAGAGCTCTTTGCAACGATAAAGATAACTTATTAAACGAACAACTAGATTTAAGCCAATCACCGCTGTTAAACCCTGAGATGTTTATTATGGGAAAACCAGTAATTAACCCTCATACACTGTAATATCATACCTAAGTTTATTGCTTCAGTTGTTACTAAACTCCTGTCGATGGCACAACTGCCGAAATACGTATAAAGTTTCTAAATAAATTTATGGAACATTTTCACTGAGTGTTTTTTCATCGTTTGTCCTAATTCTATTGAAACTAAAAACGAAAACTAACACCGTGTTTATACTCTTTAGTTAGACCTGATTTGCCGTCCTTACTTAGTTATTAAATCTCCCCTTTATTATCCTCTAGCCTAATCACCTCTTCATTCATTTCATTTTTATCGTATCATTTTATATCCCTATTTGCTTCTTTATAACATAACAAGTGCGCTAGTGCAGAGTCTCCTCTCTCGATTTACATAATCTACAAATCCATTTATTACATCCTGAAAGGTATATTTCCATGAAGATCGACTTGTTTTTTCATCATTATAGAGTCGTCAGTCCAAGAACTTATTGGACGCGCATCCCCATTCCTTTCTAACCTGAGCCAATCTTCGCCTTTCCTAGTCTAATTTAGGTGTTCCTCTAGCCCTCTTTACTGTTATTTCTAACTTTTTCTATCCACGGTATTTTTATCATTCACCTACAACATAATATTGTAGCGAATGTATACGTGTGTGCGATGAATCGATTAGTGCTGACGCACCCGAAGGCGGCGCGTTTGATGTTGAGACCGATCGATACCGGACAATAGTAGCTCGGAGAATCTTCTGTTGAAGTAACAAGTCGTTTTGTCTGTAAAGCGGTCGAAATATGTTCGCGTGTTTTCTAATAATTTCTTCTTACGGTAAATATATACCCTCGTCTCTGGGTCAGTGGGACAGTTGATTTCCGGACGCGTAATATAAACATTCAACGGCGAGATATAAAGTTATATAAATAAAGTGCATTATTGTTTGTCAGATAAATAAATAATTTGAGTTTGTTAGTAGTGTTTAAGTGATTAAATAAATAGTTGTAAATAAATAAGTGAATTAGAAAATTCGTTACAATATCTTAAACGCTCAAACTTTTTATTTTCCGCTGCACTCGCCATTCACGTTTCGCACCCATACAGACTCGCGATCTAACATATACATCAGAGACGTGATTAATAATATTCTCTGTACTAGAAAATGATGTAATTTGGGTATGCAACCAACAAAGCACATTCAGGGACACGTATTTAAGTTTCCCATGCGCTAAACGGAAATTTACGGACTTTAAAGATTGGAAATCATTTACAATAGCGTTTAACGTACAAACCAAATATATTGAAATTATAATTAAACTACTTTAAAAAAAATAATACTGTTCTTTACAATAATACATGTGCTATAAGTGAAAATAAAGTTAATTAGTAACGCAAGTAGATTCTTCGTTGTGTGGATGATTGGTGTATGAAGTTGATAAAAGAGATTACAACATAATCAATTCTATGTAAATACCTACTTTTTGATTATTTAGCCGCAAGATGCACTATTTACTACTTATTGATTAGTTACCTTATACTTACACCTAGCAATTCCATACACTCTTCTGAATTTTTTTTGTATTGTTCAAATAACTCATCAAACCTTTTAATGTATTTACCCTCTTTTATAATCTGTTTGTGTTTAACTGAAAATACTTGATTTGTTTATTTTTAGGGGCTATAATTTTTTTTGCAGTTTGCCACATTAATTTAATTTTCTTAGGACCGGTTAAATGTTCTTCTTTAAAATCTCCGAAACGACATATTCTTTTTCTGAAAATACATAGCTACAAATTATGATTGACTATAATCCAAACAAATATTTTCATTATCGTTTACCTTTGTGACTAATGCGGTACTGTTAAAAAATATTGTTTATGTAGTAAAGAATAAATAATAAATAATAAGTGAAAGGAACAACTACAAAGAGCAAAATCAGAATTTACCTTTGAGGATGTACTTTTGAAGTTGACGGGATTGACGACAACTCCGTATTTATAGTACTATTTTAGAACAAAATTAAATTAACTCTTTATCTTAATATTACCATTCAATTACTTGCTTACTTTTGCTCCTGTGACTAAATATTTCGTTTGTTGTGTCGAGGTACTACGGTACTACTTTTTTAATTAAATGATGAGGAAAATCAAAAACGCTAGGTACAGAATTTTACTTTAATTTTCTTTTTCCCACGGATATTAAAAAGTCATTTTCTTCAAAATGTTTGCTGCAAACAACTGAATTTTTGACGGTGTAAAACTTTCACGCCTTATTGCATTCAACCGTTTTTTCTTTAATTCAGGATCCTTAGGGAACCTTCGAAGAAATTATAAATGTATCAGTGTCTTATGTCTTATGTTTAAATTGTACTTACACATGAAAAGAAATGGAAGAACCTTTAGAACTCTTTTCATGGCAACCTTATGCACAACAATATGTAACCATATTGTTCTAATATTAAACTAATTTTATATTACTTTAACAGAGAATAGTTCATAAAAGTGTTCACAACACCCTATACACAAGAAAAATATTGTCGCACTACATTTATTTGAAATAACTACACTCAACACTTCATCTGCCTCAAACTTTCTGAGTGATGTTACGAGCGTTCTTAATAATTCTCGCGTTTTTGTCCCTTCATTCGCAAAATGGGTTGCCTACCCAAATGGCATCACTTTACAAGGCGCAGTCTAGTTATAATCACGTCTCTGATATACATACACTTTTAATAATCATTTTCGTATTTCTAAAGAAGCGATTCGACTGCGTTTTCTTTTGTTTTATCTGTGACTTCTCCTAGTTTTTTTCTTCATTTTTTATATCCGCTATAACCCTACTTGCACCTCCTTTATAAATCAGTATTTTTGTTTTATATTTATTTATTCCATGTCTTAGTGTCAATACCACTTATATTTGATTTAAGGCTGCCTCTAACTGATCGTTTCTAGATGATGTTAATGCTGCTACAACATCTGAAAATTTAAGCATGGTCAATTTTTTCCTCTATATATTCGTTAGAGCGAGGAAAGAGATCCAGACATATTTCCTATCTCATGCACGCTGCTATACGATTTAAATTTGCTAGACTTTTTGCTGTGTTGTCGTGTAATTTAAGAATTCGTCTATTTCTTCGGTTATTATTTATTGAGATCTTAGAGCATAAAAACGTTGAGGCAGCATTTATATATAAATAATAAATAAATAATAACCGAAGAAATAGACGAATTCTTAAATTACACGACAACACAGCAAAAAGTCTAGCAAATTTAAATCGTATTTTAATGTAATATTCTTTAAAATTTCTATTTGAGAGCCACTGAGTTTAAAATTACTAAAATATTAAAGACTAATAATAAAGGCATGTATTCATAAGTAGAATTTATCAATGTTTTTATAAAAAAACTGTTTAGTTTGTAAACTATTGAGTTTGCAAAAAAACATTCGAAGAATTTTATATTCGCATTGTTCTTTAAAAAATGTCCCCACTGTAATTCAGATCTCTGTGTTACTGCCAGTTACCTTGAAAATACTTCATCCTGTTTTGATTCTTTATACAATCTAATTTTGGTTTTTCTTTCATTTGCATAACTACGAGTTATCAATTCATATGTTACGTAAGCCTCTATTTTTGGAAAGTTTTGGCTTAAACGGTTACAATCTGGTTGCCACATATATGTTTTATATTATCTCGCTAACAATAATTAATACTGAATTTGCCAAAATCATAAGCATTTTGTTTGATAATTCATCAAATCATCACAATCGAGTAACTTAACATACATGTATGTGTTAATAATAGTGTTTCTATTGTAACTAGTAGTATACAGAATATGTTATTTTTCAAATATTCATATTTTCCCCTTGATTCATATATATGATGAAAAGATCTGAATTTTTTGAGGTGAATATTTTTAATATGTAATTAAAATTTGACTCAAGTTTTTGAGACAAAGACAAACATTTTATTTTTATTAACATCAGAATACAATGAAATTAGATACTGGAATGTTCTGGTTTTAAGAATTCCCAAACTACAATATTCTGTTATCTAATTTTAAAATGTTTGTCTTTGTCCAAATGAATTAAATTAAATTTTGTATCCTTCTAAAACAGCATATTTGAAGTTTTGTGATATAGTTACAAATGGTTTTCTAAATTTACACATTGGTATAAAGAAGACTGTTGATACGTTATGGATTCGGCGTTTACTTAGTGAAAATACATTATCACTTTGTATAAATAAAACACAGAATGTTGAAGATTTTCACAAATTATTTTTTTGGGAATAAAAATCAGACATTGATCCATCATGCCACATCAGAGACCAGAGACTCGAGACCAAGCAACAATCGAAACAGTGAAGGTGCACCCAGGAAGGCTAAGATAACGATAAACGGCAAACATTATGCAAAGAAAAAAGTGTTGTTCCATAAGAAAAATGCACGGGTGCATACTCGTACGTGTATGGTCACCATGGCAAAATTTCATCAATTGTGTTACGAACTGCTGCGCCATCCACCTTATTCTCCGGATTATTCTCCCCCCTATTTCATGTTTCCAAACCTGAAGAAATAAGTGGCAGGGCGGTAAAAGGTTTTGGTTGAATGAATAGGTCATCATGGTAACAAACGCTTATTTTCAGGGCCTTGAGAAATCCTGTTATTTAGAAGGAATAAATAAACCTAGAAACACGATGAACTAAATGTATTAAGTTAAAAGGAGGTTATGTAGAAAACAAAATGATTTTTTGAAGAGAAACTGATATTTTCCTTTAAAAGTTACAGATTTTTCAAACCCTCCTCGTAATATGCAATTCCTTTACATTGATAATGCATGTAAGACGTAATCGTTTACATGTGTGTTGGTACCTCCACGTGCAATAAGTGCACGATTATTATATTAATGATTTTATTCATCTCAAGTGGAACTTACGAACTCTCGATAGTGATATAATTAAAGGAGAGTGAATTTCTTTATTTCAACACCTGGAGTCATATGTGTTTAACTGGGCTATAATAAAGTAGAGTATCTTTGAGGTTTGTAGAAAGGATAAAATTATTCAAAAATTAATTATTTTTGAACAAAAACATAAATGTGAAAAGGGTGCGATGTTTGGTGCAAACAACGACCTTCGAGAAAATTTATTTCGTCCCTTGATGTTGAATTTATAACATAATAAGTGTTATATCTAACTAAATTGTTTGTAGTACAAAATAGAACAATTAGCAAAGTTAATATAACTTTAAAATTGTCTTTAATGTCATCACGTTAAACGTAATGTATAGACTATTAGAACTTACCAAGCTATTAATTCAATATCAAAGAAGAAAGCAACAATTTTTCTCTTAAATCAATTGAATAATGTTTATATTTCTATTGTAAATTCATATTGAACTTGGCATTCGTTCAGACCTCAAGTCTTTACCGGCGAGCAGATAAGGAACGTTGTATGTATTTGACTTGTCCCCCTTTTCACTTTTATGTTTTGTTTCAGAAATATTCGCTATCGGATAAAAGTAAATCAGCCGTTAAAAAAGGCATCCCGTAGGCATTTTAAATATTCGACCGAATGTGTTTTTCCCTTACTTTGGCATAATATGTGAAATATAGTAAAACAACATCGACATCTAAAAACGTTTGTATTTCGAGAGTAAATAAAATATAAACAGTAATTTTGTAAAATAAATTAGTTGATTAATGGTACACACAAACTAAACATTTAAAATTTTTCAATGTAGTCACCTCCGTGCTCTACACACTTTTGCCACCGATTTGGAAGCTTAAACATTCCTTCTTCATAAAAAGTACTCCTCTACTTCTTCATTGCTTTCAAATCTTTTGCCTCCAAGCAACTCTTTCTACGACGCGAACAAAAATTAGACTTGTCACAGGTTGACAAGTAAGGGCTATAAGGAGGATGCTCAGAGGTTTCCCAGCCCATTTCTTCCAATTTATTCCATGGGTCAAGGTGAAAACTGCGGTGTGTGACCTGGCGTTGTCATGAATTCACTGATTCACGTATACACTCGATTCTGAGACAGTGTAGCATGTAGCATCCCCAAACTGTGCCTTCAAACGAGTGAAAATTTCCGATGGTTTAACCATCGGTACCTTCATTGGTTAAAAACTTTATGATGATGCGCATTGTGATTGTGCAACAGACGAAGATACCTTGCGCTCAGTCATGGCTGTACTGCGGACAGAACCGAGCGCAGCTGCTACCTAAGCCGGTTTCCCGCTCCCCATATACCAAACAACACTCGAGCATCGAATCCTCTAGATCGGAATTACGTGCTAAGCTAAATAGTAAAATTACCGTTTATATGTGATTTACCCTCGTACATAGCGATAAACTCGAATTCTGACAGAGAGATTGGGAAAAAATCTTGTGGTTTCCTGATGCTTTGACATTTGTAGAATCTAGTGGTTTTCTGGTGGTTTATAACACTATTGAGGGATCATACTTCCCAGAGTTGCTCAAAAAGTTTTACTATCAACGCCTCAGAAGAAGTATTGGTCGATCGCATTGAAAAACGTATAATGTTGAACGTTATTGTTGATGTTGCCATTTGTTTTGTAATTTTGGAATCGCTTAGCATAAGGTCTTTCGGTTACTCGGGTACGACGCTCCTTAATGATTAAAATAATCTTTGGCCTATAAATAAGGTCACAAACTTCATTTCTCATTATGTAGCCTTGTTTTTTCAACATTCTGTTAAATAATCTCATGTTTTGTTTCTACATGTTATAAATACGAACCTCGTTTACTCAATGAGATTAACAAGTGATCCATGGATTTCATGATAATGAATATTTATTAGTAATGATCAAACAAATATTTCTGGAGAAGGTATTTTTCTGTGTTATTAAATTATATAATATAAGTAGCGGACAATTGAAAGTTTAATTGGCCTGTCTAGGGTTCCATATTGTATCGAATACTATTCTAAAAATAACAATTTCGAAAATTTACAGTTTCCTTAATCCTTATTAAAACTCAAGTTTTCATTTATTTTCCCGCAAATCAGAACGGGTCAATTTTAAGTGACCCGATACACATTTGCGGTAATTACTTGGGTTTTGATTAATTTAAAAAGAAAAAGGAATATGTGTTACCCTTATGTATAAAGTCTATTAAAAAATGTATGTCAATGCACCACGCTATCAGATCAGGAGCTTTACCTGCAATTTCAGACATCATGACTCAGAACAGAAACTCTTGGTCAGATATCTATCGAAACCGTTAGACGTCATTCTCATCAGCAAACAATTCCGACAGAACACCATTTTTTTTTGTTTTTAATTTATCTTCGAAGAGGGAAATCTTCAAAAGATATCCCCCGAAGAGGCGGGTAGTGTCGGTTTCGCTGAGGCGCCTACCGACTAAAATCCCTCATCGACAAAGGAGATCAACCCGAAGGTTGAGATGGTGGGGAACGGGAAATGTATTTGTTGTGGTGGGGGTATGGAGATTTTGGGGTGAAGGGTGACGGTGGTCCACCTCAGGAGTTGGGTGGGCACTCGAGCTAAAAAGCAAAAAACAGAACACCAAAAAAATTACTTGCTGCCTTGAAACAGCGATCAACGAATAACTACAGATTGCATGATGAACGCCATCTGTAGAAATTGTCATGACTAAAGTGTACAATAAATTGTTTATTATTTAGAATCGCTCGCTATTCTTATAACTTTTGCTTTTCCACTATATTACTCCTTCATTCAAATTCCTTTGTTTTATCCACTAAAGATATATACAACTTAATAAATAAACATATTCTAATCAATTGATAGTGTTATTGTTGTTTTATCAGTAATTATGGGTAACATCACAAAATTAAACATGAAATTTTCCCGGATAAAATTCACCGGTGCTAAAAATTGCAGAAAATAAACCAGAAGAAATGGACAATTTAGTTGGATTAGTAAATTGTTCAGATAAATTATTCTTCTTATTATTAAATAAAATGTCGTAATGGTCTTGAGATGTAATCTCGATTTTACACATCACCAATTTCCAGTAGTGTAAATAAAACCATTGCAAAGGATTATCAAAACTTTTCTGAACACCTAGTGGATAACCTTAAATGAAAGATTCCTATCACTTTTTTTGTTTTTTATAAGACAAGCTTTTTTTAGAAATAAAAATTTCAGAAAGCACCTATATTTTCCGAGAGATATGACAATATTTATACATGGATGTGATAAATTTCAAATTGTCACAAAAAACCTAATCTGCATGATTGTCCGTTTTGTGAGAGTTAACATTGCGTGAAGTGATAGTCAGACTTGTTGTTTCTTAACTTATTTACTTGAAAGATAACACTTTTTCAATGTCAGACGCGATGTGAATACACTTTTAAGTCCTTTATCGTTACAAATAAAATAAATACTTAATTCCTGATAAGGCTGTACGGAAATAATAAACAAAGCAAAAAATAAAAATTAATTACTTTTAACGATATACTTATAAGATAACAAAATGCATTGTGTCTTAAAATGGTACAAAGGGTGTGTAGTTTTAAGTTGATCGCAATAAAATTACTAATTTAGGAACCTTATTAAATAAATAAACTATTATCCACTGAATTAAAACCGTTTTGTAGAACTCAGCTTTACATACACAAATTGCGCGTATTATAGAATTGTCAGTTTATTTTACTGATCTCTGCGTTCTACAAAAACATATTTGCGTTTCATTTACGAAAATAGATAGTGACACTTAATTAATTCTTCTTGATTAGATTATAATAATCCTCTGGGTTTGTCGTGGTGACCAAAAATAGGGCAGAATTCAGAAACTAAAATACTTTTTTCTATTATCCACTTTAATTGCGTTTTTTTTTTAATATTGATTTCTATCTGTTTCGATAATTTTTATTTTTTCAGTTCAACAAATACTAAAATCAAACTACAATGGCTTAATTTTTTAGTTAAATTCATCTACTTTAATGTGTGTTTAATAGTCGTTCTTAACCCATACTTAGCTAAAAAAATATTTTTTGGATCTAAACTGAGTAATTTTTGTAACAATTCATGTTATGTACTGCATTTTCTTCTTGGGTAAGAATAACTCTATGACTGCATTTTTTTACCCGAGACACATAACTCTTTTCGTATAGAAATATTGAAAATAATCGCGAACGTATTGAGGTATTTGATAGTAAATCAAACAGGAAATTATATTTATATAATAGGTTTAATGAAAAATATAGTTATATACAGGGTTATTCAAACTAAGACGTTTTAGGATAATTAAGCGTGTTACAAATTGGAAAATTTGAGCGTTCCGTGAAGGATCACCTTATCATTCATAATATTAAAAAAAATCCAAAATTATTTAAAAAATCAAATAAACTGATAGGAAACATCCGAATGTTACGAAAGATAATAAGAAAGGAATTGAATGATAAAATAAAATGAGATAGATGCCATTTGAAAAAAATGATGTTATTCGTGATTGAAGTTTTTATACTTTATACATTTAATATAAGTTATGAAGGAGGATACGTTTGGCGTAACGTTAACCATAAGACTTGACTATAACTGGTAAAAATTTCAACACTCAAGTCATTTTTTTATGGAAGTGATGATTTTTTTATAGTTTGGGTTGCATTAGTGATATTCTTTTTCTATAAATTAAATTATCTCAAAAAAAAAATATATATATATATATATAGATAGCAGTGTTTATGCGTCTGCAGAACCATTATGGGGCGACCGGGGCACTACATCAAGGTCCCCAATAGTGACCATGAGAACTCCCTGACTTAAGGGTCTTCCTTGAAGGAATAGAATGATGGCAAATATGAAAAAAAAATTCATAACCTCTGAGCATTTTAACCTTATTTATTTATTTTATTAGTTTTTATTTATTACTAACGTCGACCTAGATCTATTTAGAACAGTCCTTTTCCTGTCAGTTGCTTATTGTAAAGTCGACATTTCAAAAAGAAAACAGATAAAAGGTACAAAAAAATTGGCTGCTTTTTTAATCATTCAGAATGGGGATAATTAATTTGATTTCATAATTAGGTATTATAAAAGTATAAAACGACAATTTTAACGTCATAAATTATGGATTCGATTGAGTTGATTGAAAGTGCTTGGGGTAAACAACAAATTGTGTTAGAAGGTTACGGAACATTAAAAAGTTGTTCTAATATTTTCGATCAACTTTACACTCTTCATGTCGATCTGAAAAGCACAGAAAATTACACGAATGTGCGTCCGGCTATATATGCATTATTACCAAATTTAGAAAAAGATACGTACAAGAGACTTTTTGAATTGATTAAAAGTAGATTTCCAACGTTTAGCCTAAAATATTTGAAAATTAATTTTGAACTATCCACAATTTTGGTCTGCAGAGAACTATTGCCTAATGTATCATTAAAAGGCTGTAACTTTCATTTCAAACAGTGCTTATGGCGAAAAATCGAAGAATTGGAATTATTATCTAGATACCGGGCAGCAATGCCACTGTATAATTTCCTTTTCAATCTGGCGGGCAGCAGTACAACTTTTTCAAGGCGCTGGCAGCATGGGACTAAGTCTTTGGAATAGTCATTCACTTCAAGCTATCCGGATCACGTCAAAGCTGACCAATCGTTTTCGAAATTGAAATTAATTAAAAATTATTTGCGAGGTAAGATGGAACATTAGGGACATAACAATTTATTAGTGCTACCTATAGAAAATCAAACAGACCGTAAAATTTTAGTAAAGTAATTGACGAATTCGCATCTCTGAAATCAAGAAAAAAAAAACATTTAGTGTTAGTTTCTGAGTTATATTTTTCCCGGAAGACCGATTCCAGAAACGGTAAAGTAGCGAAAGTATGAAATTTTTAAAAAAATTACCTTTCTTCAGACTGTTTTCACGTTTTGTTTGACGAAAATAAAATAGCTCCGATCGAGACGTTCCACATTTTATTTTAAAGTTCTTGCAATAATCTATATATTATCGCATGAAGCATTACGATTACTCTGTACTCGAGAAAAATACGAAAAACGAGAAAAATTACAAATTGCAATATTTAAATTAAAAAAAAATAAAACTATAAATAAGGAAGATTTAATTGTTGGTCAAAAATTTAAGATGTCGATCGCGATTTCGGTCTTATTAAAATCTCATCACCATACCATAGATTGCATCGATAAATTACTGACCAAACCAAAGTTGTTCCGTAAATTTCGATAAATTTTTGAGTAGGGACACAATATTCATTATAAATTTCAAATTGACTAGTAAATATCTTCGTAAAACACATGAAATGCCACAGTTAGCAGTGGATATCCGTAGATGGCGACATTCTGCTTGTAACACGATATTAAAAAAGAAACTGATTTTTAAGAATTTCAATAGTGCAACGTTTGTGAAACAACGAATAATGTTTCATTTATTTTCGACAATTCGACAATATTGTTTCGATCGGATTGCGATCATTATCAAGAGTAATATATATATACTAAATCTTAAAACTAATGTCAACATATTTATACCTACTGCAAATTACAAAGGAGAAGTGGGGAGTTGGTGAAGCCTAATTGTGTCTGATTATTGACTACGTTTAGATTTTTGTACAAAGCTTTTTTAATTTCCAGATTTTTAAGCATAGATGGTATTCTATTATCATTTTTCAAATGAAAGAATGGCTGAAATTGATACAATGTTCCGCGAATCCTGTTTTTTTTAAAGCTTTTATTGATATTGATATTACTGATACTCCGGACGCCTAGCTACGCCACTGGTTAAAATTTATAATTTAAAGCATTTTTTTATTGTATACACCAACTAATCAGTTAATTAACGAGCAATATCAAGGTGAAAGAAGATAGCATTGTCGTGAAATAATTAATGAAATAAACAAAAAAGATAATTTTGAAATTTCAGAATGTCGCGACAACACCAACGTGTTTGGAGCGTGTAAACAAACAAAAATTAACCTACCTTAAGATTAAGATTAAGCATTATCTGTGACGTTTACGTGTAAATTGGATGCATTTTAAATGCAAATAATTATAACTGTAAACAAGTGGCATACACCAACAAGATATCAGAAAAAAAATTATGAGACAAACACCATTTACGTCGACAATGAACTTGACATGTACTAAAAAGTCGGCGTGATTATAAAAAGTAGATGCATTTCAATGTTTTGGTACTCAAACGAAGAAACGACCATCACCAAAGCTTTTGTTTTCAGGTGTAGTAATGTAAAAAAATTACAAAGTGTAACAGTGCAACAAACAAACGTACCATTTTATAATAAAAATAAAAATACGAATAGAGTTTACAAAATTGTTTATTGTGGCAATATTAAACAATTTTGTAAACTCTATTCATATTTTTATTTTTATTTTAAATATGGAGTTACACTACTTAATAGCTTCATCGATTCAAGTACCATGTTATCTCTGTTTTTTAATATTTTGGTACTTACACATTGTAAAATATTTTGTTAATGTTTAAAGGTCGATAGATAACTTTAAATATATATCAACATATTTTTAAATTTTGAAAATTCAGAAAAATTCGTCGTTTATGTTTTGAGCGATCTTTAGAATTTTTTTAATCAAATAAGTGAGGATGAATGGACTTTTTAATATGTTTCTTTAAAAACAAACAAATATTCTTACAATATCAAAAGAAAGATTAAGGGGGGAAATGTAAATATATAGATAGCTATCTAGTAATGTATGGGCTCAATTTATAAAAATGCGTATCCCAGACACTGGACGCCAAATCGAAGTGAAGACGTATAATAAATATTAAAAAAATCGGCACGATTTTCAACGATAACAAAATGGCAGCCGGTTAAAGAAAAAAAAACTCTTTTTTCTGCTTTTTCAATTGTGTGCTTTTCGTAAACCTTAAATAAAATTCTTAAAACTGCTTATCTTTGAATATCCATTTTGCGGACACTTTTTAAATGTATTAAAGATCATCGTCTTAGAAAATTATTAAAAACTATTAAACAATTATTCAAATGTTGTTACAACTTTTAAGGATTTTATTTATGAGAAAACTAATGACGTGATTCTGATTCTCCGTGTGCTATCACAAACCAAGTTTTGTTATTTCTGCAAATTACGCAGGCTTTTTTTATATTTCATGTTTTCATCCGGCTTGTAGTTATGATATAGGTATCGTTGTTTTTCCTATTTTCCTGGCCTATACTAGTAGATTTTGATTTACGATCTAGTTGAGTCTCTCCAAATTTGGAGGAATAGGTCCCGTTATTATGCATGGCACTTTTACTATCGATATATATGTAACGGACCAATTTAAAGTTCATATAAAGATAATTGATAACAGACTGGTGTAATTTCACAGTTTATTTACTAACGACATTCACAGCTTAATTTCTACCCTATCTCATACATTAGTCAGTAACGTTCTGGATAAATGCTTGTTGCGTAACCGTATTTTGCGTCGATACCTGCGCTCCCATATGGCCATGTGTGATCGGGGTGCGAACAGGTAAATTCCACCCTCAGCAAACATAAATTCCACCCTCCGTTAACATATATTCCTGGATCGGTGATGTGCTTCTTTATGTCAAAAAGAAGCAGAAAGAGAGAAAACTCATGGTCGGAGTGTTTCCTCTCTGTCTAGCATTTTCTAATTGCGTTGTTAGTTGTGATGTCACGCGGACAATTTTCCAGATAGGCGTGACTATTAGATAATGCTATACAGAGAGGAAATGGTCTAACTTCATATTTCTGCTGTTTACCATACACATCACCGATCTAGACACATACACGGTTATTCAAACTGAGTGGTACATTAGACGTTTTAAGAAAACTAAACGTATTAGAGATTTGCAAATTTGGAAGCAGGGGTTATCAAGGATGCTCTTTGTATTTAAAATAATTTCAATTGCCTGCCACTTCCAGTTATACTTGGTTTTTTTAATTGAACGGTATATTTTTTAGTTTGTGTTGGGTTTTTCGAAGAACACAATTAAACACTAACTAACAACAACACAACGATCAACATATATTTACAAACTTAACAATGAACAACAATGAAAATAGAATTGAATCAAATAATTGAGTGAAACACACTTATTAAGTGGAAATTAAGTGTGTTTCACTAAATTATTTGATTCAATATGATTCCTAATTTCCATAAAGTAAAGGCAGAAACAATTAGTTAAATGAAAATAGAAATGGAAACGCGATAATAGAAAAGTGAACTTGAAGGCAGGGAAGCAAGATAAGAACTGATTACGGAGAGGGAAAAAAAGAAGTGAAGTCGAAATTGTGAAGTAAGAGAAAGGGTAGTAGATAAGAGTAGGTAGTACCAATAGAGAAGTACAGAAGTACAAAAGCTTGGAATTTTTTGATATTGGAAATAGAACAAACTGGATAGCTCAAACCCCAACGCCAAAATACGACACAAAATGTTCGAAGCACTTTTCGGTAATAAAGTTACCTTCTTCAGGGACTGAAGAGAACTAAAACGTAAAGGCAATATATATATTATATATACAACTAATTATATGGTTCAGTGAACAAGATTCGGTTAATCTGCCACAATATTCAGTGGACTTTACAATTAAAAAAAATAACAAAAGAATTAAATTAAACTAAAAAGCGGAGAGCCAGGAATAGGACCCTTATCACTATTAAGAGAACTTTTTATATTTTTATAAATAAAAATGCTTTCAAAATTATTTAGTAAGTAATTATGTTTAATTTCCTTAACTAATTTAAGGTTGTCAATATTCATCCTATGATTTTCAGTAAGAATATGTTAAGCAACACTAGATTCTTCAGTTCTATCAAATTTAGCGTGAGCATGCATGTGTTAGAGAAACGATTAGATTTATAATTATAATAGAATTTATCTATAATTATTTATTAATATAAATAGGAAGTTTGGTATTTCACAAATGCTAAAAAATGAGCATTGCACCTACAAGTTTTTCCAAGTTTTATTTTTGGTGTGGTGTAATTTTTCTTTTAGACAAGCATGTAATTTACCAACACAAAAATTATTTTGAACAAAACGCTGTAAATAAGGAAAGGCATGTTTGCTTTTCGTAACACCCACAACGTATATTAACTTTAAAATAAAAGTTAAATTTACTAAAACAGAATCTGTGCGTGTGCTAAGTGAGTGAAGAGGAATTTTCTTTTCAGTGATACATAAAAAACTGGAAAATTGCATTTTTACTGTACTACCTTTTATTTGTTCGATTTTTTAATTTGGTCTTCTAAAGTTCGTCACTTAGATCTCTTCGTATGCCCCTTGTTAAACATATGAAACTACGGTTAGCAATAAATATCAGTAGATAACTATATACTTGCTATAATATGATGTTATATTAACTTCTTTTTATGGAGCAACTTCGGCTTGGTGTGTAATCTGTGACCAAGGTACTTATGGTGTACTGATGAGATCTAATAAGTTCGAAATCGCGATCCACACCAAAAACTAAAGGTTCTTTACGGTCTTCTAAAATTCGACTTGTACTGTCAGCGTCGGTCTTAGCTTTCTAGTGCCATTAGTCAATTTTTTGAAGGCGCCCTTTCAATACAAGCGTTGTCGAAATTTGCAAAAAAACTATCAATTTATTTATATATTTGTATTTGTGTATATATTTATTTATACTGCACTCGATTACTAGTGACTCCTGAAAAATAAAACTATAATAATAAAACGCACAGTTTTTGAGTTTCAAAATTTATATTTATAGTTCCACAACTGTAGTTTCACCACACTGTGACATCATCAGGTGGATGAAGAAATGATACAATTAACATGTTAAATACTATGTGTTAGAACGAGAAGTAGTGGAGAAATTTAGATTTAGTGAAGGTGAATAGTTTACATCTATTTGAACATTTAATAGAATTTTTAATTTATTATGTTTATTTATTTCTAATGATTATAGCAAATTTAGTTTTTTGCTTTTGTTGATAACATGCAATATGTATGTATGTTTGATAAAATCCAAACGAAACTTATTTGATTAATTTAAGTGCAAATAAGATTAAATACTAATAAAATAGCAATATTGTGAAGACAATTCTTTTATCAGAATATTGAAAAAAAATTTTAATGATTCGCTTTTCTTCTATGTAAATATTATTATTACCTTTCCGTTCGTATACTGTCGTTCAAAGGCAATAGGAATTTTAATTTTTTAATTACATCATTCTTAACTTTATAATAAAGGAATGCACATTATTATGAAATGTCTATTTAAAGTGCAATTGTGTCCGGGTCAGTGTAGTCAAAGATATTTTTTGTTGTAGATTACACAAAAGAAAATATTTTCGTATTAAAACAGATGTAAATACATCTTTGGAATATTACTGGCCTAAATGATTCAAGAAAACCCAGAAAAACTTGGACCAGGGCAGATAAACCATTCAGAATCGAACCATTGTCCTCTGGAATACTAAGCTGAGATTTAGGCTGTTAGATCAAAAAAGATTGTAATCCAGAAACTGTTTTAATACAGTTGCATTTTTGCTGGATCAATAAAATTCCAACTGGATCCAGCAATTTATCAGAATTTCAAAGAAACGAAACCAGTTTTCAATTAAATAATCCAGAGACCTTAATTAACATATTTAAACTGATCACTACAAATGAGTAACGCGTCTTTCACATTTAGGTAGCAAACATAACTTTCGTTTGGTTTACGACAATGGACTTTAGATGTTCAATTCTACTAATTAATTTATATGTGTAAGAACGGATAATCAATAGCAATCAATCTTGCCAGTTTTCTTAGATTCTACACTTTTTAAAAATTTTTATATAGACCGTTTCTTCTATTAAACAATTGAAAGTCGCCTCGTATTTTATATAATATTATCTATGCACATGGTAGATATAAATTTTGTTACCAAATAAGCCGCACAGGTATTACATCTTCGCCAGAGGCATTCCTGCGTAAATATTAAGAAAAGTTTGAAAATATTTTGAACAATAAACCGAGCTTTCAACCTTTTTGTCGAATTGATTTTTTTTTCTATAGGACGGGTAAACATTGGACGAAAACAACTTTGTATTTTTTTCCTGAACGCCCTGTACAAATTATAAAGCTTAGTTTTGGCATGACGTTAACGTTAGCCTTAAAAAAAAACAACATTCAGTGTCATTTTTTATGGAAGATATAATTTTTTATAGTTTGGGTTACGGAGTGCAATCTTTTTTCCAGTAAATTAAATTATCTCAAAAACTATTCATCGCATAATGGGCATACAAGTTGGTTTTCAAAATCACCATAAAACCGTAATTTTATGTTCCATTCCAATTCATCGTAAAAAATATACCATTCCATCTAAAATAAGAATGTTGATACCAACTTCCGGTATAACTGGAAGTGCCCGACAGTTAAAATTATTTTAGTTAAATAGATCTTCCTTGAAATTTTCAAATCTGTAACATGATTTGTTTTCCTAAAACGTCTAATGTACCACTCAGTTTGAATGACCCTGTATATTCAAACAATTGAGTAGATACATTTCTGATCTCCTAAAGCACCATATATATTTTTTCGTTGTTAGGAAAAAATAATCGGGATCTTTAGTTCCTTGTTCATACTTTCTTAAGTTCTGTAAAGTTGATTGATAATGTCGCGTCAACAGTTATCAAACTAGAACCTCTTCTATAGAGACTATTTACGGTCAGTTTAAATGGTTGAAGACTGGCGATCAACTGATTGATTAATGATCACCCGTCAGCAGAGAATTTGAAAGTTAATTACTTACGGATACAGCTCCTGGCGCTAGATACATCAAGAAAAAAATGCTCTTCATTCAGATGGATTGTTGGATGATGGATCAAGAAATTGCAATCCTTATCGCTAAATCTTCTCTTTAGGTGCATGTACACAAATAGAATAAAGCAAAATAAATTTATTTAAGAAATTCAATGCCGGTAGGGGTATTAGCCCTTGGAGTAGTTGTTTCTGTTGATTCCATATTTATATTTATTATATAGCTTGTAAAAGCTTTTCTGCCACCGTCCACCTGACTAGACTCGATAGGTCGAAACCGGTCGTGGGATATGGCTTTCGGTGCGCTGTGCCTACTGTGAAGAACGCGTTCCAAATGTGGGATCTGTGATCCTTTATAATTAGACGAAAAAGGATTATATTACCTTCTTTATTGGATCCTTTAAAGTTGATAAAATACGGATCCTTCCGCGTTGCCTTGACCACTTTAATTTTAAAATGACTTTTTGGTAAAATATTGACCTTTTTTTATTTGTCCGTCGGGCTTGGGATATTCATAAAATAAGCAGACATTATTTATTTTAACTCCTTTATTATCGAATAGATATTTAGTTAGCTGTGAGGCAGAGTACATTTACCCTTAATTATATATATAGTTGAACGTACAACGGTGGACGTTATATAGATGCTGTTACATATATTGTGTATGTACATAGAATATGCAGTAGTATTTTTCGTGTTATGTATCTCCTTCGATCGATGCATTTTTAAAGGAATGACGCCGTTAAGCTTTAGTGAAATTGCAGAATGGTCTGTGAACGTGAGTGGGGGCGTCTGCATCGCCCCTGGGGAAAAGGGAAATGTAGCGTCGCGACGCAGAGTCAGGGTGCGTCCTTGGCCGAGTGCGAGGGTGAATGGCCAACTGAAGTGTGGTCGATGTCTGCAGCCAGAGTTTATGTATGTATGTATATATGTATTGGATATCGTACATTTATCTACATATATACAAATCTACATCGATTCGATTGAAGTTAAGGGTAAAATAAATACCAGTGTTTACAAAATACAAATAATACAGGTCAACAAACTCAGGGGTTAAAAAGAAACAAAACAAAAGCGTTAACATTTCCGATCAATTTGCCTAAGTACGTCTGGATTCTGAGATATCCTGTAACCTCAAAATTCAAAAAGTACTATTTTTGATAAACAAACAAAAACATTAAAATTAGTTTCAAGGGATTTACATTGAAGAACACAACTGAATCTAGCTTCATCACCTGATGATGCCACGGTGTGGTGAAACAATTATTGTGTTCTTCAATATAAATATCTTTAAACTAATTTTGTGTTTTTGTTTGTTTAATATGGAAAAGTTTCAACAAGTATTAGCGATTACCCTAAAAAGTTTACAATTTTTGTCATTTTTAAGATCATTTATCGCTGAATTAGAATCTAGCATCAATATTGCCCTTGTACATCAAGATTTTGAAATAGATTCACTTCAAAATCCAAATGGTGCAAGTTTGGTTTGTTTAATTTTAAGATGAGGAAATCTTGAAATTTCAATGTGATAGAACAACTCTGGAGCCAAATTCGAGTTTGCCTTCGAAAACTACATCAAAACTTATTCCCCCTTCATTTTTTCTTTTTAATGCGTTTCAGTTTTTAAAGAGCTCTCGTTTTTGAGAGCATTATTATAGGAAGTTGAAAAAAGGGTCAGAAAAAGATAATCCTATTCAATCAATTCGAATATGGCAAAGGCAATGCAAAACCATTGAAATTTAATCTTAAATTAAAGGTAAAAAACATCATATTACATTCCGAACATTTAAGTTAATAACTAGGCCAAACAGGAAGATCCTTTAAAATTCGTTTTGATGAGTATTTTCGGTCCCATAAACTGTAAAAAACTAACTCTATTTTATCTACAAATAATTGCATTAAATTAAATATTTTAGGAGCCCTAGAAATTTATAAAGCAAATATTTCTGCCGAGAATAAGTTGTTAAACGAGCAGGTGGACTCGTACTATTCAATTTTGTTCAACACATTTAGGTAACAACAAAAGGTAATCCCTAATATATAATATTGTATGAATACTGGTTAAATCCTATTTTACGTTATTCTTACTAGAATCGCTTGATAAAAGCAACAGTGTTGCCGAAACTATAGTCGCGATTTGTAAAAATAAAGGGAGAGAAAACAAAGTAAGTGCCTTAATTATATTCCATTATGATAAACAATCACAATGTAACAGTAAATGTTAAAAAATAAACAACGTAAACTCATTGAAATTAAACTGTACAACGGTCTCCTTCCTGATTTAATTCCTGAAAATAAGAAATATGCCTTTATTAACTATGTAAAAGAAGTCGGGTACAAAATTAAACACCTTCTAATCAAGTTGCATATTATACCAATTTTAGACAACAAAATTAATTTAAAAACAAATTCAATAGATAAAAGCGGCATTTACAAATTGTACTGTAAAGACTGCACAGCCTTTTACCTAGGACAGACAGATAGAGCCATAAAAACTCGGCTTAAAGAACATGTGCTTTCCATACGGAATAAAAAGAATAATACATTAATATCTCAACATTGCTTAGATTTCAAACATAATTTAGACACTAATTCGATTGAACTTTTACATTCTGCACAAAAAGGTCGTAAATTGAGTTTGCTCGACTATTTGGAAATTAAGAAAACCGTTAATAATAAGCGAAATATTGTAAATAATCAAATTGAAATGTTCACTTTCGATTCTCCGCTGTCCTTGGACCTTCCAAATAGATAACCACTACCTGCAGTTAAATTGTCCCATTGCTTATTGTCATCCGTTTATATAAGTCTGTTACATTATTTACATCTTTAATAACGTAATCCAGTGTTTGTTTATTACTCAAAATACCCATATTCAAATTTATGTCAGTCAACTGAGTCCAATATCGCTTAGCATAATCTGGATCATATGTATCTCTAATTCTCCGTTATTTAGTTTAACTTAATTTGTTTTCTTATTTTGTAAGGTTCATTGAACAAAGCCTTTAGCTTCTTGTAGTTCTCTTCAGTCCCTGAGAATGGTGACTTTGTTACGGAAAAGTGCTTCGGACATTTAGTGTCTTGTTTTGGCGTTTGTTTGAGCTATTAACTGCGTTCTACAATACTGCCAAAGTTGATTCTTAATTAGCCAAATTACTATAATTTTGAGGTGAATATATTTCAAAATCTTGGCGTGATAGGGCTTTTATGAGGCAAAATTCGAAATCATCAGAATATAATTCGAAAACAAATTCGACCACTCTGTTACTAAATAAATATAAATAATGAATAATGTTATCTGTGTATGCTTATATACACATACATACATAGATAATATTATTAATAATAAATCACCCGACGCAACATAAATTAGCTGCTTTTCATAGTTTAATAAACAGATTGGTAACTCTTCCAATAAATAAAGTCAATTTACAAATAGAAGTTACAATTATTATTAAAAAAATTGCAAAAAACAACGGGTATGAAGAAGAAATGATACAAGATATGATTAGCAAGAAACAGGAAAATAAGTGTATCAGCTCCATCTACCCAAAACCAAATGAAAAACGATGTAATTTAAAATCAATAACATATTTAAAACTTGTATCAAACAAAATAGTCTCAAATTTGAAAGAAAAACAATTCAATGTAGCCTTTAAAATGAATAATAATTTGCTTAAATATACTAATAACAAAAAGGATAAAACACCAAAAAAGTTAAAAAGTGGGGTTTATAAACTAAAATGTGGGACGTGCACAGGTCATACATTGGTCAGGTGGTCAGACTGGTAGAACGTTTAAAGAAAGGGTTAATGAGCATGTGAAGTATTATAATAGGAAGTCAACATTTACGAACCATATAACAGACAATAAGCACAAATTTAACATAGAAAACAATTTAGAAATACTACATATAAAAGAAAAAGGTTAGACATATTAGAAACAATGTAAATAAAAAGACATATAAAAAAACGAAAACAACCCATTTTTGAACGAAATAGAAAATATAAATTCATCCCCCTAATAACAAAATTTGTCAATTTCTTCCCTCACCGGTAAATGCGGATATAAATATAGAAAAACAACCTAGACTACTTCTTCTGAAGATGCTTACGTTTAAGTGAAACAATTGTAAAAAAAAATGATTTAAAGTGGAATTGTATTTGTTTTATTTGTGACAAAATATTCAGGAAATGATTACGCTTTTGTTTTTTTTTATTCCTAGTCACCGATTTTATTGACCTGTGAATTAATTAATCTTTTATATAATCTTTAAATCTTTAAGTGTTTGTCTCCACGTGATTTTAATTAGATATTTATTTATGATCTCTATTTGCAGATCCTTGTACTATACAAATAATTGTTTACATGTTCAAGGACTTCTACAAAAATTTAGAATTTAAAAATAGAACCACGTGTACATAGATATAAGGGTACACAAACCTCCTTTTTTATACTTTTATACAGAGTGTATCACCAAATATTTTAAATACTATTTAAGAACGTATTGAAAAGTTTTATACTAGTATAATATGCTATTTTTTGCTGATTTCAGATCTGATCTTCGGTAGCCTAAAAGTTTTAAGTTTTTAAGAAATTTTTATTGTCTCGACAATATTGTTTCGGTCGATTCGACCATCAACTAGAAAATCAAAGGGGAATTATGGGATACTAATTCTAGTTGGTTATTTACAAGATTTCATTTATTATGAACAGCTTTTCTTATTTCTAAATTTTCAGGGAGAGGCAGGCAGAGGCAGGTTTCCTGCTTTTAGGGATGTAACAATGTAAAATTTTTATCATATCCAAGTCTAGATGATGATTATAATTAATGCAATGTTCAGCAAAATCACATTTGCTATCCTTTTTGTTAATGGCGTTATTATGTTTGGAAACGCGTTTTTTAATAGGCCTGCCACTCTGTCCAATATAAATAGCATTGCACGAATTACAACCTAAACGATAACACCACTTTTTTCTAAGGGATCAATGGTTTTATTTTTACATAATATGGATTTTAAATTAACTAGACTATTTTCTATGATTTTACAATTAAAAGAATTCTCTAGTTTGTTTGAACACATTTTACAAATTTAGTAATCTTTTGTATTCTCTAGATAATGGTCGAATCGACCGAAACAATATTGTCGAGACAATAAAAATTTCATGAAACTTATTTGTTTTTCTTCTTTTCTCTTTGATTTGAAATGTTTCACAAAAAGTGCACTATTCAAAGTTTAAGTTTTTTTAAAAGATCGATTTTGTAAAACTCTGAAACAATGCCGAAAATTGAATATTTAACTGAAGATTTTTTTTTGAATTCAGTAAAAGTAAACCATAATATTCATATATTTTTCCTGTTATATTAAGTAGAAAAGATTTTTGAACTTTTTTCAAGCGAATAATTTATTATTTTAAAATCAAACCCATTGTTTTGCTCAAAGGGTCCAGTCAAACATGATTGTGTGAAACACCAGAGCTCTTCTTTAAACAATTGTATATAATACATAATTGAAAAACTATTTTTAACTGTATTACAAATTTTAGATGATTGTTGTAATATATAAAGAAAAATTAACTTAAAAGTAAATCCTAATTTTCAGGCTTTCACGGCCGGCGTATGTTGATGCAGTGTATTATTCCAGGCTGTTTTGCCGTGGTCCATTGAATTTTTCTTTTCCAGATGTTTCGTCGTGCTTTGCAGTCGGCATCTTCACTGGTGACTTGGCAGGTGCTTGGTCGTAACTGATGAAAGTAAATTAAAAGTAAATCAACAAAGACAAATATTTTAAGATTGTTCACACCAGAACACTATAACCGTAGACAATAAATACTTCTAGTATCTACGTTCTGATATGAACAATTTCAAATATTTGTCTTTGTTGATTTACTTTGAAGTTAATTTTTTTTTATGTTTATGATACAGTTAAAAATAGTTTTTCAATTAAATATTACATACAATTGTTTAAATAAGAGCGTTGATGTTTCACATAGTCATGTGTGACTAGAATGACCGGGTCCGTCTGCTCTGGTCCAAGTTTTCTGTGGTTTGTTTGGATCATTTAAGCAAATGCTGGAGCAGTCATTTTCCACAGATAATCTTTCACTTCTCTTCTGTGTTCATTTCGTCCGTCTCATCTGACTCTCCCTAACCACACCACCCACCCATTCTCACGATCCCTGCAACGAAGCTGAAGAGGGCCTTACGCCCTACCCTCCGGCTATGCACTACAATGTAGGTCGGAGGGACTGCCCGCCCACCAGCATGACTAGCTGGGTATATTTGGGAAGCCAGTCTCTTGAAAATACTTGTTTCTGAACTCTTTATATGTAGGGTAAACTGATCGTATGTGTTCTTATGTATTAAACTCGAGTAGATTGAACGTTAAACATATTTCTTCAGTGTTAATATTACATTAAAGTCTCGCTACCCCAAAATTTCGCTAAGCGACCCCATTTAGAGTCGCTACACAAAATTTCAAAAAGCCCTCATCTAGAGAGTATTATATTGTCGAGTACAATTAAATAAACTAGTGAAACTTGTTGTTTTCATGTTTTATTCTTGTAATTATTAATACGTTTCACAAAAAGTATACCATTCAAAGTTTAAGTTTTATTGTAATTTTTAAATTCCAGCAATTAAAACATATGGTTCTGTTGACAATATTTTGTGCATATACGTAACTGTGTGCAATAGTATTATGACTGCTCTGAAAACTATTTTTCAGATGCATAAAATAAAGACTTTTTACTTTTTAGCTCGTTTTAGATAATAGCGTCCTTCTAGAAAAAACGATTTGTTCTATTGCGAAAACTGATTCAAAATTGATTGCAAGATTTATAGCAGACAGACATTGAGATAGACAGGCGACAAAAACAAGTTAAACAATAGCTTTTAAAAAGAATTATTTGTAGAACTGAAAGTCTAAAATATGCACTGACAGATGAAGAGGGAGGCTTTAGTATGTTTAAAGGGGGATTGTTTTTTTCTCTCACTTAAAAAGGAGAATGGGTGAATCAATACAAGATTAAGAAATAAAAATACATAAATTCAAGAACCCCAACAACATTGCTTTGTCATTGATTAAAGATTGGACATTCCATCGACCACAATATTAAATTATTGAAACAATGTAACAATTACTTTAAGAATTCCCTTATGAATTTCGATTGATCATTTACTAATAACCCCTTTTCCGAGGTCTTTCAATAACTACAGGTAATCAGACGTATAGAAGATGTAATTTTGGTTTCCTAATTTAAGTTTCTATTTACCATTAAAAATGAGTACGTCATAGTCGACGTGTATATTTGGTGTTACCAATAACAAATTCCAAAATTGTATGAATATTCAATTACGTTATTCCTAATACGAGCGACAACCCAAACCAGAATTCAATGGTCAAATGGCTTTGATTGGCGTCGTCGTAAATTATGTTAATTTTACATACAAGATGCAATACAAAAGAAGTACGAGATAAGTCCAGAACTATTTCGATTCGTCCAGAAAAACGCTATTACGTTCCATGATAATATATAGGTGTTAGTAAACAGTGCGAATAAAATGTAATATCTAGTGATATAAATAACTAATCTCAATATATTTAAATAAATAAGAGATAATTGTGATATAAATAACTCTATCTAGAGTATTATAGTTTTAAATAAATTAGTAATATATTTAATATTATTTAAATTAATACAAGTGACTAGAAAATTTTAATTATTATACTAAAGAAAACAAATTTGAACTATTCCGTTCGTTAAGTCGATATACTCTTTGGTGGGAGCACTTGGCATATGCGGTGTTTGCACAATAATTTAGTTGTAATTTCATAAGAATTTTGAGTACTTACACTTGCAAATACTCTTAAAAAATTACGATAAACGACTATTCTATTTTATCTTTTACAATTTTTTGTGCTTTGTTGCGTACAATAGAGTTTGCATTACTGTTCTATTAAAAAAATTACTAGGTATCAGTTTAGTTTACATAGCCATTACGTTACAACCATCACAAACATTTCAAAGAATTATCGCAACAGTAGATGACGCTATTATAGATGCATCTTTGTGATAGATGTTGTTTGCTAGCGATAGAGGATAGACGATTGGATAAAGAGAATTATAAAAGAATTCATTCCCACGATTCGTTCATTTTAATTGAACGATTCATTTGAACGGGCTAGACCGTAAACAGTGAATCGATTCATGCGATTCTTTGTTAAGAGTTGTTTAAACATTGCCCACCAATTGCCCTAAAACAATTCATATTCTTAACTATTTGCGAAGAGTAATCTAATTAATTCTTCCTCTGCTCATTTTTACTCCTGCTTCTGCTTCTAATATGTGTCTAACTAGTCCTTCGTATTTCAAAAGGTGTGGTTAGGTAGAGAAAAAAGTTGAGACGGACGAAATGAAGACATAAGAGAAGCGAAAGAAAAGATTATCTGTAGAATATTACTGCACCAGTATTTGCCTCAACGATCCAAGGAAGCCACAGAAAACTTATACCAAAGCAGCCGGGCTCGGATTCGAACCGGTGACCTCCCGAATGCTAAGCAATGATCTAGAGCACTAGACTTATACTGAATCCTTAAAACTAATCTACTCTTTAAATAAACTTATGTTTCCCTACCACTAAATATTGACAATAATTTATATGCTATGTGTATTTAACAAGTAAATGCTGTGTCTACGGAAAATAAGTACACAAAATTTTTGGTTTTCGGAAATTCCTAATTTGAATATAATGGGGTGTATTAAAATATATATACTTGCACTTGCTACACGAAAATTCCATAACCAGGTAAATAAACGAAGTCGTCGACACCCGATATCTGTTTAAAAATTATAGAGTTTTTTGAATAAACTTTTGAAGCATAATAAGCTAATTCATTTCTTTTATTTTTATTGGTAATAATGTTTCATGACAATGTCTCCAGTGATTCCATTTCTGTCATTACATTAAAATCAATCTTGCGTTGATAATGTCCAAGTGGACGAAACACGTATCCGCTCGTTAAAGTTTTTGTGTGATGAATAGGCGTGAATCCCTTTTGATTTTATTTGAAGAACTTGATGTTTTTTTTATAAATTTGTTAGTTTTTCGTATACCGAACTCGTGGTGATCATCCATGACTGGCGTTCTACCTGTTTTTATTTTGTACATCCTCCTTCTTAGTAACCATTGTCCGATGTCTATATTTCACAATAACTCCCTTTTACATACGTTCAAATTGTAATAAATTTACAGAGCAGTGTGGAAGGAATTCAAATGTGTCCGGTTATTTTTCAAACCAGCCCCTATTTTCCCATCGAACGCATTTAATTTAACGTTCAGAGTGAATAGGTATTGCACAGGGTGAAAAACGCATGACCTCGCGTTTCGGTGCAGACAGTTTAGTTAGTGCAGGTCACGCCGTCGGGCTGGCAGAAAGAAAGGTATACATGCAGGTCAACCACCTGCTTGCACCAATAAGGTCGGGGTCGTCCGACATAGACGTCGACGTCGCATCACAATCGACGCGGCAGCATTTAACCCCTGGAAACTTCCCGAGGCTTACCTACCCCCGACGCGACGCAACCCAGTCTGGAGCGAGAACTGCTCCGTAGCATTGCATGGTTTGCATTGGTTAATGGCATCAGTAGGGGAAGATGATGTTAAGGTTGCGCAAATTATCCGATTAATCGTTTTATAATCAATTATTTTGGGTTTTTAAAAATAATTTATTAATCTAATAGTCAATTTATAAAATCATCGATTAATCAGATAACCGATTAATTAAACAATGGATTGTTGGTCCAATAAAAGAAAATGTATTATCTCCAACTGTTACTTCTCTAATAAACGTCGATTATTCCTATTGACCCCAATAATCGATTATTTTATTTATTTATATAATATATTTGACCCTAATCTATGTTAAAGAATCTATAAAAGAGTTGTTTTACAATTATTGTTAATTTCTGGTAATAGTTAAGTAATAATTAAGACATAAGGAGTACCACTTATAGTCTTTCACTCGAAAATCGTTGGTACAATATTTTTAACTGTCAAAAATCGAATAAGAGAATGTGTTTTCATTGACTTTAATCTTTCTGCTAGACATCCATGTAACAGTTCCTAGGCTTCCTGAATAAGTTACGTGTTTTTCTGACGAATAAAATTTTCTTAAGGTATTTAGTATTATCTAGTATAAATACAAACATCAGGGCAGGGGATTTTATGTCAGTATGGAAAAAAATGTCACATTCAAGCTTTTGTTAACTTTAGCAACTTTGTATTCAAGAAGATAATAATGGGCTGAACAAATGATAAAAGAGTTGTATTATTTTTATACAAACGCAGAAAGGGTTCTCTGTTGGTTGACATCTTGTTTGATTGGTTGTTTAAAGAAGCAACTCAAGATAATGTATTTATTTATTTAGAAAATTTGGTTTAAACTTTCTTTACCAATCAGCTAGGAAAGGGACAAATGTGTTCAACTAACCCCCACTATTCTGACAAAATTTGTGTATATCAAATTTGAGTACTTTGCGTTGTCGTCCGCGGGAAATTCAAGGGAAAATGTAAAAACTGAGATGTACATTGGATAAAGTTTTGTTTGCACACAATTCTTGGGAAGGGGGAGGGATTACATTTTTCTAAAATCTGGAGATAATGTTATTTGGAATAGTATTCGGTGTACTGGTCAAAATACAATTGGAATTTAAAGGCAAATTTTTTTGACACAACATTTTTCAAAGTACCGACGTAATTCATAAGTTACAGGGCCGGGGAGGGAAGCATTCTCTCCATCCTTCCCCTAAATCCACCTGCAGAGGTATACTGTGTTAGAATTAAAATTAAAGTAATACTATAATGTAGTCTCTTGCCATGAACGCAGAGGTTGTTGAATTGAAGATCAAGTTTTATTTCGAAGGGGAATGTACCCATTTAAGCAAACGAGGGTAGCTACATGAAAATTCTTTACCTAAACATGAAAAGGGCATCTGAGATTATTTTTGAAAGTAATAATATAGGAGGGATTGTACATGTGATAAGAGTGTTTAATACATTGTAGAGCTTGTAAATCATAAAAAAAACTCGAAGTCAGAGAAGATATCATATAATCGAAAATCTAAGTTCTATCAAAGATAAATTAATTAATTACATTAACCATAGTTTATAACGTCCGACGGGGAGTGGGGATTACAGCCCTCATAACCCCCTCCCTAGATCCGCCACTGCATCAGGTCTAAAGGACGATTAACCTTCAGCGGAAATACTTCTACGAATTAATCCAAACACGTGAAAATTCTTTACCTAAACATGAAAAGGGCACCTGGGGTTATTTTTGAAAGTAATAAAATAGGAGGGATTGTGCATGAGATAAGAGTGTTTAATACATTGCAGAGCTTTCGGGGAAGGTTGAAAACTCTCACTTGTCTGAATTAAAACAGATTATGAATGTAATCCTTCCTCTTTCTTTGCAGGAGAAGGACACCATGCCTTTCCACGCCACTGCCAAAACCTTTGCTGCTATTTCATGCAAGTTTCTTGTCGACGACGGCGTCTCGTCTGGTCCGTTGACCTGCATGTGGAAAAGTAAAACTGAAGTGTAAGGGGAAAACACGGCGCGCATTATCGATCCAGGTTTTGAGCTAAGCGTCCGTCCGTCGCGGATAAAATTAGAAGGGCATTTTACCGAGTTTCCATGTCTTAAAATACATATAGTGCAGGTAGGAACGAACGTGTGATTCGGATTTCCATTGTTTGTTTTCCCATATTGAAAATCTTAATACCAGGTAAGCAGTTATCCGAGTGGAATCTGTTGCAAAACCCACAGAGGATTTACCGTGGGAGGAATTCTTGCACCTATCACCAATAAATACACGTTCGAAGTTCATTACCTATCAATCGTATCTCGTGCACAAGGGCGAATGGCGGATCTAAAACTTCGATTTGGGGAGGCAGGCAACAGTAAATAATATGAATGTTGGCTATTATCTCATATGAAAAATTATACACAATCAATTCAGTTTAATTTTAATTCCTAAATAACGTAACATTTTGTACATTCATTAACTTTTACTAATTGACTATCGTTAACTGTAATCTAGAGTGAAATTGAAGAAACTGAATTTCCGGATTCTAACCGTGCCTTCTTTATGAAATCCCCATGACGTCAATAGTGTTCGACGTTTTGACTCCTATGGCAAGAGACATCTTCAGGAACTTCACGTTATTGATGCAAGGTTTCCAACGCAACTGCTGAACTCAGCTCAGAATTAAAATTAAGGTAAAAACTCAGTTCAGCACTTGCGTTGGAAACCTTTCATCAACAACGTGAAGTTACTGAAGATGTCTCTTGCCATAGGAGACGAAACGTCGAATACTATTGACGTCATGGGGATTTCATGAAGAAGGCACGGTTAGAATCCGGAAATTCAGTTTCTCCAGACGACAGCCGTGAAAGCCTACATCAACTTTTAGAGTGAAATTGTTCATTTTTAATGAATTTTCGAAATACAATATTTAATCATCAATTTCTCATGCTTCATGCTGATGAAAATCATATTATATTTTGTCATCATTGACGACAACAACTGAAGAATTCTTAGAATAATCGTCAGAAGTCCAATCCAAAGTTTTGAGATGTTACGCGTCAAGATTTAAGTTTGCAAAACTATTTCACTATCTCATCCACTGAAGTTTCGATTTTATTGTCGATATTGCCTAGTGCTAAACCGTTTAGTCGATTGTCTGACAGTTACTCTCGCACAGTTCTTATGATATTTTAGCAATGAAAAGGGCCGCTGCTCCGCTGTGGCTGAAGTCACAGGAATCGTAGCAAATAATTAATAACAGTATCGCAACGATAGGGATGCATGGATGACAGTTCTTTGCTTTTAAAATTTGCATTACTTCATTTGACGTTTTAACCGCTTTAAATTCGTCATTTTTAAATGCCGATGCCAATAATGCATGCTGTAAGATGTAAATCAGTGTCGTAAATTTGCACAGCATTTAAGATTTTTTTGATCGAGTGTTTTGTATCAGTCTCTGCAGGGTCAAAATCTTCAAAAAATCTCCCTTAAATCTCGAAGTCAGTGAAGATATCATATAATCGAAAATGGGAGTAAATCTAAGTTCTGTCAAAGATAATTAAATAAAGAAAGACACACTCTAATTACCACTAACTAAATTTAATATGAAGGGGACACGTGTTTCGCCCACTTCACACGTGGACATTACCACAGTCTCCTATTTTCTTCTCTGTCAAAGATAAATTAATTAATTACATTTACCATAGTTTATAACGTCACGGGGAGTGGGGATTACAGCCCTCATAACCCCCTCCCTAGATCCGCCACTGGATCAGGTCTGATCGACGATTTACTTTCAGTGGAAATACTTCCACGAAATGCGTATTATGAACCAATTTTTAGAGTTCTGTTCCTTAAAAGTAAAACGGAACCCCTTAAAAGGTTACTTACGTGTCGATACGTCATAGCCAATAACAATGATAGCGGGTTCGGGGGGAGGCGTAGCACTCGAAAACTTTTCGATTGTCAACTGGATCAGACCCGAGATCTACTGTTTACTGTCCAGACTCTGTCCGATTAATTATTTTTCAAATCATTACCATAGAATTTAATGGAGGATATATTTTTGTTATCTTTACATGTAATTTTAAAATTCAGGTAGTATTTATTGTTTTATTAAGTAAATGGAAAACAGTGGATAACATTTAGAATAATTTGTAAGTTAGTGTGAGAACTGGGTCTGTGCAGGGGCAGCGGAATTGGTCGAACCTAGAGCGGATTTTTGGAATTTGGGGTTAGAAGGGTGAAGAGGATCCACGTAAGAAACAACCCAAATATGTATACCACAAACAATTAATCCAACAAAAACCAGATTGAGTAAAACATTTTGTTCGAAAATATACTTGGTGTAAAATGTGTTACATGTGGTGATTCACCACCCACACCACGTCTTCCGCCGCCCCAGAGTCTTCGTATTTATCGCTAGGTTATTCAAGTCAGTGTAATGGAATCTTTGATCAGGGCTGTTATAGTGTTTGATATAGAAATATTGGATTCGTTGAAGAAATAAGTTTTTGCACTTTTCACTTATTATTTATTAAAATTTATACAAAACACATTTACACAGAAACGAAATAGTAGTAGTTGAACATAGACAAAATAGAAATAGATTTAGTAAAACTTACTTATTAGTGATTGATGGAGACTTGATGCAGAGATTTAGTAATTTCAAGAATACTTTTTGTGTCGAAAATTAGTGAGTTTTTATACAAAAAAGTTAATTCCTGAGGTTACAAAATTATTGCGTATTTTCTAAAAAAAACATTAAATAAATTACTTTTTTTTCAAAACTATTAAAAGTGAAAGGAAATAAGATTTTATAAGAACATAAGCATTCACGGCCGGAATTCATAGTAGAATGATGATTCGGGCTTGTAGGCCGTGGTCGATGTGAACGGTTTCGTCCAGACTGACAGTCAGTCGCAGTTGCCGACGAAACGTCTGGACGAAACCGTTCACATCGACCACGGCCTACAAGCCCGAATCATCATTCTTCTAAAGAAAATTTTGCTTGTTTTTAAGTAACAATTGGAAGTATGGCTACCGGCTCTAACAGTCATTAATATTGTTTACATTAAGTTTCGATGCAGGGTGTTTTATATAAAATATTATATTTAATTAAATTAAGGCAGGTACATTACGTTAAGTTTGTAGCTTGAAATGGTCAACCGTTAAAGAATCCAACTTATGAGTCAAGTCAACTCACTTAATTAAGGACGGTGCTAACTTTTCGTTTGTTTTAAGTACGAAAATGCAATGATTCATGTAAATATGTTGAACCAAAACAGAAATGCAATTTCTCGACACATTCTTTTATAGGACATAGTACAACAAGGAAATAGTTACCATTGTGACTCCGATTGACTAGGGATTCAGCCCAATTGTAGATCTTGGTGATTTGATATTATAGTAGTGATAGATTATCATGAAACTCGATGTTTACAATTTTTCACAATGAACAAAAAAGGTCACATTATAACAACAACATAAAATAATATCTTTGAGCCTCTAGTTAACTCGCGTCCCAACTAATTTTTTTAGTGAAGCTTTAAAGGACGAAGAAGGTGAGGTAAGGTCAATTTTGGATAAGTGTAAATCCGTCAACTTGTAGTAGTATGGCCGTCAGAAGACGTCATACATCTTTTCCTAAGAATGTGACCATTTTAAGTCTAATTTTCAGACAAAAAAATCCTACCCTGTGAATTTGCCCTTATTAAAGTATTATTTAATATGCACAGAATTTACACTACACGCAATTACAACTAATTCTTCTTTTTTAGTCATTCATTTTGTTCGCCAAGCTTTCCATTTTCACAGTTATGTTACGCCTCTGTTTTCTACCGGGATTGTTTAATAGGTGCATAGGTACACGTATAACGTAAGTTTAAAACGTGTGCAAGTAGGTAGTGAGAGGGTAGTAAGTAATAAGGGGCAACGGCCTACTCCGCTAATTTACGGTTACGGACGTCGACCTGCACCACTCGCTGCTATTGCTACGCTGCTGCTGCTGCTGCTGCTACTGCGAACTTTACAAGTTGGTCGAGTCGGCGCGACGTTTCGACCGTTTCACCCGTCCCGATGCAAATCAATGCAACGACCGAACAAACGAACTTGGTGCAGCGAGTCGTGGGGTACGACGACGTCGGCTGCGGCGTCAAAGACGCTGCCGTCGATACCTTTGACGTCACCGACGGTAGACGACTTCCGATCTTATTTTCCTGGAAAGCACGCACGTATACGTATTGTTAGGTGGTTGATTGTTTTGTTACCCCACTGAAATGTTGCACATAGCTGTATAAAACTGCTGCGGCTTGGAACGTCGCAAATTTTTTATGAAATATGAATGTTCATCAGTATTATTTCTTACATGTTAATTTCGCTTATTTCTTCTTAAACAGCCTGAAAAATAGAAAACGCCCCAAAGTGAAAAATATCCCCCTCTTGAAGCTAAACACCCCCAAGCGCAATTTACAAAACCGGTGGTGGTGTTCTTAAGGCTGATGACCGATGCATAAAGTATTTACAAGGGGTGTCAAAAAGGGGTCAAAGTCTATTTTTGGAATTTTAAAAACATATTTTCAATTGAGGGCACAAGAGATGCTTATATACAAAAGAGAACAAGTACCTACAAACTAAAGTTAACAGATATATACACAAACAGACAAACGATTATTTTTAATATTTACAGCCACTTAACAGAAGGAATAAAGATTTTAATTCCTTTTTTTTATATCTTTCGTATCTTCGTCTAAGAATCTTTGGGAATCGACAGTGTAATTCAATGCCGGTTATTTTGTTTATTGTATTTTTTAGTTACGTAGGATTTTAAAATGTCAAGTTTTTTACTTTTTTTCATACAATATAAAATATTAATATTATCTATTATATTAAATTCATGGTTTTCATTTTTTATATGATTCATAAATGTTAATTTTCCTGCGTAGTTCTTAACATGTTCATTAATTATTTCTTTAAATGTCCTTCCTGTCTGTCCTATATATACTGCCATGCAAGTATTACATTGTGATTGCATTGTATTACTTGTCACAATATTCTTATAGCAATTGTGCAAAAAATATTCCATTCGACAGAATTCCTCTTTGATTCACTTTTATTGTATACAATAGTTACTGTTTATTCCCGGAAGGATAATACTAGAAACGTCAAATTGGAGATTTTTTTTAATAACGATTTTCACGCTTTTCTCAGTAAGAATAGCTCTGATAGAGATGATTTTGATTTTATTTTAAACATCATACATTTCTCTACATATTATTTCATTGGGATATTATAATTAGTTTTCTAAATAAATGCAAATAACGAGATAAAAATGCAAATTATAATGTTTAAACATTGTTAAAAAAACTAAGAACCTTTATTTGGGAATGATATTTTACTCCCTGGACTTACTTTACATAGCATTATACCCGGATTGCTGTTTTGACCAAAATTAAATACTTTTGTGCTAATATTACTGAGCTACTATCTCTATTTCGCAAAGTGGGCGAAACATGTATCCGTGTTTCAAAAAAGTGTTTGTGATAATTAGAAATGAGTCGCTTTTAGTTTAATTAAATTTAAACGTTAATCCGTTTTGAAAATGCTATTTTGAAATTTTCGTTTAAAACCTTTGGCATGGAAATGTTTAGATTTACTGTTGTAGAAAATTTGGATTCTGATTTAAAGTCGAATATTATAAAATATATCTTGACTGTTAGGAAAGAGTTAAAAATAATTTAGAGATTATGTAGTACAGGTCTCCTTGACTACCATTTAAAATATTTTGCGCAAGAAAATTGGACAATAAAAATACTAATTTTAGAACATGATCGACTGGGTTCGTGCGTGGTGTACTTGTTTAAAAATTATACCGTATACACATTTTGTGGATATTAGGAGTAGAATTAAGCAAACTGTTTGTCGATTTACTTACTGATTTATTATACAATTTATGAATTGCGTTGTTCTTAGCTGTCTCGCTTTTCTTATTATACTAACCAGAAGATGTCGTAAAGAGAAACAGCTGTGGCAAATGCTAAAAACAACGAAAATCATAAAGTAAAAGATAAAAACACCAACTTAACATTAAGAACAACGAATTTGGTGAAACCCCACACAAATTTGAGTACAATTTTAATTATGTAATTTAATATTATAAGTCAAACTTAAGCACTTGAAAAGTCCGTAGGATTGAAAAATTATTTATTATTTATATTTATATAAACGGTGTTTTGCCTAAAAGTCCAGCTACGACACATTTTTTTAAATTAAAATTGTTTAAAATATAAAAATTACTACATTTATATGAACTATCCATTACGTACAATAAACAACAAAAACTTATCAGGATTAAATGAATAGCTTTTTTCGGCATTTCTCTTACTTGTCGGGTGTTCCCCAGCACATGGTTATCAGTTGTATCATTCAAATTTAACATTTATGGGTTATGGTATGGTTTATAGATTGCGACCGGCTAGGAGTTGTCAGACATATTTTTGTTCGTAAAAGTACAATATGAAACTAAAAGTGTTGAAAATAGTAGTCTAAGGCTTTCGCGACCGGCGTCAATAGAATTATGATAACTTACCAGGCTTTTGGATCGTGATTTATAGGCTTTTTTGTTGCCTGACGTTTCGAGATCGAAAGCTGTTTTAACGACCATACCAAAAAAGCTTCTGAAGATGTCAGCCGCAGACGCTGACGAAACGTCAGGCAACAAAAAAGCCTATAGACCACGACCCAAAAGCCCGATAAGTTATCATAATTCTAGTGTTAAAAATATTGTCTGAAAAAGCGATATTATAAAGAATTTATAAAATGGAATACCTTGCAAAAACGTATATTTCTAAATCTACTCTGTGTGGAATAAAAAACAATGAAGCAAATAATCTAAGTTTAGGAATGAGGTGTGTAGGTAATATTAAATGAAAAAACTTGTAATCAGGAGAAAATCTCAAGATAAAAAAAAATGTAGGAAACGTTTAGCAAACGCAGATCAAATAATCCTTCAGTGACTTTTAAACTGTTAAAAGTTTAAGCAAAATTTAAGGAAAATTCTGAAAGAGGAAGAATGCTTTTCTAGAGTGAAAGAAATGGATCAATTGGTATTACGAAAATGCAGGGGCAAAGCTTTACAAAACACCTCAACTGCAAAAAACCAAACTCCGAAACAAATTAACTATAATCGTTAACCTTTAACATTAAAAATATAAATATAAATATGGAATCTACAGAAACAATTACTCCGAGGGCTAATACCGCTACAGGCATTGAATTACACTGTAGGTAGGTTCTTAGACGAAGATACGAAAGATATTAAAAAAAACGAATTAAAATCTTTATTCCTTCTGTTATGTGACTGTAAATATTAAGAATAATTGTTTGTCTGTTTGTGTATATCTCTGTTAAGTTTAGTTTGTAGGTACTTGTTCTCTTTTGTATATAAGCATCTTTTATGTCCTCAATTGTAAATACGTTTTTAAAATTCCAAAAATAGACTTTGGCCCCATTTTGACACCCCTTGTAAATACTTTATGCATCGGTCATCAGCCTTAAGAACACCACCACCGGTTAAGTAAATTGCGCTTGGGGGTGTTTAGCTTCAAGAAGGGGATATTTTTCATTTTGAGGCGTTGTCTATTTTTCAGGCTATTTAAGAAGAAATAAGCGAAATTACGTCGTATTCCATTTTTACATTCTATCCAATTACATTATATTGGATCAAATCAAATCAAACAAACAAAAAATCAAAATAAGTGTAAATAGTGAAAATTAAAGTTTATATAAAAAGAAAAGCAGTCCATTTTATCATAACTTAACAAAAGAACCTTAGGCGGGATACCGCCACACATCGAACACCCAAATACCTTCTTTTTTTGGATATTAAAAATATATTTTCGATTGTATGAACACGACTGGTTTCTATTAGTTGACAAATTCGATATAACAAAAAAATATTTAGAGGAATATTTGATTCCCAATTTTTTAAGCTAACTGAAAATATTATGCATTTCTGTTGATCAAATATATTCAGAAAAAATATTCGAGCTGGTTTCAATTCTCCGACGTAAACAGATCTCAAGTATCTGTTATGTGTGCATGTGTGTATGTTTATGTTGAGTTCTGACGTGTCTGTATAAGCTGTTTTATCTAATTGATACGGATAACATTCACAAGGCCAAGGTTATTAGGTCTTTAACTTTTTGAGCGCTATATTTACGCCGTACTTCAGTGTAACAAGTGAAATACACAGCGCTGATTACGAACGGTTTTTTACAGTGGCGTAGCGAATTTGTTGTGAAAACATTAATTTAAAATTCAATCGTTCTGTAAGCAATAAGTCAACGAACACTGGAACCAGCGACCTATTTGGCACTGAAAATTGACCCTTGATATTCAACTGTTTCCCCTGATGTTATAACATATGTATAGGAGATAATTAACTAACGTAAAAGTTGTTGTTTTTTAATAATATGTTAAGTATAAATATAAATATAAATATGGAATCAACAGTGTAATTCAATGCCGGTAGTGGTATTAGCCCTCGGAGTAGTTGTTTCTGTTGATTCCATATTTATATTTATATTTATATTTATAATATAGCCTGTAAACGCCTTTCTGCCAGCGCCCACCTGATGAGACCCGATAGGTCGAAACCGGTCGTGGGATATGGCTTCGGTTCGTTGTGCCTACTTGGTAGGACGCGTTCCAAATGTGAGATCTTTGATCTTAATATTTAGACGAATAAGGATTTTAATTCCTTCTTTTTTTTTAAATATGTAATGTAGATATGTGCACTAATAAAAACTAAATGTGTGCATATAATCGATAGTACATATTTTTAATATGGACAGTTAAACAATTATAGTTTACTAAAATAATGCGTTGTTTGTTTTTGAACTTTTTTTGCAGCTAAGTTTTTCTGTAAAGCCCTCCCTGAATTTTCCTAATACAAATTGATCCTCAATACCAAGAATATTCCTTTCACTCCAGATAATCTCTGTTTCATTCAAAATTTTATTTTAAGATTTTGTTTCAACCTTTAAGGCAAAGCGCAAGATGAGACGCAGCTTGGTCTCGTGACGTGAAGTCAGTCGGGTCAGTTTTTTTCGCGCAGTTTTTTACTTCAGGTACGATAAATATAGCGAAATAAACTATATACTTTGGAAAAATTTGCCAATAACCTCTATTACCAATACATACAAGTTAAAAAGTTCCCACCCCTATCATAGAATGCAAAAAAACACTCCAAAAATGTGCTTTACGTTGTTTTCTTTATTTATCTCGTAAACGGTGACTTCTATGGAAAAAGAATAATTTGATCTTGAGAACAAACATCAATAAATGAAAACGTAATGGAATATTGCTACAAAAGAAACCATGAAAAAAGTTCCCGGAGCTATAATTTCTTTGCTTGGAATGTATTTAGTAAAATACTACACCAATTCTCTTACACATGTACTAGAATAAAATTCACCTTACTTTAAAATGCATTCATGCATTGATAAAATTTTTTTGTCGGAAAAAAAAAGAAACTTTTTTGTATTTCATTTCTACCAGCTACTCGTGCTGGTGGGCGGGCAGTCCCTTCGAACTACACTGTGGTGCAAAGCCGGAGGGTAGGGCGTAAGGCCCTCTTCAACCTCCTTGCAGAAATCGTGGGAATGGGTGGGTGGTGTGGTTAGGGAGAGAAAGATGAGACGGACGAAATGAAGACAGAGGAGAAGTGAAAGATGATCTGTGGAATATTACTGCCCCAGCATTTGCTTAAATGATCCAAGGAAACCACAGAAAACTTGGACCAGAGCAGCCGGAATCGGCTTCGAACCGGTGACCTCCCGAATGCTAGGCAATGATCTAGAGTACTACACCACGCCGCTCGGTAGATCAACGAAGAAAACACTAAGTTCATTTTGAGAGTGTTTTGTAGCATTATGAGGAATGTTATATCCACGATAGGGGTGAGAACGTTTTAGGCTTACATTGGCAATCTTTTTAGATAAGAAATAACTGCTAAAATTTAAAAAATATACAATTCCTTTCTTCTAAAATTCCTAATTAGACTAGAGTATATTTATATAAAAAGAACGCCGTAATTTTCTAAAAGACTGCGCCATGAAAACTGGGACACATTGATCATGAAGACCATAGACTGCGTTGCCATCTAATGCGATCCCTATTATTTTTGTGGTTTACAAAATCTCGCCGTGACTCACGTCACGTCACGTCACGCCATTAAGCTGCGTCTCATTTTATGCAAGGTCTAAGTTCAAAAGCCACTGAAAGATTATTTAATCTTTGTTTGCAAAACCATACGTATAACTTTCTCCATCCTGGAATTTTATCCCGATTGCAAAGTTTTTAATTGAAGAGGCTTTCACATTTTGTAACTCCATATTAAACACAACAGAAACGTAAAGTTTGGTTACAAAAATTTTATTGTAAAATTCACAATAATAATTTCGTCACATAGTAGCTTCTTCATCTAACTTAAAACTAAATACAAATGTGCTTATATGTATACTAAATTAAGAGTAATGAAGGAGTATTAAATATTTACCAAAGGCGATTTATTTATGTCTGACTGGTCGTTTAAAATAAGGTGTTTTTTAATATAATTTGTTATCTCTAAGCTCTTTAAAAGATTTGGTTTTCGCCTTTTTTTTCAGCATAAGTTGAGTTGCAATTTTTATTTTCATGGTCTTTTCTATTCTCTTTTATTCTTTCTAAGAATGTCCTTCAAGTTTGACCAATGTATGCTTTATCATAATCCCCACAAATAAGTACATAAACACCTAATTTTAGCACTTTTTTAGTAGTATCATGATTGTTTTTTATAAATCTGCTTAGTAGTAGAGATAGAACTGTTTTGGAAGAAGGGCTTGAGAGAGATAAAGGCGCACATGACTTTGACACAGGTGGCTTGTATCTGTTTCTATCAGGTGAGCCTTCTTCTTCAACGCTGAGACAGGCAACGGAATTGCTCGATTTGATGGGGTGGTTATTTACACTGATGTAACAGAACATCGCTTTTTTTTCAGTTTTTATCCTCCAGGAGGGGAAATCTTCATAGACATCCCCGAAGGTGGGGGTAGTGTCGGATTCGAGCGGAGAGGGCAGCCGGTGGGTCATACGTCCCCAGGAAAAGTTGGGAATAGGATTGGGTTAAGAGTGGCAGTGGGGGGGATTTAAGGGGAAAAGGGTGGTTATGGTCGGTGGCCCACATCGCATGAGTTGGGTGGACACTCGCGCTATATATCGAAACTAAGATACAGAACATCGACCAACCTACATGATGCCATTAAGCAGCGTTCGATGAATAAATACAGATTGTGCAGTGAACGCCATCTGTAGAAATTTGCTACTTACATTACTGATCCCTCAATAAATAGCAAATTTCCATAGATGTCTGTATTTATTCAAATGTTATTTATAGTTTAAAGACTTGTAATTTCAATTTTACGGTTGTTTACGCGTTTGCGTCCTAAAAAAATCGCAAGACACTCTGTATTTATATGTACATTTGCATATACCGTACTTGTACACAGATATGCGTTTGTATATGTGTATGTGTGTATGTATTAATATACAGTACAAGTTCCCCAAAGAAGTCATGCAGCTTGGTGCATTGACTCGTTACTACTCATACCTACATGCGTTCAAGTTCAAGGTCAGGAGGAGTTATTTTAGCGAATATTTATGTAGTTTTGTTTACATGCGTCAAAGGTGCAGGAGGCAAAGAGTTCTGTGTGTGCGATCGTAAATGTGTGTAAGTATCATGTCTCTGTTAAGTACACACATAATATGTGCTATGTTCATGTCGTATGTATATTTGCGGTATGTAAACTAAATATATACATATATAGGTACATATAAACATTGACGGTGCCCTCCTTCTGACCGAAATAATTCTACATCTTCCGTATTTTTAGAACCTATTAAGGATTTTTTGATTTTTTATTGGGAAATACTTACGTTTACTAAGAGGAATTTAGAACATTTTCCATTACGAAAAGAGCGGCACGTGTGGCTTTTATTATCTACTCGTTTCATATAAATTTTCATACTCAACTGGTAACTGGTTATTGATAATGATATTGTAATACAAAAACTAACTATGGTGGTGTTGTGATGAAACATATTTAATATTTGAGAAATCAAATTTAAAAAAAATCACAATTGTTTCAACTAACAAGTCATTTTCAAGAGTACATTGGCAATACTAAAGTTACATTATAGCGAGATTCTATTTAAATACCTATTCTAAAAGCGAAAAGCTAATTAACGTACATACATAAAATTTCCCATAATTAGTACAAGTTTAATAAGAGAGGTGTATTCTCAACAAACAATTCTGTGTGATTATTAACGATGTTTTTGTTTAGTTTCTGAGCATTCTTAATTTCAAGAAATTCCAATAAATTTAATTTCTTGCCCTTATGTTGAGTGTGTATTAACTTAATATTGACATTTATATTATGGTTATTGTTAAAAAAATGTTCTGAGAGACCTGTATTACATGTTTTCTTCCTTATGTTACTTATATGTTCTTTTAAACGGTTGTCTAAAGAACGGCCAGTTTGGCCTAACTAGATAGCATTACAATCGTTGCAATTTATTTGGTAAACGCCATTTTTTGGCCGTTGCTTAATTTACGTTCATTATTTATTAGAAAAGTTTCTAAATTGTTTTTATTGATCTCTGTTGCATTAACATTGAATTTACTAAGTCTTTTTTACTATTTTAGAACTAGATTGTTGTATATAATTAATTAAATACTGAGTTTTTGTAACAAATAAGGTCCGTAACTCATTCTTAACTTCACCTTTTTATATAATATTGAAGATGTGTTATTGAAACCATTTAATTTAACTTATACCAAATTGACATTGATCTATTTTATTAATGTATTTTTAATTAATTTTTAACCTTAACCGACACTAAAATTTACTGTAGGGCGGCGTGGTAGTCACAGGTCAATTAGAAAAAGCAGATATGGCATGGTGTTGGAAATGGGGTATTTTTAGGTGATAAGTTAAACAAAATATCGGTACGATTTAATAATTTTATTTATTTGTATATGCCCTTTTGAAATATCTTTATTAGTTCTTAAAAAGTAACTTATTTTTAACTTGTACCGAACCTTGTACGTTCAACTATTTACATTTCTTTCCTTTTTATTTTATGCCCCAACAGTATGCGTCACCACATACAATAAACAAAGAACATAAGCTCAACAGTAATGATTCTGGTTAGATTAAATATTCAATCATAAAAGAAATGCGACATTACAGATAATACTAAGAATAACTTTTATACATTTATGACTCGATACATCAACTCTCATGGGTCAGAATTCCAGTAGACCTTCTGAGACATGAAGAGTTCGTTATCAGGTACACATTAGAAGTAGAAACAGGAGTAAAAAGAGTAGAGGAAGACCTACTTTAGATTACACTTCGCAAATAGATAAGTATGTAGGTTGATCTAGTTTTTGGGACTTCGGACTAAGGATTGTACCCTTTAATATGAAAGATTTCTAAAAAGAGTAACTTCACTGCGGTAGCTCGTATTTTTTTAACACAATTGGTATTGTAAAGAAAATTTGATTATTTTCCAAGGTTTATATTTGAAAATTAGCAGCAGATGTGTTATTATATTGTCACGAACTGTACTTGCGGTTTGTGTTGGTTCAATCCTAATTAACAACACCTTCCTGGAAAAAATAATGGATATTCTCGGCCTTCCTAGATACGTCTGGAATATTCTAGCAGCGATAATAAAAAAGACAATAGTAACACGAGGAGGTTGTAGAAGGTTTTAGCAGGAATGCTTAAAACTATAAAAGCGACTGCACTGGGCAGACCGAATCGGTTTGTTTATATTATGCGTTGACAAGTGGCAGGAGCGATAGGCAGGCGATAGTCATATATTGGCGGCAGTGTAACGCGAGTATAAGTAGTGGCGAAGCGAATACGGCAACGGGAGAAATAGATTTACTAGTGTGAAAAAGTGTGTAGACTTGTGTTAATCAGAACTGTAGTTAATTTAATTTTAGTTGTTAATAAATTTCATTGTTTTCGCTCGTTTAATAGTGTTTTCGTGACTGAACACGTCACAATATATTAATGGTGTAGTGACTTTTGGACCTCCTGCTACTGTACTATTCAGTTTTAATAACATTTTATCCCAAAAAGATTGTTGGAGTTTTGAAGAGGTAGTGAACAGACGTGTTACTGGTGTGCTCCGTTATCGTTAGCCAAAAGTGCGGAAAAAAAATAATCATAGAAATAAATAAAGTTATTGGAAAGATATATATTCAACCAAAGGACGAAGAAACACACAAAATAATTACCGATTTACTTCAAGAAAAAGAAATCGAAATGTTTACTTACGGAAGGAAGTCTGAAGTAGGAAAGAGTAAATAGCCATTATAAAAAATATTTGCACATTAGGGTTTAGCGAAGATGAAATACAGCAATCAGAAACAGGTACGACTACAAATTCAAGAAAGTAGTAATATATAAAAGCAAGACTACAGTACTACTTGTGATAGACAACAAAATAGACTTCAGAGGACTTTATAAAATTGATCGACTCTTGAATCAAAAGGTGAAAGTCGAAAAATTCAAAGTGAAATCTGACGCGGTAACACAATCTATGTTAAGAGGTGCTTTGGTGGTAACACAATGTAATAATAAATACAAAATTATATAAAATTATTAAAAAGCAAAATGATGAAGTTGCTTGAATGAAATAAAATGTTAATGATTCAACTGCTGGAATGCCTGTTTTTGGATGAAATATGCATATTTAAGCGGGCGAAAATAGTGCACACTATAGTACAGAGGGTGCAAATCTCTATAGCAACAGGGTCATTACTCTATTTTAGATAAATGTATAAATACCTTTTGGCAAAACCCACTTACCTGAATGATAGTGAACTTACCGATTTTGGTAAATATAGCAATAGAAAAGTTTTAATATAACTGCAAAACTATTTACATTCTACGAAAAAGAATTAGACTGAACTTAAATTGTAGAAATAGAAAAGTTTAATATAACTATAACCTAATGAAAATATACAAGTCTTAACACATACATTGTCACTGACGAATTGAAAAGGACATATGACTACTAATCTGATAAGAATGTAGGGCACCATATGTGCCGGTCCTAAGAATATACTAAAAATATAATGTACAATTATGTAGAATAAAGTTAAATTATTATTATTATTATGATCCCAAAAAAGACGAAAAGAGAAACTACTGTTGCAATCAACGTTTTCTCGGTATTTGCCAGGCGTTCTATTTGAAAATAACAGACATTAGAGTGCAAGGCAGAGAGTAACAAAAGCTTCGGCTTTGGTCGAAAGTAATTAGCTTACATTAACAGTTGTAGAAGAACTTATTTAATGTCTATACAGTACATGCATATTTTTTTTTGCTCTGAGTTATTGCAATAGCAATAACATACAATACATTCTAATCTTGCAGCTGCAAATGAAGAGAGCAGGTACAGGGCTGTATTTCACTTAGACTATCATCAGATTTAACGTATACAAAAAAAAATATTTGGTCTTGCAATGTCAATGGTAGACAATAAGAGATATTTAGAATTAAGTTTGAAATGCTAAAAGTTATTAAACATTTTCAGTTTTAAATATAAATATAAATATGGAATCAACAGAAACAACTACTCCGAGAGTTGATTCCGATGGATTCTTAGACGAAGATATAACATATTCAAAAAAGAAGAAATTAAAATCCTTATTCGTCTAAATATCTTTGATCTTAATATTTAGACGAATAAGGATTTTAATTTCTTCTTTTTTGAATATTTTCAGTTTTATTATAAAATTGTGTTAAATTTCATAAAAGTTGCCTTTAAAATGAGAAATTTTCAAAAAAGAACACGTTGTCATTAGTTGAGTAAACATCACCGAGATAGGGCTCTTATGTACTCCATCGCATGGCAAAAAAATAAATAAATAAATTTAGTATCCTATCGAAATATTGATTCTAGGTACCTATTATTCGTACGAAATAATAAAAAGAAACATTTACATTAAAAAAAATTATTTGCCTATTTGTAACAGATATGAACCATTTTTTTAATTGTACTGTTTCATAAGATTACAGTTTTGGACATAGCAGTTGTAGTTGTAGAAATTATAACATAGGTAGCGCAGGCTTTAGTAAGTTGTTTGAAAGCAATAGCACTGGCCAATCATCGACATACGATATGTCAAATCATGTGGCATGTACTAAATCTATTGCGACTGTTGCAATGCCAGTTATGTTGGTACATTGTATCGATATTAAACATAATATAGATATTAATAATAATATTAATATACTTTTTAGCAATGTAGGTAAGAGTAAGAAATTCTCACTATTACGAGGATGGATCAGATATAAACGAGTCCTTGTTCTTAAAAGATATATTCTGAAAAGTTTCACAAAAACACAAATTTCTCATTGGTAGTTTTTTCATCCCGTTTTCATAAAAAGAAGCAGGGCGGGTGTCTATCCAGTTGCGCACAAACGCCTCCACCTGTTCATCGGTCGGAAATCGCTAATCGCTCGCCTCCTAGTGATCATTTGAGAGCCCAAACATGTGGAAATCACAAGGTAATGGGTCTGCGCTATATGGAGGGTGTTCCAGCTGAGTCCAGTGCATTTCACCGATTGGGCCTGCGTTAAAGCTGTGGTATAGGGCTTAGCGTTATCGTGCAAGAGTAACATGTCACGTCACGAATGGGGTGCGTCCTCCTTTTTTAGTGATAAGCAAGTTTTACCTGACTGAGAAGGTTACAGTAGTAGGCTGCATTAATGGTTCTTCACTCGTGCAAAAAATCGACCAACAGCACCCCTCTCCAGTCTCAAAAAACTGTGGCAAAAATTGCTCGTTTTGATGTTGGAGTGTAATGGTGTACTCACGTCTCATCGCAGGTAACAATTTTGTGCAAGAAAATTTCACCTTCTTCTCTAAATCGTGTGAGAAGCGCATAAGAGATGCGAACTCGAGCAGCTTTTTGATCTTCACCCAGCAACTGTGGAATCCAAAGAGTTGAAAGTTTTTCGTTTTGATTGTGTAAACACTCCTATAGCTGATGCTGAGTTCACCAGATATCTGAAACATAATGACGTGGCGGTCTCCTTCAACAAGTTTTCTAACGCGTGCAATGTTAACCGGAGAAATACTGGTGCGCGGACGACGAGATGATTTACGTTTTCGACACGATTACGCCCATCGTTAAATTCTTTGCACCAAACTTTTACACGTGTCCACGAAAGCGTTTCATTTCCGAATTCTGAATTGTGCTTGCAATCTGCGCAAAATTTCAGCTGGTTTCATGTTTTCACCTGTAAGAAACTTAATAATAGTTCGTTGCGCAACGCTGCTATACACCTCTTTCTCATTCATTGTGATAGCTATTAGCTATGCGAACGCAGCAATACTACGCGTCGCTTCCGTGCCACCTAATATCCCCACTTCAAGTTCCTAACTTTCAACTATCCGGCGCGCAATTTAAAAGGGCTAGTTTATATTTGATCCACCCTTGTAGAATGCCTCGAAATAAATAAAGCAATAAATAACTCCGAACATTTAATGAACAACCAATTAGAAGTAAGTAGTGTTACCACCCTTCTTATTTTAGATAACTATAAATATGTTAGCTTTGTATTTAGTAATTTAAGAACTCTTGAAAATGATCTTGTAAATATTGAAACAATTGTCGAGTTGATGAAACCTTTTCAGGCTGTGTTTTATTTTCTCAATATACTCACTGATTTCTCGAAATATCTGGAACACTTTTTTAAATAGCCTTCGTTCTCCACTCTAACGTACGTGGTTTTGGACAATGTAACTTAATTGTTGTGTTAATCCTCGATTTTAACTAAAAAACGTTAATTTTCTACGTTAGATTTTATCTAGTGCTATTGAATCCGTCTCTGTATGCAGCAGATGTATAAGAAGAGAAGCAAAGCGAAACTGTGGAGTAAGTAAGTAATAGTTCAAGAATAGAACTTAGAATAGATTTCCAACTAAGCAAGCTGTTCTAGTGCTAGGCCACGGCCAAGTGAGTTTGTGCCCTGGGCTTGCCCTTGACCGTGGTAGTTTCTTCTTATTTTTATTATTATTATTCCTCCTGTAACTTCTCGGTCAACCAATGGCCGCGAGTGACGCGCTAGAAAAACTTGTGCGAATTCTCAACCACCGCACACCATGCCATGCCATTACCATCACCATTGCGGCATTCCGCTGGACATTCACCTGTCCACTTGGGAACTTTGATACTGTAACGAGCTAATGTAATGAGTGCTATGACCTGCAAAAGGGTACAATGAAGAGTCCGTCGGCATGTTAACTCGATTAACCGAGTGGACGCTGGTCTCCAATATATTTTTTTATCAAAATGGATATTCCTCCTTGCTCACAACTTCAACTTCATTTAAATGGAACTGCCGATCAGAAATTTTTACATATTTCAAAATCAAAACGAAATAAACACTTGGTAACGTTTTCACAGGGTTTATTAACGAACTCGACAATTGTTTCGACAGGGGTCTGTCATTATTAAGAGCAAGCAGAATAACTAAATGTATAAATGGCAAGTTTCTTAATTACCTAGTTTGTATAATAACAAGGGTGAATTAATGGAATTTGGGAATTTACAATATTATGTTCGTTATATAATGCTTTCTTAATTTCCAGATTTTCCAGAAAGTTAAGTTTCATACTTTTCTAGAAATTACTGTACAATTATTGCTTTTAAAATATATTTTTTTGCTAGTATTAATGGATCTACCTGATTGATCATTATACACAGCGTCACAATCGTTACATGAAATTTTATTATTTAAATGATCAAATTTTAGTTTGTTATTAGCGAGTATTCTTTTAACAATAATTTTATTTAATACAATGGCTGTGATACCTAACCTTTTTAGGTGTGATTTCATAATCTTAACATAATGTATGGAGCAAAATATTTTATTCGATGTATCACGAATAAATGGAGGGTTATAGAGTACCTAATGAGCGGGTTTTGTTGTTTAGTTTTTGGTTTAAAATATTATCAACGATTTTGGTATCATAATTTTTGTTTACAACTATTTGTTTTATTGTTTTTTTATTTAAAATTATCTTTGTTTAATGGAATATTTGTTAGCCTGAATGATTCAGCACTTATTCTATTCATATAAATAAAATAATAATAAGTGTTTTTTTTTATGGTTACGAAATTCACAAATTGCCTTGTAACAGGACTATAAAGCATACTTAAAATGGCTCTTTATCTCATAAAATATCCAGATAATTAAAAATTGGATTGATTCAGCCGTTACTCTGTGATAATTCATCTTAACCGGTCGTGGGATGTGGATTTCGGTTCGTTGTGCCTACTTGTTAGGACGCGTTCAAAATGTGAGATCTTTGATCTTTAAATTTAGACGAATTTAAGGATTTTAATTCCTTCTTTTTTGAATACTACTTTTCTTATTATCACTTTTTTATTTACAAATCCTTTTGACAATGACAAACTTTTTTGTCGAAACTATAGTCAAAAGGATTTGTAAATAAAAAAGTGATAATAAACAAAGTAGTGTTTATTCATTTATCCAGATAATTATTTTAAACTAATCTTTATAACGTCTCAACAAATTTTTAAGTTTATAATTAAATTTTATTTGACAAATATTCGTTTATTTCAGTTTGTATATATCTGATTTGCATTCGAACGTCATTATTGTTTTTGATTTTGCTTAAAGAGTTATTGATTCTAAACGATGTAAGGCAGTCCACAAATTTTGAAATATATATGCCTAAAGTTAAAGAAATATTGACAAATTGGTTAAGGCTTTCGCGGCTAGTTGATGAACTAGTGTAGTCCTTATTCGGGTCTAAAGGCCGTCGTTGGTTGGAATTGCTTCCTAACGTTTCGCTAGCACGAGTGGCGAACTTCTTCAGAGGTCCTTCCATCTGCGATGCTGGATGTAGACTACAGCTAAAAGTTTCCTAATTGAAGTTTAAAAGAATGTTATAAGCATTTTGTTTTTTATTAAAGAAGATGAAATAATGTTTTGGATGTGCATGTTTTCTATGATAACAACAATTAGCAGCCAAGTGTGTTTTGCCATTATGAATAATTTTCTATTAAAACATTTTGTGACGTGAAAAATGTTAGAATGTTGTTTTCACCAATTCATAAAATGTCACTTTAAAAAAATGAAAAAAGTTTTTCCCATACCGGGAATCGAACCCGAGCCTCCTGGGTGAAAGCCAGGTATCCTAGCCACTAGACCATATGGGACACATCTGTAATTTGCTTCTAATATACACTTAACCGGAGTATATATATAATACACTAATGTATATTTTTGAATATTAAAAAATATTCTCGATTTCACCATTAATTACGTTAAAATATTTAAGTTACTAAATTGGGAAGATGCAAAACGTGTTTCCGAAATTTGTAAATATATGTAGGTACCTAGAATAGGTACTCCTAATAAATTAAATAAATACCTACCTAAAAAGTACGATAATGTCAAAAAGAAATTCGAAGCCTAATTATAATAATGTAAAAAAATTAAATTATAATGGTGGAAGAAACATTTTACACAAAATTATATTAACAAAAGCGGTACTAGTCAATGGGGACCATTTTGGTATTTACCTACTTCACATAATTTCTGGATAGTACCTAGGTACCTATCGAAATTTATTCTCGCATAAAATAAATGTAATTTCTAATATAAGTAATTATTTTTGGTTTTAATAATAAATGAAGAAATTTCATGTAGCAATGTGCTTCGAATTGACCCTATATGCTTAAAGCGCTTTCTAATGTTAGAAGCAAGTAGAAATATAATTTGCAAATTTAATATTTCAACAAGTTTTAATCAAAGTATATGCTTGTTGAAACGTCAAATTTATAATTTTATTTTCTACTTTGCTTCGAGTAGGTATTGCTCAAAATGTTTCATAAAAAACTGAGCTATGATTCCATTGAGCTTTCTAAAGTTTTAAATAACCCTTGTGATGGTCTTTTGTAATAAATGTTCAAACTCATGGTACCTACGAGTTTTATAATAATTTAGAATAGGTAGATTAATTCTGAAAACTAACTACATGTTTTATTTCTTAATATGGAGTTACAAGAGTTAAAAGCCTCATCAACTGTTACAAAGCACTAATTTTGAATAAAACACTGTTTTATAAATTTCAACAGATTTAATTATCACTAGATAATTGTTTCCCTAAACTTTGGCTTCTTCGGAAGTTGTATTTGAACTTAAATTAATTTAACAACAAATTGGCTTATATGCTAGTTTAGGGAAAAGGTTTAGTAGTGGGGAACTACTTAATTCTGTTTGTTCGTTTATTAGAATATCGCTATTTTTAAATGTATTAATTTTTAAATTTCTAGAAGAGACAGTTTTAGTTGATTATTTCTATATGTAATATTTTAAAATCTTCATTAAATTGATGATTATGAGTGATTAGGTGGTTTGCATAATTGGAAGAATCAATGTTTTTGTTATAAAATGCTCTCTCGTGTTCACTAATTCTTGTTTTAAAATTTGTACATGTTATCCTATGTAAAACATTTCACATGAATTACAGTTTAATCTGTAAATACCAGAAATATTTATTTTGTTAGTTTTGTCTTTATTATTCTCAGTAAATTTACTTAAATTGTTGTTAGTTTTGTATGCTATTGTATAGTTATTCTTGTTGAGTATGGATGAAATCAATTTCGTTGGATAGATAATACATTTCATTTATTTAATTATATAAAGTAATTTTCGCGATCCACTCTGTAATACCGCCGAATGTGATGTCTGCATAGACTTTATATGGATGTCTGGTCCAAAAAAGGTCGAAAGAGAGCAACAAATTGAAGTGAACCAGACATGATCCCTTCGCCCTCTGCCTGATTGTAATCGTTACACGTGCACACACATACACACGCACGCACACATGCGCACATACCAACTTGCACTTAAACACATGTGTATGTATGCAAGTCCATTATCTGAAGTACACAGTCCGTCAGCTTGGGACACTTTTATTTTTCTGTTTGACTTCTTGCTTCTGAACCGCGCGATGTGTGTTTTACAAAGAGAGTGAAGACAACGAGAGCGTCTGCGAAAGGAGGTCAATTACCAGCGTCGGGTCAGGACACTGACCTTTATCAAACGAAGGGTTGTTGCGATAAAATTGGGATTTTCACTGCTATCATCCGCATTGTTATGGTGGTTAGGTGGTCAAGATGGTCTCATTTTAGGAAAACCTGAAAATAAACATGTTTTGGGATTTTCAGTGAATTATTGTTATATTCATCTTCCAATAAAGTTCTTCTTCATAAATCCTTAATTCTAAAGGGACTTTTACAACAAAAAAAATGCTACAATTTGGAAATAAGACTTCAGGAAGTAGATTTTCACAAATTTTTATTCGACAATGCTCAATGCAACATGTTTCGCCAAAACTTTCTGGCTTCTTCGGACAGTGAGCATTTTCTACTACACCTACAGTGTCGCATCACATCTTAAATACAAGGTTGAATTTGGGGGTGGATATGTTACCAGCCAAACCCGATATCAGGACAAACTAGTTTTGCCTAGGCTAGACTAGTTCTTCCTATACGCGATAGGATTAACTAATATAGCCTAGTCCAAACTAATTTGTCCTAAGCCCGATAGGATAAACCAGTTTAGGCTAGTCCAAACTGATTTGTCCTGATGTAAATATGCACACTCTAGGATAAACTGGTGTGGCCTATTGTAAACATTATAGTATATCTAGATAAACTGAATAAAATACTCCGTAATTGGAAAAATAATAATTTTTATTAAAACCATAATGATTTGTTGTTAAAAATTATGGATAATTAATAACCCCGCCACATTGGCTTATATAGGGACGCTTAAAACTGCATCACAAATACCGTTAGAGTACCTGCAAGGGTAGTTGTGGTGTACGATTTCTCTCTCTCTCTCTTTTTTTATTGCACCAAAAGCTAAAAGTTTGTGCGTTCTTTCTTAGCCCTCGGGCGATGAATAAAGTAAAAAATATATACAAATACAATTCTACGAAATGAACTTACAATTAAATAAACTAAAACATTGGAATAAAACAAAACTCAGAGAGTAGAGCTTTTTATTTCTAATCACAAGTAAAGTTTAAGTTTATCGAACAATCATTCTTTGTTATTTTTATTATACTAATAATTCTTGGACCCAGTTCTGAGACAAAACACCACATTTCAAACGCTTCAATATTAGCTGGTGGGAATGAAACGACCAAAAGTGTTTTTTTAAGTTTACAGTAATACTTCTGAAGAAGCATCATTAGGCGACGAAACAATTGTAATGTGTAATTATAATAATTTTATGGAAACTTTGTGTTGTATTTTACTTACTTCTAAACATTCTTTAAAGTTTTGTGTCACCAATTTTCATATTAGGTCTCATTCTACTTTTGCCCCCATTGCATGCCAATATTTCTGTTTGATTTTTATTTGTTTTCATTCTATACTTTTCTGCTAATATCGCTTCCTACTTGTTTATATAGGTTGTCAAAAAAGGTATGAATTTTATTCCTCAGTTTACATGTTATTTAAATACACAATGCAAAAAAATTATTTATTAGTTTATCTGCCTAAACAATAGATTTAGTGAATTTAAAATGTTTTTTTTTATATGTAAATAAAGAGAACACTGTGTAATGTTTCAATAGGTTTAATTAGTATATGTAAAACTCTACAATTGCTTCGACTTTTTTTTCGATTTTTTTTTTAATAAGTCGAAACAATTGTAAATTTTTATATTAAATCTATTGAAATATTACAAAGCGTTCTGCTTATTTATATATTTAAAAAAGAATTCAACGGAAACACAATAAAATTTATTTTCTCTTTGTATTTTCATTTTATTACTTTTATTTCAGGTCGAGGTTAATGGAGAACATTGTGAAAAACCTACATGAAACTTTTTTTCGAAAGAATTGCTTATACGGAAGAAGAAGAAAAAGAAAGGATCCTAATTTAAAAGTAAATGAGTAAGTAAATACTCCAACAAGTATTATTAAATTAGTTTCTTTGTTAACAAATACTTTTTTCGAATTCTAAACAACAAAAAACAAATGAAAATAACAATAATTCATTTTAATAGGTTGGTCATAAAGAACTCAAAACTATTTTTTTTTCATTCTTCTAACCGAAATATATTCAGAAAGGTGCTGAAAAATACATATGCCAAATAATTGAGTCCCTTTACCAAAACTAGTGAAACTAAATTCATAAAAAAAAATAATTTCTATAAATTTACTAAGTTTATAGAAAGCTATAGCTGTAATTCTAAATTTTATACTTTTACATTATAAATCTACTAAAAATGTTAGGTGACTTTTGTTGTTAGTAGATTTTACTTTGACTCTTTCTTTTAAATATATTCGAAAACGTCACTACATTAACAACAAAAAGACAACTAATTAACTTTTCCGTGGTACAGAATCTCAAGGTAACTTGATAACCTAAGCTTTTTAAACACAATGAGTTGTTTATGCGAAACGATTAACAAAAATATAGGAAAACCTAATATGTATATCAAATCACAAACTATTCAAACCCAGCCCCATAATATGAGTATTTTATTATTTTTCTTGCAAAACCATAATTAGTTGATCACATTAAAACTGTTCCTTTATTTTGTATGAAAGATGTCTTAATTTATATATCCGTTCCGCATTGAAACCTCGATTTTTTTTAAACAAATGGGTTCGTTTAATAGGAAGAAATCTCTAATGAGGACTTTATGTGGACTTACCTCAAACTTTACGAAATACCTCAAGTAATGAAAGGAGAAATGAGAATGGTCACTGCTAAATATAAAAAAAATATATGAAGTTTATGATCAGGGAAAGACAATCACGTTTTTCTCCCATAAAGAAGGTATAAAATAAGAGAAACGTTGAAAACTTCCGAAAATAAATCAGCCTTTTTCCCGGGTAATATAAGGGTAGCTATCGAACGTCGCGTGCAGAAAGGAATCGTCGTTAAGCATTTGCTCAATTTAAGTTCAAGGATAACATTTCGGTCAAGGGTATGCACCCTCTTGAGGCCCAAATTCATTCTGTCGAATAACTCCTATAATTGCATTTTCCGGTAAAAGAAAAAAAAATGTCTTTATATTTCTTAGAAGCAGACAATTGAAAATAAATTGTCTAGATTAATAATTTTGTTTGAATACTTTCGTTTTTGTAATTATATTATGTTGATATAAACCTCATAAAGTATTAAATAAACGAGAAAAATAGAGAATTTCAGTTACAGATACGTTAAAATTATATTTATACATTTTTAATTAATATAGGATCTAATACTATTAACTTTTTTTATTTACATATTTAAATTTCCTGATAAAAGTTAAGAAAGTTGTGTCTTCTGACATCTAATGGGTAATAGGAAATTTGTTTCATTTATTTGTGTAATAGGTAGAACAAAATGTATAGAAATCGTAGTGTACATTTAAAAAATAGTATATTGAACTAAATTATTAGGATAAAATTTATCACATTGACAAAATGAGTGATTATTATGTGATATCATTAATGTTAAACATTATACAAATCATTTGGTTAGAAATCTTTATAAGATGAATTTGCTTAGTTAGTTGTTTTGCCTGTAGATGTCGACAATAGTACGATTTAAGTGTCTATGAATGGATACCAAACAAGGCTATCCTGAAGCATCTACCGTAGCATTATTCGTGAATATTCGGTAGTGATCGAATTAGAAACGCGGCCATATTGAGACGTTTACTAAAAAACATTCGGTGCACGTGGAAAGTGAGGTGGCTTTACAATTAATTTGTACCATTTGCTGACATATTTTGTGTGCATTTTCTTGTGAAACTCTTTGTGACATCCTCATCTTTGGATTTGTTCTATCAAAAGACGTTAATTAAGGTAAGTCTCTCTAATTAACTTGCTTCTAATGAAAAGCCGGTCGTCTTCACTGTACCCAAATATATGGGAAATTTTTACAGAAAATATCGAAATTGAGTTTCATTTAGTCCGGGAATCGTTTCTATAAATTATATTTTCTAGGTTCCTCTGTTAGAATTAAAATTATCCAATTTAGGTTATCACCCATGATGCTATTTCTGTTGTTCATTGACAAATTTTAAGCTTGCAATTGACAGTACAAATTGAATTGTCAGTTATGAGGGATAATTAATTTTACAATACTTCAGTCAAACTTGTAGGTACACTAGACTAGTAGACAAGTTATGGTCATTTACAATGATATACAAAAATAGTTAGGTTATATTTTAGTAGCAATAGAAACTGTATGTAATGGGATTTAAACCAAATATTCAATAAACGTGAAGATGCTAGAATTATCTTGTTTTATATAGACCTTGTTTACTACATAATAAGAGCCCAGATTAATTTAATAGTTTTAGTTACATACAGGTACCTACTACGTTTTTTAAACTACCTACCCATGTATCTCCTGTAAGTAACCTAGTTTACATTTAAGGCTTCTGATATCGTAGAAATACTTATTTTGTCATTTGGTTATTATTAACATGGTTCTGTGTTTCTTTTATTGATTACAGAATTGTTGTTTGTAGAGTGGCATTAAGTATTTGTTACATTATATAAAATGTACTATACATGTATTGCTCGTTATATTAAGTAAGTGTGTACAAGATCCTTGGAAAATATAAATAACGTAGATGCTTTTAATCCATGGAAACTACGTGTATAATAACGTAGACAGAATTTTTTGGCAACTCAGGTTTCTAAGGATGGCTAAATCGTTGTGCGCATTTTCGTATCTGTCGTAGTAGCATTACTCACATACTTTGGCGCCATTTGGTTTTAAATTAGGATTTTTCTAGAATACAATAAAGTCTTTGTGAAATGTTTGCAATTGTTGCTCCTTTGAAATAACGATTTCCTTGTAATGTAGCTAGAAAATTTACCACGCAGTGTTTGTTTACATGAAAAATTTGTTGTAGGTTTTAAAAACGTGAATTTGATTTTGATTTTAATTGAAAAGTCATACTGTGCTAAAATTTACATTTGTCGATAAATTATCTATAAATACGTATTTAATGAATAAATAAAACAACAAAATTGCATTTAAATAGTTACTGAAATTAAATTTAACTCTACGGTAATTATTTTAGCTTACTGAAGTGCATACGAAGATATTCTTGATTCACTATCAGACTTGGGAGATTGAAACAATGGTATAATTAAATTTAATATAAAGTGAAGATTATAAGTAATTTTGTTGTTTTATTTGTTTACTTAAATAATGTTCCACAAAGAACCAACGTTGGAATCTTATATATTAAACCGGTCGTGGGATAGCGCTTTCAGTTCGTTGTGCCTACTTGGTAGGACGCGTACAAAATTTGAGATCTTTAATCTTAACATTTAGACGAATAAGGATTTTAATTCCTTCTTTTTTGGATATATAAAAAAAAGATGTTTGTTTTGTCTTATATCATGTATTTTATATTAACGTCATAGTTGGGCTTTTGCGACACCCTCGACCCTGGGAAATTTCAAAACGTATTTCTATAACCACGATACGTCTTATCTAATGTGTTTATATAGCGCCATAGAAGAATAATCTACGCGTACTTCGTAAAAGATCGTTTATCATTTTTTTACAAGGGCAGTCCGGACATTTCTAAAATAGTTACATAAATCGTTTTTACGTATTCTTATTGTATCTTCGTATTATTTATTATAATACCCGTACGTACCTAATTATAGTATAAAGGGTATTATTTATGATTGTTCACAATATCCACTCGTCGGTTGAATGAAAATCGTATTATATTGAATTTACGCTTTCATTATTATTTTTATTTAATTCGTTATTTTGCGTATTTTTATCTTTTGTAGCGTATATAGATTCCGATTTTCAGTCAAGGCCACATATTTTGAGTGGCCTAAAATGTGTTCATTGTGGTTCGTCTTCAATAGGACCATACAGATAAATAAATGCACGTGTATGTACGCTATTATTTGTACAAGTTATTTAATAATTATGTTTTGGATTACATTGTCATTTAACCTTGACTTTTGTCAGGACTATCAATTATTAAACTAGATAGTGGCAAATTAAATATTGCGATAATGTTTTGCGATTCCACTATAAAAAAGTGTGCCGAATTAATTAAAAAGAAAATTTAGGTGACGTTTAGTGTTGCATTTTCGTTAAAAAAAAGAATTGTGCTTTAATGAGCCGCTTTGCAAAATTAGTTATCAATAAAATAAAAAATAATTAGCGCACAATTTAGTATTTTTACAAATGGCAATTTTGGGGTTAGGTTAGTTAATATCAATATATATATATATAATAACTTAAATTTTTTAACCAATAATTCAATTTTGTTTAAACAGTTGCAACTTATTGGTTTAGGGGTCTCTCATTTAGAATGCTTTTGCTTTTTTTACTAAAGAAAACATTCTTTAGCGTCTTTTTTTATGAGTGCCAAATTAGTAAATACTATTAATAGAATTCCAATGGTAGAACATTGTGGTTTTATTTTAGGTGCAATAAAAATATTGGGAACTTCAGACAATAATGAGTTATCAACATTTAAATTCGGTCTTGTTTATTATTTCCGTCTATAAATATAAACACAATTGAAGTGTCTGTCTGTAATAACGAAATGCATGCCTTTTTTTAAATATAAATCTGTATGCTATTAAGACATAAACGACCCTTAAAAATTTCTGCTTGTCTGTCTGTCTTCTTATCTTAATCTGGTTATTATTTAATTCTTGGATCTAAATCCACTTTATAAGCGTTACGGTTATGATCACAAATAATTACGGCTTACCGGCTTAGTTTATGATGATTTATGAAAAATCCAACTTGACTAGGTCATTGTACTTTACTACATTTTCAATTAGTATGACTATAGTTATCTTCTTCTTACGCTCTCCATGGTTATTTTGTAATTTACAGTAATATAATTTTCTTGCCTATGGATTACACTCTTTAATTTTTAATGTCTTCTTTTTTTGAATATGTTATATCTTCGTCTAAGAATCTATCGGAATCAACAGTGTAATGTAGGGGTATTAGCCCTCGGAGTAGTTGTTTCTGTTGATTCCATATTTATATTTATAATATAGCCTGTAAAGGCCTTTCTGTAAGCGCCCACCTGATGAGACCCGATAGGTCGAAACCGGTCGTGGGATATGTCTTTCGGTACGCTATGCCTACTGTGTAGGACTCGTTCGAAATGAAGGATCTGTGATCCTCTATAATTAGACGAGTGGGGATTTTAGTGCCTTCGTTTTTTGAATACTTTAATTTTTATTACAAACAAATAAGACTGTTTTTTTTAATTAATATAATAAATTATTAAGAAATTAATTAATTAAAAAAGTCGGATGTCGGCTTTAACGACGGAAAATTGTTGGTTGAGGTATTGTTTTGTAGAAAAAGTATTCCTTTAATTAATTATAAACAATCGAAAATTACAACACTTTTTTTTCGGTCATAATGTTTTAGCTAATGGACCGATTTTTACGTTTGATACCTCATTTTGTAGGGTCTTTTATTCTCTACAAGTTTCTTGCTTGATATTTGTTCTAAACATATAAGTAATATTTTCGTTAAAAAGTTAATTTAGTTTTGCAAATTAGACCTGGCTTTAATGTTATAAAAAATGGGTTCGGAATCGTCTGAATTTTCGAAATGCTATAGCCTTCCTCATTTCGATCAAAAGTCATAATGAGCACAACCCTCTAAATTGGGTATTTTTGTTGCTAGAAGCTAGTTCTTATTAAGTATTTATTACTATATTAAACAAACAAAAACACAAAATTAGTTTCAAGATATTTATATTGAAGAACACAAAAATGATACCTTTAAATGACTAATTAGAAGTGAACAATTCGCCTCTACTTAATATCAATTTTAATACATTTTGTAACCACCCCCACCCTCTTAGTTTATATAAAATTAAGTGTAATAGACAAGTTTGTAGATTCATCACCTGATGATGCCATGGTGTGGTGAAACAATTGTTGTGCTCTTCAATATAAATATCTTGAAACTAATTTTGTGTCTTTGTTTATTTAATATGGAAAAGTTTCAACAAGTATTAGCGATTACCCTAAAAAAATATTACTATTTTGAGGCAATTTAATCAAATGGAGTATTAGACTGCACCCATCGACTCTCATTTTTCATCCAACCTCAAAAAACAGCCAATAACAAAAAAGATTTTATAGATAAAATTAAAACATTAATGATCCCTAACACAGCTTTATTAATTTCACTTGATGTTGTTAGCCTGTTAACTTCAGTATTAACGTACCAAATTGTGTAATACTAACGTACTTAGATAAGATATAACTGCAAAAATATTTTAAATGTATACATTAAATAAAGCTATTTTACGTTTGATAACAAATACTTTAAAGAAACAGAAGGTCTACCAATGGGGGTAACCCTTTTCCCCTATAGTTGCCGAAAGTGTTTTATTTAATTAATTAATTAGTTATTGATAATGTTTCACAACAATTGCACTAAAGACTCTATCGAATGTACAAAAAAATAATGAAATCTGGTAAATTACTATATTAACCCCAGAAACAACGACGTGGACGTACTAAGTAGTTTTCTGTTCCCTGTGGGGTATTCTTTCCCCTTACACTTTCATCATCGGGTTTTTTGATTTAGATGGTGGGTCCCCTGGCTTCTCAGTTTTCTTTCATTTTTACCCATATAAGGGATTTAGGGACATTAGGATTTTTTATCGGGATGATGAGCGCTAAATGAAACGAAATTAGTATTATTGGAATTTTTAAATTAATGTAAATCTAAAGTTTAATACGCTGGGGCAGTTCTAAACTGCGATTATAGTTCCACGATCAAAGATAAGTCGTTGATACATAACTCCTCTCTTGGTTATTTTGTCATAAGTTGAATATTGTGGAGTTAGAGGACCAGACGTGTTGTCCAGACCAGATTTAGACTCACATTATCGTACCAAATTACTTCGAGAATTACATTTCTGGTCTTAGTTTCCTGTGTAGTCAATAATTTATAATTTTTGATTAATTGAATTATTTTCATTTTTATCATTAATATTTGAAGAATTTTTAGTAGGGGGTAAATTTCAAATACATTAATGCGATATTAATTATTGAATTAATTTGCACCTTCCATGGATCACCTCATATTAATGAGGAAAACTTTGTTACTGCTATCATACGAGGTGATCTGTGGTGGGTGCAAATTAATTCAATAATTAATATAGCATTAATGTATTTATTTTCATTTTAATTGAATTCTTCTACAATTGTAGTAATTTTACAATTAAGAAAACATGGGCTTATTACAAAACTTTTTTCAACAACACATTTCTTTAGTTATTTTTATTTTTTATGTTTTGATAAGAGCCAACTGATTCTTATTTAACTTTATGAAATATGTGAAATTATTAAATAATTAATTGTATCAGCCTCTACGTTATGTAAATTTAAATACATATTGAAATTTTAAATTATTAAACACAATTTCCAATAAATAATATATACTTCTCCCGAAGATGCCCTAGTAGGGTGAAACAATTGTAGAGAAAAATAAAATTATAGTCGAAATTGTGTTTCATTAATTTAAAATTTCAATATGTGAAATTGTACAAATTAAATTGTTAATAAAAGAGAATAATGTTAAAAATCGGGGCGTAGTTTTCAAGGGATGAGAAAAATTTGTTACACAAATGTAACGAGTAATATTTGTGGTTTTTTTAAAGGGTAAGTTTGACTTCGAAAATATCTGTAAAAAGTTAGTTTAGGTAAAGGATTTACAGAGCTGCTACCATAATTACGTAAAATGTTTATATACTTTTTATTTTTAAAATCATTCCGAGAATAGTTATTTTTTGTAACCCAGGTGCGCGTGTGTGCAAGTATATAAATAATTACAATTTAAGTACCAAGTAGGCCGAAAATACGCTTATTCGTAAAATTAAGAAATAATTAAACAATTGAATGTGATTTTAGGTGATACGAAAGGTGTAGTTAGTGCACGTTTAAACTTCAAATTGTGATGAAATCATAATTAAGCAATACAATGATTGCTTAAAATTTTAATGTAGCTCAGTTAAGTAAGCAATTTTATTCTATTTTTCTTGGAATTTAATTATCGACTAGCATTTGCACGTGATTTCGTCCGTGGGAAATTTCTAATTATTTATCTATATATACATATAAACATTACGGGTCAACGAAACCAGTGATTGAAAAGGAAAATGTTAAAATGGCAGCCATTTACGACGTAATTTACGATGCTGAGCTCAAATATAGCCTTAGAATTGCCTTTTCATGTTAATAATTACAAGATATCTTAATGTTAAAACTCAGAAAGTGACGTTTTCTAGCATCATTTGTTACTGAAGTAAATTCTCCTCACGATTCCCTCATCATATCAATAGTTTGAAATATTTTAATGAAATATTGGAAGACATTTTTAGTAGATTAATGGGATATTAATTATTGAATTAATTTATACATAAAAAAGATTACCTCATACAATGAGGGAAGAATTTGTTACTGTTGTCACGCCCTCGCCGGGACTCTAACCCGGGATCTTTGGCTTTACGTGCCAATGCTTTTTGGTTTTTGGCGCGTAAAGCCAAAGATCCCGGGTTTGAATCCCGGCGAGGGCGTGACAACAGTAACACAATTTTCCCTCATTGTATGAGGTAATCTGTAGCGGGTACAAATTAATTCAATAATTAATATCGCATTAATGTATTTGAAATATTTTAACTGTAAAACAGAAACTTCCTTCCAACGTGACTTTTGCTTCTATTCCAGAGACTCAAAAAATGCTAATTAAGAAAACCATAATATACATCGTGAACCACTGCGATTACAAATGATTAATTTTTTTTTTAAATCCAAAATTGTAGTTATGAATTCCGCCAAGTTAAGAAAAGTCGTTTAGGACTATCGGAGTTTCCGTACTATTTTAATTTTCCCACAAATCATGTAACGCCGTATATATGTTTATCCTCCCCCCTACTACTTCTGTTTTGTCACGTAACTTTTAAACATATGAAATACGTTTAACATAGTCGGATGATAAAAAATAAATAACAGCAGCTGCTTAATTGTGGTTGGACAAATCTAACTTAAGCGTTTATTCAATAAGAAAACTATTAACCATTAACTATGAAACACATTGTTAGTCTGCGTGGTCATTGTAGTTCAATATACGTATTACAATACATATGTTACGTGACACGATCTGCGTCTACCATCCCTCCCTTCCTCCCACGTAACACTACTTAACATGTAATAATTTCCTTCCCACCCCCTAAAGAAGTTACGTGGTCCTTTTCGAGAATAACGCGAAGAGATTTTTTAAAAAAAATTAACCTGCAATTTTTGGCTGCCACGTTTTACAAGCGCAAGACGTTCCCAAAATTAATCGATTTTCGCCCCCCTTTCTCCTGCCCCAACGTATGAGGACCGTAACGTCGGGCTGCACTTCCCGTTATCAACCTCTAATTTACTGTACGTAATTTAAACAAACCAATCAGGGAATCATCTCTCATCATAACGTAATCTAAGCCCATAGTGGACTTCACTTCGCACACGTCAACTATAAAAAAACTTTTGGGCGTTTCGTTCCCACTAGCTACTCGTGCCTGTGGACGGGCAATTCCTCTGACCTACACTGCAGTGTAGTGCAAAGCCGGAGGGTTGGGCGTAAGGCCCTCTTCAGCCTCCTTGCAGCAATCGTGGGAATGGGTGGGTGGTGTGGTTAGGAAGAGAAGGATGAGACGGACGAAACGAAGACAGAAGAGAAGTGAAAGATTATCTGTGGAATATTACTGCCCCAGCATTTGCCTAAATGATCCAAGGAAACCACAGAAAACTTGAACCAGAGTAGCAAAAAAAAAACTTTCTTGTATTTCATCCCCACCAGCTACTCGTGCTGGTGGGCAATTTTGGAGGGTAGGGCGTAAGGCCCTCTTCAGCCTCTTTGCAGGAATTGTAGGAATGGGTGAGTGGTGTGGTTAGGGAGAGAAAAATGAGACGGACGAAATGAAGAAAAAAGAGAAGTGAAAGATTATCTGTGGAATATTACTGCCCCAGCATTTGCCTAAATGATCCAAGAAAACCACAGAAAACTTGAACCAGAGTAGCAAAAAAAAACTTTCTTGTATTTCATTCCCACCAGCTGCTTGTGTTGGTGCTGGTGGGGAAAGCCGGAGGGTAGGGCGTAAGGCCCTCTTCAGCCTCTTTGCAGGAATCGTGGGAATGGGTGAGTGGTGTGATTAGGGAGAGAAAAATGAGACGGACGAAATGAAGACAAAAGAGAAGTGAAAGATTATATTACTGCCCCAGCCCCCTATTTTAATCCTTAGTCAATAAGTTCATTCTAACAATAATATAAATAAGAAACAATCACAAAATATATTCAACTGTAACTTCGCCATTTCCATGACTTTTTAATTATTTTTTTCTAGTTATCTTTGAAAACATGTATTTCCAGAAATTGTTAGAAGGATACTAGCATAGTGGCGTCCTTTAAGTAATGAAATACAAGTACAACTAATAATTTTGTATTTTGCGCTTCATGTTGATAGTTTTTACGTTGATCGATTATTAGACGAGAATAATAATTAGTAATCAAATAATTGATTATGAAAAATAATTAATTCTGCACATAACTTCATTTCATAATAGTTCACTTTGGTAAGTACATATTTCCTTTATAAAAGTGGCGGTTTCATTGTTTGTGAGTAAGTTGTTTGTTTACATATATATTTATATTGAAGAACTTTAAAGGAACGTTTGGCTCATTAACACTACCCAGTGTATAATATTATCCTTTTCCTGTTGAGAGAACTTTCAGTTTGCAAGTGTAAAAAACAGGTCCACCTTTTTCAACATGAGATCGTTACGTAAAAGTGTCCGACGGTCATTTCTCAGAATTTCCTCTCTACGGTGATGGCGATGTGACTAATAAGTATTTTGGCTACTTAAAACGTGTGGCGATGAACTCTGCAAACGATATACATAAAAGAATACGTGTACTTGTACTTACCAAAGATATACATAAAAGAATACGTCAACTTGCCATTCTTATTACTTACTCACTGGTTGATGAAGCACCACTGTTTGAATAGTATATACCATTGCGGGCAATAAAAATTTACAATTCCTTCCTCGCCATATTCATTATTACATACACGTCGACATTATATCATCAGAAAGAGGAAATGTTTATGAGATTTGATGTTAGCCGGGGGTTATTTCAGAAACTACCAAACCTACTTTAAAATTGTTTTACTGTTCGATAGATGATAAAATAGTAGGTAACATTGAGACAATCCGTCTGGACCAATCATTTAACCACACGTCACGTATTCAATCATTTGTATTGTCTCATATTACAACGAGCAAATCCTTACGTATGTTATGTAGTCTTAAAGCATAAAAACATGGAGGCGTTATTATTTTATTCTTTAGCAGCGTTATTGGGATAGCAAATCATTCTGGGTTTCTTTTATTTCTAACGCGGCCTGATTGGTAAAGAGAGACACGGTTAGGGAAGAAACAACCAATCAGGCCGCGTTAGAGCGAGAAACTAGATCCGGAATTATTTCCCATTTCAATAACGCTGCTAAGTACGAGGGTGGTTTGATAAGTCTGTGACTTTTTGAATTTCACGCACTTTCAACCTTCGATCATCTAATATTATATATATTACATTGATTCTGATTTTGTCAACGATTTATGGCATAACGACTTCTTTTGTACTCTCTCCGACTTAAACGTTCGGCATCACTTGTACTGGTGCGGCCACAAGGAAGCTCAGTAAACCACTTTTTAACAATTGAGATCGACGATAGCGCAGCGGTAGTTCCCATAGCACTCGTATTTATCAAGCCTCTCCTTAGTTTCATTAACGGATTTTTTGCGCAAAAATAATGCTTAATCAGCACACGAAATTCACTTTTTTCCATTATTATGGAAATTAACGAGGTTAGTTAGTTGCTTTCAATGGCTGTCAAATAAACTAAACATCGCAACTTGTTCAAAATTTTACAGTGGTCTACCAATGTGTTTCACATGGAGTTTCCATTATCTTGTAGTTACGAATTAGTGGAGAATAGAATACGCATTTTTTTGCTTAATTTTTTTTATCTATATAGGTAGTCAAGTAAGTAACCTGCATAACCACTGCTTAACATACTATCAGCACTTATCACATATACCATAGGTAATAGTTTAACCGAGCATAGGGGCTTGTATTTGTTTCCCTACAATTATCGAACGATATTACGGACGGCGATCAAAAACAAGATTTCAGTATTACGATGTTCATACTAGTGTTCTGATGTTCTCTTTAGTTCATTGATTTGATTTTTGTTTTTTTGTAGCCTGAGGAAATAAAAGAAAATTCGATTGAACAATAATAAGAAAGTAAATAAAAATTATAATAAAAAATAAGTTAATGGGTAATTATGAGTAATTATTAGTAAAAATTGCTTTGTAAGGGGGCTCACAAAGACCATTACACTATACCAAACAATGTCCCAGTCTGTTGTGAAATTTTCAACATTTTAAATGGAATATTGTTTTTTGCATCGAATATTTTTGCTCGCAGCTTATCTATATTATCAGCTAAATGAGAAATAGGTGTCGCAGTGTCACACGTTATAGCTTGCAAAGTAGGAAACTACATACGTTCTGAGGGAACTGTGAATTGTTATATCCAACAATTTGCTACTATCTTGTGGAACGGATTATTGTTAGCATTTCTAATGGTCGGTTAAACATTTACCTGTAGTGGATACGGCATTCGTAATAACTGAATTAATACATTGTAATGACATTTCTTTCACGATCATGCATGTAAACATATCACCAATGTCATAATTTTTAATTATAACAGAAATTATTTATTGACTGTACTAGCTTTTCCATATTAATAATGTGATAAAAGAAACACACAAAATGTTCCAAAAAATTTTATTTAATAGTCCACTAATACAAATTGTATTTCAACCACCTGATGAACTATTAAATAAAAAATTTGAAACTTTTTATGTGTATATCTTTATTTATTATTATTAATAATTATTTATTTCTTGAATTTTTACTGTATCTACAGTAAACCTAAACACAACAAAGCTTCAACCATATTAATATTTATTTCACAAGTTCACAGAGGGCTAAAGCTAATGGAAGGAAATAAAATATACATCGCTGTCTAATTTTAAAAGTATGAATGCAAGTACAAGGTCAATACAAAGATTTTGCGTAAATGTTATTTTTTGAAGAATGGCATAAGGTCAATGTCTATTAAAAAAAGAGAGGATTTATGTTATTACCGTCCGTTTATTATTATATAGAAGGTGATCTGTCGGCTATTAAAAACTAATGCGTCTCGCTTAGTCTCGTCTACCACTAGACATAATTATAGAGATTACAGATACGATAGAAATAAATGTCCAGTACCATTGGTCGTAACAGTACTTATGTTACACTCTTACCTGTCTATTTACGTTTACATAAAAATTTGTTCATAAATAAAACGATTATGTAAAAGGAACCTGTCCTGTCTTCTGGGCGATGCCGTTGGTTCATTTGCCTTCTGCGATGTCGTTCATTAAATGAATGGACGCTCTAAGTAACTGATTCACAGGATGATTTGAATATGATGCGATGCTTTTTAGATTAGCGCACACATTATTTTTACCGCTCAGCTATTGGGTTCTGACATTCTCAGTCATGACCTCTGTGGCAAAAATTGAAACCAGCGTAAGACTGCATTAGCGAATTTGTGTATCAAACTCTGTTTTGTAGATCCGTAGGTGGAGGATAAATTGTTGTTGTTTATTATTTTAACACTTTATTTAAACTATTAAAAATAAGCTACAATAGAAATAATACAAAACATACATCGATCAATGTGAGTGCAATACTGCCACCTGTATTCATTACTACCAATTTCCACTAATAACCACTTCCAGGTATATCACTAGTAGTGGAAGGTTGATTGGCGCGAAAACTAATATGTTAAATATTCAAAAAAGAAGGCATTACAATCCGTTTTTCGTCTAAATTTTAAAGATCACAGATCAGTACACTTCGAACGCGTCCTACACACGGAATCAGCAATGTAATTCAATGCCGGTAGGGGTATTAGCCCTCGGAGTAGTTGTTTCTGTTGATTCCATATTTATATTTGTAGTATGTTAAAGATGTTTGAATGTAAATCTCACTGCATTTAGAAACCACAAGCATGCAGAGCGGTTAGCACATCTTCCCTATCATAGATATCTCTATGCAATATCTTCCATACTGCAGAATTTTCCCCCCTCCCGTAAGCGGTACGTAATATCCAGGTGATTATATTTACCTAAAAATGCCAATAATCTCGTGAAAATACTGAAAAGTTGTTAAGACCTTGCGTATTGTGTTGCTTGACTCCCCTTTCAAACCTGTAATGCATCGTAACATTTTACAAGACGCCCTCATCCCAAACTACGCGGTAAATCAAATATAAACGGTAATTTTGTAAAACACACTTTTGCCACCGATTTGGAAGCTTGAATATTCTTTCTTCATAAAAAGTTTGAGGGCAAGTTGTCAGCCAATTGCGCACATACTTCGCTAATTCTTCACTGCTTTCAAATCTTTTGCCTCCAAGTGATTCTTTCAAGGGCGCGAACAAAAAATAATTACAGGGTGACAAGTCAAGGCTATAAGGAGGATGCTCGAGGGTTTCCCAGGCCACTTCTTCCAATTTTGTCTTTGTCAAAACTGCGGTGTGTGGCCTGGCGTTGTCATGAAGGAGGATGACATCTCGAATGGGTAAGCATATCCCGTCGTTTGCTTCGATACGCGATTTTTGTCGACTGTAACAACTCAGAATAGTACGCCGCATTCACTGAAAGTCAATGAGTGAAACTTCCCTTGAGTCAAAGAAGCACAGCACAGTCGCAAGCACTTATCCGGCTGAGAGACGGGTTTTGGGTTTGGCTTGCATCCTTTCTTCGCCACTCCTTAATCGCCATTTTTGATTCGGAAGTGTAGTGGTGGACCCACGTCTCATCACAAGTGACGATACGCCTCAAAAAACTCCGCCTCTTGTCGAAATAGATTCAGAAGTCTTTCACTAATCTCCGGTCAACAACCTTGGAACTCAGCGAGCACTAATTTTTCTAAAGCTAAGTTCATCAGTGATGATGGAACTGGATGATGAACACTCCCATAGCTGATAGCCACTTCTGATGAGATTTGTTCAATAGTTAACCGGCGATCACCTTCAACAAGATCTCGAACAGCACGGATGTTCATTATGTCATTTGTGAGACTTGTTCTTGGGCGTGGATTGACGATCATGACTCATTTTCGACACGTTCTCGCCCATCCCTGAATTCTTCGTTTTCTGACCCACGTATACACTCGATTCTGAGACAGTGTAGCATCCTCAAACTGTCAAACTGTGCCTTCAAACGAGTGAAAATTTCCGATGGTCCGATGGACGCCTTCATTACTTAAAAACTTTATGATGATGCGATGTGCAACAGTCATGGGCTGCACTGCGGGCAGAACCGAGCGCAGCTGCTACCTAAGCCGGTTTCCCTCTCCTCTTAAACCAAACAACACTCGAGCATCGAATTGTCTAGATCGGAATTCAGTAAAATTACCGTTTATATTTGTTTTACCCTCGTACAATTTTTAACATTTAATATTTTTATATGTGTTATGAACTATGTGAGACAGTAAAGGATCTCTTTTTTAGTACTCGACCAATTGTGCGCAAGCGACGTATCAATCAAATACACTGACACAAGACTTTGTGTAAGCATTCTTTATTCCTGGACATGCACATAAAACACGAAGATACTTGTGAGAGACAGATGTATATATGTCTACACCGTAGTGAATTCGTTGTTATACAAATCCCTGCTAGCAATTAGTTGTTAATGCTACAAGCGAAAATCAGTCGTTTTTGGAAAATAATGTGAGAGCGACTTTTCTGGAACGGGCACCCTCTATATCTCAAAAATTTATATGCATTTCTATACGTCAGACATATCGATGTACAAAATAGGTTTATTTCACTCCCAATTAAGTACGACAGTTATTAAAATTGAAAATCATCTTAATTACATCTTTATGGTGTTAATTTTTATTTTATCGTATACTGCTAATTTGTTTGTATTTGAGTGGGCGCAATGTCGGGTTTATAAATTTGCGAACATAAAAAATTTAAATTCCGCCAAAAGCATTCGTGGTCTCAGTCAAGGTCGTCGCATTGGATGGAAACGTTCAGCACCTGTTTTGAAAATGAAAGACGAAATAAATTAAATTAGGGAGTCGGTATGATGTCACCGATGTCAGCAACCTAAATCGTTCGTGAACAGTTGAAAGTGGAAGGAAAAGGGGCCCCTTCATTCCTCCCTCTCACTCTTTCTCTCGCCATTTAAAGATCGCGTGTTGCTGTATATATTGTTATTTTCTTAATGAGTTATTACGACTTCTTGTTTTGATGTTTATACGTTAATCCGTATTTTGTAAGAAACACTAATATTACTACAAGAAGCAGATGTTCTTTACATAAATTCTGTTGAAACTGTCACATGTGGATTGTGATTTGTTTTGAACTCTTTGGTTTTCATCAGTAAAACACTTCATGAGCTCTGTATTGTGGTAACATAATACGAAATGTGCTGAGGATAGCCGAGCGACGTGGTCTAGTGCTCTAGATCATTGCTTAGCATTCGGGAGATCACCGGTTCGAACCCGGGTCCGGCTGCTCTGGTCCAAGTTTTCTGTGGTTTCCTTGGATCATTTAGGCAAATGCTGGGGCAGTAATATTCCACGGATAATCTTTCACTTCTCTTCTGTCCTCATTTCGTCCGTCTCATCTTTCTCTCCCTAACCACACCACCACCCGTTCCCACGATTCCTGTAAGGTGGGTGAAGAGGGCCTTACGCCCTACCCTCCGGCTTTGCACTACAGTGTAGTTCGAAGAAACCGTCCGCCCACCAGCACGAGTAGCTGGTGAGAATGAGACACAAAAAAGTTTTTTTTTACTGAGGATAGCATTTCAATGCATGGCAAAATGCTTGCAGTTATGTCTAGAAAATCGAGCTTTTTATCTAACACAGGCTGGGAAGGCTTATGAGAAACCGGAAAATCAATTTTCTACAAGTAAAACAACAAAGAAAATGCGTATCAGTAACAAATCAATTAAGCTCTAGTATTAGAATGAATAAACTAACCGTCGATAATAACAAACACACAAATTTTCCACTAATTTATTTATTTTTTCTTAACAATTGTTTCATCCTACGAGGGCGTCCTCAGAAGAAGTGATATTACAATTTCACACAGACTATCTACTATTTATACTAAATTCAAGCCTAAACTAAGTGGTGGAGACATTTTGACTAATTTGTCTGTAATTTTTTAATTTCTACTGATTGTAATATATCCAATCGGTTTTTTTCTTGTTTATGTACTAAACATTGTATCTTAGCATCCATATTAAATCCATGCCTATTGTTTTAAATATGATTTATAAAATTAGATTTTTCTTAGATGTTCTCGAATTCTTTCTTTGTCCTACGTAATGAAAAATCTAATTTAATGAATCATATTGAAAACAATAGACGTGAATTTAATATGGACGTTGAACATATTTCGGACTTACTTATAATTTAGTTTTTAAGTCTGTGTATAACATTTGTGGGCGTTTTAATTCAACTCGACAATTATTTCGGCCAGAGAGCCATTACGAAGAGTATAACTATATCGCCGAGTTGGATTAAATATACCTGTTGAATTTTTTTATTGTGTTTTCTTTCTAGGTACGTATTTTTAGTATTCTTTTACACAAAAACTATTACATTAGGCTAATTTATGATCAGTACAAAGAGAAGAAAAGTTTCAGTTTATAATGTTCCATAATAAAGTTTTTATTATTATTTTACTATTTGTTTATATGGGGAACTGATCAGATATCCTGAGTAGGGAATGAATGCCCTATTGTACCTTGAGGGGTTGGATAGTTTGTATTACGGAATATCTCATCCGGACCTGATTATACTCTGAAAAATCTAAACTAATTTCTTGTCGAGAAATTTTATAACTTCTGAAGCAGCCATAAAATGGCAAAATAGTTATCTGGTCAATAAAAAAGTGTGGAAAGTATAAACCAAGTTTAGTTTCAAGTTGGAATAAACGTGCCTGAAGAACACGTTACGCGGTTTCGTTTCAACGGCCCCTATAAAATATCTAATTCGTTAACCATATCCATAAAGTAAAGCAAATAATTATTGTATAGCATTCCGATGCATATTAATCTGTAAAATTGTATTTTATGATTAGTGCGAATAATATTATTTTACTTAAATTATGGCGTAAATCAGAGCAAATCGTTCACTTTCATTGGCTTCCTTGACGATGCGCTTTCGTTTCTTTGGTGGATTATTGTCTTGCTTTCTTGTTGCGTTGTGGTTTTCAAATTTCGATTGTTTACAGTGACGTAAAATAAACTAAAAAAACGCGAATAGGATTTATCGTTATTTTAGCAATGTATGCTAATATATAACACAGGGGTCCGATGCTCCTGGACAAACAAACCCAAACTGATTGTAAGATTTGTACCTTCACTTTACTAATATATACCCCAAAAATACTATTTGTTTATTAGACAAACTTTTTATTGTTAATTACTTAACCACACTGTGGCCTTTTCATGTGGAAGAATACAATGATACAATTTTCGTAAAACTAATTTTGATAGGGTGTAAGTATGTCGAGAATGAATATGAAACTACAAATTTAATAAAGAGGGTATACAATTACAAAAAGTGATACTACAATGTTACAAAATAGAATAATATTATCTTTCTTATGCGCTGAAAACTAATAGAAAAAACTTAATTTTTGGGTGATTCATTCCCACCCAGCAGCTACTCATACTGTGGGCGGGCAGTCCCTCTCACTTACACTGTAGTGCGAAGCCGGAGGGTAGGGCGTAAGGCCCTCTTAAGCCTCCTTTCAGGAATTGTGGCAATAGATGGATTGTGTGGTTAGGGAGAGAAAGATGAGACGGACGAAATGAAGACAAAAGAGAAGTGAAAATTACCTCTCGTACATGGGCAGTCCCTTCGACCTATACTGTAGTGCAAAGCCGGAGGGTAGAGCGTAAGACTCTCTTTATTCTCCTTTCAGGAATCGTGGAAATGGGTGGGCGCTAAACCGGGGGGTAGGGTGTACAGCCCTCTTCAGCCTCCTTTTTGGAATCGTAGGAATGGGTGGGTGATGTGGTTAGGGAAAGAAAGATGAGACGGACGAAATGAAGACAGAAGAGAAATAAATGATTATCTGTGGAATATTATTGTTCCAGCATTTGCCTAAGTGATCCAGGAAACTTGGACCAGAACAGGCGGACCCAGAATCGAACCGCTGACCCCCTGAATGCTAAGCAATGATCTAGAGCATTAGACCACGCCTCTCGGTTATGGCGAGAGAGTAAAGTGCTATGCACCACTGACACCGGTACCGGTAACCTGGACAGATTATGCTAGTTAAAAGTTCATGTTAAATGGAACACTCTGTATATCTATACAAAATGTGTGGGTACATGTTGTTCACCTGATTTCTTCAATAAATAATTTGCAATTCTCTTATGCCGCCCTAGTTTTTGAAGCGACTGATCTAAAAAAATGTAGTCGAGGTCCGTTATTACGTTCACTAATTTTTTCCGTTAGTACCGCTTCGTTAGGTACAAATTGACTAGTTCGCTTTACGGTAGAGGTTTACGTTTGCATTGTACTGTTGCAGATTGTAAGTGGATTATATTGAAGTACAAGTTTTTTTTATTTAACACTGAAAATGTATTCGATTGCTTTCTATCAGAACGACCGATGTAAAATCGATATTGATCGTTTGCTTTTTGTTTTTCTTTTGTTGCCTACCAACGATGTTTTTAATAACAAGGCCTGTGACTGGATGATTATAGTAGTGAAGCTCCTTCCATCATTCAGTTGACAATATTTGAAATAGGAACAGACTTCTATATTTATTGTAGATTATTACGTAATAAAACTGTATTTATTTATCTACACACGAAAATTACGTTGTTATTCGTGCGACCCAAAAATGGAAAACCAATGAATAAATAACTGAACATCGTGACGGTCGCACGCACACAATTGAAGCATCGAAATCTAATTTTTTTGATGATCTTGTATAGAAATGTCAGGCGAAAAGGAGTTGTTTTAATGACTTTTGTTGCATTGTAAGAGGCGTCATTCAGTGGGGCAAGTGAAGAAAAATTAGGTGCGATGCAAGGGTAGGGTGGGGCGGGGCTAGTTGAGAAATTTTTCACTTGAGCAGATATAGCTCCTCAATGATAAGTCCAATGAGTTGTTATGCGACCTGATGGATTAGTAATTTATCCCGTAGAAAAAGTGTCCATAGTAATTTATTGTTAAAGGGTCAGATTTAAGAGCTACAGCTGTTTATGTCCAGAAAGTCACACATGCTCAACGTACCCCATTGGTGAGGTAAGTTGAGCAGGAGTATGAGGCAAGTTGAGCACTAAGAATGTCTAGCAAAACCATGAGTTCAATGTTTACTAGAGATGAAATAAAATATCTGTTTGACAATCAGCACTTTATTTATAGTCTTTTAATGACATTAAATGATATTTCCCTACCAAGGCTGGTGGGTTCTGGTTTTCGTATGGATCGTAGCCATTCTTTTCCGGCTATTTTATTTGAAGTCTAACTGGGTGGATTTTCAATGCCAAATTTAGCAGCACACTAGTAGCCAAGGCGACGGACGTCTTTTAGAAAATATCCATAGAAGATTGATGCCATTTGTAGCAAGTATTTTTTCAAAGACTCCTCCTGTGTGGGAGAAAATACTTGCCTCGGTGTTCTATGCATAGCCCATGGATGGATGAATCACCATCTTCATTTAATTTCTTCAAAAATCTTGTCAAAGTCATCCCTTTAATACCGAATTCTTTGGCGGCGGCATTCACAATTTTTCCCTCATCGTTGACAGGCTTTGCAGCATTATTTAAGTCTTCGGTAGTGTAAGATCATCTTGTAGTCTTCCGCATTCTAAAAAAAAAATAAAACATTTATTACATTAGTTGTTTGAGTCGTGGGGTAAGTTGAGCAACTATAGCTCAACTAACCCCAACCTGAAATTTTAAAACAAAAGTGAGGTTATAAAAAAACATAAGAATTATACCCAGAACCTCTCTACATAGCAAAAGTACAATAATTTTATGGGAGATTAACACTTACCTGATTGAAAACAGATAAGATTCGACTAATAGAGACGTATACTTGCGATAAACGATTTTTTTACTATTTAGCCACAAAATAAACAAAACGCACGGGCGCACTAGCGATCGTGTGGTGATTACACCTCCCTCGACACCTTCGGTGAATAGTTTGCGAGATATTTCGATTGCCCAACTTGCTCCTATGCTCAACTAGCCCCGCTCTACCCTCTTAAACAATTATTTTTCCAAAAATCGTAATTTTTGTTTTTGTGGCATTAATTTTCGTCTATATACCAAATTGTATCTTGATAAATGTATGTATGTGAAAAAGACAGGACTGTCATATACAATATACACCCAGGCAGACAGACAGATATAGGGACAAACTCAAATTGTAGGGGTTCCTAGTTGACTACATAACACTACAAATGTATTGGTGTTAGTCTGTCTCACCAGTTCCTTCATTTTAATTTTCTCTTCGTGAGATAAACGATCAAATTTATTCTGTTGCAAATATACAATTATTACTATTTACTGAATTTATTTTTAATTTGTTACAAGTAATGTACTTTTTGGCGCACATTAAGGGGTCGGATGTTTGTAACTATGTCATCTAATGATATTGATTTGTGTAATTTCGTTGCAACATCGTTTTGGAGTTTCCTGTTACGTTAATAGATGGCGGGGCGTGCTAATTTTTCTCCTTGCTTATTTCTCACGTGTGCTCTGTGAATTCATTGTAGTTGATTTTAAGTGACTAGTAAGAGCTAGCAATTGTAAACCAATGAGCACGGAAAGATAATATAATCATTTTAGTGTTTTATGTAGCAAATTTCTTTATAACTAAGTGCACACTATAGTCTATAGAAATAGCGATTATTTGGTCAGTAAAATGGCTGCAGCTGTTGCTCTTTCTTATATCCCCTTACTTGCGGTTTTTGATTTTTTATTTCCTGATTGGCAGACTAATAATAATAAAAATAAAAAGACCTCCATAGAAATGAGCGCAAATTTAACTATACAATTCGAAGAGATATACTATAAAATTGAAGAGGACTCCCTTTTGTAAAAGGATAATTTGTTTGGCAAATGTATTGCTTTGTTTCCATTCATTAGAATAATAGTAAAAAATGAAGCATTTTTTTAAATGTGGCCTTCATCCCGAATAGATTAAGTACTTCCGGTATTATGGATAAATAATGTATTGGTACCTTGAAAAAAAATTAGTTTTTTTATTTCACTTTTTTTAAGGGGTCAACATTTGATTTTAATACACGCTGACTTTCGCCAGTTTTCGCCTTACATTGTCATAATATATAATTAGTAAATGTTAGCTGTTCTGCAACTCAAGGTGATATTTCGATAAAATCGCGTGGAATGTGCTCTAGTTAAATGAGTAGGTACGACAAGTTGGAATTTTAATGTTAATGCACCTGAAAGGATGGAGTTTACAGCTCGAATTTGATTGTCACCATACACACATTTCATATGTTATATTAGTACGGTTATTAATCTGTTACGACAGCGGTTTGAAATGTTCAAATGGAAACAGTAATGCAAAATATTAAATAAAATTTTAAGGGTTAAGGGTGTTGATCCCATGGAATACAACGGGGAAATTTCTATAAATCCTTGTAAATAAAGATTTGTTTATTATTTTTAAAGTTACATTTACAGTTAAGCTCAAAAATAGTCTGTAAAATCTGTGGAAAGTGAAGAATTTTTATAGTACAGTTGGAGATAGTGTTACCAGAAGATGCCCGTGTCCCACTGGGATTGTCGCGGAACATGGTACCCTATGTTCCCGAAATTTCCAGAACAGCCCGGAAAAATTAAACAAAAAGTAGATTTAAAAAATGAGCTCTTGACCGACTTGGATTTGCTGTTCTCGGTTTCAGAAGTTCGAACACGGAATTTATTTCTGTTGAGGAATGCCCGTTGTTAAAATGAACGACAAACTATGTGCAGAATTTTAAACAAAGAAGGTTGTCCAAACCTTGAAGGGATAATTTCGTTTATTATATCTCTAGCAATTAGCAAATTTTTCTGTGAACGAATTTTGAAGTAAGTCTTGCAAAAAAGAATGGTAATTAAAAAAAGAAACAAAAACTATGCAACCATACATATATGGGAGCTGGTTGACCAGCGAAGTGAAACGGCCGCTATAGTCTAACAAACGGGGGAAATTTTGCGATTCTAGGGATGTAATTCCAGAGTTGATGGGATCTGCTTTACGTACGTTGTAGGGGTGGGGAAAATAAAGATTTCCCGGCATATTTGCCACTCGACATTCGTAAAGGATTTGGAGCTACGAGCGTTCAATGTTGGCCTAAATATGGTTTTCGCTTCTGAAAGCTAAAATATAGATTTGAGATAGATGTTAAGTTCCAATAGTTGTTTTTAAGGCATCAACAATACCTTTAATTTAAGCCGCGGTATTTTTCATATGGCCAATTAGATCTAAGAAAAATGCTAAAAAACGTCAAAAATATTTATTCCACATATAATCTTTCACTTCTCTTCTGTCTTCATTTCGTCCGTCTCATTTTTCTCTCCCTAAGCACACCATCCACCTATTTCCACGATTCCTGAAAGGAGACTGAAGAGGGTCTTACGCTCTACCCTCCGGCTTTGCACTACAGTATAGGTCGCCGGGACTGCCCGCCCACCAGCACGAATAGCAAGTGGGAATGAAACGAAAAAGTGCGCGAAGACCAAGAGCGATATGTGATAAGTGTTAAAGGTAATTCCGACAATCGGGGTATGCATGTTTAACCACTACCGCGAGCATCAACGGAGGATATTTTTTGACAGTTGTCTGAGTCCGAAAAGAAGTTCAGGTTATATTGTCGAAGAAACATTTTCTATATTTTGCCTTGTTCTTTGTTCATTATATTTCTTTATTTTAATACTGTTTATTGTTTTTATCACAAAACTATTTTTTTATTCATCGACTAAGTGGTAGTAGAAGTCAGTCGTTTATATATCCCAATACGAAAGACGCTAAATGTTCAAAGCTATAACTTTTTTGTTTATTAACTTTTCAGGCCAATTTTAAATGAATTATCTTCTATAAGAGGTATATTTTCAGTCCCTTATAAACATTAATTAAAAAATATATTAACCCATTATTTATTGCTTTAAAAAGGAGGGGGTGCTTTTTCCTTATAAATATTTATAGGTGGGGAGTCCCTTATGCATGGTACGATGCTAACTTGAATAATTCAAAACCTAGTTGCAAAACAATTTTTCTTTTTTAAAAAATGTGTCCTATAACCCACAGAATCCGAGTTAGGTTCGACTCCTTTTGTAACCTGATTCGGCATTCGGCGATATTAGTGGCTCCACCAGATGTGACATCTAGACTCTTGTGTGGAATGACCCATTCTATACGGTGTTAGTTCAACCGGACGAGATGTACATGGCAGTCTTCGACTCTATCCGGGGCCAACAACCCTATTGACCGTAGTCCTCGGCCAGGATTCACACACACTGACCTCCAAGCGAAGCAGTTTCCAACACTAATTATTACATAATACAGTAAAGCTATCCAGGGACACGTGGTCTCTAAATAGCTTAAGCATTTTCCCTTAACCGTCTGCCATCGTATTATCTCTGAGATAGTTCAGTTTAAATAGCTTTAAATTATTTAATGAAACCTAATCTACCCTAATACCTAGAACCAAAACACTCGGTAATTATCCATACTTACCTGTATAAAACAGTAGTAAATACGAGGGAGTATCAAATATAAACGGGATTGGATTTGTAAAAAATTCGAACTATACTTAATTAGACTTCGATACATATACTATTTTTCTACATAGTCTGCCGCCCTAGAAATACATTTTACCCATCGGATTGAGAGCCTTTTCATGTCATCATCGTAGAAACTGTGTGTACATTCTTGTATCCATCGGAGGACAAATGCTTCCACTGCGTCATTCTCGTGGAAACGTTGGCCTCCAAGCACTTCTTTCTGGGGCCCAAAAAGATGGAAGATGGTCGATTATGGAGAAAATCAACGTGAAAAGCACCTTGCTGGTAAAAAAAGACTGTTTCGGTCACACTTGACCTTGAGCGGCGAGCATGGTTCTCGTTCTCGACCTTTTCACACCCTTTAGAAAATTTCTTGTGCCAAGCAAACACCTGAGTCCTTGACAGGGTGCTGTCCCCGAACTGTGCCTGTAATTATCGTAAATTTAGGGTTCTATTCACCCTCTCCTTGGCCAAAAACATAATAATAATCCGTTGCTCCACGAAGACATGCACTTCTGCCTCGCTTATTGTTTCTTTTCGTACTAAAGCGACTCGAGAGAATCGGGTCACTGACCTCTCCGTAATAAAAGAAAAATCAGTCCCGTTTATATTTGATGCACACTCGTATAAGCGAAAATAGGCAATAACGATGAAAATGAAACAGCAATTTAACAGGCGGGCTGAAAAGTTCGTAGATTGACCCGTAGATGGCGCTACTAGTATCAAATCTATATTATTTTTAGTTAGCCGTACCTGCAATAGACGCGTGTATAAATTTGACAACTGTTTGACTATTAGTATCTGAGCTATAGCATTTTTAGTGAAAGAACTTTTGTTACTTTGAAAAAATGGATAAAAAGGAATTTCGTGTGTTAATAAAGCATTGCTTTTTGGCGAAAAGACATAGTGTTGAAACCAAGGTTTGGCTTGATAAACATTATTCGGACTTTGCACCAGGAAAATCAACCGTAGAAAAGTGGTTTGTTTGCTAAAATGAGCACTGAGGACGATGCACGCAATGATATCGATGGCAAAATTCCATGAATTGGGCCTCAAATTGCTTCCGCATCCACCGTATTCTCCAGATCTGGCCCTCAGCAACTTTTTTCTGTTCTTAGACCTCAAGAGGATGCTTGCTCGCGTCGATGATGAGGTAATCGTAATCGCCGAAACTGAAGCCTATTCTGAGGCTAAAGACAAGAAATCGTATTACAAAAATGGTACAGAAAAATTGTATGACCGCTATAATCGTTGTATCGCCCTCGTAGGGGACTATATTGAATAATAAAGTCAAATTCTATTAAAAAAATATTTTTTATAGCATAGGCTAGCCTACGAATTTTTCAGCCCACCTGTTACATACACAGCGATTTACTCGACTGGGATTCCACCGTACAGCAACTATATATATTACGTATTATAGTGGAAAAAGTTCTGAATGCTTATGTCATTTTAACACCATTACATTAGTATATCTATTTGGCGATATACGGTCTTGCAGTACAATAACCGACTAATTTAATTGTATTTTACATGGTCATATAATTGAATTATTATACATATTTTTATTGTTACAGATACATCTTTTTTTTGAGAGGGGAAGAAGATAAAGGTTATCCTGTAGAAAATCAGGTATGTACAAAATAAGCACTTTTCTAAAGGTTATTTTTCAAATATCTGATCTGACGTATAGTTATCGATAATAACAAAGACAAGCCCTTTCGATGTATTAGGTACATACATACTTAATTTTACGTGAAAAGTGTGGAATTTCAAAAAAAATCCTTAGTGTACCCCTAGAGTACTCGAGAAAGATTTTCTCCAAATTTGAAATATCTATGCCCACTGGCTTGGGCGGTACGTTATCTGTCAGTCGGTCAGTCACGGTACTGCATTGTAGATATAAATAAGAGTGGATTACGAATTCAGTGATGTGCGATCAGTAATTTTATGTTGCCGTTTTAGTACCGACTCAGATAACGAATTAAACGGACATAAAAGCGTTTTCGTTTCGATTTGTTTTCACAATCTTATAACATTTTAATTACGCGTAACCGCCTATTCTCATTGTTCATAATAATAAAACAAATAATACGTTTCTGCAATCATTGCTTTGGTCATGCCCCTCCCCCCCTCTTTCAAACGTCGTTTTCATTTATAATAGTAAGTTTTATATTTGATTTTTATCTTTAAAAATCGTCTTAAGAATGGTATTTAAGGACGTATATGTATAACATTTATTAATTCAAAGATTTTTTCCTGAATTCAAGATATGTTATAAAAAAATTGCTGTGCGTTGATTAAAAAAATAATAATAATGAAAATATATACCGTACCGACAATTACCTTAATGTTATTTTTACAGGAAGTGTCCAAATTTTAGAAAAAGATAAAAAAATTGTATGTCCTTTCAAAGTTTTATGATTTATAAACTGATTTTTAATTACTTCGTGCTATTGGCGATTGTTTTAAGCGCCAAAAAAGTTTGTTAGGCGATAATTCCACAGAAATATTTCGTTTTGAAAGAAATTAAATGTTAAATAATCTTTAATAATATGTAATTATAATTATCAGAAAACATTCCTGCATGAAAATTTTTGTATAGTTATAATAGAATCAAAACAAATACACTTTATTTATAACGACTAATGACTGAGGTTTCGGTTTTTGGTAAAAGGTTTCTTCAAGGTAGATTTCCCACAGAATTCTCTACATAGTTTTTAAATGTGTTACTTATTAATATAAGTTCACAAAACAGCATTGTGTAATAAAACTTTTAATTAAAAGAAAAAGTTTTATAATAATTAATTTTTCTTATGTAAAACATCTGATGCGTACCAAAGTGTTTGGGAGACTGCTTTATTTTGTCTGTCATATATATTTTTTACTTCTCTAATTATGTTCTCATGATTATAAGTTAGAATTATATAAGATACTGGAGCACTCAAGCTGAACTCGTATTTAGTTTTAATTATTGTCTGTACACGACCTGTTCTAGACCATTTATATAGTTAAGGATGGAAGGATTCGCGTATTTGTCTTGGCGCATCTTAACCTTCACTGGCTTGACTGCAGCTCACTTAAGACCGATTCATAGTATAGGTCAGGTCACAGTCTGATCACGGACCGGTCACGGTCACGGTCAGATTAAATATGCCACTCTTTACATTATAGGTAGGGTCATAGCCAAATAAGAAGCCAGAAATGAAATTTGTGGAAATATTTCAAAAATTTTAACTGCTTTTCCACAACACATTTGGCTAGTATGGCACTTGTATTAGGCGAAGAACTGGAAAATGAGAAACAAACTGAAAGTACAACAAAAAATCACCTTTTGAAACATTTCTTAAGTAAGCATAATTAAAGAAAAATACATTGTAATGTTAAAGAAAATTTTATCATAAAACTCTACAATTGTCTCAACTGATCATTCAGTCTTTTCAAGAGTACATAGGAACAATTAAAGTTTTATAATAAATCTTTCTGGATTTTCTTTATTTATGATAAGTTTCCGAAAAAAGCCGGCTGGACCGGATGTTTCATTCCCACCAGCTACTTATACTGGTGGGCGGTAGTAGTAGTTTCTCCGATCTACGCTGTAGTGCAAAGCCGGAGGGTAGGGCGTAAAGCCCTCTTCAGCTTCCGTTCAGGAATATCGGGAATGCGTGGGGGTGGTTAGGGAGGGATTATCTGTGGAATATTACTGCTCCAGCATGTACCTAATTGATACCAGAAAACCATAGAAAAATTAGAACCGAATCGGTGGCCTTCCGAATAGGAAGGTATGAACTAAGACCATGTCGCTCGGTTGACTTTACCCATCTAAATTCGCTGGTTTATACCAGCAAATGCAAAGACTCGGAATATTCATTTGGTCGACTACTCAGGACAGGTCGGCTTCCAAAAGGCGATTTTATACAAGCGCATCAGTGTCGGGTACGGTATAGATACACTAAATTATTATATCAATAAATTTTAATAGTTTTAATAGTATACGCAGTTTGTTTTTTGTGAAACATTTTATAAATAAGGAAAGGAAATAAATAATACTGCTTTTTTGTTTCACACTTGAAATTTTATTAAATCTCGACAATTGTTTCGGCTGATTTAAGTCTTTCTCAAGAGAGTAAGATGTTAAATTGAACAGTGTAACAGTGTTACAGGGTAACATCTTACTCTCTTGAGAAAGGCTTAACTCAGCCGAAACAATTGTTGAGATTTAATAAAATTTCAAGTGTGAAACAAAAAAGCCGTATTATGTATTCTTTCTTTATCAATAAATTTTGGTAATTAGGTCGCAAAAATACATAAATACGTATCTATTGTTTTTGGCAGTTCTGAAGCTCGACAGGACGCCTACATTTGCAGAAAACGAATTATTATAGAGTTAACAGTCTTTCTTGATAAAATATTTATAAAAAAGGCAAAACGTTGCTGTTAGTTTAAGAAATAAACACTTTTCTGTTCCTATCCAATTTTTTGAAGTTGTCTTCCTTATGATTCAAATTGATCAACAGGTTGCATTAAAAAATTAATTTTCCGGCTGTATAATAATGAGCATGCATAATACGAGTATACAATGAAATTTGGTTTGATGTTTCTGAAGGCATTGTTACATGTTATTTTTTTATTTACCGTGTACATGGTAACTTATTTATTAATCAAATCTGTTCCTATTACAGGCTTTATATTTTCAGCGACTTTACTAATTTTTTTCTCTTAAAGTAGGGAGTCAAATTAAGTGAAGTAGCACATTATAGTGTATAAGTGTGATATTATTACTGATAATAGTTTTATTGAAGTAGTAAAATATTATATAATATACGAGCGATTCCAAAGATATCAACAGAATGCAGGTTATTCAAAATAGAGCAATGAGGGCAATATTAAATTGTAATAAATACACACTAATTAATGTAATGTTTAATAGGTTAGGCTGGATTAGGATAAGCAGGTTAATTAAATATAATGATAGGAATGATGCCGCAATACTTTAATGAACTCATAAAAATAAATGCAGACGTTCACTCGTATGACACTAGGATTAAGAATAATATACATTTAGAAAAGCACAATAAAAATTTGAAGGATTACAACAATCTTCCAGAATATATAAAATCTAGGGATCTAAAGCGATTTAAAAAAGAAATAAAGATATTGTTATGTAAAAATGAATAGTTTATGAAAATCAGAATTAGTCAAGTAAGCCAAAGAGGAGTAGTAAGATTAATTGTTTTTATATTTTAAAACACTAGCAAAAGCTACACTAAAGATATTATTATTATTATTATTATTATTATTATTAAATATTATGCCTGAACCATGTTACGTAAGTAAGCAAAGGGGCATGGTGGAATTCAATGTATTAATATATTAATTATATGATATTTAAAATGTAAGTGTACTAAATTTGAATCCGCAGAGCTTGCTTGACTATCAAGTCAGCACGCCACCCTATTATTAATTAAAAAATATATATAAAAGTATTTCCTCAATAGACTACGTAACTAATTGCAACAAATAGTTTTCAGTCGATTTCATGGAAAATAACATCGTTTTTGAAGCTGCAGCCCACCACCCTATTAATAATAAAAATATGTGAATATTTGTACATTACCCTACGTAACTTATTGCAAAAAATAGCTTTCTTTTCTATCGATTTCATAGACTAATTTCGTTTTTAAACTGGGTGTGCTTACCTTGACTGTCAAGCTAGCACACTATCATATATTTTTAAAACAAAATACGCCATATTTTTTTTTACGTAAGAAATTCGCAATAAATACACTGTGCTAGCTAACATTTTACATTAAAATCCAAATACAGTTCATCTCTCAGTTAAACTAACTAAATAAAAATCCGATAACTAAAAAATTAGCGATGTCATAATGAACAATTCAGAACGAATCGGTTTTTTTTGCAGTCCTATTACGTATGTAATAAAGTGCATAGTTCCATAGAACTAACGTTCGTCACTAGTCACTACCATATGCAGATTAAAATATTAATTTATTGATACTGTCTAATCAGAATATCAACGAACGGTTAAATTTCTGTAATATGTAAATGTGATTGCTAAAAAGGTCGATTGTGCGAAACAACAGAAAGAAAAAAGTTGTATTTAAAATATGTTCGGAACGCGATTGACCGGTGCAACTATCGCCAATACGTAGTAAACGGAACTCGAATTGGTAACATAACAGCCTTTCAAGGGCGTCTAGCTTACCTGTAACTTGTACAGGGTGATAGTTAACATTATTAGTTAATTCGAATTGGAGTTAGCAACACTACATTGAATTTACTTGTAATGTAGATAAGTGCTATATAACTGCAGTACAAGGAATGTAAATGGTAAGTAAGAAATAGGAGAGTGTGGTAAAAGAATAATTAAATAAAGAAAGACTCACCCTAATTACCACTAACTAAATTTTATATGAGCGGACACGTGTTTCGCCCACTTCACACGTGGGCATTATCAACGCGGGACTGAGTGGGCGAAACACGTGCCCGCTCATATTAAATTTAGTTAGTGGTAATTAGGGTGAGTCTTTCTTTATTTAATTAAGGTAAATGATTTTGGATACTGTATTTGCGGTTGAAAAAAAAGGTAAAACATTCTTAGTAATATTATAGATATCAATGAAACACTCAATAACGTTTAAATTGTTTTACTGGTTTGTAATTATCTTACAATGGTTTCGGTCTCTCGACCATTCTCAAAGAGTTTCTGTTAATAACTCTTATATATATATATATTAATGCATAAAATAATTCTTATTCAGCCAAAAGATATGCCACCAAGTAATCGGAGAAACCAATTCAAAACTTCGTTATTGCGTCAATCACTTTCTATGGGGCAAATAAATAAGGTAGTATATAAGAAGGTAGGTACTTATAAGAGACGAAACGTTGTGGCTGTCGGTGTAATAATGCCTACCTTATCCGGGGGTTAGGATCAAAATCGGCGCAATAAGGATCATTTTTTAAATCGGCAAGTCAAAATTCAAAACCATTTCTTTTTTTCGAAACTAGGTTTCCAGCGATGTTACTAAAAATGTAATCCAAAAGTATATTTTCCTTCCTCAATTTCTGATACTGAACTTTATCCAAATTTTACAAGAAAACTATAGCTGACTATATTATTATTTAAAAAATGTGCCGAAAATACAATACTCCCCTATTTCCGAAATCAGCATGAGAAATCTAAAATGTTTCACGCAAGTAGAGAATTTTATAAATTAAAATGATTTCTGACATTTATAATTTAATATATAATGTAAATTAATTTGGTGACCTTTTTGACTTCTCAGTATTCGCTACTAAAAATTGTGAAACCGGAATTATGGAATAAATCTATCTAGCCATAGGTCAGTTAGTTTAACTGTCACATTATTAGGAATGATAATTACTAACTGTTCATAGTAAATAAAATTAAAAAAGAATCGTAAAATATGGTGCTGCTAGATAAAATGTTGCGTATAGTCTAATATGTTATTACTTAATAAGTAATTTGATAGGTTGAAATCTCACTCACTTATGCTTAGTGTTAAATAAATATGTAAAGTTAAGCAGTTTATGGAAAAAAAAACTTTTTTGTGTTTCATTCCCACCAGCAACTAGTTTTGGTGAGCGGGTGGTCCCTCCGCCCAAAATTGTTGAGCAAAGTCGGAGGGTAGGGCGTAAAGCCCTCTCCAGCCTCCTTGCAGGAATCGTGGTAATAGGTGGGTGGTGTGGTTAGAGAGAGAAAGATGAGACGGATGAAATGAAGACAGAAGAGAAGTGAAAGATTATCTGTGGAATATTACTGTCCCAGCATTTGCTTAAGTGATCCAAGGAAACCACAGAAAAAACTTGGACCAGAGCAGCCGAACCCGAGTTCGAACCGGTGAAATCCCGAATGCTAAGCAATGATCTAGAGCACTAGACCACGCCGCTTGGTGGGGCCTGGAGCTCATTAGCTCGGTAGCAGTTTATAAGGAATATTACTGCTGCCTTTTAAACAGCGTGTAATGACTAAATTCGGACAGCGTAGTGAACGCCATCTGTAGAACTGTTGAATATTACTGAATCCTACAATTGAACATAATTTTACACAAGATACAAAAATTCGTTTTCTTTGTACATATAAGGGTTATAAGCTAGAAATTATTGCAGGTTATTTGTGTTCATGCATGTCTAAGAATTACTAAACGAAATTCTATTCTACTAAATATTTATGTTTCCGAATCAATATGATCGATATATCAACATCTGTGTCATCCGTTTCCGAAGAGCGTAAAGTAACATTATTGGCTACTCATATTTATCATATAAATCGATGCATTTTATATAAACACTATAGCAAGTAATACCCAAGCAAAAAATTTATTTTCTGTTGAAAGAACACTTACTATGAAAACAACACATATTCGGTTCATAGCTTTATATTATACTAAACGAATATGTAAATGTAATGAATGAGCTCGTAGATTAATGCCATCTAGTAGGCGGTAAAACAAGCTAATATGCGCAGTTATTATTCCATTTGTTGTCGCCGTAGTTTGACGAACTTATTGAAAGACCAGTTTCTTAAATGCCACAAAGATCAACAACTGCACTTGTGTTTTGTAACTATTTATTTACAACAATTTAATTGAAAACGATTAACAGATAAAACACTTAAACCAACACATTAACAAAACAAAGCTTAAATAAATTACGGATAGCGGACTGTATGAAACGAAGAATGAAATTGTATTTGCTGAACGTACGAAACCGAAAAGATGATTGATTAGGCGAAAGATCGAATACAACTCTCTTTAATTTTTCTCATTTCAAAAAGTTACAAAATTTCGAAAAATGGAAGGAATGTTTGGGGTGAACTTAAGGCTCATTGTTTGAACAGTTGATTGGTTGAAAAAATTGTAAAAATCTATTATTTGTTATCGAAAGGTGACGGTGATACAGCGGGGGTGTGGACCCGTAAAGATAGTGGGAGTACTAAAGGGGCTCTAACAAGTACTCATCGTATCATCACAGCAATTAGCATTATTGGGGGCTAATCAACATCGAAACGACGAAACTGAAAATAACAATGTACCATAAATTTTTAAATATATACGAAGAAGAATAAGAAACAATAAATTCCAAAAAGCCTAAACTTCCCATTGTAAAATGCATACAAACACAACAGTACAATAAAAAAGTAAACGTTCCAAAAGAATTACAAAAATATATATCGAAAAAGAATAAGTGGCAAAAATTAATATTGAGACGCAACACCATTAATGTCACATATGGTCTAATTGTGCCCAAAATGGTTTATAACCATTTCTTATTGTCATGCCTTAAAGGTAGCATCATTTGAAGTGTAGTCAGGTGGGGTGAATGGAAGGCGTAATTAACATTGCATGTTGCATAACATACGTCCCAGCTTATTTTGAATAAATAATTGATCCACCCAATCGCTCAAAAATTTTGCTTTATTAACCACCATACGGCTCAGTAATTGCAATGATATGGTGGCCAATTCATCATTTACTCAAAAATTGTTGACAGGGTACTGAAATACTACGTCCTCTTTTGCATGTTAAGTACAAATTTTTAATTGATAATATCGCAACAATATCTACGTGTATTAATAATTTCATTTTAATTATAGAATGTTAAACGAAAATCTTTAATGGACGAAATAAATTACACTGATGTATGTTAGGATTTTAGACGAGAATCATGATTGGACCGCGGTCGATTTAGAGAGCCAATATAATTTGGTGTTTTTGGAACTAAGACGCCAAATATTTATGATCACTCGGTACAAATAGTAATGTCCATAATAATGTGCTCGGGCGTATAAAGTTTTCTTCGAAACGAAAGTCCGTCTGGGCCTGAAATGTCGAGGTCTCATATCAAAGTATAACCACGTGGCAAGCACGACAGGAGTGACTTTCTACATACATACATACATACATACAAACATACATAGAGGTACATGAATGAACAGCCATCATGGGCACTTGTGAAAAAATTAATAACTGTATTCGAACGACAGAGATAATATTCCCATAAAGTGGACAATGCGCTCGTTCGAATCAATTTATATTGCGTTGCAGCAACTTTTTAAACCTTTCAACTGAGAGAATAAACATAATAGTATTATTACTGTCTCATACTGTAACTAGGGATGAAGCGATACCATGTAGGTAGGTAGGTATTGATAGTTTTTGATAAGTGGGGTAAATACATTAATGTGAATTAATTTAATTAATACCGACTACATATTATTTGTAATTAATGAGAAAATTTTTTAATGCTGTCACGTCCTCGCCGGAAATCGAACCCGGGACCTTAGGCTTTACGCGCCAATGCTTGACCATTAATCTACGAGAGGTGACAGCATGCAACAACCCCGAACGTACTTATAAAATCACAGAAATGATTAACAGTGAAATACTTCAAGAATTTTTTATTGAGGTTTATCCATTACAGATTACTTATTATTATTTCAAAGTGGTAATAAATCTACTGTTTCATTTTGAAAAATTAACGAAAACTGTCCTCTTTCGTAATACTGCTTAAAGGTAAAAAGGTAAAAATGATGCTTCCCTGGATGGAATACAAAATGAAACATTGAAATGAAAAGTTAAAGGTTACCAACTGTTAAAAAAATAAAAATACTTTTTTTAAAAATGGTCGTTTGGGGGTGTTGAAAATGACACAATAAAAGAATGCGATGGGGTGCAAATAAAGTTTAATTTTTACACTATGAACAATTATGTACACTGATGAAGAATGAAAAAAAAACAAGTAGAAAAGAAGATGTAGTAATAAGGACTTGATGATTAAGTAAGTTTAGGTGTGTTGGCGGAGTTAGAGTGATCATGAATTACTGACCAACTGCCTCTAATCTCCTGTTTTTAGGGGTTTTATGAATGTATGTTAAAAGAGAGAATGAAGTAGGGGAACCGTTTCTAAGAATTTTAGTTTGGCGTAAAAAGTGAAATTTGGATCGGATGCAGAAATGACAATTTGAGGGTACAATAGGAAAGGTTGGAAAAGGATTTGTAAGTAAAGAAGTTAAAAAGAATAGACTGAAATTGAAGGAAGAAATTATTAGGTTAAAAAATATGAAGGAAAGGTGAAATTTCAAATGTATACAGATAGATATTATTTATAATTGTGAAGAAGAGTACAAAAGAAATAGAAGTTATAAATTCAAGAAATAGAAATGTGAAGGATTAGACATGTAAAGAAACAGAAATAGTAAAATTAGACACGGAATGTACAATGGCATATTTACAGAATATACAAAATTAACAACTTAAATTTACAATCCTGTAAGAGGTGAGTGTGGCAATAAACGCCACACTTTAAATCGTTGCCTATTCATTAGAGGTAGGCAATACTGTTAAAACGATTAAAGCTAATACAATTCTCAGGTGTGAATATGTGCTATTTTCTATATCACAAATGAGTGTAATGTTCTAATGTCATTTCTTTTTGGATTAGTTCTTACAGACTATATCGATTACGTAAATACTAGTTGAACCTGTCTAAATTTGAACGGGTGGCTATCCTTATCGTTGGTGCATAACACTTACATTTTTAATCAGGGCGAGATTCCGCCGGCTATTGACATTCGAACACCCCTGGAATGTCAAAATTTCCCGATTTTTAATAAAAATTCCAATTAAACGACAGTATCCTTAACACAAAAGTAGATGCGTTAATTAGCTGCATCATTTAATTAGACCTTTAAATGGTCAGGTAGTTGCCAAAAATTGTCTCTTCGAACGAGATAGCTCCAATGATTTGCTTTACCTATAAACCTACCTTCCCTAGAACCATAGATATGTAGCACTTTATTATATAATGATGATGTATGTGAGTCTTAGAACATAAAACATGGAAACGGTATTCAGTAGTGTAGCAGTCATCTTGAAATAGCAAATGATTGAGGTCCGATTTTCTCACTCAGCCTGGTTGGCTGTCTCTCTCTACCGATCAGGTCGCGTTAGAGCGAGAAGGTCGGACCACAATTATTTGCTATTTCAAAATCACTGCTGTCTATAATAACATATTAAGAGCTGTCTTTATGTTTTTATTTTCTAAGATGTGTAGGTAGTCAAACTTACATAAGCAATTTGTTTTGGAAAACAAAAATACTTTGACATCATTATAAAATTTTCAGGTATCAAGGGCTTTGAATACAAAAGCGGATTACGTAGGTTACTGTTACTTTTGAAAATATACAAACGATAAATAAGGGTCACGTGTCACGATAAAATTTTGCCGTATTGATTTTTAGGTTTGTAAATACAGAAATAAATTTAGATCGGTGTGGCTGTGCACAAATAATTTAGGTATTGAGAAGTATCAAAACGAAATATTTTAATAGCGAAATAATACACTAATTTTCAGGCTGTTTGAGAAATATTTTGAAACAGGGAAATTAACTACATGTTCAAAATTAAAAGTTGAAAACGACACTTTCATTAAAATAACATGCGTATGCTAACAGTGACATGAATGTCGAATGACCTAAATATACTATAGATGTAAGAAGATTAGCAATTAATCTCATTTTATTTATTACTTTCTTGTATAAGTTGTGTAATATATATATATATATACTTGTTGAAACTTCTCCATAGTTTAGCAAAATTGAAACACATTTTTGGTTCCCTAAAGTTCATCGAAAAATTAACACCATATTTGGTACAATAAATCTTGCAAAAATTAAAAGTTTCAAGAAAATTATGTATTGTGAAACACAATAATTTTACATATTTGTCATAAATAAGCATATTTTAAAAAAATATTATCACTAAATGGCCAAATTGATTACTTTGTAACTAGGATCTGTATAAACAGCCAAAAATGTGCAATATATATCATATCATTTTATCTCCGAAAGGTGAAAACTTCTAAATTAATTTACAGAAGAAGAAACTACTAATAATTAATTAATAAATAAAATCAGATTATGTTGACTGTAGCTCTTATAGAAACGTTTTGAACGTTACTGGTATACCTACGTAGATAGTAATTGTTCGGGAAGAGGTATGCCGTCGACTCTGTCCTCTTCGTCGGAAGAAGCATGTGAAAGGGTTTCTTCGGTAGGTCATCGACCATCATACTTGACTTGTTCGGTAGACTTGCATACTATGTACGAATATACATACACGCAAACATACGATCCGGTACAGTTACTCACGAAAGTCTGCATTTCTAATGTAGATAATTAATCAAGTCTGCCAAATGTTGATGTTTTAAGATGTTTATTACAAAGACAACTAATGTAGTTAATTATTTTTGGATGTAACGATGTAGTTTTGAGAAATCAAATTAAAAATTGTTTTTATAACTAGTTTACAAAGTTTATATACTTTCGTCACAATATGTCATTTTCTATTGATTTAGGGGTGCTTAGTAATATTTTTAAAAATCTTGTCATATATCGTTAAAAAGTGTTTATTAACTAAAAATTCTAATAATTAGAATGTAAATGAACAACAGAAATTACTGGGGATGTTTCATTAAAACTCTTTTAGTAAGAATCTTTCAGAAAGAATACGATTTATATTCTGTCAATCTTATTTAAAAAAACTAACTTTTATTATACCCTTCTTGATCAGTTTTCCTTAAAATAAACCAACAATAATCTTTCGTCTCAAAAATCCTTTTGTATGTTCAAAATTTGTAAGATTATTGTGAAAACTCTCACCCTGAGCGCGTAAGTTTTCAGGAAGAAAGTCAAGATGTTAAATAAGGAAATGTATCTTGAGAGACATATTCACACCCATTGCATGATAGTGTTTTAATTCCCAATTTTTTTTTATAATTCCCATCTCTTTGTTTTTATAAGAATCCCTTGACGCCTGTTTTAAAAGACATTTAAGCATTTCTTTTGTAGATAAAAGGTTATCAAAATCATAATCTTCTATTAAACTGTCTGTGCTCAAAAAAAAATTAAAAATGTTTAATTTGGCGTCTGAAAAATACGGAATGAATAGATTTGTGGACTTTTTTTAGGTGAATAATTTATTATTATTAAACCAATCTTCTTTAAACAATTGTACAAAATTGAAACACTATTTTTAACTGCATCACAAGCTTGATGATTGTTGTAACTTAAAAGTAAATCAACAGAGACAAACATTTTAAAATTGTTCACATCAGAACACTTAAACGTATAGAATTTTCCATTATCTGTGGTGCCAGAATTGTTCTAAGATTTCATTAATGATGTTATTTTTACATTCATTTCCATTTGAGCTTTTTGAAAACGGGCCTTGACTCGTCTACTTGCAATAACCCTAAGAAAGAAGCCAGTATGCATCTAGGCATGTAAGTTTAGCTTAATTTCCATTGTTGTATGAATTTCTTAGAATGCACTGTGTAACAATCGATCACAGAACTAATTGATAAGGAAGTGCGGCCCAAATTGTCATTGATCCATTTCGTTAAATTATTTTGCACACCATTGTGTTGTTGCTTTAAACTGAAATTTGCCAACGATGCATTGGTTATAAAGGTATATTATATACAAACAAAAATTATCTCAACATATAGACTGCTGTATTTGCAATTCTTTTTATATTCCAAGTGAAACCAAGTGTACAATTGATTGTTTTGGTTTCTTTATGGAACAGTTTATGCTTCAACGACGTGTATTTTTACCCAAAGTTTGATCGCATGTCAATCGTATTATGAGCCCTTTTATAACCATGATATCTTTATAACGTATTGAATTATAGAAAAATACAATATAATACTAAAAAAAGTTGGTAAATGCATTGAAAAACAATTTTATATCCATGTAATTTTTATTTTGTCGGTTTAACGATGCTTACTGACGATAAAAATGTATAATAATAAAGGCACCCATTAAAGACGTCATTTGCGATGCTGTGTCCCTCTATACTGTTTCGAGAAATTTTAAAACATAAGTAAAATAAAAAATAAAAATATGGAATATATATTTTAACATTTCAAATATATATTAATTTATTTTGTATGTAATCTGGCTGTTATTGGATTTATATTTATTTCTATTAAGTAACATTGAATTATTCCTTTTTGTATGATAGATAAATCTAGAGCAAATCTATGTGTTAGTATGCAAAAGGATATATATGTGTTATATTATATTATACATTATATATCTATGATCTATAAAGGATACTGATATCAATCAAGTCGTAATGTACCCAGCATGGTGTTCGGTTTTCTATTATTTTATATTATAAAGTTAAATTTTGCTTTGGATAATTATATTAAGTTATAAAGAAGGTGGATCTTCATTTATTTCAGCAAGCTTACTACCCACTTGGTTTTTATCCCTTTAGTTTTCGTAGGGTTAGAAAGTGAAATTTTTGGAATTTGAGTTTAAGTTACCTCAAAGACTGAAATAATAAAACAGTAAAACCCAAAATTCATTCTCAGTTAGAGACTTTTTTCGGTTACTAAACGATTATCATTTATTGATTTAAAAATTGAAATTATAAATTTTAAAACTATTTAGCATCGTTGTAAAATTTCGTTATCTCTGTAAATCTAGAAGGTATATATAAATAAAAGTATAACAATTGCATGGAGAAATGAAATGTCTTTAACAAAAAAAATCTAATATAATCAACTGTAATTGTATTTAATTTATTGAAGCGACTGTCCATTTTTTGAAAGTATTTCGAGAAAGAGAAAGGAATCTGTTATTTTTTTTTTAATTCAAGCACAAGCTTCCGTTTATACTGGGTCGTAAAATGGAGATAATAGGACTTCAACAATTTATTTAAGAACATATTTAGAAAATGAATACGAATGTTACCGGACTCATCTGTTATTCTTTTATACTTTTTTATTATATGACTTTTTAAGCCATGTATCTATATAAAAATATGGAAGAATTTGCGTGCAGTGTTATCATGATAATATTTCCCCGTAAAAATGTTAAGAATAGTTTAAAATGTAATTTTGGAATTTAAATTCTTTCTAGGAATCCATTTTTACATGATATTTCGATTATCAAGTGAAATAAATCACAACATCTAATCGTATAAATGAAATATTATAACATATTAATACTTATAAATATAACGATTAGTATAAGTAGTAGTAATTATTAAATTACTAAATTACTACCAGATTCGGTTAATTCAATACAAAACATATCTACATCCTGATAACGACTTTTTGTGATGCATAGCTTTTTATTTATTTGCAATATATATATATATATGTTTTTCAAACATTAATGGTCTTGTCATTTATGGTACATCCAACTTTAACCAAGCGAAAGCGGATAAAACGCGGTTTACCCGGGTAAAGATCGAAACGTGTACAATTCCAAACATACTTTGGACATTACCCAAGAGTCGTGGGTATTACGCAATTTACCTGGATAAACCTAGGTTAACTCGCTTATCTAACTTTACCCGTAACATTATATATATTGAAATAAACAAGTACTTTTCATTAAATATCCAATTTTTATTTGTCATATAAGTATGCATTTAATAGGCTGTCGATGATGTGCAATTCTTGAAGTTTCAACGAATTTGTTTTTTATTATTCAAACCTTTTACAATTGTTTCCACCAACGGGCTATTTCTCATTGGAAACTCACATTTTATTAGTTAAATTTACTCTTTCAAAATAGCCCATTGGCCGAAACAATTGTATAGGGTTTCAATAAAAATTCTTTTTTATGTTTTCTTAAGAATTAGTATGTATTATGCTTAATTATGCCGTCGCAAGAATCACATAATCCTTTTCGCTTTTAATTACAATGATCGACATTTTATTTTTTATGAATTATCACAATCCTCATATATACAAAAAAATATTCATTAGAAAACTTGTAGGTAAAATTTATCACTTATTTTGTTTAATTAGGGTGATGATATGAATTATTTCATCGGTGCACAGATGTGCCACTTCTTTTGATTCCTATGGGGGAATCGGTGCAATAAACGGACTTCGTGTTTTAATTGTTTATTACACCCAACTATTTACAACTATATACACTAATTTTACATGAACGTCGTGACTGCTACTATTTTACGAAGATTAAATGATTATGATGGATTGATTGAACTATATGTTATTGCTACTATACGTTTATAGAGATCTTGATTTTATTTGTGCTATATGTTAAATGTACTAAAGATGATCTCTCCTAAACGTTTGATGTTTTTATCTAATTTTTGAATGAATGAATTGATTGAACTGTGCTTACTGTAACAACTGTGTTAAGTTAACTATATATGAATTTAAGAACCGCCCCCAAAGGAGGGGTGGTTCCGATGCACCGACACTTGAAACAACAAAACAAACAAAAAGGAGGGAAAACGTAAACACAAGAAAATGCAACACTGTAATCCATGTGTCGGTGCATCATCCACGTCCTCGAAATGGACCGATGGGTCAACAAATTACCCCCAATATATCTATAAACCAACTTAAACTCTAGAAGCGCATTTGAAGACAAAGAAAAAATAATACAATGGGAAACGGCAATACTAAAAAGGGAAAAAATATGATACATACTATTATAAAACCATAAATGGCAGAAGAAAGAAACGGACAGCAAATGCACATGATAACACAACAAAAATTTGAGACGTAAAAAATGCGTGACCGACAAGGCCAATAAATTACAAACAAAAATGAAAAGATAAATCCGAACATATTTTGTGTAGTCAAATCCTGCTAGCTAATATAAATTGAAGTACTAGTACATAATGTAAGTGAAGTGTAAAAAACTAAATGAATATTAAGCTTTTGGTCAGTAATCTGTCAAACGTGGATAGCGATTTCGAACTCTTTGGTTCTTCATCAGTACGCCGTAAACAGTTCTGATGTTCCAGTTAGTGGCAAATTTCTACAGATGGTGCTTTTATACCGTGTAATACTAGTTCATGGAAATATTTGTATCAAAGGCGTTTTGTGGAAAATCCATGCTAGTATCATAGATATATTTGTTATGTTTTTGTTTTGTTAATAAATCTTCAAGTGGTATGCCAACATATTGTTATTTGTTAATGATAATATCAACAATAATGTCATAATGCACTTGTTGTGACTACTTTGGTTTTATTCCAAATCATTTTAAATGTCAATTGTGATATGTGTGAGTACTATTGATAACTAAACTGATAAGGTGAACTTTGCCTGTCGTGTTTCCGTTCTTACATTGATATTACAAGATTATAACTAATTTTAATTTGTGTTACTATGTGCTTTTTGAACAAATCTTCTATCTACAATTACAGAATTTTCATAAAGCGGAGCTTTTTGTTTAATTATAATTTCTATTTACGAACCGTTCAGTGTATAATCTTTTGCTGTTGATAATACAAATTTTTCGACCAGGCTTTGGATAATCCGTTGTTAATGTACGTCAAGATTATTAAAAAACGTATTGTTAGATTACATCAACATTTTGTCTTACAAAAATGTTTATACTATTATTATTATATAATTATAATATATATTTTTGTATATTGATAACTTATCGTTTGTTTTATTACTTTAACAAAGATAACGATTTTCGAAAAGTTTATTTAAACATTAGAAATACTTCGCCTTACGTTTTTTTAAGGTTATATTTTCAAGGATATCAATGTAATAAACTAAATTTTTTTAAATATTACCGGTGATGGTAACGTAGTAAAATATATATAACGATAATTTTTCCTTAAAATGTACGACATTGTAATGATGTAATTTAGTATTTACATCATATTTATATATTTTTGTTATTTATTTAAAGTTAGGTGTTACGCCACTGGTTCGTATTATAAACGTGCGTTGTTTCTATTTATCATTCCTATCATAACCTATACTACGATGAAATCGAAACAGACTTTTTTATAAACGTTTTGCGGGTGTAGATAGTGCGTTTTTGGCAATCAACCAGGCCTACAATGAAATGAAAATTATTCGCAAAACGTGTGTATAGTTTCAGTTAATTTATTGCATTTGCGGATATTCTCGGCTGGAATTATTTCTAACGAAAGCCGACCGATAATATGCGCTGACTGAGCTGTCCTTGTAATTTAGTGTGCGGTTGTACGCCTGCGTCGCATTCACTCCACGAAGAATCGAATAACGAAGGTAGCCATGGAGCCATGCTTGTAGTCGCCACGTGGTAGTGAAGTGCCGGTAAACGGTCGGCAGGAAGTGCGTTCAGTATTGTCGGAATTTTTTAGTTTAACATATTTTGTGGTGGTAGTTTTTGCTTGTGAAAAAGAAAAACATAATTAACTTTCCGTTTGTTTAGTAGTTTGATATTCACAAGAGTAGAATCGCTTAATTGGATTTTTGAGGTTATTCCTTCCATGATGGTATGTACTTATGTTATATTATGTGCTCGTAGATACAGAAATTCGTCTCTCAGTTCTTTCTACTTGCAATTACAATTGGAAGGTTTTAGTACATTACATGCAATTGTGTACCATATGTGTACTAATTAACTATATCATTATCGATAAAATTGCGTTTGTTGTTTAGTAGATGTGCTACATATGTTTGTTTAAATTTTTTATTTAAAAAGAAAATTTGAATACAATGCATACTTTAACGTTACCCATACGTTTGAAAAATTAGTACACAGACATTAAATCTGGAATTATCTTTTTACATTTAAAGAAAAATAAGAATTCATACGTTGCGTTGAAACTAGGTTGAAACTTACGAATTGTTGACGTGTTAGTATAAATACCTGCATAGGTATGTGCGACCAAAACTTTTCACGATTTGTATTTGTTTTATAATAATAGGTACTTAGCTTTTAATTTTCATAATAATAACTTGGAAAATAGAAATTAAATGACAAATAGGTACATATAAAAAATATAATAACCTTTAATTAAGATTTAAACCAAAGCAGGGTCTAGGAGGGGGTTTTCAGCTTTGGTTTAAATCATTTAAATGTAAACACACCAAGTAAAGTTTAGTATTTAGTTGTACTCCTGAAGATGTCCTAAGAAGGCGAAATATGCATATTGAGTAATTAATAAAAAATAGTGAATCAATCCGGGAGTTTCACTTTAAATAAGAATTAGGTACCTATGTCGAATAGGTATAGGATGTAAATGCTTGTACCTACTGGACCATGCATTGTCTAAATATGGTAAGCACTGTTTTGTATATATTTTTCTTAATAAGTATTTTCTAATTATTTCGTTTTAAGTTACAAGATTTATTATTGTCATGTTTTTACCTTACCTACTATAACATTAGAATTTCTTCTACGCTACAAAACACTTCAAATTTCTTAAAATGTAGTTGGTTAATTAATAGTTGTACGTATTGCTTACAAAATTCTTAATTAATGGAAGAAGTGCTTTTTAATATAAAGCAGTAATCACAGCTACGGTAGGATTCAGATTATTTACAATTTTTTAAAATTTTCTTTAGTTAAAAGTTCAGTAAAAGTTTACGGCCTGCGTGACAATACTCTGTGTTTTCGGAAGAATTCAAATAAAACATTATTCCTTAAAAATTGTAGCAAGTGATGTTTTTACCTATTTTTGTTGTTACTAAATGTTCTTGAAGAACAGGACTAGTACCTAGTACATGCACCCATTTCTAAAAAGTTGGCTTTATTGGATCAATTTTGTTTCACTATGAATCTTCTTATATCAAATATTGTAGTTAGAATTTTATGCTCTTTCTTATCAATAGTCTGACCTTTTTGAAGTCATTTGCAACATTTTTGGTTATGTATGTATAGCATTCGATTCATGATTTGCGACTTTGGGATTTAGTTTCCACCAAGTATTAAAATCCGCATTCTATAAGTTAAATTTCGATGCATTCGGTGAGTTGATTTTCTCAAGAAAACAACAACAGAATCAAAACTATGATGTGCACCAAAATCTTCTTGCGTTAGTCCCCCACGGTACGCCGCTGATTAGATAGGTCTAAATTAATTTTTGCTAATTCCTTAATAATTATCTTTGGTGCTTACGATTTTTTGAACAATAAAAGAATTACAGTATCGTTAGGATATTAAAATATGTTAATTATTTTATTAGTAAAAGTAATTGATTTCTAATGATACTGTAATTTGAATTTCATTCACATATTAGTGTAATGGTCGTCTATTTTTAATTCTGCGATCGTAGTGTAAATACTTCAACTAGCCAGTGGCTTTACTCGGTGAGACAAGCTTACTTTTAGGTAGTGTTCAGTTAACTTAAACTTCATAGTTACTGGTTAAAATTCGAATTCCTTCTCGAGACCTTGTAAGAGAAAGGTAAAACAGCTGGTTAATAAATAATTCGTGGTCGTCTTGGTGTGATCGTAGTTTGACTGTAGACAAGTCCATTTCCAGTTGCTTCTACATATACACACTTACACATCACACATGCACATACACATAGAGTATCGTATCTGTGTATGTGTTGGTTTAAAATACACGTGTGATCGATTTTTGTTAAACAAACGTATTCGTGTATATTACGACTTAAACTACTTATTACGTAATCTAATTTAAGAACATCAGATCTGACGATATGTATTAGCGATTAATTCTAAGTAATTATTTGCTTTTTTTTTCCAAACATTTATTTCATTACTTAACATTTAACGCTAAAATGTTTATCGCTTTTTATAACATAATATCAGTCAGTGATTTAGGTAAAGTACTAGGTACGTATCGTTATGCAATTTACAAAATGAATAATTAAGTAGAATGTCAATAAACTGGAATTTTTTGTTGATGTTTGTCAGTAGGCAGTTATAATGAAATTCATACATTCAGACGTAGGCATTGTTAAAAAACTGGCATAACCCGTTCAAATTTGGGTAGTAGTATCGATGTCGGTGCTGCATAACACTACATAACACAAATCAATCAGCGAACCTTTCCACCTCACTGTAACCTAACATAATCTCATGGTACATACATATGTGAAGATCTTGATGTAGGTACTTCCATTTTATTGAACCCTTGTTTGTTCAAATTTGGAAGTTTCAATCTGTAGGATCTTTTTATTCAATTTAGTTTACTTTTGTTACTCCTGTTATAGCACAATAGCTAAAACGAGTATCTAGTAAATAAACCCAAATTTATGGAATGCATTGGTTAAATTTTATTTATTTAGTTAAAATGTTCCATAGAGAGCTAACAGCCCAATCGAGCTCGTTTAATCACGATCGAACTAGATCAGCTGTCTCAGCTCTACAAGATAACCTTGCGAATATAGCACCATAAAAAAAACTAAAAAAACTTTTGAGTGTTTCATTCCCACCTGTTACTTATACTAGTGGGGGGAGGGGGGGGCAATCCCTCCGATCGTGTCCAATGCAAATAAAATTTGTTTCAGTTTATCTTATCGTCGTGTTATGAATAACATTTCACAAATTTCATCGACTTATTTTAACAATTTTAATAATAAAAAGAATTAGTAAATTGCGATATTTCACTGTTAGTCACCTTTCCGAAAATTTTCCTGGCTACATTTTTGATTGCAAAGCATTACTATGACGTCGGAAATAAATTAAAAAAGCTTCTTTGAAAATATATGAAAGAAACTGTAAATATAATGCCCTAAAGTTTTTAATAATAATTCCATAAAATAATAATCTCTGTAATGTAGATGTCAACAGGTGGTATTATACAGTTACAAAGTGAATAAATTGCGTTGAATGTTGTACTGTTGATTTTTCATAAAAATCTGCCAGAATAGTCAGTTTTCTATAAAACTTTTTGAGCAAATCAACTTTTTCGTTTTTTCCTTTTGGTACCGCGTAAAACTTGAAATGTCGTGATAACGTGTTCGTATTAAATCTGCTTCGAAGGACCCCCTTAGAATTTGAGGAAAACGATATTTGTTTTGTATAAATATATATATTTACTTTAACTGAAAATCTCCACTTTCACCATCACCAATTTGATTTTACAGGAATAAAACTTACGTGTATTTATAAAAATTAAACAAAATGAAATATTAATACTAGGTACGATTATAATGTTTTTGCTATCGAGACTGCTGTTCGTTCGGTGGTTCTATTTTATCTGTTTCTTCTTAATGCTCATTCCTTATGCCCTCAAGATCCCATATCATTGTTCTCTCCTGAAGACACAAAATAGATGGTCTCGACAGCATTAGGATTCGCATTCAAGAACAAACATCATAAAGTGCCAAATTTATGACCTACTCAAACGATTACTTGGAGCAACAAAACTTCTCTGGAAAGTATTGATATATCGTCCTTTCAAATAATAATGTAGTAAATAGTAACAATTATATCAGATAGTTATATCATGTATACAAACACTTTATCTAAACATTTGAAATAGTGATATAATTTTTTCTTCCTTCCGCATACATTGTGTTTAATGGTAGTATATGTAAGCAAAATTATCAAAGAATTTAGACACAATGTGATTCGTCAAACGGAAGGTTATGGTATGAATTATTTGTATGTATGTATGTATGTATGTATGTATGTATGTATGTATCTTTGAATAGTAAATATTAGAATAATGATATATAGATATAAAATGGCAGCAGGTAATTTCGTCAGATAATTTTGTCTAACCTCAGTTATAAGGTTAAAGTGCGTTTCATTTAAAAAGTAATGTTGCTAAATGTGAGTATTTTTCCTTACCCTGTTTGCCCTCTTCAAGCAGTGTTTAAATAAAAATACTAGTTATTTAATGGTTTAGGGTTACGTTATGGTTGTTAATTATGCTTAGTGATAACCGAGAGAAGTATCAATTCAAATAGGATTTTTATTTAAACTTTTTCTATAAGAAATAGTGACATACATAACAGTAACATGAATTTGGCCTTGCACCAATAGTTTTATTAGAGAGATAATAAGTACTACATGAAACATTTTATGAATTGAATAAATGCTCACCTACATCCCTCAGTGTAAAAACATCGTCATTTATTAACCAACCTTCAGCCCCCTTTTAAAATGCAATATGTGTCTGTCATTATCACACTTGTGTTAAACATCCGCTTGGAGAAATTTCTGGTACGTAATATCCGAATAAAAAAACGGAGTAGTTAATAGTATTACATAAAAATAGTTAAGGAAATAGGGTATTCGAAAATTGAAAATTTAATACCTACGATTTTCTTGTTCCATTGTAGTGAAGAAGCTAACAGAAAATGCTTTTCGTCTCGTGAGTACTCCAAAAAGTGATGCGTCATCGTTTGTTTTATATAATTAGGCCAAATAATTGGATTTTTAAATTTTTTTTTCGATATTGTACTGTACTGACCGTTCACACGTATTGGTGTTGAAACGGTTATATAAACAAAAAAATTATTGGAAAAGATACATCCGATTTGAGTATGTTTTATAATTATTTACTAGTAACTTTTGAAACATTCATGAACATTGTGTACAATTTTATTTTATTGGAAACTGACGTACGGACAATGTGTGCGAACGATAAGCGCGATCGGTTCTGTAGTTTTTACTTTTTGTTAAAAATAACCATTTTATTTCGCGATAAAGTGGGCTACCGTTTTTAGTTAAAGCTATATACTTGTTTTTTTTTAATTATATGATAAATAGGAACGGAACAAGTATTACTAGATACTTTATTTTCCATAGCAACTAATTTTTGGTATAGTTTTTTTTAATACCAACTAAACTCGTATTTGTACTCAGTTGGTTCAAAGACGGTTTCTTTTCTTGGGCCGTTTATTTGACACATTCTCATGAACGCATCCTTAATATTTTAATAGGCAGCATTCAACTTTTCATTTAGTCGTTTTATTCCGTTCATATTCATTGAAAAATACGAGGCATGTTTTTTAAGTATGTACTGCAATCAGCGTTCCACGCATACTCACTGAGTACCTACATCTAGCACCTACGCACTGACGCAATTACAGTCTGATTCGCCCTTGTTTATGTTGTTTACTGAGTGTTTAATGCCCGTGCGCATGTGGCTAATCGGACCAAAGATCTCATCACATATTTTCACTAGGAAACTTTAGATCATCCTCCGTACAGCCCTGATCTGGCGCCCAGTGACTACCATTTGTTCCTGCACTTGAAGAAACACCTGGGCAGTCAGCGTCTTCAAGACGATGACCAAGTCAAAACAGTTGTGATGCAGTGGTTAACAGTTAGTAAGTCAGGCAGCAGAGTTCTATGAGAAGGGTATTCAAAAACTGGTCAACGTTAAGACAAGTGTGTGCCTCAATATTGAAGGAAATTAGGTAGAAAATTAGATTCAAGTACAGGCTTTTATCTAAAAATATAATTATTAAGATATATTTGCACGATTTTTATTAATTTCAAAACGGTACATACTTAAAAAACATGCCTCGTAGATCGTATTCGTATGTTTAACCACCACTAGTCAAATAAAGCGATGAGCGTGTATTATGCAATCGATATGTCTTGCCATGCACAGTGTCTTACCATGCTTGAGGCGCTTTTATACCCCTAAGGGTGCTTAAAGATATTTCACATAAAAGAAACCCAGAGCCGAAAGGTGTTCGATTTAACAAAGAATAAGAGGGCTGCAAAACGCAGGCGACAGACGACAAACTGGCGGATGCGTAGCCGAAAGCATTAATATTCTTGTATTTTATTTTTTGTTTGATAGTAGTAGTTGTCTTCGGACTAATGACTCTATAATAATAAATTGTGTTCTTATCTGATTTATTTCAAATAACACATAAATATTTCCTCTTTATTGTAATCTGTAATAATAATTTTATAACATTAAATCAAATAATGTCGAAACAGGTAACTAAATCATATTTTTCAGTTCTTAAAATCAAGCGTACATTCTTGCATTTAATGTTATTTTTTGCTTTTTAAACAAATGTTTGTTAACTCCTATCGACTATAAATTGTTTTATAACGTTATTGTTTGTTTGAATCCGTTGTTTATGAATAGTAAATAGATTGACTGGAAACAAATCGATAACGTTGTGGGTGGATGATTTAATGTTCTGAAAAACTGTTTTATTTTTCAAGTTTTCGTAGTCACATGAAACGTAGGTTTTATGGAAGAAATGTTATGCAAGAGAAATATTTTGTAGGTTAATTTTAAATGTATTATAAAGCCAGGGGCACTTAGAACGGCATTTGGTAGTATAGGTTTTCATAATTTTCAAATTATACTGTTTTGGTACACTGTGTGACATTGAATATTGAAGTTTATGCAGATACCGGGCGAGTCACTAAGGCGAAATGAACCGGTCTGTAATATACGTACAGTTCAAAATAAGGAAAATTATTTCAAATAAATGTACAAGATTAAGTACCTAATAACATAAAAAAGTTCAAATATGGCGAACTTCCGGTTATACCGGAAGTGTACCCTAACTTCGTTACTTTAAATGGAAAAAATAAAAATCAGTTTGTTAATATTGCACCGTTCAGGATTTATTTCACATTTTTAGGAAAATTTAACGTTTGTAGTGTTGGCGCTTTTTTTAATATTTCCTAACAGAAAGTGCGCTTTTCACGTTTCGTTTCTAAAAATTATACTATAAAATTTATCGATATCAATATATATTTACAAAATCAAATTGCAGATTGCAAACTGTTTTTTCTTTTTTAGTGGAACACCATGTTTTTTCTTATATCGTAGAATGCAAAATTATTATTTCTTTTACTGATGATAGGCGGCTGGTATCTGTTGCCAGCAGTTTTTGAGTAATTACAATTTTTTGGAAAATTTAAATAGCATCGTGTTATTGCGTTAACCCTTTGTCTCGTTTGACAAGTAAGTAACAAATATGTATTTTGGCTAATCGTAAGTTTAACTGTTTAATGTCAAAAAGGGCACTCCTGATAATGGTATTTGTTTCTCGCGATACGATAAATTGGAGCGGATATTGATTTTCTGTGGTGTATCACGTCAAACTTCCTGACAATCTTAATTAAAGTTTTCCAGCTATTTGTTTATTAAATAATTACAGAATTGTTAATACGTCTGTTAAAGAACCATTTATAATATCTACAATAAATAATAACTGTTATTTATGGTGCGGTGAATTGTTGTGGTGTGGTGAATTGTTGTGGTGTGGTAAATTGTTTATTTGATTACTTAAGGGTGGTACGAAGCGGCAGAAATAGTAACGGAAGAGGCGGAAAAAAATGACAGAGATAGTTAGCTGGGTATTGAAAAAAAAAAATGTAGGAACAGTAAATTGTAAATTGTAAATTGTGGTGGGTGTATGCAGGGGATAAAAACGGACAACTTCGGCAACGAAGATTAAAGGTTAGAACGAAAAAGGTGACACAATTTTGATATTTCGCAACAGTATTGTTCGATAAATAAAAATATAAATATGGAATCAACATACTACTATTATTAGCCCTCATACCCCTACCGGCATTGAATTACATTGTTGATTCCGATGGATTCTTAGACGAAGATATAACATATTTAAAAGAAGGAGGCATTAAAATCCTTTTTCATCTAAAAGATTACAGATCCCACATTTCGAACGCGTCCTACACAGTAGGCACAACGTACGGGAAGCCATATCCCACGCTATGTCTACTGTGTAGGACGCGTTCGAAATGTGGGATCTGTGATCCTTAAAATTTAGACGAAAAGGGATTTTAATGCCTCCTAAGGAAAATTAGTAAAAATTTTCATCAAATGAAAATAAAGATGAGGATTTGCAATAGAGTGACTGTTTATTTTCTGCTTGTATATATTTCACATCGCTAATCCTACAACGTTTCTGCAATTCAAACTTCTCTTTGTCTTAAACAATAAACGGTGCTGCAACGATAAATGAAAGGCAGGCCGTTTGTTTACTTTGAATATGGTGTGTTCTCGAACGGAACGTCTAGCACATCCAGTGCCAATTTCTTTAATATCTTCCATGACTTTTAAGTAACGTTTACTATTACGTTATTTCAGCATTGGAATCGGTAGATTATCATCTGTAAATGCTTTTGTATTTGTAGGCGTAAGTGGTGTGCATTGTTGGAAACTGAGCTTGCATGTTTTCTATTGTTATCATCATAATTGTCTTGTGGTATGACGGAAGTTATTATAATTACAAAATGTATAGATCTTTGTGCATGTAATTTCTGTCAGTCTAAAATTTGAAGAGAGCCTTCCCCCTCCCCCCCTCTAAAGGCTGATTATTTTCAACAATTAAGTAATTATGTTACACAATGATTATACAATCATTGGTACAGATATAACAAGATAGTGTTTATTTAAAAGAAAATCTTTATAAATCAGTCTTTGGTCGTCGTTAATTTTACTGAAAATACCTTTTCTACATTTCTTGCTGCAAAATCTTCAATTAAATTATCAGTATCGGTTATTTAATTAAATTAAAAAATTAGTGTTACGAGAACTATGTTTCGTTCATTACCTAAGAAGCCGGGTGCTATAGCCACCCTCCTATCCTAATGACTGCACCGGCTATAGTACTAGTGAAAATTATATCAAATTCATCCATATTTTTTTGTTTCCATTCGCTGTCCGCATTTTCTTTTGATCCCTTCTTTTTACCGACTGGCAAACTTTAAAGTTCCGTTCGCATAATTGATAATTCGCATCACAATTATTTCGGTACACCTGACGCACGAAGGACAACTTTTGTAAGAAACCCTCAGTCAGAAACGCGAACAAATGACGACGGTAACGTTTTGTAGAGCGTGTTTAAGTCAAGTTTATTCTTGTCTGTAGCAAATTAGGGTTAATAGTAATATGAAGGCTTTCACGACCGGCGTCAATATTTTATTTTATGATAACTTACCAGGCTTTTGGGTCGTGGTCTATAGGCTTTTTTGACGAAACGTCAGACCTCGACCCAAAAGCCCGGTAAATTATCGTAATTCTAAATTAGGGTTAGTCTATCTTCTTTTGTTTATTTGGTGAAATTTGCTATCATCTCCCTTTTATAACCCCTAACTCGAATAGTTTGAATGTCAACCGTCCTATTTAGAACTACATTACATTCAAGGCTCCCTGTAAGTCGAACTACAAATCAATAAATTTTGTGGTTTTTGCATGTAAATGAATTCCAAAAATATTTTTTTTTCTGGTCTAATTGGAGTAGTTGAAAATATCAAACGTGAATTCGGTGTCGACCATATAATTGTCTTATTAGATTCCTGACATGCTGCGTTACTGTTCGCCCGGTTTGTACTGTACATTTACGTTAAAGTTAATAATGTAACAGAAAATTAAATTAAAAAATACAGCACCTTCATGGAGCGTTTTGTAACTCTCAAAATTGGAATTTGCACAAAAAGAGAATAGTGAATCCTAAACAATTTTATTTCTATAAGTTACGCATAATATGTTAAGCCGGGAATTTACTAATCGAAATATTTATGGTATTAGTGATTTATTTTTTAATTTTTAGATAATAAAACTGGTAATATAATCTCGAATACAATGAGTACATGTTATAAGAAAAGTTTCCAGGAATATACAATACACTTATTGATTGTAACAAACATGGTAACATAATATATAATTATATAGTTTAACGTATCGTAATGTAGATTTATCCTAGATTAGGATTACAGCATCAAATTGATGGTAAAGCATGTTTTCATAAACGGGTTCGTAAATCAAACCCAATATGCACAATCTCATAAAATATAAATAAAGAAATGGTCAGTTTTGGAAACAATTAAATAGATATAATTGGAAACTACTGTCACCAATTTTCGTAAAAAATTTGAAAATATTCTTAACAAATTTGGAGTAAATTATATATATATACTTAAATATATGTGTTGTCACAATATCACTGAAAAGTTTCGAAAAATTAACGGTTACTCCTGTCGTCAGTTTTACTCCAACTCTTGTATTTAACTTAATTCCCATAAGGGCACTTCAATTATTCCACTCTATTCATTAAGCATTACATCAGTATATAACTAGAGACAACATATAAGGCTTTAAATATGCTTATAATATGCATGAAGTATCAAAATACGTAAAATTAAGTAATAAAATACAATAGTAATAATTTTCACTTTTTTAACTCAATAAATATCAGCATACAATTTCTGAATTATAGACAATAATTGGCAATTATTTAACATTTTGTTATTCTTGTAAACGTAAATAATCATGCACCCTAGATTACTCGAAATATTTTAATAAGTGAGGTATCTGGGCAGTAGTTGAATTTGGGTGCCATGTTTGCAATTATTGTTTCTGGCAAAACTTCACCCGTTCCATTTATAAAACTATCAATTTGATACAAAGGTTCAAAGCCTGAATTATTACTCAAAATTTTTTCATTCAAACGTTTATGCGAGAATACCTCTGGCAGATCTCTAATAAGAGCTGTTCAGCTAATATGTTTGATCATATGAAATAAAAGACGAAGAGACTTTCAACTGTTTTTTATAAAGAAATATCTATACAAAAATTTACAAATCTTATCCTGCAAAAGGCGTAACATCGAATTTTCTACTTTCTCGTCTAAGAAAAGTATACCTTCTATAACAAAAATGCGGCCTTTATCACTATCATATAATGAACCGTTAATATTAGGATTCGACATTCTTCCTTTGCTGTTTGGGCTATGAAAGATTTGCCGTTTTTACGGTTTAATAAATACAAAGTGATTGTTTCCCCCAGAATTTTGTATTTACCGCCACAATTTCATTCAACTACCCTACCGAAACATATTGTAAATATATGAAAATATGAATCTAGTGATGGTGCGTATTTTAGGTAAAATATGCAATAACTGATAGGGATTGAGAATATATAATCCGATCTCTACATAACCATATAAAACCATAATCATTCCGATTGGTGTCAGTTACATTTTTTACTAATAAACAACACTGGACACACCCGTGACTGGTTATGAAGCGTATTTGGCATTTGTCACCATTATTTTTTCATACATTTTTTGGGTCACACTGTATACAGCAGTAGGTATCGGCAATATCTAATGCGTGTATCATAGTCGTATGGGCGGTCTGATTTTTTTAATTTAGAGTTAGTTTGTGATCTTGTTGCTATGCAAGTGTATCGGGTGTCTGGGTGGGAAGATCCGGGTTCATTCTCCGGTCGTTTAATTTCTCTATCTATTCTATACCTTTCAGTTACCTCCTGTGTTTGCAAATATACACACCAATAGATACGCAATTATGTTAGCAACTCAACGGCATTCTGTCACTGTCATGCTGTTGGAAATTAAAAAGGAAAATATCAGTTATTTATTCCATAAATCTTTCATTGAAATTTAAACTTTTGGATAACGGGCCACCTTTAGAATGCTTTTATCAAAGTTTCGACCTTATATAAAACTGGTTGCGAGTATAAAGAATTATAATCTTTTTACGAAACAACTTCGGATTGGTAAGTAGTTTATCTAAGCTACTTATGGTGCACTGATGAAAGCTAATAAGTTCGAAATCGCGATCCACATCTGGTAATTTCGATAAATTGCTAGTCAAGAAATAAATGTTCTTTATTAATGCTTACTTATAACGTATTTGCGATTTGGTTATAATTTATAATGTACGAAACAAATAATTTATTTTTCTTAGAAATCGCGAGAAGCAGATTCGTAATAACCATTTTTTTTTATTTATTATATTATTGACTATCCAAGCACTTACATTTAAATCATTTCAACGTCGCATTCTAATCTATGACCGACCACTACGACAATCGAATCATCAGAATGTTGACATTTAAACAGCTTATAATTAAAAATCCCGGTCAAACGACATCCTGGAATTCGAAAGTGGACTGCACCATCTAAATAGTTTAATTTTTTTTTTAACCAGATTAAAACATATATATATATATGTTTTACAATTAATTTACTTCTAGGCAGTTTACACTTTCCAGTATTTTGTTTTTATTGTGCATATGTATATATATACATTTTTAAAAAGTCTGCGAAGATTACAGAAACACTCACGAAAAAATCGTTTTGAACTATATATTTTTTAATTTCGTGGCAAAATCCATTTTTGATTCTGGGAAATTTGAAATACTAAAGTATATGAACTCACGTATACGGAACGGTTACGTGACGAATACGGCACTGATACGTGTGAGTTGACCCTAACCTCAAGTTTTTATTTATAAACTCCAACTATTGAGTTCGCCTAAAACTACTATAAGTAAAAAAAGTGACCAATAATTCACTTTAATTTTGAAAGCAGTAATGTAATATAGTAATAGTCTTACATATTTTTGAATTGAATACGTAAAATATAGCTGCATAATATCAAAATTGACATTTTTCAAATAATTACACCATGAAAAATACTGAATTATATTACTTCTTAAGAAAATACTTTTTGGGTTATTTGAAATATTTCACATATTAATCTTTACAATTGTAATTATTACAATATCTAGTGCGTTTAGCCTTATCACTTTAACAAGCATCTTGATTACGTGTATAGAAAGCAACTAAAACATTTACAGTCTCTGAGCATGTATGATTTCAACGGTAATACCAAAAGGCGACTGATAGCCCAGTAGTAGGTTATCCTCATTATTTTTGTTGGAATAATAATTTAATTTGTTACTTATCAATAATGTCTTAATGGAAATACGATGTGACGTATGAATGTGAACTTTGCCTTTAGGTTATTAAATGTTTTATATACTTCCAAAATATTTTTCAACATTAAAAGTAGTTAACCAATTAAAGGTTGTGTTAGGTTGGGTCATATATATTTAGTAATTTATTACTGACGCAATATTTTTACTCGTTTTTTAGTTGTTATGATTATTATGTAATTTTGACGGTACTGCATCTCATTCCGTGTCTGCAATTTTTTAATAAAATGAAATTGGGGATGTGATAGTGTGCTACTCGATAGATAAAATATCTAATCGTTTATTTATATATGCGTGACAGTACTCTGAAATCAATAACATTAATTATCTTTGTTGGTGTCTCCAGTTTTACACGATTTATTTGTTTGATCAGAATTTAAATTAATATGGAATTTATTTTTTGTGGTGTGTCTGAGTTGTTTTTTTTTTTTTACTTTTTAATGTACACTAGCAGCAAGCGTTTCTTGTAGATGATATTTACGTCTACAAAGTTAGCAAAACAAGTTCTTTGGATAATTTGCCTCTAAATAGTTGTTCATTAGATGTGAATGAAAAAATTGTCGTTTCTTATTTTTAAAAGATATTGCATATTATGAAAACTTGATATTATAAAGTTATCAAAACACTCACGACGACTGTTATTTAAAATAATTGTTAACAACAATAAGTCTGTTAGGAATTTTCCGTGACAACATGGCAATACGTGGAATTGCGTTAAATGAAGTTTCCCCCCATTCTGGGGGCTGTTTTGCTATGAATACTCAAAAATCAATTGTTTTGCAAATAAATCCGGAAATTCCCCGTGTCAAAAAATTCGCCTAGGATGAACGGTATACCCCTACGATTAATTAGTAATTTGTGTAATGGGAGGGGGGGGTAAAAACTTCATTCATCGCAGATTGCCATTTTGTCAGGCTAATTGTTTTATTTTTTTATATAACAATCGTCTGAGGTGTCATCCACCAAGTTAGCAGAACATGCAACATTTTTTAAAAATAAGGAATGACAATTTCTTTTTTTTTTTCACAACTATATTCTGCTAACTTCATATACGTATAGTATTTGAATACATAATCAATTTTAGATACTCTAGAAACACGTAGTATCTGCGTTGATTCATACTGATATTGACGTTTAATCCCCATTGTTCAGAATTATGTGTAATTGTTTTATTAAATAATTTCCTAAGATGAAATCAATAAAGAATTGGCTCGTTTACATGAAAACGAACGTGAATAAAATTTGTATAGTTATTGTTCCCCACTACTTATCGTGTTCGTAATTAATCTGTGGAAGCATACAACAAACACCATATTTGCATTGCTAATTGTAATATGGTTTTAAAATTTCAAAGTGATTTATGCTAAAAAAATATGTATTTTAGATTCCCCTGTTTATCTTTTTTGTATAATTTCTTCTAATACATATTCTCTTTTTCTATCAATTAACTGAACGTTCTTCTTACATAACCTATTTGTAAAAAGCAAATGTTTGCAAGCTTTTTGTTATTCAGTGAGTGACATTCTCAACGCATAATAATGTGGTCGGGATTTTACGTACCTTCTAGGAAATTCCTTGAAAATAGATTCATAAGAAAATGTTTTTCAATTTGACTTGTGTTGAATCGAAATGTACTTGTATAATTCTTCTTGGTAATACAGGGAAATTTCGTAACGTAAAATCAATTACAAGTAATTTATAAAACTTGATGTTCCTTCTTAAAGGATCTGAAAGCTTTTTTACTTAAAATATGGAATCTCAATAAGTTAAACCAAATTGAACAAAGTATATAATATAAAATTATTAAGAAACTAGTATGACCCGTCCAAATTTTGACGGTTGGGTACTGTTGTTGATGGTGCATAGTAATTTTAACCATGGCGATCCTTCATACTGTAACCTATCATCCTACGACGACAGAAAAGATTGATGGAAGTTGATACAATATCATTTTCCAGGTAGTAGATATTTACTGCTAACTGTTGTATTTCATATATTTGATTAGACCTTACATTATTATATTGGACAGTGATTTATAGAAACTACTGGGGTGTGATGATGAAGACCTAATAAGATCGAAATCGCTATTATCCGCATCTAGTAATTTTGATGAACTTCTGATCAACAACTAAAATATGGATCATTAAAATCTTTTCAACTTAAATTCTGTTTATGTTTAAGCCTCAATAACTCAATTTTTTATTATGATTTATTTATGGTCGTAGACAAAAACATTTGTCTAAAAACAATTTGTTATTGTTGAAATTGTACAACTAACAAATCACTTGCAGTCGCACCAGTCGTATTAAATAAATACTGTAATGACTTAATGACCACCAATAAATTGAGTAAACCATGTCTGTGTTCTCAAAAGAAAATTATTGTACTAATAAATTTATATTGGTAAAATGCATATCCACAACCCTTCACTCCTATAGCGAATGGTGTTTTGTGTTTCTATTTTTTTTCCATAAAACACCCGTTTTCGACTACCTCCTCTTTTTTCAGTGGTGGGTGCAGCTAATGGCCAGGATATTGTGGAAATACCTGGTGAAGATAATTGCGGGAAAACAAATAATACGGAGAGCTTTTTTGAAATAAAATATTAACACATTTTCAAATAGGATATCAAAACTAATGCTTTGTTTGAAGAATTTTTTAATTATTTGAGACCTAAGACAAAATGTCGTATCTATAATTTTTTGGTGGTGCCGAAAAAACTACGATTTTATTAGGTGCACCAATTACACGGTTACGTTAGGAACTCCTCGAACTTTAAAATGTAATGAATGGAAATGTTATGTTGGTAGTACCTTCATGTTATATTATAAAATAGTCGTCTGTCCGTTATAATCAAAGACGTAATAATTGTCTTTATTAACACTCATTCCTCGAAAAAGTCTGCTCACTTAATAGCGTAGACGGTCAACCAGTTGGAAAATAGACCACTAACCATTATTAACTAATCTAACAAGAAAAACAACATGGTGGGTGTCTTAACGTATACACGTAACAAGTTAGTCTTCTGTATAAACAATAAACATTTGCAGAATACATGTTTTATTTCATCACGAGCCGCCACCCTGTAGGTACAACCCTTTTTTTGTGTGGTGTTTAATATTTTAGGGTTAATTTTCATTTTATAAACGTTTAATCTAATAGCTACAAGGCGATTGACGTCGCCGATACGTCATTCCAAAGTTATCGTAGAAATAATATATTTTCCCTACGTGGTTACTTTAACAATGTACAATTTTTATATGGTTCTTTCAAGTATGTGACATTATAAACACGTTAACAATAGGTATTGTTACGTTGTAATTGTCGTAGATGTAGAAGTAATTCTAATTTGCTCTATTAACCCATATAGATTGAAATAACGACTTTATTTTCATTTATTGCCGACTTATTTTTAATAATACCTAATTTTCTACGGTAAGTGTAATTAACGTAACATAATTTGCTTTTAAAAGGCTTGAAGAAACCGGATTGGACGTAAACAAAATACCTTTTTGTTCATTACATATTAAGTAATATAACTGTCAACATCGGCGTCTTTACGTAGAATTATAAGCAAGTTTTTTCAATATTAAGAGAATTGTTATATAGTTGATCTGAAAAGGTTTATCATTGACTCTCCCAAGATGGTACTTCCATTACTATTACGTTTTGGTAATGATCATTGGCGTAGTAGTTAGGGAGTTTTCTTAAAGGGATCAGCAGACCAGATATATATATATTTATGTGTGGATATATACTATAGCAAGCTAGTTTGAATTATTTTTTTAAAATGTGTTCCCTTTGGTTAGGGTATATCCCGTCTTAAAACAATACGTAAATCATCTTCAACTGTTCAGTTTGAAGGATATTCTTGTTATAGAAGGATTAAAAAGTCATTTAAAGGAATTTATCTTTAATAAATTTTACTGTGTCACAGATGAGCTTCTTGTAAAACAGTTTTTTAAATACGTAAATAAAGAAAACGCTTTGTAATGTTTGAAAAAGTTCGTTTGAATCATTACAAAGCGTTTTCTTTATTTAAGTACTTATTTTTAAAATTTTACATAATATATAATGTTGAAAATTACTTTTTTACATAGTTATCAATCCTCAACATGTATTAGCTTCCACCATAAACTATAGTATAATATGTGATGTAATTTTTGTTTGTTTTTATGTTGTTTAAAAAGCGATTCGTTACAATGACTCTAGCTTATTCAAAATTTTTGATGTGCTTTCTCGAAACATGAGCTGAGGGATTCAGTACAGATGTATGTGGGATCTTAAAAACCATAAAATTCGTTCCAGTTATTACCATAGAGATAATAGAAGTAGAGTAAGTAGGCAAGCCATCGGAAAGGTGTTATGTCAATAGAAAAAAACAATAAATGAAGATGCATCATCTACCTCTCTTTATTTTATGACTGTGCGCATTAGAGAGTGGATGCAATTTGCCTATTCTATTCTATCTCTATGGTTATTACTAAAGGCCGGATTATTTGCAACATACAATAGCTTCAAATATGCATGAAAAGTGTCAAAAAATGCAACATCAAATAATAAAAAATAGTAGTTTTTATTTTTAACCAAAAATCAGCATATAGTTGAGAAATCACCGACAATTATTTACAATTTTGTTATTCTTGTAATCATAATAAACAACCATGTGTCCTCGATCATTAAAAATATTTTTATAAATGAAATAACTGGGTAGTTTTTGAGTTTGAGTGTTTCTGGCAAAAATTCTCCCGTTCCTTTAATAAAATTATCAATTTGACAGATAGTTTCACAGACTCGTTTATTGTTCTAAATTAGTTTTTACTTAAAATGTAATTTTTGAATCGCGTATAATTCGAACGAGCGGAGCTCGAAAGATATATATTTTTACCTTCTATAAATATTACTGTAATAAACATTTGCTTGAAAATCCGATATTAAAAGGTTAGGTAGTTTTCACCTTATTACATTGTAACAACAGCAGTTATATTTTGATGACTGCTTCATTTTTGTTTGCAACCATTACAGGTATAATCGATCTTAATATAATTTTGTGGTGTGTACGATTGCCAACTGTTGTTTTACTTACCTTTCTTTGCAAATTAAGGTGCCAAAGCTAGTCAGAAAAAAATCCAAACAATTTTTCAATATGGACTACAATAACAGTATTCACATATAATGAAGTCAATAAAGTCATCGTGTGTCTTTCGTTCACTAAATGTATCTGGCAATGTTTGTTTCTTTGTATCTGTCCAAATCATTTTTACAGGTAATATAAGTTAATTAATTCGCTTTTAGCACAACAGAATTTTGTGTTCTACCGAAAGAAACAAAAAATAAAAGTAAATGGTATCAGTCAGTGGTGGCTATCTAGGTGAAGTTATAGATAAAAACCTTAGAGCACTTTCTTATGTTTTAAATAACTCTTGTAATGACCTTAGGTAGGTAATAAATGCATAAGGCGTTAGGGTAATGGTGAACAAAATGTAAAAAAATCAAAATCGAACAATGTTATGCCTACCGTGTATGTAAAAGCATGCATTATCACCATCGAAATTTATATCAGCCTGCTCTCTCTTTCGGATAAACGTACAAAAATCCGCTAATTACATACAAAATTACGCCATCAGAGTTTATCTATAACATATTTAATTGCCCACTTCCATTTTTTCTTTTTAATCAAGTTATTTGTTAGAGCTGAAGTATCTGCCCATAATTATTATTACATATATATAGGGTCATTCAAACTGAGTGGTACATTAGGCGTTTTAGGGAACTAAGCATGTTACAGATTTGAAAATTTGAGAGTTGGGAGTAGAGGTTATCAAGAACGATCTATTTAATTAGAATAATTTCAACTGTCGGGCACTTCCGGTTGTACCGGAAGTTGATGTCAAGTTTTTTATTTTAAATTGAATGGTATATTTTTTACGATGATTAGTTTCTGAGATAATTTAATGTATTGGAAAAAATATTGCACCGCAACCCAAATTATAAAATATCATAACTTCCATAAAAAATGACTTAGAATGTTGAAATTTTTACTAGTTATAGCCAAGTTATAAGGCTAACGTTAACGTCATGCCAAAATTAAGCTTTATAATTTGTACAGGGCGTTCAGAAAAAAAAATCTTTTATGGTGATAATTTCTGTTTTGAAATACCTGTTGTAGTATAGCAACAGTTATTTAAGATAGGCGTGGCCGTTTTAACCGAAATTATTTCGTCGGTAAATCAAGGAACCTGCTTGGTCAATACAACCGAAGCCATACACTATTTTAGTGTTTGTACACACTTTTTGGAATTAAAACAAATACCTTGTAAATTCGAAGTAATTATTTCAAGTAGGTTAATACTACGAATCGAATTTTATCAATTGTTTACTGCTATTGCTTTTGCACGCAGCTCGTCCGCAAATTTTTTTTTGTTTAATGTGGAAAATAATGAACGCATACTAACGTATTTTATGTACGTTGGTACTTGTTAGTTGTCCTTCACTCAACCAATAGAAGTATAAAAAAAATTTTGCGGTCACGTATGACATACGTTATGTGTTTATTTAAGATGATGGAAGTAAAAAATTACTATCGTTCCTACCTAATAGTAACGGAAGTAATAAACAAACAACAATACATTTTACAGTGACATAATTTGAAAGCTTTCCTTTTCTATTGTAATGTTTTCTGCGCTGACTGTGAAAATCAAATCTGCCAGACGTTTCGTCTCCAATTGTGGGAGACATTTTCGGTGTATTACCTGACGATATAGTACCTATGTGAGCGTCTGGCAGATATGATTTCTACCGTCGGCGTACTTACTATCCTGGAAATCTCACAAAACGATACCGGCCGTGAAAGCCTAAATTCTACTTTTCATAATATTTAAACTTTCACTGGTGTATTCTCGATGAAACATTTTTAATAAAGGAAACAGAAAAAGAAAAGAAATGTTTCAACAAAACTGTTTATTTCTCGACAATTGTTTCGACCTCTAAAAGGTCATTTTCAAGAGTACAATAGTAACTAAGGCTAAGATGTTAAACATGGGCTTTTATCCATACATAAATTATAAAGTGGGGGCAAACAAAAACAATTAGAGTTGTGTGATTATTAATTACTGTGTTACTATTTACATAAATATAAAATATACTTTTCCTTGTGCGCGAGTGTTGCAGGGGTGCTATTGTACGCTACTGCTTCAGAAACATTTTTTTTTAATGTTTAGTAATTCTGTTTATTCGAAAAAAAAAAAGAAAATGCGACGAAGGACGAGTGAATACTCATGGAGGGTGAATCTAGACTAGCCACTCGGAAAAAGGAAGAAGAAAGTTAGGAAATTTCGGTAGTTAATTGAAATCCCGGATTTATTATTTGTGAAGTGCGCGTGTTCGTGCTAAGTATTTGTTACACTTAACGTAGCTTGCACGTGTTCAGTATCAAGTAGTCTATATTAAATTTAAAAAAAAGTTCGCGTGTCATCAAATTAATTCGAAAAGTTGCTTACGTAGGTGTAATTTATTAATTTAATCTACAATCTATGTAGTTTTTATTTGAAATTGAAGCATTACGTTAATTAGATATTTTAAATTGATAAGTATATTTTTTCCTGCGTTAAGTACCTTTGTCAATTCGATAGAGTTTTATCTACAAATAGATAAAACTTATATGATTTTTATTCTATTCTATTATCCTTATGGTGGTAGTAGTATTTCTTGTTATGTAGGTATATATTATGTATTCAAAAATAAGGAATGAAAATATTTATTCGTCTAAATATTAAGAACAAAGATCTCACATTTAGAACGCGTGCTACCATGTAGGCACAACGCACCGAATACCATATCCCACGACCGGTTTCGACCTATCGGGTCTCATCAGGTGGGCGCTGGTAGAAAGGCCTTTACAGGCTATATGATATATGTAAATTAGCTATTAGCCCTCGGAGTAGTTGTTTCTGTTGATTCCATATTTATATCTACATTTGTATATATTATGTATTTAATTTAATAAAATTGTAAACGCATTGCGATTCCTACCCCCAAATTACCTTTCACCGATCCTGTATGCATTATTCTACAGTTATTTTTGCCTCATCGTTGTAACATCCCTCGCTTCGACTTGTGAAATGTAGAATCTACTGTTAACCCTAAAATTAAAATTAATTTACCCAACAAATAATAAAATATGGTTTCACTTGTTAATAAATTCGCGTCTACTAATGTTACTATAAAACGTTAATTTTTTAATTTTATTTTAACTCCACCTGAACGTTAACAACATTCTTAACACTGCAAGGAAGTGCAATGTAGCACTTGTACACAGAAGTGGTTTCTTAAAATTACAGATACTTAAGCTAACTAACAGATACTTTTAATCTAAATGTTATGTGTAAATTTAAAATCAGTGTTTTTACTAAATTTACATTATTTTTTGATTTAGTCGACGTTTTTAATTAACCATCGCTGATAATCTTTATGAAGTTCTATGTAATCCAATACGTAGGTATTTGTCGATCAATTTGAATGTAGTAAAATATATTGAATAGTCAGGGTGACATTTTTTTAATTGCAAGTAGCATTGTTAACATATTGTACTACTAGAAACAATTATCTTATCTAGCTTTTACTTTACAATATCGAGCATTAGGTGCAGTGTTGTCATATCTACTATTTTAAATTAGACTGGATTAAGAGATTTAAAATGAAATTTGTAGTGACTGATAGGATTTTATTTTTAATAGAAGCTTATTCTATAATTTTCTGACAAACAATGAATTTGGAGTTGTATAACGTAACAGCCGTTGTTAAACTCTGCATGGCACAAGTGAATAAATTGCTTACTATGCAACATTGCCTGAAATTTAAAAATCCGGAAATGACTTTTCGTATTTAGTTTATTACCATCGAGTTTAAAATGTTTAACGAACTAATCGTAAGCAAGTAAGCAAAGTTCGCATAAAACATTAGTTGGCAATACGTAAAAACTTTGTTCGTTATAATAATATGAAAAATATAATATATTTTAAGTTTATGAAGGTTAGTTATGATATGGATATGGTAAATTATATTATGATTACATAAGTAAAAGTTGTTTGTAAATTGTTACACTGAAAGTATATAAACATGATAATTATACTATATTGTTAAACGAATAGTGATAATAGTAGTTGTTCGCAGTAGTAATTAATTAATAAGGAAATCTAGGTGTTTAGTTACAACGAACACTCTTTATTATTGCAAAATAGTTTTGCCTACCTTGTCGAGACTAACAAACAAAAAAAAACAATTTCATAAATCTATACAGAGTTATAAAACCAAATTAAAGTGTTATTAATATATATATAACTACAAATATCCGATTTTGAATTTTCAAAAACGAAATTAAACACTGGTAATGATAACATTTTGTATATTTTTATTTTTACTTTCATGTCTGGAATTAGAAGACTCGGTATATAACCTTTTTAAATTCTATGAATATTCACTTGTTCTTTAACAATAACTTTATGGTATAACGAAGGGTACGGACGGGCCGTTTACCAAGGTCGCACAGTGCCTGCATATTAGGGGTGTTTATACCAACCAGTTCGACCTTCAAGTTGGCACAAATAAGTTAACATCTAAATTTCATTATTTCAATTTTCGGAACATTCGGAAGGTCACCGGTTCGAATCTTAGTTCGTTTGTTCTGGGTGGTTTCCTTGGATCACTTGGGCAAATGCTGGGGCAGTAATATTCAATTCCACAGATAATCTTTCACTTTTCTTATGTTTTCATTTCGTTCGTATCGTCTTTCTCTCCGTAACCATACCACCCACCCAATCCCACGATTCCTGAAAGGAAGCTGAATAAGGCTTTACGCCCTACTCTCCGGCTTTGCACTACTGTGTAGGTCGGAGAGACTGCTCGCCCACCAACTACTCGTGCTGGTGGGAATGAAACAATTTTTTTAAAAAAAAAATTATACTGTTCTCCGAATTGAGACTTAACGTTGTAAATAATATTAATATAAAATTAATATACATTTGTGTAATGGGTGTCTTTCGAAGATTTTCTCTCCTTCCCGAAAAAAAAAAAAAAATTCATTTGTACAAAATTAAAAATATAAAACTCTAGGGTAGGCTGGCCACATGTCAGGAAAGCGGAGATTATTAAAGAATTTAATGTAACCGGGAAATAACAGGGAATTCAATTATGACAATTCATAGTTACGATGTTTTTTTAAACATGCTGATTTTAGTTCAATCATGATTAATTAAAAAATTGCTGATTGTTTTTTTAGTTTTTCGTAATGATAATTACTATTTTTGTGAAAATATATACCTTCTATATTTTAATGTTGTTTTCAATTTTTTATTCTTTCCAAGTATAATAAAATATTATTTAATGAAAAATAAAAAATAAACAAACTTCAACATATTTTTTTATACCAATTATTGTCAACTAAAACATAATCAAAACTTTATTTTAATCATGAATAATATTTCTAAATCAGGAAAAATTATAGTAAATTGTACTGGAAAATCGGGATTTTTAATGAAATTTGAAATTATTTCTTAGTGGCTATCCTGTGAGAGCATTTCGAAAATTAAGAAAATTAAAGTTAATTTTCAAAATTCTAGTATAAATTATTACATAAAGATTTATTGTAAGTTTTGATTAAAATTGTTTTCATTCACTAATTTGTAAGTTGTAATCGTAGTTATAGTAATAGTACACGCAAAAATATTGTCTTGTCTTTTAAAAAGTTTATTTAGTTAGGGGTTCATATTTGAATTATAAAGACGCGTTTATTGCTTCCAGTATGCAAAAAAAATGATTTAGGGGTTTTGAACTTCTAATTATCAAGGACATTAAAAATTATCTATAAAAAAAATAAATTATTACAAGAATGTTTGTCAGAGAATGAACAGTTTGGAAAGGATCGAATGACTTGCAAAAAGTTTTTACCCTACTTTATCGTTATCGTTTAGCACCAATGTGTAACATCCCTTCCGTTAGACCGTAACAATTGACGATCTTTAGGGATGTAAAGTACGGAAGAATAATATTCTAGAAGCTTTTAGATTTTAACGAATATCCTTAACGGCATTTTCAGATTGAACTACGGTTGGGTGTGTTACGGCAACGCCACCTTGAACCGTTCATTATAGGTGATTCTTGGTCAAGAAAGATTTTTAAAAAATTACAAAGTAAAATGAAAACTCCCAATCCAACCACCTAAATTGCGCAACTATGTTCTTAGTTCTATAGTTAACAAACAGGATGTTTAATCTGAAAAAAAAAATATATATTTTTTGTAATAATTTTAAAACTGTTCATCACAAGGTTGTTTGTCAAAAGACTACGGACATACATTTGCATTTCCCTACCTTGAGCTAATTTTCGCGTTTCCCCAAAAATAAGAAACAGTACAACCCACGTTCTTAAATATTTGCAAACTTTTATCTAACGTAGGGTTTCCTCTCTCCCTTTTAACTCTTGTTTCTGCTTTGAACATGTCTCTATCTAGCCGTTCGTGTCTCAGACGGTGCCCTATAATCCTATCTCTCTTTTTCCTTATTGACTTCTGTAGCGCACTCTATTCTACTTTTTCCAATATCGCAACTAACTATCGCAAGTTCAAAAGCTTATATCTTAAAGTGTTGAGGATTTAACATAACGTCCATTGAGACTTTATTTACACATCAAGGACCAAGTACCTGTATCCAAAATTTCAGAAAGTTTGACAAAGATTCACATTCCGTAAAAAATCTGCAATCTGCAGAGTTATTTATTTACATAGTTTGTTTTTGAATAAAATGGAATGGAATGCCCTACTTTCTTATACTTTGTTAACTACCCTGTATATTTTTAATGAGAAAATAAAATCGAATTGCGCAAACTCTTTAGGTTTCTCAAACACGTGGCCGTTTGAACACTGAATCAGTTTCAGTTGTTGCAGAAAGTTCTCGTTCGATAGAAGTTACCACGCGACGCGAGCGCTACGTTGTTTGTATAGATATGAATGGGTGAGTAAGTAACATCGTGTCTAGTTGAAGTTGAAAGGAAAATTGCTCAATATTGTGCTTGCATATCTAGAAAAATCGTATAATTTCGTCAGAAATGTAAATAATTACAAAAAGAAAAACGTTTTAAATTAAACCTCAGTGTGTTATTTTTCATTAGGTACCCAAAATTTTTTAATAGATCGACTTTAATTTTATTTGTCACATTTTGAATTAATATTACTTATTTCAAAAATCGTTTTTCTAACCTTCTAATTTGACGTCTGAACGATTAATTTCTTCGAAATATATTTTTTATTCCAATGTTATATTGATTATTTCGTGACGTCACGATCAATTCATACAAAATTAACACCTTGCCGTTACACAATGTTGCACAATATTTGTACAGTTTCAGTTTAGGGGATCGAAAGCCAAAAACTCCTACTTAGTTTTGAAAAAAATGCATGACTACTTTCATAGAATTCATAATTTTATTTCCTCCTTCTTGGACTTTTTAAAGTTCAGAATAAACGTGACATTTGTACGTTTTTTGTATTTATTGGAGGTAACTATGTAATTTTGAAAAACCAGTTTTATACAAATATTTTCTAGTCTAAATAAAACTCCAAATTTCATTGCCAATTAAAAACTGCTGATTTGCATCAACATTTTGCATTTTTAAAATTACCTTTTCAATTAATTTGTTAACCAACATCAGAATAATAAACAGTGATAAGCAACCCCAAGTCGCGTGGGAGTAGCTCATAGAACATAAACACATCTGGCGCTCAGAAAAAGATTATCCTAATTTTAACCTTATCGTAATCGTTAAAAAATTAAGAAGGTAGAGGTTTGTGATTAAAAACTATTAAGACTAGAGAATTGCTTGTCCCAGCACTTCAGAATTTTGAGATATTCTAACCCCAAATTCTCAGCTCACTTTTTGTGAACATTATTACGTAAAATAAAAGGACAAAATAACTAAGAAAGTAATTTTTTCGACTAATCTCTGATCGCTGAACCAGAATTTAGCCTCAGAGTTATTCCAGCACATCCAGATTTAGAAGTATTTTAACCCTAAAATATTCGAGTGATGCTAATTTGACTTGTTTGGTTTTGAAATTGGAATATTTATTATTATTATATTTATAGCAACTCTGGGGCCAGATTCGAGTTTGCGGTCGAAGAATACAGTAAATGGTTACCTTATTTTGTGGGTCTTTTTCAGCTATCCATACAATTGTCGTCATTTGGAAATGGTGATATGAAAAGATAAAAATACGAAGAGGGTAATCATTTTAGATGTATTTTTGAAGGCGAATTTGAATCTGTCTTTAGAATTACCGTGGCATATTCAAATTTTGGAATATTCTTATCTCAAAACATATAGTTAAGTTAAATTAGCATCACTAGTATTTTCAGATTAAGAGATCTTGATGTACTGAGGTAACTATGAGATCAGATTCTAATTCAGTGACAAAAACTACTTTGGAAATGACTACTCTATTAGTTGTTTTGTCCTTTACGAAGTATTGCTCTTAAAAAACTCATAAAATGCATTTTTAAATTTATTTTTGAAGTTACGATATCTTGATATCCGTCATAAATGACTACCCCTTTGTTGTCATTTTTAATCTCTGATTTCGTTGACCTGTTATTATTTAGCCAGTGCACGTTACGTCTCTTAGTAAAATTTCCCTTTTTCCCACTAAAATTGTGGAGATAAGAACAATATGTTTGTTTTATAACGAAAATTTAGTAAATAAAACATCTAGGAGAAACGTGTAGCTTCGTTATAATAGTAAACAATTAACCAAGTAGGTAAATGTTAATGTCAATGACAGTATCAGTGTCAGCGTTATTGTTTAGTATGTAATCATTTTCTTTAATTGTAAGTAAACTATTGCTTATTAAGTGGTCTCATCGTAAGTTTTATTCAAAACAAGTTGTAATGTGATTCTGAAGTTGTTGGATATTCAGGTACCGTAATTTAAAATTACCTTATCTTTTCAATGACACAATTTAAAAATTGAAAAGTCGTACGACACCGACAGATTTGGTACAGTGCGCGCGCGATCACTGCAGTAAAAGAGGCGCACGCGCCGATTGCGCAAATTCTGTTGTAGCATCTCTACACTGCGTAAAAAGGACGCTCTCAAATTTTGTTATGTTTTGTGTAACCTCACTTATTTTAAATTTATAATATGTTTGTACCCTAATGACTGAGCTAACATCAGGAAGTTGGTGACTCTTAAGATGGTGGTAAAGTTAGTGGGACAACTAAGATTTTTTTTTGTAATACCTCAACGTATTCTAAAGGATTATTTTATTGCTGATTTATGATTTATTTATTTATTAACGTGTTGTTAAATTTTCCCTCAATTTGCGTGAATGTTTTTTGTCATTGGCCTAGTATTAATTAATCATTAATATCAAGCTTACAATATATAATTTCTGTCGCTCTGATAAGTTTATTGTTTTAGTTAGTTATTAATAATTATTAATCGTGTTATTATTCAACATTTGAGATTAGGAGTTAATTTATTAACATTTCGGAATTATATATAAATTTATATAAAAATGATAAATTGACATCGCGGTTTTTGAATGTTATATGTATTAATCGTGTACAGATTAAGCAAGTAGTAAGTAGAGTAATCGTTTTAACTTTGTTATTCTGAAAAAATACGCGACCATAAATTAAAAACAGACGTTACAATGCATATTATTGCAATATGATTTATTTGGTTATAATAAAGACCATAAAATATATTGTCCTAATCTTTTTGGGAAGTAAATAGCAAGTACTTACAGCTAAGTTAATACTGTAGGTGAAAAAAAAATTAATAAAATAAAACGGCGTATCGTTATGAAATTTGGTTCATCGATAGGTGCAAAAAAGTAAAAATTAAATTGGGAAATTAGAATCAGGCCAGTCTCAAGTTTCAACAAAATCCGAACACCTCTTCATTGTTTTTAATATAACGGAGACCGATTGCCTCGTTTTACTATACGACGCTAAAACCATTAATAATACACGAGAAATGTGGAGAATGTAAATGCAAAAAAAAGAAACGCATTAGATCATCTGTTTACAGTGCATACACAAATAAGATAGAAGAAGGTCAATTATAATTCATTTATTTATTCTTATAAGTGCACATCTACCAGAAGATGTACTTAATCTTGTGCCATAGTTTGTTCAACTGCTTGAATCTTTATTTTGTTTATTTTGAATTTTTCAACAAACAGTTACACTTTAATTAAATGACAATTGATGTATAAATAGAATGTCGTTTTCATTTTCTGTTTTTACTACGAAATAGAACATGTTTCAATTTTTATTTACGCATATTATAAACGCTTGTATTGAAAACTCAAATTTTTCGGATGTCAACTGTCCTTCCGATGTTATGTATTGTATGTATGCTAAAAAAGCAATATAAGACTGAATTTGTAGCTATCAATACTCGTAGTAATTTGTTAACTTATTACCTGATGGCCAAACTGAAACCTTTTTTGCATTTTCCAATCGCCAATGTATATACCTGGGGTGTATAAGGGGGGGGGGAGTGTTAATTTGGTGTTAGATCGGTTAATGTCATTCTAGTAAGATTCATTATATTAGTACCTCTATAAAGTAACAAATGTATACATATTAATATATAAATATATTAATTTTCTGGAATAACTTTATTTGAACAAGTCTTGATACATACTATTTGTCTTACATTTAGTATGTTTATATCACTCTTTAGTCTTATCGTTCTGCGAATTATTTATATTATTGTTTTGAATTGGTTATATACCGTCGGAGACTAGATTGTTCCGGAACCTTTTAATTAGTTCCTTTTACCATGAATATCATTTGTTGGTGATTTATGATCGGTTCTCGAGAAGATCAAATGGAGCCGCCGTATCGATCGCTGCATGGGTGCATTTGTCTTGTTCTTAACAGTATATTTATGTTTTCATCATTATTAAGTTACAGTTATACAGTTATATATCCACATATGTATTAAGTTCGTAATAAATTATTATTAAATATTCCGAATTCAGCTAAACCAATAACAGTGGGGTTGTAAAATTTTTAAACAAACACGTTAATTTTATATAAAGTTTAGTTGAGAAAACGATTTAAAAAATATGTTGATAACACCCTTTGGTATGTTAATGCGAAAATTTTGCCGTGTCGTCCGGGATTATAAATTTATCTGCTTCTCAAGAATTAAAATACTTAGCCGCTAAAAAGTGGTATTTATTTATTTTAATTACCACTGTATGTCATTAAATTTAAGCAATGCATCTTCCTTGTACTTTGATAATTGCTGTTTTGTTAATGTGTATCTTTTATTGATGGCTACAAGGCGGAGACCGGTGCTTTCCGTTTAAGGCAACTTCCAACATATTTTTTTTAATAAAAACAACCGCCATTGTTGATTGCTCTCGAAGCTTACGATGGTATGTACTGAAGGTATTTTAATGAAGTATTCTTTGTGATGAGATTTTCATTGAACAGTTTCTACTAACGATATGTAGTTGTATAATATAAAATTTGAAACATGCGTATTATTAATAGAAATTCCTTTCTTTTGGTTCTTTCTTTCTATTATTGTAGCAACCAACCATTTTTAAAAATTGTAATTAAACAAACACGTACATTTTAAAGTTTTTTCAAATAAGAAATCTGATTCAACTTGTTGGAATATTTTGTCAGAATGTTGAAAAGCAAATAAGAATCACCGTTTAATAAAAATAAAAGTTTATTAGATTCAGATACAAGAGGAATCTTATGACGATATTGAAACTTATTTTTACCTGTACGACCACTATACTTTTTCAAGCGAAAGTGTGTAATAATTATCCCGACTCCAAAATAATCTTAATATTACCGATTCGTCACCTTCCGGTTCTTTTGTCACACAGTACATGTGTGATCATTACTAAGAGCACGTATAATAAAAGTCTAATTAATTATCAGAAAACTTAATCAATCCCGAGGTTATTTATTCTTTTATGCCGCTGAATCTAAAACTACTACAAACTTATGCTGAACACCTTCTGAAAAATAATTAGAAATGTTAGAAGTTGTTAGAATTTCCAAATAACAGAGATGCTTCTATATATTTATTTATAAAATATAATGAATTAAAAATTGAAATTAATTGAAATATGTGTTCCTTGAGAGTTACAAAACAACTAAAACAAAAAAGAAAACTAGGCATATTCTTAAACCTAATAATAAAAGTTTACCTGCTAGACAAGGTCGGTCAGGCAATACGACCCTTTTACACTATCTTGTACTTGCCGTTTATTTTAACCAAGAAAAATACTAAACTATAAATCTAAATACAACATTAAATTGTATACTTATCTAGTAAACTTAACAGCATTAAACCTATCCACGAGAAAAATAAATAATAACAAACAAGACTTTCATAGTTTGAAATTGCTTCCTTTGCGGAAATAGTTCGAAAAAGTCTCTTCCTCATATTTTATACAATTGAATTAAATCTAAACATTAAAAATTGAAAAGTAGTGGATAAATTTGAAGAACTTTTCTAATTTTAATTGGGTGCATGAGTACATTATGTAACTGCAATCGTATCATTACTTTCATGGAATAATACGATTAGTAAAGATAATAAATAACTTCAGTGAAGTGCATTTTATGAAACAAAAAGAACGAAAGAAAACTCAAAGCGACAAGGTGTATTGAAATACTTCTGATATAAGAAAACTGTATTTTAACGAACAATAAATTGTGAGAACAGGCTTGAAATCGTACGTATTGTGAAATTATCTGATATTATCACAATGGTTGTCCGCTCGCGACTCGCGAGGCGGGCGTGGTCATCGTGCAAGATTTATAATGTAACCGACCTATTCCTTCTTTTCCTGTTAATTAATTCACTTGGAAGTTCGGTTGGCTGACAATCAAGTTAGCGTATTCATAATACTTATTTACATTAGTCTTTATCTTAAAATATTTATTTTTTTTGATAAACAGGAAGTTTATCTTTATCTTTATATCTTTTAACAAAGAACATTTAAAATACTACCGTTAGCAGTAAATATCAGTAGATGGCGATATACAACTGCATATCTTTGAAGTTAAAAAAAATGTACCTTTATTATAATTACTTTTTTCATAAAAACATTGGAATGTTTTATTACTGGTAGGTCAGAGCATTTATTTATTTTTATTTATTTCACCATTTAGTATACGTAATTGTTACATTACATTAATAATTATTGTAGTTTAGTTTTAACAATATTCCTAAAATGTTTTATAAAAAAATACGTAACTACTACTGTAGGAGGTACTAGGTGTACCCGTACACAGTTTGCTAGAATTCCAAAATAAATAAGGAAACGAAACAAACAATTTATTAAATTGTACTATATGTACATTTCGCCTCGTTAGGGCATCATCAGGAGTATACATTAAATAAGTTTCAAATGCCAACGGCGTTCCGCTGATGCGCACTGAGTACCTCCATCTCTCACCTACGCACTGACGCCATTATAGTCTGATTAGCCCTTGTTTACGTTGTTTACTGAGTGTTTAAGATGCCTCCGGGCTGTTATACGACTCCTTAGTACTAAAGAACTAAAACCGATTGATATTTATCGTGAGATCTGTGCAGTTTACGGACAAAACATTATGAGTGATGGAATGGTAAGGAGGTGGGTGAGAGCATTTAAAGATATGGCTAATCGGACCAAAGATCTCATCACATCTTTTCACTGGGAAACTCTAGATCACCCTCCGTACGGCGCTGATCTGGCGCCCAGTGACTACCATTTGTTCCCGAACTTGAAGAAACATCTGGGCGGCCAGCGTCTTCAAGACGATGACGAAGTCGAAACAGTTGTGATGCAGTGGTTAACAGTTAAGAAGTCAGGCAGCAGAATTCTATGAGAAGGGTATTCAAAAACTAGTCACTAGTCAAACGTTATGACATGTGCCTCAATATTGAAGGAAATTAAGTAGAATGTAGAAAAGTAGATAAGGTACAGGCTTTCATGTAAAAATAAAATTATTAAGATATTTTTGCACGTTTTTTATTAATTTCAAAACGGTACTTACTTAAAAAACATTCCCCTTATATAGATAATTCCATACGACATTCAGAAAACAATTCTGATGTAAAAGTGACCAGTCAAATTTTATTAATGTTTGGTTGATTTATTTAATTGTTTTATGCCATAAATTTAAATCCAATTAAAAGATTAATATTGCAGTTGGACTTTTCCGTTTGATGCTAATTTTGGTATAGACTTTTATATGTATTTCCATTTTTTCTATTAATAGTACAAAATTGTTTACATTTTATGAATTCAGTTCATTGTATTTAAAATTTTTATGTTACCGTTTTATTCAAGGGAGATATGTTGATATTCGCAAATTTCGATGGTGGTATATTATGAATCGGAAATACACCAAGACGGAATCTTTTTGCCTTAATATTCCGTGATGTATAAGAATTCGTCGTAAAAAGTATACCATTCCATTTAAAATAACAAAGTTGACATCAACTATCGGTGTAATTGGAAGCAGCAGACAGTTGAAATTATTTTAGATAAAAAGATCATGCTTGATGATCCTTACTCTCAAATTTTTAAACCTCTAACACGCTTAGTTTTCATAATATGTCTGTATGACATCAAAGATTAAATTCCACAAATGCTGTAGTAAGGCAGTAACAATTGTAATTACTTCTTTTACAAAGTATCCTGTGATAAAAACATATTTAAATTGATTTTACAATATTGTTTTTCGTATAATTGTTTTTGGCTTGTATTAAAATTTAAATGACATACAAACAAAAATTAATGATAAGTATTTACGGTAGAATTAAATGTATCCAAATTACGTATATTACTTACAAAAGTATTTAGTCATGCTGTCTACTTTCGGTATTTGAAATAAATTGATATTTTAGTTCGGTTTTTTACTAAATAAACTTATTTAAAAGTCATTGCCTTCTATCGGCTGTGTTATGCAAATTATCAGCTGTAAAATAATTCGTTATGCATTGATCCATGTGCTTATTTGTCATTTTTAACAAACGAAAACTTTCGTTTTCAATTTACGTAATGTAATACAATAGTAACAGTTTATTTTCTTTTGTTGTTTCAGGATCTCGTTTTGTTGTTTGAATCGTTCAATCGTGGATCATTCAAGGAATGGCACCTTTACGGACGCGGCAGGTGCTAATTTGGGCAGGTTTACCTTTGACAATTCTCCTCAGCTATTTGTGGTTCAAAAAAAAAAGAACTGCACTACGAAGTGACCCAGGGAAAAAGGTTCAGAAACAGGAGACTAAAACGCTCGAAGAAGAACTAAAAGAGGCAGAAGCATCAGCCGAGACGAATTCCACGACACCTTCGAAGACATTCTCGAGATCGCTTTCTGGTGTTGATACCAATCCGATTGACATCGTGTTCCCACGGGAATTGGGGGCTAAAAAGCCCAGTCCAATAATCATTTCCGACGAGGATTTGGACTTGGAAATCGAAAAGATCAAGTCCATGAAGTCAGATCCGTACAGTAAAAGAAGTAACAGCAGTTTGAACGTGTCGCTATTAAAGTCTACTAGTGCTTCAACTGCTAGTGTCGAAACTGTAGAGGAAGAAAGAACTTCATCCGAATCGGAAAATTCTTCAGTTAAAACCGCCATTGATATCTCAGAAAACAAACAAAACTGCCAACAAACTGAAACTGAAAATACGACATCTTCTTGTAATAGTCCCTCGATTCCTGAATCGTCTAGATTAAGTTGTTCACCTTTAGACGTAGTATTGTGTCAGGAAGGCGGGTGTGAACAAGTTGATAGTACTAGTGAAATCCCAAAAGAGGAAGAAATGACTAAATCAAAACGACGTTCGAAGACTCCGCAGTCTAAGAATTTGACAAAAAACTCTAATAAAATGACAGAGGACTGTGCGCAGGAAACTGCGTCGAAAATTGATACAGAATTGAATGAAACGATAGTGGAAAAAAAGTTAAGTTCATTGCACCTGGAGACGAAACCCAGGTCGCCCAAAAATGACCATCTTCAAGAAGAATATCACCGGACAAGTTGCGAGCGAGATTCGGCTAATCACAGTCCGGCCGATCTTATGCTAGCAAGTCCGTCCCTTAGTTCAATTTCCGACAATCACAGCGAGGTAAGTTTTTTTCTAAGGATAGCCAAATCATGAGTTAATAAAAATATTTCACTATTACCGGCAATTTTTGCGTAGTTTTGTTTAAATTTGTTTGTTAAACTTATCTATAATTTAGCCACAGGGAGCATATTGGTATCTTTAGTTCACCTGTGTGATTTATATTGTTATTTATAGAAAAGATATTAGCATTTATTTATTTAAAAATAAATAAAAAACACACTTGGAATTTACAAATATTTAATGTTTCTATTATAATTATTTCAGCAAACTGTGCTTCAGGTGATGAAGATATGTAGAAATATATCTTCTTTATATTTAAATATGAAGTTACATTACCTGAAAGCTTCATCAATTCTATTTTATATTTATTCATAAAATTCCCTGCACTCATTACGAATTTAAGTAAACAACACTTAGCTACTAAATCCATTAATTCATTAGATTATTATTAATGTACCATACACTATGTGGCGATATTATTTTAATTGTTAGTTACCATACACCCATATCTTCACCTAGAAATTTCTTTCATGGAAAATATGCAAAATGTTTCAACTGTCACAATCACATCAGAATAAACTGTTCAAAATGATTTATTTCATCTTTGTTTTAAACAATACGTTTGTATGTATTTCCCTAATTTTATAAAAAACAGTAAACAAATTTGAATGAAACATTTCTTACTACAATTCTAACAATCATTTTAATAAGGTTTGGTTTCAAGGATCAGGGATTCCCAATTTTCTAAGACTTATAAAGTCAACAATGTATATCACACACGTAAAAGTTTAACTCTTATATACATTATCAATGTAAAGAAACTACATTACTGCCGAATATAGTTAACAAAAACTAATAGCATAATAAGACATCATACAAATCCACAAAAAATGCGATTGTTTTCAAATTAACACGATTTATACGACTTACTCTTATCAACGCCTACGAAAAACACCAATTCTTCTCTGCTTTGCATGCAGCTCACTTTTCCGCCGAAATTCGCTGCTTTATGCTAGGAGATGTGGTTGCTGAGGGGAGCGGGTACGATCTCAGTAGTGCGTAGAACTCGTGTTTTGACCCAGTTAGGGATACCGCGACAAGCTTGACCAAAGACCTAGAGAATTTATTTGGTACAACAGGTACATCAGCGTCAAGTGTGGTGTAGATACAATACACTAAATTATTTCATCAATAAATTTTAATAATTAGGTCTTAAAAATACCTAAATATCTACGCACCAGCTGCCCCTGGATAGACAGAATTAATCAAACGATATAAGGATATAAATAATTAGTCGCGACTTCAAATAAGAAAACTACAGTAATTTTGAAGTGGCCTTTCTAATTTACTTTTTATTATTTATCTACAGATAACTAATCTTGTCTTAGAGTTTTGTAATAGTCTAGTATATGTTCATTTTAGACAGATACTTCTTAAGTGAGTACATACATAAAATATAACATATAATACCACTTATTTTCAAAATCTAGATTGTGTACTTGCTAACGTTCTTGTGAACATTGTACAAAACAGATATTAAGCCGATTAATATGCTAATTACATAAATGAAAACTGAACAGGATGCAGTACATATATATATATATATTGCACCGAATTAAATAAAAAACGTTGTTTGTTTGACTTTTTGCAGATATAAAGAAAGAAGGGAATAGAATTTTCTGAATTTCTGATTATTTCACGTTATCTGATATATCGTTTGATTAGTTTTGTTATATAACGTTGGCTTCCTGCTATTGGTATTTTGCGATAGAACAAACAAATTTCATCGAATTAAATTTATGTACACAAAATGATAGTAGTTGCGCGTCGTCGATTTAACTTGTAGCGGTTGTGTTTTCATTTTTTAATTATGTAACAGTTATGTTTAAGTCTCTAATTTACAAATATTTTTAATTATTGTACAACGCTGTGAGTAATAGTTTGTGAAATATTTGTTGGAACAATGTGTAGTGCGGTTATCGTCTATTTTTTTTTTTTTTTGTTGACAAATAAATGGTTCTAAATAAAAATGCTGCTAACACAGGATTCAACGGTACAAACTAAAACTTTATTCATTGGTTGATTTATATGTCAACGACCGTATCATTAAAACAAACAAAACTACTTATCAATATTTTTCAACTGCTGGAACTTATTAATGACTAGCTGTGCCCGCGACTTCGTCCGCGCGGAATTTAACAAAAAAGTTATTTTTAAAATTTTTAACGAATTCGTTGAGACATAACCGTTAGCAATAGCCCGCTCGCGCGTTTTGAGCCCGTGCGACAGGCAGCCTCTGTGATATTAAGTGGCGGGAGGCGCTTTTAATATTTCTCTCTCTCTCTCTCTGTCTGTCTGTCTGTTCCGGCTAATCACTAAAACGGCTGGACCGATTTTGACGGGACTTTCGCTGGCAGATAGTTAATGTAATAAGGAGTAATTTAATCTACTTTTATTTTAGAAATTAATAACTATTAATAATAATAATTAATTTCTAAAATAAAAGTATCCTAAGTTACTCCTTATTACATTAGCTATCTGCCTGTGAGAGTCCCGTCAAAATCGATCTTGCCGTATCAGAGATTAGCAGGAACAAACAAACAAAAAAATGTTATTTTGGTATATGTTCCGTGTATACATCGATATGCATTTATTAAAAAGTTGTTGTTTTAATATTACAAACAAACACTCCAATTTTATTTATCTGTATAGATGAAATACAAGAATACAACTATTCTTAATGAAATAAGAAAATGATGAAAAAGAACTACAATAATACATTGAAGAAACTAGAACAAAAAACGAAACTAAATTACGCAAAAACTGGTTAGAAAGCGTCAGAATTGCTATTTTACACGGTTAACTGTCGTATAGATTATTTAAAACAGCTAGCATTGTATATATGTTTCAGCCAAAGTTATTAATCTGCATATTATTTGCACTATTCAGCCTTTATATATGTTACGTATGTAACGAATGTAAAGTACAACTTTCAAATAGGGTAAGGTTAAGGTAATTAGGAAACTAGTATAAAAGGGCCTAGCCCAATATTTGTTCAGTTAGTCTAGTATCGACAAATAAATCTAAATCTATCTGTTGAATTTCCACTAGGAATTAGTTTTCATATACTTTTATTACTGGCGCACAGATGTCGGAAGTTAAATGTGAAATGGATGTCGCTTCTCACAGTGTTGCATTGTTACGGCAATGTAAGGGAGTACATACGTTCCAACAGTACTGCGCAATGTTTTACCCAATATATTTGGAACGCGTCCTACCAAGTAGGCACAACGAACCGAAAGCCATATCGCACGACCGGTTTCGACCTATCCGGTCTCATCAGATGGGCGCTGGCAGAAAGGCCTTTACAGTTGTTTCTGTTGATTCCATATTTATATTTATTTTTACCCAATAATTTACTACTACCTGGTGGAAAGGATTTTTCTTAATATTTTACATGATCGCTTATTCTTTCACTCGTAATGTATGTTAAATAACTTGTCCACCTAAATAAAATATACATGGTATACATATAAGTGCCTAGGTATTTTTTCCAATATTAAAATTTCGTTACTAATTATATATTTTCATTAGAACCCTATTAACATATTTTCTCATTATGAAAAAAATTATATAATTGACACAATTTGTTTTAATTTTACATTTTAAACTGTAAAGGTTTTCATATCTGATTATTTTAGGGCTCTAGTGATAGTGGAAAAGGTGGTAGTGACGTAGTAACGCCTCCCCCATCCAGGACACCAGCTTGTGATGGATCAGTGTCCGGAGACGTCCCCATACACTCTATATACGAATTCCTAATACCTCAAACCCTCGTTGGTAGACTGATTGGACGTCAAGGCACTTTTGTCACGCAGATTAAAGAAAAGACTCGGGCGCATATTGTGATCAAGAAGCACCCGGATAATCCCAAGTTGAAGGTGTGCCAAATCGAAGGTGAGTCATCATTTAGAAACTACATGTTATTTAGAGAATTTACTTATTTTCTGTTTATTTGCTTCTGGGCCGGACGTGGAGTATTATTAAATAAGTAGGTTCGGTGACCTTTGCTAAAAAAAGGGTCAGAATGACACAGTAACATGTAAATAAATTAACAGTTGCATACCTATTTAGGTAGATGCATGATTTTCCTTTTTTTTTGTTAATTTTGTATGTAGTTTATTTAAATAAAACCTATGTTGTTAAATTTTACAAGTCACTACATTTATTTTCGACTGTAAAAAACATTTTTAACAAGAACAGTATAAGATATTATTTTTAACGATTTATTATGTTTAAAGAAGCTGAAAATAATTTTGTAACATGTTAACTATGTGGAAAGGTGGGTGTCTTATATACAATACACATAGCGTAGGTTAGTTAAAGAACGTGACAGTCAACATAAATTCAACATTTAACAAATTATTAACATCAATTGTAATCCTTCAAAATAGCTTCAAATCCAATTTTCTGTATTTTACATAAAATAAGTTCTATTTGTGAAGAAAACATTATTTCACTGTATACTTTTAAGCTGCCAGATATCAACCTCCCAACATTTTTCTTCCAATTTTCATTTCCCCCCCCCCCCCCCATTTCTATATATTATTGCAAAAATCAATTTCTATATATTATTGCAAAAATCAAAGCCAAAATGGGTTCAAAAAACATAATAATAATGCCTTTTCAAAGTAAATTTTACTTCACTGATTCTCTGCATCCAATAATCAAAACTATCTGAGTATAGAGAATAAATTCAGTGACTTACAATCTACTACGAAAGAGCTTTGTAACAAACGACGAATCATCGGTTGTTGTTTGTTGGTTTTTTTTTTGTAATATTTTAACTCCAGAACTTAAATGTTGCTAATTTGGTTTGTTTGCAATGTGCTGAAGTTCTTCTGGGGCCAGATTTGAGTCACCATCGAAGAATACATTGCAAAAGATTATTTTCTTTTCTGATTCCTTTTTTCAACTCACCAAAATCGAAAAATACACTACTATGCAGGTTGAAAACAAGAAACACAACGAGGATAATCATTTTTGATTTATTTTATAAAGGCGACTTTGAATTGTCCTAAAATATTGAAATTTCAAGACACCCTAATCTGAAATACAAACAAACTAAATTCACAACATTTTGATTTTAGAGTTAAAATATTGCAAAATCTTGATGAGTTTGGTCAATTATGAGGCTAGATAGATTTTAACCCACCGACAAAGGATTGTTTTGTCCTTATAAATAATATAAATACTATAGATATAGAATATAGATTCTAGAATCTTCACCTAAAGAAGTTGATGTTTTAGCGAAACAAATTTGTAGTGAATGTGATCAATATACTTCTTGAAACTACAGTATTTATATTATTTATCAGTATGTATAAGTTTCAAAATGTAACGCATCCTACAATTGACTGTTTTCTCCTTTTTTCGCGTAGTAATCATGAGTAAGCCAAAATAGCATTTTTTGAGTTTTGATCTTGATATCATGAAATCCTGACGTGCTGGAACAATTCTGAAGCAAATTACGTCGTACATATAAATGACCACCTTTTCGTTTTTGTCTTTTTAATCCCTGATTTCGTTGACTTGCATTCTATAAAATTTATATACGCACACACAGTAGCTGTAAGTAATACAGCAAGTAAGAAAACTCGTAATTTTTTTTTCAAAATATTTTGCTTAAAGTCTCGTTATACCGTACTGTTACATTTTATTTCACCGTCACATCATAAAATTCTTGCTAGTATTTAATTAGTAAATTAGTGTGCTTTATTCCATTTGTGATAGTAGTTTTTTTATTGTATTCATAAATCTCTGGAATTATCTAATTTTGGTACTACAATGTTTGATAATACATTCGCAACATAATTGAATTAATATTTTATTAATATCTTTATTAACTTTTTCAATAGAATTTATTTAAAGACCTTTATCAGTACAATTTATTGCTCGTCTTTATAGCCTTTTTTTAGTGCGGTACACTTTTATTCTCATTATTACATTACTAACATACAGGTGTATACCGTAATTATGGGTTTACCATCATAAAAATTTCTTATTTATTAATAATAAAAACGAATTAATTTCATTCATTCCTCAATATAGGTCAAAAATCAGTGAGAATGTATTGAAAATTAGAGTATTATCTGATAATACAATAAAAATGTATTTCACTTACTGATAAATTATCAAGTAAATTATTGATTGATATTTCACTCTTCACAGTTAGTATTGTTATATTGTATTTTAAATTTACTTCAATTTTATAAATAAACTACTGAATATCAGTGGCGGCTCGTCCATTCAAAAAAAAGAGGGGAAAACTAAATTGAGAATATTTGTCATGTCGAGCCGACACCCCAAGTATGAAAACTAACGTGGACGTATAAATGGCATGCAGGTTCAGTAGACTGGTCGACCTGCCGCATTCTCTTCCCTATTAGGGGATGGAACACTAGGCCGGTACATGTAGGTCATTTTCTATGCAAATACAACAATTTTGATACTTTTCATACGATATTTATTCATTTATTCTAAAACAAATAACTAACTAATTAACACATATTATATTTATTTTGTGGGATAAATAAATCGAGTTACTATCCAGAAAATAAGAAAAGAACCTTTACACCTTACTCACTCAAATAGACGTTGCTGTCTTATTTATAAAATGTGAACTACTACTCGCGTTACTTACAATTTATATCTTATAAAACTTATTTATCCTAACAAATAACAGTAACCAACAAAATGAATAATTAATTTAATATGTATGTATGTATGTATGTATGTATGTATGTATGTATGTATGTATGTATGTATGTATGTATGATGTATGTATGTATGTATGTATGTATGTATGTAAGTTCGTACGCACGTATGTATGTTAAGGGTGGATTCGGTAATTTTCGTTAATACCTGATTCTGTACGTGTTTTAATAATAAAATAAATGTGTACTGTATAATATTTTCATATTGATAGTGTGGGTTATCATTTGTACTCTGCACTTTATTGCATTGAAATTAATATATTTCAAATATATATTGTCTACTAACTCATTTTATTGTAACATTAAATTAAAATAAATGACTTCCAAGCTGTGTTGAGGGAAATATCAACTGCACCACCAAGTATATTGTTGAATACCGGCCGTGAAAGTCTGCATTTATTTATCATTACATTAATCTTAACAAGACAATTTGAATGACATGACATATTTAAAAGAAAAGGCAAAATAGTTTATAATAACGTCCTTTTTTTTTAGAAATTCAACAGTTGCTCACAATTTCAAATATATATTATATGTAAATTTTCATTTTTAATAATGTAATGTAATAAAATTCCCCCTTTTTTCCTATCTATTCATTTTAAATTAGATTTGATTTTTTTATACAGTCGTACTGGCTGGCTGGAGGTAAAACCAGCCAGTTATTGGAGACTGTGAGAGTAAACTGAACGCCCACGATACTGCATTCAACATCAATTTGAATGTTGTGAAACGAATGTTCAGAACAATAATTTTTTACTTTTGCCTCAATATTGTATTATCACCAAATCTTATTGCCAATTTTATATTACTCTATAAACACACTACAAAAAAAAAACTGACGTTATATAAGTCATTTTTTATATAGTAATGGTACTTATTTTTAGACAAAGAAAAATAATTAAATATGATAAAGCGTTATATATTTTTTATAAAAACATTTTGAGAATAATTTCATAAACTAAACAATATCGTTTGGGCTATTAGGTCATTATTCAGTATAGTTATACTAAATTTTCAATTATCTGTAGCCATTTATATTCATTTTGCATTTAAAGATTAGGGAAGTCTACTAAAGTTGGGGGTGAATGCTTTATACGTTCTTAAAATCGTGTTGATTATAGTAAGGTTGTAATTAATGGCCTAAAAGCTGAAACGATATCGTCAAGAAGTTTGAATAAAGTTTGTGAAATTATTCCCAAAGTGTTTTTGTACTCTTAATACAGTTTATTATAAAAAAAATGTTTCACAGTAAAAATACATCATAAATAATATTAATTACGTTATATTTTTTGTTTAACAGAAAGTGTTGATTAAGAATATTATCTCATTCATGTGTTATTATTATAGGCACACAATTGGAAATTGACACAGCACTGGAAATGATAAGGGACAAATTTCCCGAAAAACGGTACCCTGAACTGACTCTAGAACAGGTTTCGTTTTTACCACCCGTCTCAACAGTTCCTCTAATTCCTGAACATTTATGCGTAAGTTGTTTTTTAGTTAAACACTACAAATTATAGGGTTAATATCTAACATTATCGTGATCATTTCTTTTTTCATAAATTCCCCTGTACACTAAAACTGTATTTGTTGTATACATAACGATATATTGTCTGTTACAGTTAAAACTGATAGAAGGAATTAACAACGACACCATAGTGAGTTGCATGGTAGCACCTAATCACTTGTTCCTGCAACAACCCACACATCCTACCTTTCCCAACCTATTGATGCTCAGTAATTGTCTAAACGCATGTTACGCGGACGCCAGCTCACCCCTTCTACCAAACCCCATACCAGGTATGTAAAACTATCATTAAAACAGTGTAATAGAATTTAATTCGTATAAAAATGAAATGTAATATATTTTATATTAAATAAAAAACGTTACGTTCTTGGTCAGTATTTATCGAAACTACCAAACGAGATTTCGTGCTTATTAGTTCTCATCATAGAAACTGCTTTTGACTCGCTAATGAGAACTAATACGTTCGAAATTGCAATCCACGTATGGTAGTTTCGATAAATTGCTGACCAAAAGCTTAATGATAAGATACTAAAAGTTGAATTTTCCAAACTTTAATTAAATACTCTACTGTTTATGAGTATTAGATGATTAGATATACTTTAATGCAATTGTGATCAAAGCGAAATGTGAAAATGAAATTTCTTTCCTTTTTTTTTTCAGAAAACACTGTTTGTATAGCACAATCCTTAGGGGCGTGGTATCGCGCGTTAGTTTTATCGACTGATCTGGAAAACGAAGTGTCGTATGTGAAATTTTTAGACTATGGTGGTTATGTGAATATACCAAACGGTGAACTGAGACAGATCAGAGCCGATTTCTTATCACTTCCTTTCCAAGCGTCTGAATGTATTTTGGCAAACGTGAGGCCGATTGGAGGTAAAGTTCACATTTAAAGTTAATATAATATTTTAAAAACAATGGTATTTTAGAAATTCTATTTATTATAAAATTACCTTTTACTACTCATAGGTTAAAACAATTCACGATAAAGAGCCATACATGTTTTAGATGTCGGTAAAAATAATTAATTATACTTACTAATTACTGATAATTTAAGACAGTTTGTCGTATGTTATCATAAATTTGAATATTTCGGTGATAAGTTGCCATCGTGGATAGTGAATTATACGTATTCTATTTTGGAATAGAAATAAACATGTATTAAGCCATATTTTTGAAATCATTTAGAATATTCCAAATTTTACAAAAGATAAAGCCACGTGAAGTTTGAAAACAAAAAAGGTTAGAAAATACATTAATATCCATCTGATTTGTTGACATTTGGCTTATTACATAGTACATACCACTATTAAAGTAAAGTTTATGACTATGAGTAATCATAAATAAATATAATAGAAAATTTTCGAATTTTAATCTTTAATAAACTACTTTTCCGTTAGCATATTCAATTAAAATGAATGAATGAAATGGTCTGTCTATCGAATATAGTTTGAAAACTAGTAGGCTTATTGTCATGAAAATTTACAAAATTTGTAGATAGTGATGATGGAATTAATTGAGTTCATTGTCAGTGGTGCATCAGTATCTAATCTCTTTAATTTTTTAAAACTTGCGAGTGAATTCAAAATAGAAATATTGATATTATTTTATTATTTATCTAAAGTATATAATATATCAATCTGAACTACATATTATATACGAACAATTTTGCATTTGTGATAAATGTATATACCTACTTTTTCATAGAAAAATAACCGCTCAAAAGTTAACTGAAGAAAAAGTCGGTGGTACTATGATAATGTGTTTTTCTATTTATTAATTCTTTCGTCATTGTTTTAGGTGATGATGCACCTTGGTTAGATGAAGCTTATACGTTGGTGGCTGATCTTACGAAGGGATCCATTCTATATACGCAAGTGGTCGGATTTGCCGATGAAAGGATACCATTAGTTCATATTTATATCGTACTTGGCCCTCAGGTTAGACATTTTTACTTTTTTATCATTATTGGTTAATATTTAAAAGTGGTCATTTTATGGGAGGTAATCGGATAATATGGAAAAGAAATCCCGAGTAAGACAATTAAAAAAAAAATTGCTTCGTATTTAACTAGTTAAATTTCTAATTCTAATAATCAGTTTATAGTTTTTACTATAAATTCTGGGCAAGTCATTTCAAAAATAAGAGTAATGTGTTAGTGACAATAATAATAAATTTGTATATAGAAAATAGCAAGATATCAAAAATAATAATAATAATAATAAATGTACTTGATCAGTATTTTGTAGAAATTGCCAAACGTGGATCACGATTTCGAACTCTTTAGTTCTCATCAGCTTAAACAAATCATCACAACCTACCTGCTTGTTGCCATAAATAGTATTCAACGAAGAAGTGCAGACAGCGTGTAAACGCCATCTGTAGAAATTTGTTCATTATTGTGTGATTCAATAATGTTCGACAAAGTCCTTTTCTAACAAGCATATTGATTTGTCCAACTATACCCACGACGGGACTAAAAATAAAGATTTGTTCTTAGTATTCTGCCAAACCTGTCAGACGTGGATCGCGATTTCGAATTCTTTGGTTTTCATCAGCACGTCATAGACACGGTTCCGACAGAACATCGACCAACCTACGTAATGGTAGTAGTAGAAATGGACCTTATTGAACATACTTGAGTCCCAAAATAACTAGCTTCAGATGGCGTTCACACACTGTCTACACTTATTTATTAAAAGAAATACAGACACTTTGAGCTATAGAATTAAGAAAATGAAAACCATTCAGATACCAGATAGTTCAGTCACTATGATTCAAAAGTTGCTATTAGATATAACGTCACTTCGTTTTATGTTTTAAATGCTGATTCTTACAAAATGGTCTTGGAAAACAATTTCTTATCAAATTTAGAGGCATTTTTTTAAAAACGCTACTATTTTATGTTTTCTTTCAGAGCGTTGTATTTTTGAATGGCGAACTAGTTAATAGAGGTTTTGCCGAATGGATCCCCAGTGAAGACTGTAGTAGTATGAGTGACAGCATTGGCGATGCGTCGACAACGATAGCGACTGAAGATCAGACGTTGGAAGCAACATCGTAAAGAAAAAGAATATTAAAATTAAACATTTTTTTACAAAAATGCATATTTTTTACTACGTGCATTCATGGAAAGACATTAATTAATCGATTGTCAGAAGTTTGGTCCGATTCGAAGAAGGTGATGGAAAAAAGCGTTTTAATAATTATAATTATTTAATGATCATCGTCATCAACATTATTATTATTACTTATGATGGTGATATGAATTAACTGACCATCAATTCTCTTATGCATACAAATACATATACATATATATATCTAACCTACCAGTTGCTCATTACATTTATATATATAGATACACACCTCACCTCACCAACATCGTTTCGACTGGTGCAGCTTCGAATAACTTTTACCTGATGATAAAAAATTTAGTGCGAAAGAAATGTTTTAAATTTTGATTTTTGTTTTTAATATCAACGATTCGCAGCCGAAAGATAAATTTTTAACACCTAAAATAGTGGATAATACATAACACTTAAAAGTTGATTCTTTTAAAAAAGGATGTTATTAGCGCGGTGTTGTCCATCTCCGTCAGTCATATCCATATATCTCTTCTTCTTCTGCTACTACTAAGAAGTTAGTGTTCGTTTTATCTTGTGATATAAATATTTATGAATAGATTCATTGTTGATGTGTGTAATAATTTTTTTTTACTAGTAAGTTTGGTGACCTGCCTTAATATTTTTTTGTTTTGTTATTTGCTCAGGTTTTGGGATATTTATCTCGCAGTTTGTCGTTAATTTATATATTATGACGGTCGTAGTTATGTTTTTTCTTTGTATTTTTTTTTCTGTTGGTTATTATTCCCAGGACTTGTTTTGAATTTGTTTTAATTTTTTTTTAAATCACGCCAAAAATTCATTTTCTTTCGTTTACTACGATAATGTATCATCGTGTATTTTTTGTTTGGTATGTAGTAGCGTTAAATGATTTATCCCCATTTGTATAGTTGGGTAATGTAATAATATAGTTATACTTAAGTATTTTAATGGGAGACGTTAGTATTATTGTGCGAAGCGCTGAGACGCTAGAAATAATTGATTATTGGTAACAATTATTATTACTTACTTATTTCAGCGATAATGTAATTTTTTTGTTTTCATTTATTTTTTTTTAAAGTGTAAGAATTGGTGTAGATGCTAAATTTAAAAGTTTTCAAATACATATTTTTTTCTTGTTCATTATCGTACGAAATGTATTTTATATAATTAGATAATGGTTTGTCTGCTTAGCTTAGGTTTATATTGGTTTTGTACAGAGTGATAAAGTGTAAATCATGTTTTTGACATTAATATATACTTAACAAAAACACTGGTTTCTCTCCCTTTTAATTGATATATGTATAAATTAAACTTTTAAACTCTTAAACTTAAATTATTATAGAAGACTCAGCACTATTTTTTTTTGCTGTAACTAGAGTATCCGTCTAGAAAATCTTGGGTATTTCTGAAAATTCGTGTTTAAATTTTGAGTGTGGGTGGCATTGTAAAATTATTGAAAATGTCCGCCATATGCATCAAAATAAAACATCATGCAAACCGTAAGCATGTATTGCAATACCAAAATCTTTTGTCAAATTACTAGTTCAAAACAAAGTGCAGCACAAATGAAATTATTTTATAAAAATATAAACTTTTGTGTGGTTTATTGAACAATGTGCAATTTTTATAATATTTTTGAAAATACTGAATTAATTGAGTACTCACATATTTTTTGTAGGAAATTTAATTATGTATGAAATGCTTCCGTTCAAATTCGAAAAAGTTTTTTTTTATAGGTGTTCTCATTTGAGCCAAGACGTCATTTTTTGCGTCGATCACAAGTTTCATTGAAGAAACTGGGAGAAAGATACGATCCTAAAACATTGTCTAATAGGACGGCAACAATTAAAAAATACATCCTAATATATCTTGTTTTAAAAAAAATATTTCGTAAAACATTAATATTAGCGACAGTACTATCTAGCAGTTCGGAATCAGTCTACGAGCATGGTTTCCTTAGTTGTTACTATGTAATTTTCTTTAATCTAAAAATAGAAACAAGCGATTTTTTAATTAGTTCGAGTATTAACGGTAAATTTGATCATTTTCATCATCATAATATACTATAAAAAGATGCCTGGAAAGTAAGTGAGATGTTTTCTGTATGTGTGAACGTATCTTAATATCCAAAGGCGGCATAGTGGCAACACTGTATGGCCTCCTTGTCGCAATTACAGATGTTCTAACCTCTAACCAGATATATTCATATTGTGCCTTACGTTTTGTTAAAAATTTCGTGTACTGTGCTGTTTGAATGTACAACACTATTATACGGTTTCTGTGTTTAATACTTAAAATAATGTCTGAATTTTGTTTGTAAATGTTTGTCTTTAGTAACTTCTATTTTTGATTGTAAGTATAATTTCTGTTGTAGAGTTCACATTTTCATAAAGAAATAATTATTTATAGCTCTAAATTAAATTAAGTTAATTCAAAGAAGTAATGTAATTTCTAATTTTATTTTTGAAAATTGAGCATATTTATAGGCATAACATTAATATTTCTATCATTATTTTAGAAAATAACTATGTGAAAGAAACTAAGAAATTTATGAAAGTCCGCTATATTTGCTTTTTCACAATTCAAATGTTTTTATTTTTGAATGTTTCCCACCAGTTCAGAAACCCGCCAATGATGGCCAGGTCAATCGCTCCCACACCGCTCCCTTCCGTCAAAAACAGTAACGTAACAGATACTCTCGTTACCAGTTGCACTTACGTGATTATTAAAATATGAAACTGCCTTATTTTATCCAATTATCGTGATAATTAGCTACAGTGGATGTATTTAAATTTTATCAAAATATTGTTTTAAGTCGACGTTTGCAACAACCGACGACGATTTAACAAAATGAAGAGATACGGATTACTTTTGCTAATGTCACCAATGACGTACTTCCTTCCCGCTCGCTGTGCTCGCTGCGCTTACTGCTTCGTTTGTCTATCCGTTTTATTATTTGTGGATGGTGGTTGTGGTATTTCATCTGCATTTTTGATTAAAAAATTAGAAATACATACAATACAATACAGTATTTATATCACAATATATTCCGGAACTGCAGTTTTATATGTGGTATGTATTTTTTTATTCGGCTATCGGATTGTTTGTGCGATTTATATTAATTAAGTAAACGAGTAATACGTAATTCACCACGCCATATTTAATGATTAGGAAAATCTTGAAAACTTGTTTATATCGATTGATATTACGAATAATAACAGCCATCACATTACTAGCGTATAAAAAAATTGATTAAAATAATTCACTTGCATTGTTTTCGTAACAAAACATGTTTTTTTCGTTCATTAATCTTTTTTGATCTATAAAATTAGTTTTAGCTTTCGTTTGTTCCTTTTTCTTTTCACAGATACCTTTTGGAATGCATCTTTTTCCTGTCTGCTAGACGAATTCTCCCTTCAACAGTTCAATCTCCACAGACAGTTATTTCCTTAAGTTTCGAGTTTTAATAGGGGCTTCTTGTCGAGAGGTAAGAAGACTAAAAATGTTATTTCTTTGAAATTTCCTGATCAACTTCTTAAAATATTCTGCAAAGTTGGAAACGAAACAGGTATTCATTATTACTTTAACCACTTCTAAACCACTATTTCGAATGTTGAAATTCTTTGGGTAAGATTTAAAAACTGACTCAATTATTACTGTATTCTATTGTCTGTCAACTCATAGTTGTTAAAATTATAGTATAGTTAAAGTTTTTTTTTTATAAACGAAGTTTCAAGTTTACTTCCTAAAATTTCATTTAATAATGTTCATATTAATTTTAGGAGCCCTATAAATGTAATGTAACTATTAAATAAAAAATATATAACTGATGTTATAATTGCCCATCTTTGTTCTTAAATGATAATAATGTTCCTATTTTATTGTATGTTTAGGGTAAAAGAAGGGTGTTGGAAATGCCTTTTTTTCCCCTGGATATAAGGATAACAACGTCCAGTCTGTTGCTGAACAAGGAACTGTTTGTTATATGGAAATTGGTTACCACAAGAAACCCCCAGGAGCATGTAGGTGCAGAAGGTAAGAAAAATCGTTTATGAATATTTTTGAGACTTGAGTTTGTTCATCAAACGGTTCCAACCTATTAATTGTTTTAGTTTTTATAAATTTGTGTTTTGTCAAAAAACTGACCAGTTTAGAAAATAATCTCTCTTAATCGATTTGTAAAATAATTATTGCAATTACTAAAGCTAAAGTTGAAAGGACAATGTATTACTCACAAGTTTTAAATTTCTTTAATTATTTATATTTAATTTTATTTATTATCAAATACTGTTGATACTTTCAGAAATTCCTCTCTTTACATTCACTTTTCTTACTATAACTTCGTTCGACAAATAATGCACATATTAGTTTTGAGGTCTTATATTTGTAATTTGTGTTTTGTCAAAAAACTGACCAGTTTAGAAAATAATCTCTCTTAATCGATTTGTAAAATAATTATTGCAATTATTAAAGGTAAAGTTGAAAAGATAATATTTTACTCACAAGTTTTTAATTTCTTTAATTATTTATATTTAATTTTATTTATTATCAAATACTGTTGATACTTTCAGAAATTCCTCTCTTTACATTCACTTTTCTTACTATAATTTCGTTCGACAAATAATGCACAAAATAATTTTGGGGTCCTATAAATGTAATGTAAATCTTATATAAGAAATAAAATATTGCTGCGACAGTATTAATTTCTGAATCGCACAATGTCACAGCCAGTTTTATAACTGATGTTATAATTGCCCATCTTTGTTCTTAAATGATAATAATGTTCCTATTTTATTGTATGTTTAGGGTAAAAGAAGGGTGATGGAAATGCCTTTTTCTCCCCTGGATATAAGGATAACAACGTCCAGTCTGTTGCTGAACAAGGAACTGTTTGTTATATGGAAATTGGTTACCACAAGAAACCCCCAGGAGCATGTAGGTGCAGAAGGTAAGAAAAATCGTTTATGAATATTTTTGAGACTTGAGTTTGTTCATCAAACGGTTCCAACCTATTAATTGTTTTAGTTTTTATAAATTTGTGTTTTGTCAAAAAACTGACCTGTTTAGAAAATAATCTCTCTTAATCGATTTGTAAAATAATTATTGCAATTATTAAAGGTAAAGTGGAAAGGACAATGTATTACTCACAGGTTTTAAAATTCTTTAATTATTTATATTTATGTTTATTCATTAATACTGTTGACACTTTCACAAGTTCCTCTTTTTACATTCTGTTTTCCTGCTATAATTTCGTTCGACAAATAATGCACAAAATAATTTTGGGGTCCTATAAATAAATGTAATGTAAATCTTATATAAGAAATAAAATATTGTCTGCGACAGTATTAATTTCTGAATCGCACAATGTCACAGCCAGTTTTATAACTGATGTTATAATTGCCCATCTTTGTTCTTAAATGATAATAATGTTCCTGTTTTATTGTATGTTTAGGGTAAAAGAAGGGTGTTGGAAATGCCTTTTTCTCCCCTGGATATAAGGATAACAACGTCCAGTCTGTTGCTGAACAAGGAACTGTTTGTTACATGGAAATTGGTTACCACAAGAAACCCCCAGGAGCATGTAGGTGCAGAAGGTAAGAAAAATCGTTTATGAATATTTTTGAGACTTGAGTTTGTTCATCAAACGGTTCCAACCTATTAATTGTTTTATTTATTATCAAATACTGTTGATACTTTCAGAAATTCAGTTTACATTTACATTCAGTTTTCTTGCTATAATTTCTTTCGACAAATAATGCACATTTTAGTTTTGAGGTCTCATATTTGTAATGTAAATTTTATATGAGAAATAAAATATTACCTGCGACATTATTAATTCTTCAATTCCTCAATGTAAATTTGCAAATAGCTGAATAGTTTAGAAAGGAATCTCTCTTAATCGATTTGTAAAATAATTATTGCAATTATTAAAGGTAAAGTTGAAAGGACAATGTATTACTCACAAGTTTTAAAATTCATTAATTATTTATATTTATTTATTATTAAATACTGTTGATACTTTCATAAATTCCTCTCTTTACATTCAGTTTTCTTGCTATAATTTCTTTCAACAAATAATGCACAAATTAATTTTGAGTTCCTATAAATGTAATGTAAATCTAATATGAGAAATAAAATATTGTCTGCGACATTATTAATTCTTCAATTGCTCAATGTGGATTTGTAAATAGCTGAATAGTTTAGAAAAGAATATTTCTTAATCGATTTGTAAAATAATTATTGCAATTACTAATGTTAAAGTTGAAAGGACAATGTATTACTCACAAGTTTTACACCTAATTATTTATATTTAATTTTATGTATTATCAAATATTGTTGATACTTTTATAAATTCCTCTCTTTACATTCAGTTTCCTTGCTATAATTTCTTTCAACAAGTAATGCACATTTTAGTTTTGAGGTCTCATATTTGTAATGTAAATTTTATATGAGAAATAAAATATTACCTGCGACATTATTAATTCTTCAATGCCTTAATGTGGATTTGCAAATAGCTGAATAGTTTAGAAAAGAATGTTTCTTAATCGATTTGTAAAATAATTATTGCAATTACTAAAGCTAAAGTTGAAAGGACAATGTATTACTCACAAGTTTTACATTTAATTATTTATATTTAATTTTATGTATTATCAAGTACTGTTGATACTTTCATAAATTCCTCTCTTTACATTCAGTTTTCTTGCTATAATTTCTTTCGACAAATAATGCAGATTTTAGTTTTGAGGTCTTATATTTGTAATGTAAATCTTAAATGAGAAGTAGAATATTACCTGTGACATTATTAATTCTTCAATTCTCAATGTAAAATTGCAAATAGCTGAATAGTTTAGAAAGGAATATTTCTTAATCGATTTGTAAAATAATTATTGCAATTACTAAAGCTAAAGTTGAAAGGACAATGTATTACTCACAAGTTTTACATTTAATTATTTATATTTAATTTTATGTATTATCAAATATTGTTGATACTTTTATAAATTCCTCTCTTTACATTCAGTTTCCTTGCTATAATTTCTTTCAACAAGTAATGCACATTTTAGTTTTGAGGTCTCATATTTGTAATGTAAATTTTATATGAGAAATAAAATATTACCTGTGACATTATTAATTCTTCAATTCTCAATGTAAAATTGCAAATAGCTGAATAGTTTAGAAAGGAATATTTCTTAATCGATTTGTAAAATAATTATTGCAATTACTAAAGCTAAAGTTGAAAGGACAATGTATTACTCACAAGTTTTACATTTAATTATTTATATTTAATTTTATGTATTATCAAATACTGTTGATACTTTCATAAATTCCTCTCCTTACATTCAGTTTCCTTGCTATAATTTCTTTCGACAAGTAATGCACATTTTAGTTTTGAGGTCTCATATTTGTAATGTAAATTTTATATGAGAAATAAAATATTACCTGCGACATTATTAATTCTTCAATGCCTTAATGTGGATTTGCAAATAGCTGAATAGTTTAGAAAGGAATATTTCTTAATCGATTTGTAAAATAATTATTGCAATTACTAAAGCTAAAGTTGAAAGGACAATGTATTACTCACAAGTTTTACATTTAATTATTTATATTTAATTTTATGTATTATCAAGTACTGTTGATACTTTCATAAATTCCTCTCTTTACATTCAGTTTTCTTGCTATAATTTCTTTCGACAAATAATGCAGATTTTAGTTTTGAGGTCTTATATTTGTAATGTAAATCTTAAATGAGAAGTAGAATATTACCTGTGACATTATTAATTCTTCAATTCTCAATGTAAAATTGCAAATAGCTGAATAGTTTAGAAAAGAATATTTCTTAATCGATTTGTAAAATAATTATTGCAATTACTAAAGCTAAAGTTGAAAGGACAATGTATTACTCACAAGTTTTACATTTAATTATTTATATTTAATTTTATGTATTATCAAATACTGTTGATACTTTCATAAATTCCTCTCCTTACATTCAGTTTCCTTGCTATAATTTCTTTCGACAAGTAATGCACATTTTAGTTTTGAGGTCTCATATTTGTAATGTAAATTTTATATGAGAAATAAAATATTACCTGCGACATTATTAATTCTTCAATGCCTTAATGTGGATTTGCAAATAGCTGAATAGTTTAGAAAAGAATATTTCTTAATCGATTTGTAAAATAATTATTGTAACTATTAAAGGTAAAGTTGAAAGGACAATGTATTACTCACAAGTTTTAAAATTCATTAATTATTTATATTTATTTATTATTAAATACTGTTGACACTTTCAGAAGTTCCTCTCTTTACATTCAGTTTTCTTGCTATAATTTCTTTCGGCAAATAATGCAGATTTTAGTTTTGAGGTCTTATATTTGTAATGTAAATCTTAAATGAGAAGTAGAATATTACCTGTGACATTATTAATTCTTCAATTCCTCAATGTAAATTTGCAAATAGCTGAATAGTTTAGAAAGGAATATTTCTTAATCGATTTGTAAAATAATTATTGCAATTACTAAAGCTAAAGTTGAAAGGACAATGTATTACTCACAAGTTTTACATTTAATTATTTGTATTTAATTTTATGTATTATCAAATACTGTTGATAGTTTCAGAAATTCCTCTCTTTACATTCAGTTTTCTTGCTATAATTTCTTTCAACAAATAATGCACAAATTAATTTTGAGTTCCTATAAATGTAATGTAAATCTAATATGAGAAATAAAATATTGTCTGCGACATTATTAATTCTTCAATTCCTTAATGTAAATTTGCAAATAGCTGAATAGTTTAGAAAAGAATATTTCTTAATCGATTTGTAAAATAATTATTGCAATTACTAATGTTAAAGTTGAAAGGACAATGTATTACTCATAAGTTTTACACCTAATTATTTATATTTAATTTTATGTATTATCAAATACTGTTGATACTTTCATAAATTCCTCTCCTTACATTCAGTTTCCTTGCTATAATTTCTTTCGACAAGTAATGCACATTTTAGTTTTGAGGTCTCATATTTGTAATGTAAATCTTATATGAGAAATAAAATATTACCTGCGACATTATTAATTCTTCAATGCCTTAATGTGGATTTGCAAATAGCTGAATAGTTTAGAAAAGAATATTTCTTAATCGATTTGTAAAATAATTATTGTAACTATTAAAGGTAAAGTTGAAAGGACAATGTATTACTCACAAGTTTTAAAATTCATTAATTATTTATATTTATTTATTATTAAATACTGTTGACACTTTCAGAAGTTCCTCTCTTTACATTCACTTTTCTTGCTATAATTTCTTTCAACAAATAATGCACATTTTACTTTTGAGGTCTCATATTTGTAATGTAAATCTTATATGAGAAATAAAATGTTACCTGCTACATTATTAATTCTTCAATTCCTCAATGTAAATTTGCAAATAGCTGAATAGTTTAGAAAGGAATATTTCTTAATCGATTTGTAAAATAATTATTGTAACTATTAAAGGTAAAGTTGAAAGGACAATGTATTACTCACAAGTTTTAAAATTCATTAATTATTTATATTTGTTTATTATTAAATACTGTTGACTCTTTCAGAAGTTCCTCTCTTTACATTCAGTTTTCTTGCTATAATTTCTTTCGGCAAATAATGCAGATTTTAGTTTTGAGGTCTTATATTTGTAATGTAAATCTTAAATGAGAAGTAGAATATTACCTGTGACATTATTAATTCCTCAATGTGAATTTGCAAATAGCTGAATAGTTTAGAAGGGAATATTTCTTAATCGATTTGTAAAATAATTATTGCAATTACTAAAGCTAAAGTTGAAAGGACAATGTATTACTCATAAGTTTTACATTAATTATTTATATTTAATTTTATGTATTATCAAATACTGTTGATACTTTCAGAAATGCCTCTCTTTACATTCACTTTTCTTGCTATAATTTCTTTCAACAAATAATGCACATTTTAGTTTTGAGGTCTTATATTTGTAATGTAAATCTTATATGAGAAATAAAATATTACCTGCGACGTTATTAATTCTTGAATTGCACAATGTTACAGCCAGTTTTACAACTGATGTAATAATTGGCCATCTTTGTTCTTAAATGATAATTATGTTCTAATTTTTTTGTCTGTTTAGCTTGAAAGAAGAGTGTTGGAAATGGCTTTTTCTCCCCTGCATATAAGGATCACAACGTCCAGTGTGTTGCTGAAGGTGGAATTGTTCGTGACGTGATGGGGCTACCAATTGGAAGACCTTAGGGACGTGTAATACCAGAAGGTAAGAAGATTGATTCATTAATTTTTTTTTGGGCTTAGGTTGTGTTCGTTGAACAATTCAAAACAATTAATGTTGTCAATTTTCATGTTCATTCGAAAATAGTTTTACATGTTTAGAAAAGAATAAATACATAGAACACTAATATTATTTTCTATGTTAATTTGTTACCATAATGTAACGTAGTGAACCGGCTACTATGAAATCATTAATAGTGAAGAGAAACTTTGTTTATTGGTTTTTAAAGTGATCGTGTTAAGGACATTGATATAAACAAATTACGAATAATTAATAATAGTAACAATAAATTTAAAAAGTGTAAATACTTGATACATTGAATTATGAGCAATTTGTTCATGCAAAAATTGCTTAGGGAGTTTTTACTAATGTTTTCAATAATTATTAATAAGGCATTTTTCTTAAATAATATCGCATTTTGAACTTTTGCAATAAATAGGTTCAGGGTAAATATTTCAAAATTCCAACTATGCCGTATTGCTTCAGACAACTAGATAAAAGCTTACATTAATGTTTCAAGGGATTATTTGAGGAATTCATTATTAATACTGATATCTTTTTAGTGTTAAGTTTTGTTCAGTAGTGCGATAAATGTGGTGTGGTGTGCTTCTTGGATTATTTTATTGTTGTTAATTTATTAATACCTTATAGTGCCGATTATTATTGTTTTTCAACTTGGAATTTGTTACAATCATAGAAAATTCACTCTTAATATAATAATATTGAAATATATTTTTATGGAATAATTGTTTTATGTTAGTTTTAGTTATTAGTTTGAATTTACTAGTTTAATAAACATCAGTCCTTATTTCTTAAACAAGTTTAAACAAAATTCGTTTATTATTTTATGTTCTCTTGCATCAACGATCTACTTTGACTTTTTCTTAATTCTATTGAACAATCCAAAGTGGATTAAAAATACATAAATATTTTATTTTAATTATTTTACTAGTTATGTTAACATTTTATTCTTATACCTCGATTTTTGTGTATTGTACGTGTTCAAACCTGCCATGAGTATTTCTGACAAGCTGTTCTTAAATGTAGTTTATCTTCGTGGGAGTTTTTGGCCTTTCTCAACCACGTCTTCCACCTTGATGACGAGGAAGACTACAGGAATTTGACGACGATTTCCAGTGAGAAGTTCTAGTTATTGGCCGAGTACTCTTAAGCTACAGTTGATTGGATCGTAAATGTCCTAATACTGTGGTACCTTCCTTCCTGCACCCAGTTAGCTGATTCTTTTACCATTAACATCTTCGCCTTTGGAACAGTAGATTCTACACTTAACTAAGGTGAGAATAAATTAAAAGTTAATTAAAATTTTCACGTTACTAATCTGTTACCACCCTATCTGTTTCAGATCGCCGGTGGAGAAAACAAAGAAGACCGTAGTTAGAATGCTTCTTTATTTTGTTTCAGTAGATTCTTTATTTTGCATGTTATTTTTAGTTCATTTTAATTGAATTCATATTTTGTTTTGCATGTTATTGGGATCATTTTATTTTAATTCATATTTAGTTGGTTTTAATTGAATTCACATTTTGTTTTGCATGTTATTGAGTTCATTGTATTTTAATTCATTTTTTGTTTTGGATATTATTTAGTTGATTTTAATTGAATTAGTTTTTATTTTGCGTTTTTTTTTTATTTGCATGTTTCTTGCTTACCTCTTCGCTTTGCTTACTGCACATTCTCGCTATTCCGCTTCGCATTTACACTACGTCTTCTACATGATTCAACGTTTCGTTATCGTGTTCAATTCTCTTCTCAGCTTTGTGGGCCGAGGGAGGGCCTCCCCGAACGAATCCCCTTAGCCTTAGCTTTTTAGTTGTTCTTTGAAGGTACTTTAGGTACTTTTATCGCGAGTCTACCCTAACGTTACTTCATTTCAGACGGGGTACAGTGGGTTATCTGGAATAGGAGGAATAGCCGACTGCCCAGCTTATTTCGTCGAAATCTGTCCGATCTTTTCTACCAATCTATTAGTTTTTGTCGTTAGTCCTGCTTAATGCTCTATTTGCTTTCAGATAATATGGTATTTCCTAAGAAGACTGAAGACATCGTTTTTCTTTCTTTTTATTGTATTTCCTTTATTTTCTTGTATTTCTCTTACAGGTATTTTGTTCTTTTTACTTTATAAACTGTTATATTAATATGATCGTAATTTAAACTGATAATTAGCTTTTCCAAATTGAGTTTTTGCCATAATTGTTCAAAATTTTATTAGTAATTTTAATCATTACAAGTAATTTGGGTGGATAGGGTGGCTATAAGGGGAGATGCGGAGGCCACAGAGTGTTAGGGGGCCTTTTTGTCCCAAAAATAGTATTCAAATATTAATATAACAGCTTATAAACAACATATTGTACATAATTTTGTCTTTCTCTTACAGGTGTTTTATTCTTTTTACTTTATAAACAATATATCGTGCATAATTTTTTGTAATTATAATAAAATCATGTTGAAATGTATTTATTCTTGATTGATAACACCATGGTAACATGTATATGATTAATAAGTGTAAATAAATGATTTGTTCTGAATAAATAGGTGTATCAATAAATAAATGTATGTTTTTACATAGTAATTAGAATATGTATTGTAAACTTATTTAAAATACATATATTTGTTCTATTTTATGCACTTTACTGATCTAATTAATAAATAAATCAAAATTACTGCTTATATTTGTTCTACTTCATGTCCATTACTGATCGAGTTAATAATTAAATCAAAATTATGGCTTTTTTTACTTAGTAAAAGTAAAATAACGTAAAGTTACTTGTTGTTTTGAACACTATCGATCGATCCGACTAATAAATTATTTTTCGAAATATAACTTCTTGGACTTATGCTCTCCTGATACAAATGTTGAAAATTTTCCAAAAATTTCATTTACTTTCACATACGAGGTCTAATCAACAAATAGTTTGACAGCTGGAAAAATCAAATTTTATTTGTCCAACTATTTATTGACCAGACCTCGTATGGTAACACCAATTAAAAATTTCGAAATTTTTTCCAAATTTGTATCAGGAGAGCATAAGTTGCCCTGGAGAATTTTATCGAAATTAAATTGAACATCTTTCTTATATATCGTTTATCAAAAATTTCGAACTAGCATAAATAAGTCAGCAATTTTATCAATATACTTCACTTGCCTTCTTTTAAATACTTTATTGAATTTAATGCATTGGTTAATGAGAAAACAAAACAATTTCTAATCTTAAAATATTTATTAAAAATCACTTAAGAAAATACAATATAATTATTTAATCATTTTTATATTTACATAAAACTACTAATAGATTAATTTATTTAATACAAAATATATTGGATATAATACAGCTTGATACACAAACAATACACAGATAGTATAATCAACTTCAAATACATCTTTAATACAAATTGACAATGTAAATGCAATAAGTATTTACATTTTATGCTTTATGAACTGTTATACTAATATATGAATACTATTTTTGGGACAAAAAGGCCCCCTAACACTCTGTGGCCTCCGCATCTCCCCTTATAGCCACCCTATCCACCCAAATTACTTGTAATGATTAAAATTACTAATAAAATTTTGAACAATTATGGCAAAAACTCAATTTGGAAAAGCTAATTATCAGTTTAAATTACGATCATATTAATATAACAGTTTATAAAGTAAAAAGAACAAAATACCTGTAAGAGAAATACAAGAAAATAAAGGAAATACAATAAAAAGAAAGAAAAACGATGTCTTCAGTCTTCTTAGGAAATACCATATTATCTGAAAGCAAATAGAGCATTAAGCAGGACTAACGACAAAAACTAATAGATTGGTAGAAAAGATCGGACAGATTTCGACGAAATAAGCTGGGCAGTCGGCTATTCCTCCTATTCCAGATAACCCACTGTACCCCGTCTGAAATGAAGTAACGTTAGGGTAGACTCGCGATAAAAGTACCTAAAGTACCTTCAAAGAACAACTAAAAAGCTAAGGCTAAGGGGATTCGTTCGGGGAGGCCCTCCCTCGGCCCACAAAGCTGAGAAGAGAATTGAACACGATAACGAAACGTTGAATCATGTAGAAGACGTAGTGTAAATGCGAAGCGGAATAGCGAGAATGTGCAGTAAGCAAAGCGAAGAGGTAAGCAAGAAACATGCAAATAAAAAAAAAACGCAAAATAAAAACTAATTCAATTAAAATCAACTAAATAATATCCAAAACAAAAAATGAATTAAAATACAATGAACTCAATAACATGCAAAACAAAATGTGAATTCAATTAAAACCAACTAAATATGAATTAAAATAAAATGATCCCAATAACATGCAAAACAAAATATGAATTCAATTAAAATGAACTAAAAATAACATGCAAAATAAAGAATCTACTGAAACAAAATAGAAGCATTCTAACTACGGTCTTCTTTGTCTTCTCCACCGGCGATCTGAAACAGATAGGGTGGTAACAGATTAGTAACGTGAAAATTTTAATTAACTTTTAATTTATTCTCACCTTAGTTAAGTGTAGAATCTACTGTTCCAAAGGCGAAGATGTTAATGGTAAAAGAATCAGCTAACTGGGTGCAGGAAGGAAGGTACCACAGTATTAGGACATTTACGATCCAATCAACTGTAGCTTAAGAGTACTCGGCCAATAACTAGAACTTCTCACTGGAAATCGTCGTCAAATTCCTGTAGTCTTCCTCGTCATCAAGGTGGAAGACGTGGTTGAGAAAGGCCAAAAACTCCCACGAAGATAAACTACATTTAAGAACAGCTTGTCAGAAATACTCATGGCAGGTTTGAACACGTACAATATACAAAAATCGAGGTATAAGAATAAAATGTTAACATAACTAGTAAAATAATTAAAATAAAATATTTATGTATTTTTAATCCACTTTGGATTGTTCAATAGAATTAAGAAAAAGTCAAAGTAGATCGTTGATGCAAGAGAACATAAAATAATAAACGAATTTTGTTTAAACTTGTTTAAGAAATAAGGACTGATGTTTATTAAACTAGTAAATTCAAACTAATAACTAAAACTAACATAAAACAATTATTCCATAAAAATATATTTCAATATTATTATATTAAGAGTGAATTTTCTATGATTGTAACAAATTCCAAGTTGAAAAACAATAATAATCGGCACTATAAGGTATTAATAAATTAACAACAATAAAATAATCCAAGAAGCACACCACACCACATTTATCGCACTACTGAACAAAACTTAACACTAAAAAGATATCAGTATTAATAATGAATTCCTCAAATAATCCCTTGAAACATTAATGTAAGCTTTTATCTAGTTGTTTGAAGCAATACGGCATAGTTGGAATTTTGAAATATTTACTCTGAACCTATTTATTGCAAAAGTTCAAAATGCGATATTATTTAAGAAAAATGCCTTATTAATAATTATTGAAAACATTAGTAAAAACTCCCTAAGCAATTTTTGCATGAACAAATTGCTCATAATTCAATGTATCAAGTATTTACACTTTTTAAATTTATTGTTACTATTATTAATTATTCGTAATTTGTTTATATCAATGTCCTTAACACGATCACTTTAAAAACCAATAAACAAAGTTTCTCTTCACTATTAATGATTTCATAGTAGCCGGTTCACTACGTTACATTATGGTAACAAATTAACATAGAAAATAATATTAGTGTTCTATGTATTTATTCTTTTCTAAACATGTAAAACTATTTTCGAATGAACATGAAAATTGACAACATTAATTGTTTTGAATTGTTCAACGAACACAACCTAAGCCCAAAAAAAAATTAATGAATCAATCTTCTTACCTTCTGGTATTACACGTCCCTAAGGTCTTCCAATTGGTAGCCCCATCACGTCACGAACAATTCCACCTTCAGCAACACAATGGACGTTGTGATCCTTATATGCAGGGGAGAAAAAGCCATTTCCAACACTCTTCTTTCAAGCTAAACAGACAAAAAAATTAGAACATAATTATCATTTAAGAACAAAGATGGCCAATTATTACATCAGTTGTAAAACTGGCTGTAACATTGTGCAATTCAAGAATTAATAACGTCGCAGGTAATATTTTATTTCTCATATAAGATTTACATTACAAATATAAGACCTCAAAACTAAAATGTGCATTATTTGTTGAAAGAAATTATAGCAAGAAAAGTGAATGTAAAGAGAGGCATTTCTGAAAGTATCAACAGTATTTGATAATACATAAAATTAAATATAAATAATTAATGTAAAACTTATGAGTAATACATTGTCCTTTCAACTTTAGCTTTAGTAATTGCAATAATTATTTTACAAATCGATTAAGAAATATTCCCTTCTAAACTATTCAGCTATTTGCAAATTCACATTGAGGAATTGAGGAATTAATAATGTCACAGGTAATATTCTACTTCTCATTTAAGATTTACATTACAAATATAAGACCTCAAAACTAAAATCTGCATTATTTGCCGAAAGAAATTATAGCAAGAAAACTGAATGTAAAGAGAGGAACTTCTGAAAGAGTCAACAGTATTTAATAATAAACAAATATAAATAATTAATGAATTTTAAAACTTGTGAGTAATACATTGTCCTTTCAACTTTACCTTTAATAGTTACAATAATTATTTTACAAATCGATTAAGAAATATTCTTTTCTAAACTATTCAGCTATTTGCAAATCCACATTAAGGCATTGAAGAATTAATAATGTCGCAGGTAACATTTTATTTCTCATATAAGATTTACATTACAAATATGAGACCTCAAAAGTAAAATGTGCATTACTTGTCGAAAGAAATTATAGCAAGGAAACTGAATGTAAGGAGAGGAATTTATGAAAGTATCAACAGTATTTGATAATACATAAAATTAAATATAAATAATTAGGTGTAAAACTTGTGAGTAATACATTGTCCTTTCAATTTTAACATTAGTAATTGCAATAATTATTTTACAAATCGATTAAGAAATATTCCTTTCTAAACTATTCAGCTATTTGCAAATTTACATTAAGGAATTGAAGAATTAATAATGTCGCAGACAATATTTTATTTCTCATATTAGATTTACATTACATTTATAGGAACTCAAAATTAATTTGTGCATTATTTGTTGAAAGAAATTATAGCAAGAAAACTGAATGTAAAGAGAGGAATTTCTGAAACTATCAACAGTATTTGATAATACATAAAATTAAATATAAATAATTAAATGTAAAACTTGTGAGTAATACATTGTCCTTTCAACTTTAGCTTTAGTAATTGCAATAATTATTTTACAAATCGATTAAGAAATATTCCTTTCTAAACTATTCAGCTATTTGCAAATTTACATTAAGGAATTGAAGAATTAATAATGTCGCAGACAATATTTTATTTCTCATATTAGATTTACATTACATTTATAGGAACTCAAAATTAATTTGTGCATTATTTGTTGAAAGAAATTATAGCAAGAAAACTGAATGTAAAGAGAGGAATTTCTGAAACTATCAACAGTATTTGATAATACATAAAATTAAATACAAATAATTAAATGTAAAACTTGTGAGTAATACATTGTCCTTTCAACTTTAGCTTTAGTAATTGCAATAATTATTTTACAAATCGATTAAGAAATATTCCTTTCTAAACTATTCAGCTATTTGCAAATTTACATTGAGGAATTGAAGAATTAATAATGTCACAGGTAATATTCTACTTCTCATTTAAGATTTACATTACAAATATAAGACCTCAAAACTAAAATCTGCATTATTTGTCGAAAGAAATTATAGCAAGAAAACTGAATGTAAAGAGAGGAATTTATGAAAGTATCAACAGTACTTGATAATACATAAAATTAAATATAAATAATTAAATGTAAAACTTGTGAGTAATACATTGTCCTTTCAACTTTAGCTTTAGTAATTGCAATAATTATTTTACAAATCGATTAAGAAATATTCCTTTCTAAACTATTCAGCTATTTGCAATTTTACATTGAGAATTGAAGAATTAATAATGTCACAGGTAATATTCTACTTCTCATTTAAGATTTACATTACAAATATAAGACCTCGAAACTAAAATCTGCATTATTTGTCGAAAGAAATTATAGCAAGAAAACTGAACGTAAAGAGAGGAATTTATGAAAGTATCAACAGTACTTGATAGTACATAAAATTAAATATAAATAATTAAATGTAAAACTTGTGAGTAATACATTGTCCTTTCAACTTTAGCTTTAGTAATTGCAATAATTATTTTACAAATCGATTAAGAAATATTCCTTTCTAAACTATTCAGCTATTTGCAAATTTACATTGAGGAATTGAAGAATTAATAATGTCACAGGTAATATTCTACTTCTCATTTAAGATTTACATTACAAATATAAGACCTGAAAACTAAAATCTGCATTATTTGCCGAAAGAAATTATAGCAAGAAAACTGAATGTAAAGAGAGGAATTTCTGAAACTATCAACAGTATTTGATAATACATAAAAATAAATACAAATAATTAAATGTAAAACTTGTGAGTAATACATTGTTCTTTCAACTTTAGCTTTAGTAATTGCAATAATTATTTTACAAATCGATTAAGAAATATTCCTTTCTAAACTATTCAGCTATTTGCAAATTTACATTGAGGAATTGAAGAATTAATAATGTCACAGGTAATATTCTACTTCTCATTTAAGATTTACATTACAAATATAAGACCTCAAAACTAAAATCTGCATTATTTGCCGAAAGAAATTATAGCAAGAAAACTGAATGTAAAGAGAGGAACTTCTGAAAGTGTCAACAGTATTTAATAATAAATAAATATAAATAATTAATGAATTTTAAAACTTGTGAGTAATACATTGTCCTTTCAACTTTACCTTTAATAATTGCAATAATTATTTTACAAATCGATTAAGAAATATTCCTTTCTAAACTATTCAGCTATTTGCAAATTTACATTGAGGAATTGAGGAATTAATAATGTCACAGGTAATATTCTACTTCTCATTTAAGATTTACATTACAAATATAAGACCTCAAAACTAAAATCTGCATTATTTGTCGAAAGAAATTATAGCAAGAAAACTGAATGTAAAGAGAGGAATTTATGAAAGTATCAACAGTACTTGATAATACATAAAATTAAATATAAATAATTAAATGTAAAACTTGTGAGTAATACATTGTCCTTTCAACTTTAGCTTTAGTAATTGCAATAATTATTTTACAAATCGATTAAGAAACATTCTTTTCTAAACTATTCAGCTATTTGCAAATCCACATTAAGGCATTGAAGAATTAATAATGTCGCAGGTAATATTTTATTTCTCATATAAGATTTACATTACAAATATGAGACCTCAAAACTAAAATGTGCATTACTTGTTGAAATAAATTATAGCAAGGAAACTGAATGTAAAGAGAGGAATTTATAAAAGTATCAACAGTATTTGATAATACATAAAATTAAATATAAATAATTAGGTGTAAAACTTGTGAGTAATACATTGTCCTTTCAACTTTAACATTAGTAATTGCAATAATTATTTTACAAATCGATTAAGAAATATTCTTTTCTAAACTATTCAGCTATTTACAAATCCACATTGAGCAATTGAAGAATTAATAATGTCGCAGACAATATTTTATTTCTCATATTAGATTTACATTACATTTATAGGAACTCAAAATTAATTTGTGCATTATTTGTTGAAAGAAATTATAGCAAGAAAACTGAATGTAAAGAGAGGAATTTATGAAAGTATCAACAGTATTTAATAATAAATAAATATAAATAATTAATTAATTTTAAAACTTGTGAGTAATACATTGTCCTTTCAACTTTACCTTTAATAATTGCAATAATTATTTTACAAATAGATTAAGAGAGATTCCTTTCTAAACTATTCAGCTATTTGCAAATTTACATTGAGGAATTGAAGAATTAATAATGTCGCAGGTAATATTTTATTTCTCATATAAAATTTACATTACAAATATGAGACCTCAAAACTAAAATGTGCATTATTTGTCGAAAGAAATTATAGCAAGAAAACTGAATGTAAATGTAAACTGAATTTCTGAAAGTATCAACAGTATTTGATAATACATAAAATTAAATATAAATAATTAAATGTAAAACTTCTGAGTAATACATCGTCCTTTCAACTTTACCTTTAATAATTGCAATAATTATTTTACAAATCGATTAAGAAATATTCTTTTCTAAACTATTCAGCTATTTGCAAATCCACATTGAGCAATTGAAGAATTAATAATGTCGCAGACAATATTTTATTTCTCATATTAGATTTACATTACATTTATCGGAACTCAAAATTAATTTGTGCATTATTTGTTGAAAGAAATTATAGCAAGAAAACTGAATGTAAAGAAAGGAATTTCTGAAAGTATCAACAGTATTTTATAATACATAAAATTAAATATAAATAATTAAATGTAAAACTTGTGAGTAATACATTGTCCTTTCAACTTTAGCTTTAGTAATTGCAATAATTATTTTACAAATCGATTAAGAGAGATTATTTTCTAAACAGGTCAGTTTTTTGACAAAACACAAATTTATAAAAACTAAAACAATTAATAGGTTGGAACCGTTTGATGAACAAACTCAAGTCTCAAAAATATTCATAAACGATTTTTCTTACCTTCTGCACCTACATGCTCCTGGGGGTTTCTTGTGGTAACCAATTTCCATGTAACAAACAGTTCCTTGTTCAGCAACAGACTGGACGTTGTTATCCTTATATCCAGGGGAGAAAAAGGCATTTCCAACACCCTTCTTTTACCCTAAACATACAATAAAATAGGAACATTATTATCATTTAAGAACAAAGATGGGCAATTATAACATCAGTTATAAAACTGGCTGTGACATTGTGCGATTCAGAAATTAATACTGTTGCAGACAATATTTTATTTCTTATATAAGATTTACATTACATTTATTTATAGGACCCCAAAATTATTTTGTGCATTATTTGTCGAACGAAATTATAGCAGGAAAACAGAATGTAAAAAGAGGAACTTGTGAAAGTGTCAACAGTATTAATGAATAAACATAAATATAAATAATTAAAGAATTTTAAAACCTGTGAGTAATACATTGTCCTTTCCACTTTACCTTTAATAATTGCAATAATTATTTTACAAATTGATTAAGAGAGATTATTTTCTAAACAGGTCAGTTTTTTGACAAAATACAAATTTATAAAAACTAAAACAATTAATAGGTTGGAACCGTTTAATGAACAAACTCAAGTCTCAAAAATATTCATAAACGATTTTTCTTACCTTCTGCACCTACATGCTCCTGGGGGTTTCTTGTGGTAACCAATTTCCATGTAACAAACAGTTCCTTGTTCAGCAACAGACTGGACGTTGTTATCCTTATATCCAGGCGAGAAAAAGGCATTTCCAACACCCTTCTTTTACCCTAAACATACAATAAAATAGGAACATTATTATCATTTAAGAACAAAGATGGGCAATTATAACATCAGTTATATAACTGGCTGTGGCATTGTGCAATTCAGAAATTAATACTGTCGCAGCAATATTTTATTTCTTATATAAGATTTACATTACATTTATAGGACCCCAAAATTATTTTGTGCATTATTTGTCGAACGAAATTATAGTAAGAAAAGTGAATGTAAAGAGAGGAATTTCTGAAAGTATCAACAGTATTTGATAATAAATAAAATTAAATATAAATAATTAAAGAAATTAAAAACTTGTGAGTAAAATATTATCTTTTCAACATTACCTTTAATAATTGCAATAATTATTTTACAAATCGATTAAGAGAGATTATTTTCTAAACTGGTCAGTTTTTTGACAAAACACAAATTACAAATATAAGACCTCAAAACTAATATGTGCATTATTTGTCGAACGAAGTTATAGTAAGAAAAGTGAATGTAAAGAGAGGAATTTCTGAAAGCATCAACAGTATTTGATAATAAATAAAATTAAATATAAATAATTAAAGAAATTTAAAACTTGTGAGTAATACATTGTCCTTTCAACTTTAGCTTTAGTAATTGCAATAATTATTTTACAAATCGATTAAGAGAGATTATTTTCTAAACAGGTCAGTTTTTTGACAAAACACAAATTTATAAAAAGTAAAACAATTAATAGGTTGGAACCCTTTGATGAACAAACTCAAGTCTCAAAAATATTCATAAACGATTTTTCTTACCTTCTGCACCTACATGCATCTGGGGTTTTCTTGTGGTAACAAATTCCATGTAACAAACACTTCCTTGTTCAGCAACAGACTGGACGTTGTTATCCTTATATCCAGGGGAGAAAAAGGCATTTCCAACACCCTTCTTTTACCCTAAACATACAATAAAATAGGAACATTATTATCATTTAAGAACAAAGATGGGCAATTATAACATCAGTTATATAACTGGCTGTGGCATTGTGCAATTCAGGAATTAATAATGTCACAGGCAATATTTTATTTCTCATATAAGATTTACAATACATTTATAGGGCCCCAAAATTATTATGTGCATTATTTGTGGAACGAAATTAAAGCAAGAAAACTGAATGTAAAGAGAGGAATTCAGAAAGTGTCCAGAGTATTTGATAATAAATAAACTTAAATATGAATAATTAAAGAAATTTTAAACTTGTGAGTAATACATTATCCTTTTAACTTTACATTCAATAATTGCAGTAATTATTTTACAAATCGATGAAGAGAGATTCTTTTCGAAACTATTCAGCTATTTGCCAAGTCACAATGAGTAATTGATGAATTAATAATGTTGCAGGCAATATATTACTTCTTGTGTAAAATTTACATTAGATATACAGGGCCCCAAAATGAAATTGTACATTATTTATTGAACGAAATTTTCGCAAGAAAACTAAATGTAGAGAGGAATTTATGAAGGTATTTGATGATAAATAAACTTCAATACCATACATAAGGAAATTTAAAACTTATGAGTAATGTACTATCCTTTTAACTTATAATCATCTTTTTCAGGTGAGATAAGGTCACTGTTCGATATAAAAGAAAAAATTGGATTTAGGATTGCGTCATCTAAGAATTAATTGTGTCGAGAGACAATTTTTAATTTTTAATTTAATAGTTACATTACATTTATAGGGCTCCTAAAATTAATATGAACATTATTAAATGAAATTTTAGGAAGTAAACTTGAAACTTCGTTTATAAAAAAAAAAACTTTAACTATACTATAATTTTAACAACTATGAGTTGACAGACAATAGAATACAGTAATAATTGAGTCAGTTTTTAAATCTTACCCAAAGAATTTCAACATTCGAAATAGTGGTTTAGAAGTGGTTAAAGTAATAATGAATACCTGTTTCGTTTCCAACTTTGCAGAATATTTTAAGAAGTTGATCAGGAAATTTCAAAGAAATAACATTTTTAGTCTTCTTACCTCTCGACAAGAAGCCCCTATTAAAACTCGAAACTTAAGGAAATAACTGTCTGTGGAGATTGAACTGTTGAAGGGAGAATTCGTCTAGCAGACAGGAAAAAGATGCATTCCAAAAGGTATCTGTGAAAAGAAAAAGGAACAAACGAAAGCTAAAACTAATTTTATAGATCAAAAAAGATTAATGAACGAAAAAAACATGTTTTGTTACGAAAACAATGCAAGTGAATTATTTTAATCAATTTTTTTATACGCTAGTAATGTGATGGCTGTTATTATTCGTAATATCAATCGATATAAACAAGTTTTCAAGATTTTCCTAATCATTAAATATGGCGTGGTGAATTACGTATTACTCGTTTACTTAATTAATATAAATCGCACAAACAATCCGATAGCCGAATAAAAAAATACATACCACATATAAAACTGCAGTTCCGGAATATATTGTGATATAAATACTGTATTGTATTGTATGTATTTCTAATTTTTTAATCAAAAATGCAGATGAAATACCACAACCACCATCCACAAATAATAAAACGGATAGACAAACGAAGCAGTAAGCGCAGCGAGCACAGCGAGCGGGAAGGAAGTACGTCATTGGTGACATTAGCAAAAGTAATCCGTATCTCTTCATTTTGTTAAATCGTCGTCGGTTGTTGCAAACGTCGACTTAAAACAATATTTTGATAAAATTTAAATACATCCACTGTAGCTAATTATCACGATAATTGGATAAAATAAGGCAGTTTCATATTTTAATAATCACGTAAGTGCAACTGGTAACGAGAGTATCTGTTACGTTACTGTTTTTGACGGAAGGGAGCGGTGTGGGAGCGATTGACCTGGCCATCATTGGCGGGTTTCTGAACTGGTGGGAAACATTCAAAAATAAAAACATTTGAATTGTGAAAAAGCAAATATAGCGGACTTTCATAAATTTCTTAGTTTCTTTCACATAGTTATTTTCTAAAATAATGATAGAAATATTAATGTTATGGATATAAATATGCGCAATTTTCAAAAATAAAATTAGAAATTACATTACTTCTTTGAATTAACTTAATTTAGCGCTATAAATAATTATTTCTTTATGAAAATCTGAACTCTACAACAGAAATTATACTTACAATCAAAAATAGAAATTACTAAAGACAAACATTTTCAAACAAAATTCGGACATTATTTTAAAAATTAAATTTTACGATAATTAATTATTATTAATAAAATATAAGTAGAAGCTTACCTCATTTTCGTTCAATCATTTTATACCTCATATTTTAATAGTCAATAAAAATTGTTTAGGTTGGACAGGAAGGCATAGTTTACTAATCCATAAAGTGAATGATTAATTCTTCTCATAAATTAAAAAGTAAACTACACAATAATGACACCAATATTATTAGTATATTTTACTTAAAATTACTTATAAAATAAATTGTTTTACACTTACAAAACATAGAAGCTAAAAATTCATTCTAAAATAAAATATGAGACGCTACCGTCATGATGACGTTGTATGAAAAACAGATAAGCAGTGCCTAAATTAATACATCATTTCTGATAAATAATTCAATTGCGTATTTTTAATAATATTATATTATATATTCGATTTTTATGTAAAAAAATCCATGTTACTTATAAGCTTTTGGAAACGTCCAACCAAAACAATTTTTTGACACTATTAAATGTTGGCCAAATATCGTGTTGACGATAAAATTATTCCTGCAATAAAACGAAAATATTCCGAACAATAACGCTAAAAATAATAAGATACAATACGTGTATATATTTCACAATCAACGCAAATTAAATAAAAAATTAATTTTCTTTGAGAAACCGACTATTACAAAGATCGCAATTTTCATGTGCATGTCTGTAAAGTGACATCGAAATCGGTTCAGCCGTTATGACGATTAGCCCGTACAAACAGACAAAACACTTTTAAGGGTCGCTTGCTTCTTAATAGCACACAAATTATTGTTATGTTTGAAAGTTGAAAGGAATTTTTCTTGGATCGTTAAATGTCATATAATCTTAACTTGTGACATCTTAGAAAACAAATCTAGTTAATTCTGAAATTCTTTGGAATTCCTATTAGGTATATAATCATCCTGTTATGGAAAAAAAAACAAATCTTAATGATTTGTAATGAAAATTCAGCTTTTAAAGTAGGATACAAATAATTAACATCTAAATCGAATCTGGGTTTCACATAACTGGATGATCATAGTTAATATAAATCCTATAATTCTTTCAGAGGCGAACTGATTTCAAGGCGGTACAAGTCTTAGAATTCATCACATAAAGAACTTTAAAAAATAGTTTTTACATCATAAATTACTATTAATAAAGCTCTAATAAATAACTTTTCATTCAAATCGGAAAAAGGTTGTTTATCTTCAGATAAAGTACGTTATTATAGTGCCATTTAGAACGATCGTTAAAACGTGATTTGCAACACTATATGTAATAAAAATCATTGTGTACAGTTTGTCGTATAAATGTAATGTAATGTAATGTAAATAACATATCGTTAGTTTCATTATAAACACTTTACAAACTAAAACTCAAATAGTTTCTTTAGTAAATTGTAATGTCTAATTAAAAAACATCTCTTCTATCCCAGAATTCAATTAAAAATTACAATATCCGAAAGGCACATATTTCAGAAATACACATTAGAGTCCTTTGTATTTAATAAAATATTTTATTTTTATTTTTACGGAAATTCTGAAAAAGCTGCCACAATTACCCCTTCTTTATAGTACAAAAAGAATTAAGACTTAACAAAATATATAATTTTAGTTTAAAAATTTCGTAATAAGATTAACAAGCTTAAAGCTAATGGTCCCAAAATCTGGAAGTTGAGCACCATACAGTTTTTCACAGTCCTAAATCAACAACGACAGCCTCCTGTTATCAACTGATAATATCCTTTTCAAAGTAATAATGAAATTCACATTACTAAACTAATTAGTAAATTCGATCATTAACTCCAAACGTCTGATGAATATCTTTTCTGCGTTTCCATTTTTTTCAAATAAGCAGACGCTTGTTGTTCACTCATGTTTCCTTTCGCCATTAAGATCTTCAGGAAAACGTTGCGAACATCGTTAGCCATATTTTTTGCATCACTGAAATTAGAATTAAATCAACGATTAATGCGTTTAAAGTTGTTTTAATTTTTTTTGGAACCGTGATAAGGAATCACTACAATTTTTTATCTCTTAAAAGAATAGCTATTTCAAAAGTTTAATATTAGAAAAAGTGTATAATGAATCAACTAAATAATTTATCAATAATCAGACAAGAATTAGATAAGATGATAATCGTAAATTAGATGTTGATAACAAAAGTAACATTTTTTTGAAATAAAAAACATACTAATTACGAAATGCTTCTAACTATACATTTATTCTCAGTAAATGTAACAATTGTTTTAAGTAATTAGTTATCATTTAATATCCAAATATAATGGGTCAACAGATATGATTTTAAATTTTATAGTTAATTTTAATGTTCATTTATATATATATATATATATATATATAATTAAATTTCATGATACTAATAACTAGAAAAAATATATAATATTAAGGAAATATCATGAAATTTAATTGAAACTAAGCGACATACATAGGAAGTTTATAATGCACATGAATAAAACACGCAGAAATACTTACCCACAGATGTATACGTGTCCATTATTTTCCCCAATAATTCTCCATATTTCGTCGTGATTTTGATCCATGAGATGATGAACATAAATTTTATGTGGTTGGTCTCTTGAGAAGGCCAAGTACAACTTGAGTCCTTTCTTCTGAAATTGTTGTAACTCTTCTTCATACAAGAAATCTTCTGATTGTTTACGACACCCGAAGTATAAAACCGTATCACCTAAGGTTTTGCCTTCATCTTGAAGAGCAAATCTTTCTTGGACAAAGCCTCTAAATGGAGCGACTCCAGTACCGGGCCCAACCATTATAATAGGAGTTTGTGGATTTGCCGGCAGTCTAAATTGAGATTTTCTAATAAATACGGGGACTACAGGCAAATCAACATTAGGTTCGGGTAATTTTCTAGCCAACCAAGTTGTACAAACTCCTTTGTTATGTCTTCCAGTTGGTGTCATATATTCGACGATAACTGCAGTTATATGCACCGTATTTGGATATAGTTTAGCCGAGGATGAAATAGAGTAGTAACGTGGTTGAAGACGTGGAAGTAGTTCACACAAATGATCCAATGGGGGTTTACATGACGGTAAATCTTCTAAAACATGGACAATATTTCTATTATCGTTGATGATCCATTGTTGATACAATGCTTTTCCTTCACTAGTTGTGCTTGCCATTAATCTAAGTTTCTCTTTTTCACTGGGGTCGCTGCAGTATTCGGATAATTCTTTCAGGACGTGGGTTCTCAAGTTATTTGTAATGTCCAGGTAGTGTGATAGAGCAGTACGATAAGAACAGGGGCAGGGGAATGGATGTTTTTTGCTGGATTCTTCGTCGGTGTTGGTTAATGTGAAAATAGTTTCTAAATCAGTATTGGTTAGTCTTCCGAGTTTTTCTACTAATTCAGTGTCGTTAATGGGATAAACTGCAACATGGTCACCGGAATCGTAACGCATCTTTGAGCCCTCAATGTTAAATTCGATGTGACGACAAGATCGGTCTCCGCCCTTGTTCAATTCACGATTTATTCGGATATTTGCTAAGAATGGATTTTTAGCATCGTACGGTCTGAAATTAAAAAATAAAAAAACATTGAAATAATATATTCAAACGAAGGGATTAAAAAAATATTCCCATAGGTACTCCATAAACAATTTGTTAACTTACGGTCTTTGATTTTGAAGAGAATGAAGACGAGCCATTTCCCCAGTAAATATTCGGTCAGGTACATCTTCTTTAAATTCAGTGAGCCTGTACTGGCGTAGACTAACATCCTCTCCTGTCGATTCAATACCGAAATATTCACAAACAGCGGGCCAGAATTTGTCTTTCCATGTGATAAAATCTTCTTCAATACTAATAACAAAAACCGTTAATATTACTAAAAAGTAATTTCCTAATCTAAAACCGAAGATGAAACTAAATTTTATAAAAGAGTGTACATTTAAAACAATATTATTTCCAAGTGTGAAATTCAAAGAAGTACCAATCATTTTTTATTTGAGTATAGTATAGTAAATGTAATTTCTGACGAAAAAAAATTATATATATTGATAAAAGTTATTATTGAGGTAGTTATGGCAGAATAAAATAATCATTTTGTTTTTATTGTTTTTGAAAAAATAAAGTGGACTTAGACCAAACATCCATTATATGTAAAATTGCATGTATAAAATTCGATTGACATAACTTGCAATAATTACGGATCATCAATGGTGCAACTATGTGACATTTGTACATAGGTAGTAATCATTTATTATTGCAATAATTTAACTTACTTTGCGTCATCATCACCCAAACCAAGGTCGAAAACACGAGTTGCGCCTAGTTGTTCTAGTCTCTTATCTAAATAAATTGCAACTTCATTGTAATGTTCGTATGTTTTGTTTCCTAGACCGAAGATCTGAAAAACAAATTATACAGGTCACAAAAACCAATATAATTAATATAAATATATAAAAATACAAAATTATTGATAACATATTGTAACACATTAATTCAAATTAAAATAAAGACTATAACTTTAATAAATCAGTCAATCATGTTCATTCCCCAAAATCATCCACATTGAATGTATAGCCTATCAATAGTGCACGCGCCTACTTAAATCTAAATAGGCAGTTGTTCACCGACTTTAATTCCTTACACAGATTTCGAACTCGAACTTTGATTAGTTTTAAATTCGGATCTAACGTACTACCGTACACGTACAAGAAGCGTATTTGAGGACGGTTGACGAGCGCTAGGTCTTTAAATTTTCCGCTGACATCACCATTATAATCGCAAATCGCTCGCGTTTACAGAGGTACGACGGCCACGCGCCTAGCTCTTCACATGGGCATTTATTACGCATATCAAAGCCATTATAATGGCTATTTAAAGTATTAGTAGGCGCTCTAAGCGGATGCAATAATTTTATTTGTCCTTTATTTCGATACTATCCTGAATAACCGCCACTGATAGTACCTAATACATTATTAAGAATCCCTTTAATTACTTCAAAAACACAGACCTTGGAAACTGGAAGGTTTTGAAGGTTAGATGCGGATATACATACATCATTGTAATAAATTTTCTGTTTTATAACGATGGACGAAGAATAACAATATTTTTACTATATAAGTGCACTTTTTTCCGATAATTTTACGTAATTTGTTTCGTAATTATATTTCTTGCTATCTCTAACTATAAAACTATATTAATTATGTCACTGTATAATATATGTTACCATCCTAGCTAGCTAGAGGCAGTTAAAATTTAATGGCTGGAAATTAAATACAAAATAGTGTCATTGCGTTATATCTTTGCAGATCACTGAACAATGAATTTATTTAATAAGACCAATAGTCTTTGAAGATAAGAGAAGTTATCAGTTACGTTTAGCACTGATATAGTATATGTTTAGTTTGAAAATTATTATTAAGGGTTGGTTTTAATTCGCACAAATAACAATGCTGTACAAATTGAAGTTTTAGAGACCAATAATTTTTGTCAACAAGGGAAATTAAATTTTTCGAAAACAATAAAATTTAGAATCAACTAATTATTAACAATTGAAATATTAACTGTAAGTTCAGCATATGTAATAATTTTTTAATTGTTACTGTTACTCAATAACAAAAGGAAATCTCAGGAGCTTTTGCAGACACTGTGTGTTTTAATGTTAGCAGTGTTTTTAAAATATTCCTATTATGATAATTGTGTAATACCAACGTATACTTACAGAGTAATTGAGTCCAGTTAAATCTGCGTCACCGTTTTGTAACCATTCATAAAATTCCATGGCATTGTCGGTTGGATCACCTTCACCATAGGTCGCCATGCAGAATACAGCTAAAGAGTTTGGAATTGATTTCAAGTTTACCAATTCTTCCTATAAAAGAATATAAAAATAGAATTGCTACCGTAATAATTGCTCATAAATACAATGATAAATAATCAAAACAAGTAAATAACAGCTGATAGAAAAACAATTCTTAGAGGTCAAGGAATGTTATTCTAATGAATATTTTAATATACACAAAATAATATGTAATATTTTATTTGGTTAGCGTTAGGTAATACGATGTATAATAGTGATGTACTATTGGGGACAAAAGTGGTGAACCCCACAATTTTTTTTTTTAATATTTCATTCCTAGCTACTAATGCACTAATACTGGTGAGAGGCTTTCATTTTAGGAATAATGGTTTTGGGTTGAGGGTAAATCAATTATAAACGGTAATTTATTATTATTTAGCTTAGCATGTAATTCCGATCTAGAGGATTCGATGATCGAGTGTTGTTTGGTTTATGAGGAGGGGGAAACCAGCTTAGGTAGCAGCTGCGCTCGGTTCTGTTCGCAGTACAGCCATGACTGAGCGCAAGGTACCTTCGTCTGTTGCACAACGCATCATCATTATGAATGATCATGATCAATGAAGGCGTTAAACCATCGGAAATTTTCACTCGTTTGAAGGAACAGTTTGCACAGTTTGGGAATCCTACACTGTCTCAGAATCGAGTGTATACGTGGGTTAGAGAATTCAGGATTCAGGGATGGGCGAGAACGTGTCGAAAATGAAAGGCATGATCGATGCCCAAGAACAAGTCTCACAAATGACAACATTGAGACAACATGCTGTTCGAGAGCTTGTTGAAGGTGATCGCCGGTTAACTATTGAACAAATCTCATAAGAAGTGGGTACGTTGGAATCAGCTATGGGCGTGTTCAATCCATCATCACTGATGAACTTGGCTTTAGAAAAATTAGTGCTCGCTGAGTTCTAAGGTTGTTGACCTTCAACGAAAATGAGAAACAGGTCAGGTGGGAGATAAGTGAGACTTCTGAATCGATTTCGACAAGAAGAGTAGGTTTTTTTAAGACGTATCGTCACTTGTGATGAGACGTGGGTCCACCACTACACTCCCGAATCAAAAATGACGAATAAGGAGTGGCGAAGAAAGGATGAAGGCTGTCCTGTGCTCTGTCAAAGTCAAAACCCGTCTCCCAGCTGGAAATGTGCTTGCGACTGTTTTCTTTAACTCAAGGGTTTGTTTGAGTTTTACTCATTGATTTTCTTGACGATCAACGAACAGTGGCTTATGGCTTACTATTCTGAATTGTTACAGTCGACAAAAATCGCGTATAGAAGCAAACGACGGGGTATGCCCATTCGAGCATTCGAGACGTCATGCTCCTTCATAACAACGCCAGATCACACACCGCAGTTTTGACAAGGGATACATTGGGAGAAACGGGGTAGGAAACGCTTGAGCCTCTATAATCTTCCTTATAGCCCTGACTTGTCACCCTGTGATAATTTTTTGTTCGCGCCCTTGAAAGAATCACTTGGAGGCAAAAGATTTGAATGCAATAAAGAACTAGACGAGTACTTTTTATGAAGAAGGAATATTCAAACTTCTAAATCGGTGGTAAAAGTGTGTAGAGCACGGAGGTGACTACATCGAAAAATGTTGAATGTTTAGGTTGTGTGTACCATTAATGAATAAATTTATTTTACAAAATTACCGTTTATATTTGCTTTACCCTCGTACATAAATCCACAGTAAAATAAATAATCAAGGTGTATATAGTGCATTTCAGTATAAAATAAATTAGTTATATATTATATTACAGACAGTAAATCGCCGTCTCCTGGTATTTACTGCTAACTGTAGTATGTTTGACAAAGCCTTACGAAGATATTTTCTTAATAAAATGAATTTTCGACGCGGCTTATATTACGTGATAGGCACGTACATCAAATTAATATAGAACATTTAGTTCTTCGTAGTGCGTTTAAAACGAGATTATATCAACTTTCTTTTACGGAACGACTTCAGTTTGGTCAGTAATTTATTGATGGTACCTATGGTGTTCTGGTGAGATCCAATTAGATTGAAACCACGACCTATATTCTACATTTGAAAATTTTGATTAATTTCTGACCAAGGTCTAAGTGTTCTTAGTTCATTAGCTATTATATACTTAATACTTATTTAAATGAATAGAGTTCACTAGAGAATTCGTTTTTTGAATTATATAATTAATAAATAACAATTTTACAAACTGACATGTTTACCGAAGCAAGAACATATGTACATAAGTATTTTGTTCATGTTCTTTCCATTTTAATTTTTTGAAATTCGATGTGTTACCAAGGTTGGCTAAAAAACTTGATATCTAGAATAGGCTTATTTCCATATAATCGGAGTTCCTGTATTTGCATTCAAAGAAAGTGAACGATTATATGAATTCCAAGAAATAGTAAGACGTAAACGTGTGGAATTACACGTTTCAATTATGTACTAGATTTTGTCGGCTTTCAGATCATAAACAAACACTATGTATTTATTTAAATGAAAGGTTAATTATTTTTAATATCTTGCTAAAAAGATCCCTTAATAATAAAAAATGTCAATAAATACGGGATTAATTTACAATAAAATTATGCTATGATTTAAAGTAGAAAATAGGAGACTGTGGTAAAAGAATAATTAAATAAGGAAAGACTCACCCTAGTTACCACTAACTAAATTTTATATGAGCGGACACGTGTTTCGCCCAGTTCACACGTGGGCATTATCAGTTTCGCGTTGATAATGCCCACGTGTGAAGTGGGCGAAACACGTGTCCGCTCATATTAAATTTGGTTAGTGGTAATTAGGGTGAGTCTTTCCTTATTTAATTATGCTATGATTTGAATTATATAATTTTTGCTCTGTGTTAATCTACCTGGTACGTTCACAATGTTTCGAGCTTTGTTGAATTTATTAACATTTTCTACCGTATAGAGTATTGATCTGGGAGTATTCACAAATGTGTGTTTATTTTGGTATTTATTTACCGCAATTTATTTTTATGTGAAGCCCAGATTGTGCTCTAAAATCTCAACTTATAGCTGGGTTGCCTCCGTATGGGACCTCAGTACCTTTATTATTTTTTTACATTGTCTACTAACTAATACCAACATTCTTCAGTTTTAAATGATTATCTATGTGTGTCTGTGTATGTGGATCATACAGGGTAGATTTTCATAGAGTGATATTTTTAATTTATATACATTTCATACCTTACGGATGGTACACATCTCTGATTTGTATAGCTAGCCCTAGGCTGAGTCTGGCATTTGTATTTGTATTGTTTAAAATTTAATATTACTGGGATATCCCTGGTATTTTATCATTTCATTCATAATAAAGTTAGGATGTCACATATTTGTTGTCTTTCATTTAACAACTATAAACAACCCTTCCAAATTACGTTAATAGCCAGTGTATCGAACCGACAACAGCTGATTCCCATAAACAAAGTAGGTAAATTATATGACGATCGAATAGGCCTGGGTAGGTTACACTACAATATTGTCTAATTGAATCGGCTTACTTAAATCCGCTTTACACCGAGCTTCATCGATTTGGTCAGTATCTGCCTATGACGTGCTGATGATATCTAATAAGATCGAAATCGCGATCCACGTTTGGTAGCTTCGATAAATTAATAAAAATAATATGAAAAGTTTCAACGAGACCGTCTCGTCGAAACAATTGTAAGAGTTTGTTTTTCTTTAAATACATTTTTGAAACTTTTCATATTATTTTTATTATTTATCATGTTTCATCAAATATGCATCAAAACTAGTTTAATAAATTCGATAAATTACTTATTTTCATTCTTTACAAATAAATATAGTATAAAAGTTTTACTCAATGTTTACCATTTTGTTTTTTCTTCTTATACATTAATATTTTGTGTTTATTTGAAGTGTACATTTTACGAAACCGATTGTACGTTGACTTGCAAAAATTGTTTTTACGCTTTATTCTTTAACGACTCATCAAGAACAATAAGTACCTATGTACACATTAACATTGGTCACGCCATTTTCAAGTTTAATGAGTATGTAGGTACGTAGTATATGTATTTATATATATATATATATACTTACATACTTATTTATTTACTGTAATAATTACTAAATAGCGTGTATAATAAGATAATGTTAGGTTTTACTGTGTTTATCTATACTTGCGTTTCGCTTTAATGATACAAAGCTTCCTCAGGAAGAATAAAAATTACATAGATAAACAAAAACTGTTTCAATTTAGTCGTGATATGTTGTAATAACAAGTCCTGTATGCACAAGCACTTCGAATTACCTATTAATTTAGAATATGATAGACGAGGCAAGGCCAAGCGCATTTAGATAATCTAAAAATCTTCAATGTCAAGCAATAATTATGTCGCAATTATGTGAATAGGAAATATTTTTACGACTGCAGCGATTTCGTTTACGCGTTTACAATCAGCGGCGGCTCCTAATAAAATCGCAGAATTGCAGATGTTTAGTTGCGTATTTTTTGAATAATTAATAGAATCTTGGTTTACTTGATGAAAATTGAATATCAACGGTGAATAACAACACATATTTGAAATTTTCCATTTTTTATTCTTACTTAATATGTTTCGCTACGACTGTAGCTTCATCAGAAGTAATATTGTATTATAGTAACAAGGGTCTGTCATCATCTATCGTCTGTTTCAATAATTTCACACTACCCTAAATTATTACCTACTACTCATAAATCAGGAACCATTTTAGTTATCTTAGACGCGAACGAACGATAAAAATTCTAGATGATGGAGATGTCACTCAAGAGGTTTGAGATTTACCACAGCTAGGCGTAGCATTCTTGGTTGTAGAGGGTCGTATGGTTATTCTTGGGATTGTCAGTGTAGTGAAGTGTTGCGTTTGTTAGTTCTTTTGTTTCTTTATTGCTATTTTTGTGTGTTTTTTAAGTTGGATTCACAGGTAATAAACTATTGTATTTGCATGTATTTTTCAACGTGATTTTAATATTTATTATGTTGTTTTTCACTGTTATAAAATTTACACAAAAGTTGTCAATTTTCATTGTTCTTTCGATCCATTTTATAATGATTTGTATCTTGCATATTTTATGATGTATTGTTTAATTTGAACTTTTATTTTATTAATTTGAACAAAACGGTGATGTGTAAGAATTATTTTGTGATTTTTCTTTGTTCCCAATTTTTATGATTTTGCTTTGTTGATCTACCTGGTACGTTCAGAATGTTTCGAGCATTGTTGAATTTACTAACATCTTCTCCCGTGTAGAGTATTGATCTGGGAGTATTCACAAATGTGTTTTGTTTTGATATTTATTTGTTACATTTGATTTTGATATTTATTTGTCCATTTATTTTGACGTTTATTTTGATATTTATTTATTGCATTTTATTTTTATGTGAGGCCCAGATTGTTCTCTAAAATCTCAACTAATAGCTGGGTAGCCTCCCGTATGGGACCTCAGTACCTTCTGACATTGTCGGCTAACTAATACCAACATTCTTCAGTTTTAAATGATTGTTTACATGTGTCCGTGTATGTGGATTTACAGGGTAGATTTTCACAGAGTGATATTTTTAATTTACATACATTTCATACTTTACGGATGGTACACATCTCTGATTTGTAGGGCTAAGATCATGGGTTTCTCTGCCATACACTTTCCCCGCGTTAGCCCTAGGCTGAGTCTGGCATTTGAATCATTTCATTCCTAATAAAGTTAGGATGTCACATATTTGTTGTTTTTCATTTAACAACTATAAACAACCCTTCCAAATTACGTTAATACCCAGTGTATCAAACCGACAATAGCTGATTCCCATAAACAACGTAGGTGAGTTATATGACGATCGAATAGGCCTGGGTAGGTTTCACTACAGTATTCTATTGTACCTACTTCTGATGAAGCTACAGTCGTAGCGAAACATGTTAAGTGAGAATAAAAAAGTGAAAATTTCAAATATGTGTTGTTATTCACCGTTTATTTTTTGAATTTTGGTGATATATATGTTGTTCGCCACTTTAGATAGTTGTTGATTGGGTCACAGTTTTGAATGTTAAATATAATGATAAATAAATAAATGAAATAATGCACTTCGATAACTATGAATATATATTTACAAAACAACAGAAGATAGGACGAATCGAAAACACGGAATAAAAGTTGAGTAGAAGGCTTGAAGAGCAGATCGGAAGTGAGTAGATTTTAGAAATGAAAATGATAGGAAGACAGTTAGAGGGGAGCAAGAACTAGAAAGATAAAAGTACGGATCCAATTAGAAGTTAAAGAAATCTGGAAATTTTGAGTTAAGAAATTGAAGAAGGGACAGATTGTTGAACTTTTACTTGAAAGACATGTACTATTAAAATGCAAATAAGGAAGATGAGTTACAGACGTCATGCGGCTAGTAAGTACAATTGAAACGTTAAAGGGATTATAGGAAAGTACAAGTAATAAAGTTATTTACACAGAACACAATAGGCAGATTTAGGTAGAAAAGTTGAAATAAATATTTACATAGTAACAATAATAGAATAATACAAAAGATAAGAATACAGATAAGAATTCGAAAAGATATTTAGAATATAAAATTAATACAAAAAATGTAAACTTTTGTGGCGAATTATTGCAGCCACAGAATGTTAGTTCCTAATAATGAAGTGACCAATTGTCCACCTTTGGGGAGGACAGTGCTTCTTTTGTAGGTTCTATCCTTCCTCGAAGAACACCCTGCTACCGTCCTCCTTTTCAATATTTTAAAACTAATCTGTTAATATTTGTATTTGGAGATGCTGCGCCAAACTGTCACGTGACATGTGACTTTATATTTTGGAAATAAATCGAAGAAGAGAATTGTCGGTTTGAAGAAATTAGAAGACTGAATGTATATTTAAATTCTAATAAATTAGAACAATGGGAAAACATGTTGAAATTTAATTTAAAGCAAAATGAGAATTCCTTATGTTTATTCATCATATATTTATTTTATTAATTCTCTAATTGAGTTTTTATTAATTCAAGTTATATTTATGAGTATTTATAAACAACGGACAGAGACATGTTCCAAAACTAAACATGGATAACGATAAACTCATAAATTAATCACGTTAACAAGCTCACTAACGTTCACTATGAAATGTACCTTAATTTTCCTTACTGGCTTGAATGCAGCATAGTTATCAGTCGTCTAAATTCGGTACTTTATGCTACAAATGTTTGTGCTAAGGGAAGCGAGCACATTGGCTAGTATAAATCGAATTTACACCAGTGTCTACGGTACGCTGGGCTGCATAGAAATTCAGTTCTAGTCTTGTTGCCCAGTTAAGTATACCGCGACGCGCCCGATCAAAGACCCAGAGAATTGATTTGGTCTACTACTAAGCAAAGAATGGCTAGAAAAAGGCGAGTTTACATAAACACATGAACGTCGGGAATGGCGTAGATATTAAATTACTATATTAATAACGTTTAATAATTAAGTCGCAAAAATACATAAATAACTATTTTTGTAGGCAGTACTGCAGCTCAGTAGCACCGTTACACCATCATTTACGTATTATCTATACACAGTAATGTTCGCTAAAAATAGATAAAAGGCAACCCTTATAACACAGGAAGAATGTTTGTGAAAATTTTAACAATTATAATAAAATTAAGTGTACTCTTGATTTACTAATAATGCTCTTCATTATAAACAATCGCATAAACGTCGGCCCGGCCTTCAGATTAAACAAAAAGTAATGATGCAGAAAATAGGGGTTTGCTGCATTTTTATAGTTCTGCCACATTCAACCGCTATGCCAACATCATTAGAATTTTCAACTCATTATAAACATCGCATAGTTTTAAAAGCAGAAGAAAGAAAATCACGGAAAAATCGTTAATTTTCTCACAAAAATTTCCAGCCCATTATTCCATTTGACCATTTACAACCCTTATCACGTTTTCTAATAACATTACGCCTACATTTTAACCCCTTGGCAACTTGCACCGTCTATTGTTTTCCGATGCCAGTTTCTATCATAGAATTGTGGCAGAATATTTTTTATTTTATTTTTATTGACAAATGGAAACCGAATATTTTGTATATTAGTATACTCAGATATAAACTGCTCTCACAACTAATGTTTTTTATTTTGCATTTTTGTCGTAGATTTTGGCACATTTATCTTCATTATTTAATCTTTATTAATGTGTACATAACCAAAATGCTAGGAAATGTCGTATTGTTAAATTTGGCTAAGTATATATAATTTTTAGGCTTGTTTAAACTGATAGTATATGCGCATACGTACAAAAAAATTCTACAAGAAACTCGAATGAAGTTAGTTCAATGGAACTAGAATACATAAAACACTAAAATCTAAAATACCACATAAAAACGTTCAGAAACCTAAGCACGTTGCTACAGGGCCATCGAGAGATGGGAGAAAAGGGGAAATCCCTCTGGGTATGGGTTTATTAAGACTGCCGAAAATTTGCAACTTTAATAAAAAATTATTTTTTATTAACAAAATATAAAAAAGATAATTTAAAGAAAAAAAAAACAAAAAAGAGGATAAAAAGTGGAATCGCATGACAAAGTAAAATATGCTAGGTGCCATTTGAAAAAATGAAGTTATTCGTGTTTGAAGTTTTTAAACTTTGGATTGTTTTTCTGAACGCCCTGTACAAATTATAAAGCTTAGTTTTGGCATGACGTTAGCCTTATGACTTGGCTATAACGAGTAAAAATTTCAACGTTCTAATTCATTTTTTATGGAAGTTATGATTTTTTATAGTTTCGGCTGCGGTGCAATCTTTATTCCAATAAATTTAATTATCTCAGAAACTATTGGTTATCAAATAAGAAAATTGACATCAACTTCCGGTAAGAGCCCGAAAATTATTTTAGTTAAATAGATCATCCTTGATAACTCCTACTCCCAAATTTTCAAATCTGTAACATGCTTAGTTTCCCTAATACGTCTAATGTACTACTCAGTTTGAATGACCCTGTATATAATTAATTTGCAAAACATTTACATTAATAATAATAAATAAATAAGATAAAATATCACGTATATGTTCTACATATGTCGATATAATAATGATAACATAGCAACAAACTAATCGCCGATACGTTAATGATGAATGGGTGACATTATGTAGTTCAAATTCTAGCCACGCAATCAGTTGGCGTCAAAGGTTAATCTATTTGAAAGATAAAATTCAATTCAGGTTTAACCAGCCATTGTTCTTTACTACATGGTTAACTAACCGGTTAAAAATTATTTATTTATAGAAATTTGACTATCTTCACCTGACTGGTAGCTAAAAGAAAAGCAACACATTTTGGACGTCATCGTTAGGTTGTGTTTTTCTACTTACATTTTTAATGCAGTACTAAAAATAACTGTTTTATAAATAAATTATGTCATGTTTTACAATTTTAAGGTTTTATTTTTAACTAGCTTTTATTCGCGACTTCATCGGCGTGTAACTTGGAACCATCAGAGTCATCATTTATAACTAAAAAAAAAAAATTTTTGTGTTTCATTCCCACCAGCTCCTCGTGCTGGTGGGCGGGCAATCCCTCCGATCTACACTGTAGTGCAAAGCCGGAGGGTAGGGCGTAAGGCCCTCTTCAGCCTCCTTGCAGGAATCGTGTGAAGATTATCTGTGGCATATTACTACCCCAATATTTGCCTAAGTGGTCTGTTGTGTGTTACAATTATTCAGCTGCTTCAGGTTACGATACATATTAATTTATGGATACTATAATGTGTTTTTGTTTATAGTTACGTAATCTCGCTTCGAGTTTCGAACAACTGTTTGTTATTTCTTTAATTTGGTACCTGAACTTATATTATAAGTATGTTAGTTGTAAGATTGACTTGTTTGTAGCAGATACGTTTCGTTTTATAATTCTCTCATTTGTTGCAATAAATATTACTAAAAATAATTTTACATTCCTTTCAAACTGAGGAATCTACTCTCCAATATGATCCATGGAAACCACAGAAAACTTGGACCTGGATTCGAACCGGTGACCTCCCGAATGCTAAGCAATGATCTAGAGCACTAGACCACACCGTTCGGTTACATTTATAACCATTTGCGAACAATAATTAATCTAGACCAACCTTTTATATCTCAGAAGGTGCCCACCGTCCACTTTTTGCACCTATACAGAGCCGTGCTCCAAACATACACTTTCAATAGTCTTTTTGTGCATATATTCGAAATTGATTAATCGCGAGCACAGAAGTTATTTCGTTCTATTAAAAGGTACTAGATCCTGCGCTTTCCTTTTTTGTTTTATTTTTCATCTTGGCTTATCTTATTTATTCTAGTTTTTCGTCTCCAATTTTTATATCAGCTCTAATAGTATGTGGTGACCTATGTCCTACTATCATATATTTCATATTCATGTTTGTATATAAATTTTAACATAAAAATAGCTCGCTTTTGTAAATTATTTTGTATAAATTCTATGTAAAGATTTTGTGTAAAGTTACTAACACCCTTGAGCATACCTTATTTATAAATTTCTTTTCTTTCATTCCAAACACAAACAAGTCAAAATTTTCATCCCTTCCTTGCCGATCGTCTGCAACGATCAATCATAAAAAAGGTACCATTGCCTGATTCTTAATAAAACTACCGCTTCTTGTCTCGCTACCCTCTGTATTTTTCGAAAAAATAACCTTTACTGTTTTATCGAGCGGCGTGGTCTAGTGCTCTAGATCATTGCTTAGCATTCGGGAGGTAAACGGTCCGAAACCGGGTGCGTCTGCTCAGGTCCAAGTTTTCTGTGGTTTTAAATGCTGGGGCAGTAATATTCCACAGATAATCTTTCACTTCTCTTTGTCTTCATTTCGTCCGTCTCATCTTTCTCTCCCTAAACCACACCATCCACCGATTCTCACGATTCCTGCAAGGAGGCTGAAGAGGGCCTTACGCCCTACTCTCCGGCTTTGCACTACAGTGTAAGTCGTAGGGAGTGCCTGCCCACCAGCACGAGTAGCTCGTGGGAATGAAACACAAAAAAGTTTAAAAGTTTTCACTGTTTGTATGCCAACTTTCTATTTTTGAATCAACACTTCTTCACCGACCGCGATAGATATAACTTGTTTCAACCACTGTGCATATTTTTCATTCAACATGCAATTCATCTCTTTATTTTCTGAATACTAACAGTAAATAAATCATATAAACCAACATAAATGTAAATAAATATTTTCGATTTATTTTTATTTATTTAATTCAGTACTGTCAATACCACTTCCATTTTATTTTAAAGCTGTCTTTAACCCCCAGTATTAGTACTGCTATATCATCCGTAAATCTAAGCATGGTAATCTTTGGCCCCTGTGTATCTATCTCTGAAGTTGTCTCGTCTTTAATAATATTAATCACATCTTCGATATATAAAAGTACCTACCAGCCGTTTCGAAATAGACTTTTTTTAAGGGTAGTTTTTGTCTTAATAGCGTACAAAGAACCACATGAACTTATAAAAAGCAGTTATTTCGATATTACAGAAAGCCACACAGCCGAAACAAGACAATTGATATAAAAAAAAAAAAACAGTGAGACAAATGTTATCTAGTCAATATAAAAACTAATAAAATAAAATCGTATTATGCCTATAGTTAGGATAAGTATAACCTAGAAGGTTTAATTAAACTATGATTTAAAAAGAGTTATTGTTCTCCCCTTCAGGTCCTGAAGCCTCTTTTGCTTAAAATACGAAACCTCAATAAGTTAAACTAGAAAATAGTTCGAAAACAAGATCGCAGACTATTTCATCACTGTATCTGCAAAGACATAATATAATAAATTTTTAACTTAGCGAGGTCAAGAAGCCTACGACATTTACATTCAATTTTGAAATTTTTAATAGTCAATAGAGTAATTATGATAATCCTAAGCAGCACAGTATCGTTATCCGGTAGAGAATTTTTTTCTCTTTCCTCTCTCGGTTGATATTGGGTTACATAATTCAATTCGTATTGGCTCTATTTTTGATAGCCCGATTCATACTTTGGACTCTTATGTCTTTCTTAAACTTAAATATAATACCTTCTTCCGAAGATGACCTTGTAGGTTGAAATGAATTTTGTCAAGATTCAATATAAATAAAATTTTAGTGAAAGTTAATTTTCAAGTGTTTTATTTCAAAAGAAAAATCAATGTGATCAACTTTCATATAGTAAAGGCCAACTCCATAGAATTTTTCTAGAAATATTGAAACAGATAATTGAGAAGTATAAATTAGGAAGATATTATCAGAACTCAAGTATTTTGAATTTAAATAATTGGGGAAGATTATCAACCAATGGTAAGAGAATATGATTTGGAAATGCCGAAGATAGAACTTCTAGAATTAAGACGTTGAACTCAAAGCACCGAAGAAACCCACTATTAAAAAGTAATTAAGACAGGAACAGAATCACAGGCGTTATGAAGTTAGTAAATATAATAGAAATATTGCAAGGGATTATAGGAAAAGTACAGAGGTAATTAAGTTATTGTTAAGAGAAGAATAGATACATAACAGGTAAAGAGCAAGCATAGAAATAGAATTTCATGAAAGGGATATTTACATAATTCAAGCAATAATATTTACACTAGTTATGTACAAATTAATATCATATATGCAATGCAAAGATTTTTCATAATACTGGTCGCCACAATACTATAAGTCAAGTAACGGTCCAGTCCGGATCAGATCAAATATTGTAGCATGGTTCAGTTAATTAACCGTGGTATTTCTCTCCAAGAATATTTTGATTTGACCGTTATTGGACCGTTGATAATAAACACAAAATGTGTTCGGATTTCGATCCGATCAAGGTCAAAATATCCGTAACTATGGAAAATTAACTTTTTTCATATAACCGTACATAGAAAACAAAATCGGAAAGTTTTAGTATAAAACTATTTATTTGTTTCTGTGTACATTTGAAAAAAAACTGATTAACCAGATGAAAAAATTGTAGTTTTACGATAAAAATTTCTGAAACATTGTAAAGATTTTTTTTATTTACGCTTATTTAAAAAAAAAAGAGTTTCAAAAGGTCACCAGTGATACTGAAAATTTTATTTAAATTAGGGTTGAGTTATATTGTGTTTACTTTTATCTCTTGCACATCTAAGAAAAGTGCCATAATAGCCAAATATGTTGTCGAAGAATACTTAAAAATTTCCACAGATTTCATTTTTGGCTGCTCTTAAACCATGGAAAATAAACAATTTTATAACAATTACAACCGAATAACACATTTACTGTAATGATAGAAACAAAAAATAATTGAGCTAAACTTTAAATAATAAAAACGTACTTTTATTACAAAAATGTATAATAATAAACTGTTTAAGGTGCAAATATTGTGAAACATTTGAATATAAAATAAATTAATTTCCCTACCTTTATCGGATAATAGTTTTGACAAAGAAATGGTTATAAAACTTCATTAATAGATAAATTGATACACAACAAACAACAGAAAATAGTCAAAAAACTCTTGCTTAATAATAACCTCAGTGTTAATCCTTCCAATAAACAATTTGTACCGTTACATTTTATTCACTCTATTAGTAATAAATACAAACATAAATTACAAAAATTTGGTATAACTGCAGTCGAAAATAATAATATTACCTTAAGACACCTGTTAGTAAATAATAAAAAGAAAATGAAACCACTGGAAAAGTGGAATTTATCAATTATCCTGCAACTCCTGTAATGCCATATACATAGGTCAATCAGGTAGATCGATATCCACTCGTGTCAAAGAACATGTTCATAATATAAAGAATAATAGTTTAAAAACAGGAATCTCAGAACACTGTACCTTGTTCAAACATAATATCGATGTAAATAATGTCAAAATCTTACATACCAATATTGTTAAAAGTAAAAAATTAAGCATGTTAGAAAACTTAGAAATTCAAAAGGCCATCAATATTAAATCAAACATTGTTAACAACCAGTTAGAATTAGGACAAATCTCTTCCCCACTACTATTAAGTCAGCTACCGTAGCATAAATTTTAGCTTAGCACTTAATTATTTTAGTATTATTTTTACTCTTGATAATGGGATAATTCCCGAAACATATGTCGAGTAATAAAAGTTTGGTGAACATAAATAAAAATGTATAAAACTGAGATAATTAAAAAACAATTTTTGCACCTGTAACCCTTCCCCCGAGACAAAAAATTTAGAATTTAGTGTATTTGGGATACCGAGGGGGCCTTAACGCGTATGCAAAAAATCAGCGAGATAGGTAATCTTGTCAACGATATTGGCTTTTGAATGCCCCCATCAATGAGTAAGTTAAGCAATAATTATGAAGGTATAAATTCAGTGGTGTCGCACATTGGTAGTTCGTAATATCGATTAAATTATTGTGAAAATAATAAATATTTGAATGAAATGCCTAGAAACCTAAACACGTGAAGTATTTTGTTTAATAGGGATTCATATTTTATAAACAGCGAACGAATTTCAATCAAGAACAAATTAAACCAAAATTAAAAAAGTTTCAAGTGCAATAGAGACGTCGATTATAAGTTTCGACTAGAATTATAAAAAAAGAAGAAAGAAAAATCTTGATAATTCAGTCGAAAGTCGTAAAAAATCATCGCACGAAAATGTTCACGAGTTAATTTCATTTTTTTGTTGAAACAAAATTTTCAAATCACTGTAAACAACACAACTTGTACCCAAATGACAAAACGTTCTGAAGAAGGTTATGGTTAAAAAGGTTAAACTTACCATGTCATATTCTTCTGGATCACCAACCATTCCCTTCATTCCATATCTAACTCCTTCTTTCGCCAACCTTCCAGCAAATTCTTCTGCCGTACCCGTTTGACTGCCATAGAACACCACCAAACTTCTTCCAGATGACTTTAACTTTTTGATAAATGAGTTATCTGTCTGGGCCTGAAGGGGCGACATGGTGGCAGGTCTGCAACAAGCAAAGTGTAAAAATTAAACGAAATCTTTAGACTGTAGCAGTCAAAAAGAATACTTACTGAATTGAATACGTTTTCCCATTTAAATACGACTCTTCCTTGGGTTTCTTTTTTAAAAGCCACCATGCTCCTACTCCTAATAAAGCGGCTAATAAAACAATGTCTAATGGACCAAATAGTGGCTGTGGAACTTCTTGAGGAATTTGTTGAGTTCCGACGCCGACGTCTGCTTCGGTTTCCATTATTGAGAACTGTAACAAAAAGAGAATGATTTAAATCATCCAATAACCTAACCTAACCTATTATTAAATCTATACATCTATACATACATATAAATAAAATTGGAGTGTCTGTTAAAAAACTTAAACTCTTTTGTGTTTTATCCCCATCAGCTACTCGTGCTGGTGGACGGGCAGTCCCGCCGACCTACACTGTAGTGCAAAGCCGGAGGGTAGGGCGTAAGGCCCTCTTTAGCCTCTTTGCAGGAATCGTGGGAATGGGTGGACGGTGTGGTTAGGGAGAGAAAGATGAGACGGACGAAATGAAGACAGAAGAGAAGTTAAAGATTATCTGTGGAATATTACTGCCCTAGAATTTGCCTAAATGATCCAAGGAAACCACAGAAAACTTGGACCAGAGCAGCCGCACTCGGGTTCGAACCGGTGACCTCCCGAATGCTAAGCAATGATCTAGAGCACTAGACCACGCCGTTCGGTGGAGTGTCTGTTTGTAATATTAAAATAACCACTTTTTAGTAAATGCATATGGATGTATACACGGTACATATACCAAAATAACATTTTCTTAAATTTTTGTCCGTCTGTCTGTTTGTTTGTTTCGGCTAATCTCTGAAACGGCTGGACCGATTTTGACGGGACTTTCACTGGCAGATAGCTAATATAATAAGGAGTAACTTAGACTACTTTTATTTTAGAAATTAATTATTATTATAAATAAATAGTCTTTTAATTTTTAAAATAAATTATTAATTTCTAAAATAAAAGTAGCCTGAGTTACTCCATTATATTAGCTATCTGCCAGTGAAAGTCCCGTCAAAATTGGTCCAGCAGTTTCAGAGATTAACTGGAACAAACAGACAGACAGACAAAAATTGTAAAAGCGCCTCCCGCCATTTAATATCACAAAGGCTGCCTGTCGCGCGGTTTCAGAACGCGCGAGAGGGCTATTGCTAACGGTTATGTCTCGAGCGGACAAAGTCACAGGCACAGCGAGTTGTAAATAAAAATATATGTAAACCCATTCTCAAAGTTATCACTAAAGGAAGGGCGGGAAGGGAAAACAAAGAGATAAAATTGAAAGGAAGGATTATAGAAAAAGTTAAAAAATATAACGAGATATTATGAAAATTAAAACTATTAATAATTATACATTTCCATTTCTATTATGTCATTTGTTTTTTGTAAAAACTATCATATTTTAGTATTTACTGATTGTCGAATATCTCTCAATGTCTGAATGTTGTAATATGATGGTAACAAATTAATTGCATTACGTAAAAAAAAAAATTTAATGTTACACAACATAATAAACATTAATTATTAGCTACGTATATTAAATAAATGACTACGGAGTTTAATAAAATTAAATATCATTTAACTCTCAAGCAAAACAATTGAGTATATGAAATAGATAAGATATATTCAAAACCTTTCCAGATATAATCTGTAGAATTCAAGAATGAGAAAAAAAATCATAATTCTAATTTACTGTCTATCGAGTATTCTGCTTAAAACCTGATAAATGTTTCCGATTAATTTGTAATACGTACGCATAATGAATCATGAAGGTCAATTTTTTTTTAGTAGGGGTAAATTTTAAATACATTAATGCGATATTAATTATTGAATTAATTTATACACATTTTCTCATTAATTTGAGGTAATCTGTAGTGGGTATAAATTAATTTAATAATTAATATTGCATCAAAATATTTAATACAATAATACCCCGGTTAATCAATCACGAATTAACCGGTCTAAGAAAAAAAAAAGGATACAGAAAAGGAAGTAAAGGTGACGCAAGATTTCGCTTTTTTGGCCTGTATTGGCAATCCTTAAAGAGGTCATTTTCTTCTAAAAATCCTAATTTGACTACACGTTTACAAAGACTGTACCGGAAATCGTTACTATTTTTAGAATTTTAAATGAACAATTCTGATTTCTTTTGCATCTTTTAATTCCTTCTTCAAATCAAGTTTAACATTTACTGTTTTGTTTTTAAAGTAGGTTAGTTGCAATATCTGCTTCAAAATTAAGTTTTGATCACTCTGCATAGGATGAAACAATTTATTTTTAAACCGTTACCTACAGAATACATTACAATAAAAATGCACCACTTAACATAAGTTTTGAATGTAAATACCCTTAAATGACTTTATTTTGCTTCACTCCTGTAACTCCTAACAACCAATATTGTGATCAATTTTTAAAACCATTAGGTACCAGATTGAGCTCAAATTTTACAAGTGTTTATGGTTTTGATGGTAATAGTAAATAAATAATTAAATTAAAAGGAGATTTAAACACACCTTCGCAGACTACCGCCAGACTCACGAAAATCAACTGTTTTAAAATTTAAATTTAAATTATAAATTTGCAGTTATTGACAACTGCAAAAACAACGTTTTGTCGAACTGGCTTTATGCAATTATTTTTGAAAGGATTAACCAATTTGGTTGTTTTGTCCGTCTTTTATTCTCTACAAATTATGTATTTATATTTTTTTTTGCTAAAACTTATTAGTTTTCTCGCAAAACTGAAAAAACTATTTTTGAAATAATAACTTGTTAATAACAAACATTTCGCATCTACTTAGCTGTTATCTTTTGATAAGAGGTCTTCTATTGTCTAAATAAACATTTTCGAGAAATAAAAAAATCTCTAGTGGGATTTGTAGTTTGGCCAAGTCTGACTCGGCTAGTCTAATAGATTACCTAATACGTTAAGTGCAAAATAATTCTCCACGTGATTTTGTATATTCATTTATTTTTTTTACGTTAAAAACAATACAATCAATTATCTCTACGTCTAATTGATATTTTATTGATAATTTATGTTTAAGTATTTACATTAATGTATGATTTAGTTTTTGTTTGTCTTTATGAAGTATAAAACTATAGGTATTGAAATCCTCTTCTTCGTCATTAAAAGCCACAAAATTCAGTTCGAGTTTTAAAAAGATACAAAATTAAACATATAGGAAGAAATTTTAATGCAAAGTAGCTAACATAAAGGCTGTTGTCGTTTAAATAATTTGAATTAGAGGAAAATTCGACTATAACTATTATATAAACTAAAAACAGTTACCTTACTCTTATTATTTCAAAGAAAATTTGATGAAAACAATATAGTGTAATAAATTGTAAACACAAAGTAACACTACTGTTTTACTGACACAAAATGATCATCAAAAACATAGTATAGATACTAATGTATTACTGTTAATTGGTTTTTATCAATAAATGTAACGTTGAAATCTAATCAGTAGATAATTCAATCCAAGAATTAACAATCGATAGCTTAAATTATGCTTAGTGTAATCATTAGCTCGTCTATATTTTAATAAACAACACATGTCAACGGGAATCAGGAAACTAAGACCCAAATTGCCTCAACACGTCAGAAAATCGAAACATCCTAACCTTAAATTCCAAAAATGCAATTTTTGACCTTCTTATGAGCGTTACTATGCGAAATAAAAACAATAGCGATAAACAATAACCTAACCTAACCTAACCTAACCTTAAATTCCAAAAATGCAATTTTTGACCTTCTTATGAGCGTTACTATGCGAAATAAAAACAATAGCGATAAACAATGGCTTTAGTTCAATCCTAATAGATAAATTATTGTACAAAAAACAGAAAAAGGGGATACTACTTAACCAATTTTGCCAGTCTCACCACCACACATTTTTTATGAAACATGTTGAAAATAACAACCGAAATAAATAAAACAATGGATAAGTTTCACTAACAAGATTTATTATTCTCGACGGAACCGTTTCGGTCAGATAGTGACCATTTTCAAGAGAAGCAAAATTGATTACTGAATCACAAAGTGTTTAACAGATCTATATAAGTATACGGTCTATGGGGTGGTCAGGGGATGGGGAAATTACAGACTATACAATATCAAAGGTAAATCATAACTACTTAATTCTAAATCATTATTTACTAAATAAAGGTTCGAATTAATTTATTTCTTAATCTCCAGTGTTTAACATGTTTATTTTTCATCCGTTCCGTCGAGAATAATAAATCCTGTTAGTAAAACTTATTTATTTCGGTTGTTATTTTAATGTAATTTAAAATCCGAATATACTAAGCCAATTGTGAGGCTAGATTTTAGAATCAGAAATTACTATTCTCCCACTTGGTTTTTATCTTTAAGGTTAGGATATCTTAAAATCCTGACATGCTGGAGCAAATTTGAGGTCAGATTTGGACTGATCGTCGCAAATTACGTCGTAAGTAACTGTCCTTTTGGTTGTTTTCATTCTTAATGTCTGATTTTATTGACCTGTGCAATTACTATATAATAATATACTAATAATTATGGTGATAGCACAGGTAGGTTTGTAAAGCAAATTGGTAGAGCCATTTCGACCTATGATACAATATTCTGAAATTAGCGAGTCACATAAACCGTCTAATTAACGAATTGAACTAATTAACGCGGCTACGTTCGTTATACAGGATATTTACGTTTAATTGGAATTTTAAATTAAAAATAATTAATAAATAAAGAAAAGTGAAAAGTTTAAAGGTGTTGTAGAACACAGAAAATCGTTCAAACCCCAACGTCAAAACCGGCACTAAACAACCAAAGTACAAAGTTATGTTCCTCAAGGATTGGACATAATTGAGAAGAGTTCCTTCTCTCAACTGTCGATATAAAATATCTATAAAAAAACGCTGAATGTAGCTTTTAGTTGATAAATTTAATGAAAAATTAAGACCAGCGTAGTAAACACCACCTGCAGAAATTTGCTCCTTATTGTGGGATTCAGCAAATACTCAACAAGGCCCTTTTCTAGAAAAGGGCCTTTCTAAAGATATGAACTGAACTCACGGCGTAGTTATCTCCGTCTGGTTACATGCCTTTTATCTAGATAGCTACGTCGTGGATGCACTTTGACTTTTACAAACTTTACTTCAAATTTTACTCTAATACTATGTAGTTACAATCAAACTGAAATTTGAAAGGGATTTTGTACGCAGCGACGAGTAAGTAATATTTAGAAGAATTAGGATGGGGACAGCGAGTTGAAACGTATGACTGACTATGGATCCTAAAATTAAAACTAATTTTGGCCAAATGGGCCGGTACTACGCGAAAGCTGCAAACTACGACGGTAAATCAAAAATAAACAGTAATTTTACTATTTAGCTTAGCACGTAATTCCGATCTAGAGGATTCGATGCTCAAGTGTTGTTTGGTTTATGAGGAGGGAGAACCGGCTTAGGTAGCAGCTGCGCTCGGTTCTGTTCGCAGTACAACCATGACTGAGCACAAGATACCTTCGTCTATTGCACAATCACAATGCGCATCATCATAAAGTTTTTAACCAATAATGGCGATTAAACCATCGTAAATTTTCACTCGTTTGAAGGTACAGTTTCCACAGTTTGGGGATGCTGCACTGTCTCAGAATCGAGTGTATACGTAGGTCAGAGAATTCAGAGATGGGCGAGAACGTGTCGAAAATGAAAGTCATGATCGACGCCCAGGAAGAAGTCTCACAAATGAAACGAAATGAAATCCGTGCTGTTCGAGAACTTGTTGAAGGTGATCACTATCAGCCGGTTAACTATTGATCAAATCTCAAAAGAATTAACCACTTCTATTCAGTGATGGGAGTGTTCAATCCATCATCACTGATGAACATGGCTTTAGAAAAATTAGTGCTCGTTGAGTTCTAAGGTTGTTGACCTTCGACGAAAATGAGAAACAGGTCAGGTGGGAGATAAGTGAGACTTCTGAATCGATTTCGACAAGAAGGGGAGGTTTTTTTGAGGAATATCGTCACTTGTGATGACACGTAGGTCCACCACTACACTCTCGAATCAAAAATGGCGAGTAGGGAGTGGCGAAGAAAGGATGAAGGCTGCCAAAACCCGTCTCTCAGCTGGAAAAGTGCTTGCGACTGTTTTCCTTAACTCACGGGGAGTTTTAATCATTGATATTCTTGACGATCAACGAACAGTGAATTCGGCTTATGGCTTACTATTCTGAGTTGTTACAGTCGACAAAAATCGCAAATCGTATCGAAGCAAACGACGGGGTATGCCCATTTTCGAGACGTCATCCTCCTTCATGGCAACGCCAGACGCCAGGCCACACATCGCAGCTTTGACAAGGAATAAATTGAAAAAAATGGGTTGGGAAACCTTCGAGCCTCTATAATCCTCCTTATAGCCCTGACTTGTCACCCTGTGATAATTTTTTGTTCTTGCACACGGAGGTGACTACATTGAAAAATGTTAAATGTTTAGTTTGTGTGTACCATTACTCAATAAATTTATTTTACAAAATTACCGTTTATATTTGATTTACCCTCGTATATACAATTATACAAACACAATAATTCTAGGTAGGATTAGAGTGTAACGTAGGTAGAAATGCTACCATTCACTTTACCTGACAGTACAAAGGGGATAGTTTTGCCTGCCTTTATGATGATCCCCCCCCCCAGGTCAGTTTTGAAATGTACTACTAAATGAATACAGAAATTTTCAAAATTATACAAACCAATAAAATACGACATATACAATGAAAGGAAATCTATACAAGTATGCAAATATATACAAATCTCTGAAATCGAACAAAAGTTAATACCCTATTATTATTATATCCACAATAAGTAGCAAATTTCTACAGATGACGTTCATTGCGTTGTCTGTATTAATTAACTGAACACTGTTTAAAGACAGAAGGTAGGCCAGGTTAGTCAGTATTCTACCGGAGAAGAAAAACATTTACATAAAAGTTCAATCTTATCATTAGTTCAACTTGAACTACGTCAATGGCCATACAACTCCTCATACTAGAATTACCCCCAGTTAATGTCTAATAATACAAGGAAGGAACTCTACTCATCCAATCCGCTCGTCTCATTTAAATACCTAACTTTGTATGTTCCAGTTTTAGAGTTATAGTAAGTAAGTACAGTGGCCGGCACCTAAGGAAAATGTTTCACAAAAAACCAACTGCGTATACTATTCAAGCTAGTAAGTATTTGGTGTACAAATTTGAAAGTGCGTTTTACTTTATCTAATATTTTTTTGTGAATAAACCTGTTTTTTTAACTTGTGTTTGTATCTATCTTCTAGAGTGTTTAAAGCGCTATCTAATGCCTCTTGAATTTTTACAAAAGATTTGCATATAAAATTATAAGACAATTTTATAAATGACGACATAATCGCCAAAAAAAGAGCATTTGCAGGAAGTGCTTTTGTTCATGTTTAATTGGAAGAAGAATGCCGTTGAAGCTCACAAAATGATTGCTGATGTTTATGGTGAAGATGCGATTACTGCTAGAGCCTGTTCATGTTTAATTGGAAGAAGAATGCCGTTGAAGCTCACAAAATGATTGCTGAAGTTTATGGTGAAGATGCGATTACTGCTAGAGCCTGTCAAAAATGGTTTAAAAGTTTCAAAGAAGGCAATTTTGACCTGAGCAACAAGCCCCGCGGTAGACCACCGAAGCAATTTGAAGACCATGATTTGCAAGCCTTGCTCGATGAAGTTGATGCCCAAACGCAGCAACAATTAGCTGACGCGTTAGGTGTGACGCAGCAAACAATTTCGAACCGTTTGAATGACATGGGCAAGATGCAGATGGAAGGACGATGGGTGCCGCATGAACTGACTGAACGCCAGCAAGAAAATCGAAGAACGATGTGTGAACTTTTGTTTGAACGGCAACAACGCAAGTCATACATGCATCGAATCATCACTGGTGACGAGAAGTGGATCTATTTCGATAATCCAAAACGAAAGAGACCATGGACGGACCCAGGAGAGGCGCCGAAGTTGACTCCGAAGCCCAACATCCATGGAAAGAAGGTGTTACTCTGCATATGTTGGGATCAGAAGGGTATTTTGTATTACCAACTTCTCAAACCTGGTGAAACAGTTACGGCGGCTCGTTATAAAGATCAATTAATCAATCTGAACCAAGAAGTTGAAGCAAAACGACCAGAAAGGACCACAAGACACGAGTGCCCGATATTGCTTCACGACAACGCCAGACCTCATGTTGCAGAACCGGTTAGAAACACTATAAAAGACCTGAAATGGGAAGTCTTACCCCACCCGCTCTACTCTCCTGATATCGCTCCATCCGATTATCACTTGTTTCGGTCGATGGCTCACGGATTGGCGGAGCAGAAGTTTACAAAACATGAAGAAGTTAAAAAATGGCTCGATGAATGGATTGCATCGAAACAGCCGAAATTCTTTTTTGATGGAATCCATAAGTTGCCCATAAATTGGAACAATGTTGTTGTTAATAATGGTTATTATTGTTAATAAAAGTTTACTTGAAAATTTTTTGGAAATTTAATTTTTTGAATCGTAAAAAAATGAACTTTCATATTTGTACACCTAATAATAATAAGTTCAATGGTTCGTTCGTAAGTAATGTTACAAGTTCAGGAGTTCATAAGACAAATAAAAGTTCATAAGTGCAGGAGTTCGTAAGCATAAGTTATTAAGTTCAGGAGTTCGTGTGAGCAAAGTTCGATTTAATAATTCATAAGATTATGTTGTATATAAATGTTGTTGTTGTTGTCGAGTGTTATTAAAAATATACAAAATCCACAATAATTATACTTTTCGAATAGTACAGCTAATTAATTTAAGTTTGTGCCGATTTACATTACACTAACAATAATAATACTTTAAAATAAAAATAACAAATAAAAACAACACTTAGGGCATTATAAGAGGGTTTATACAGTTTGTCATACTGTATAAACCCCTGATGATGCCCTAAGAAGGCGAAATGGGTATTGGGTCAAAAATAAATTAAGTAAAATTTCCAAGTGTTGTGTTTTTATTTGTTATTTTTATTTTAAATATAATGTTTCAATAATAATAACTAGTAGTAGCATATTGCCACCATACGTGTTTTAAACAAAGCAACACAACAAATAATAACAATGTATCCAAATTTTTAGTAGCATTTTCTAAAGAAAAAATAGGACGTAAAATTTTTATTTTTTATGTGCCTTTTTTATTTTTTGGAAGACATTTAAATGTTTCAAATTAAATATTTTGTTATTTATCTTTTATATACTGCAATGTTTTAAACGTACGTAGACAATTACTAGATACTTATTTAATGAATTGGTTAATAAATACGAATTTAACAAACATAAACTTGCTTGACAGTTAAGAAATTCAAAGTTTCTGTTAAAACAAAGCAGAAATTTCCATTCGTTTTAATAAAGACGAATACAACCTTTGCATATATAACACCGTAAATTTACATACTGGGAAAAGTTCGTGATGTTAGTAAAATTAAACAAATGACAAAGAAAGTATCCGTAAAAAATAATAAGTTTACTAACTCAAGGCAGTTTATACTTTAATAAATTTTAGTGTTCGAGTTTCCATTGTGAAGTGACTAAACATAAAAAACTATGAAATTATGAAAACATGCTCTGATGCAAATGTCGCGCAGTCACAAGCAATGAAACGTTTAGGTTCCAGGGAATAAAATATGAAAAACGATACAAACAAAACTTTATTTAAATTATAAATATAAAACATTGCAATTTGAAAGTTTGTCTCGTTATTTGCATTTATCTTGAAAACTATCAAAAAATTTCCCGAAAAAACTTAGGTCGTGGAGCGAAGGGGGGGGGGGCAGAAATGTTTGTTTTAGTTTTTGATTACATATGATTATTTAAAGAAAAAAGTGAAGAACACATTTTGCTCTTTCAAGTTTGAACTTTAATATTATGTTTTCCCGGAAGGCCGATACTAGAAAAGTTAAATTAACGGTTTCGCGTTTTTCTTGGGGAAAATAGCTCCAATCGAGACATTTAAACTTTTGTTTTAAAGGTATTGAAAATCGCTACGTACGATTACTCCGATAGTTTTCGAGATAAATACTAAAACGCGACAAAATTGCAAAATTAAAACATTGTTTAAAAAGCTGTCAACTTTTTTGGGGCCATTTTGATATTTTATTCCTTGGAACCTACTTTACATGATGGTATACTTGGGCTACTGTTAAAAATTTTAACCAAAGTTAAATACTTTTGTAATGAAATATTTTTGGAAATTTTTTAAGTAGAGGTTAATGTAATGTTAATTTTTGAATTAAATTGTAGCTACTACAGATTACCTCAAATTAATGAGTTCGAGACAGTAATAAAATATTTTCTTCATTAATTTGACATAATCTGTAGAAAGTACAAATTAATTGAAAAATTAATATCATATTAATGTATACTTTTATGCTATAATGATTGGGATATATCTACTTATTTAAAGCATAATAAAGTTTTTCATGTATTTCTTCAGCAAATAATTCTTATTTCAGATGTATGTGAAAAGGTTTTGGTAAAATATTTTTTTTTGCTTTTATTTTATTTAACTTATCTGTAATTTTTTATATGCACTACATTACCCTAAAGGAGAGTACCTGAAAGGATTTTTGGAGGTTCCCACCGTAAAGGGATATATAATTTTATATTTACCAATATACTTAATACAAAACTGAAAACAAAAACCAGGTCTTCAATTTATATTAGTAATCCTACCACTAACAAAAATACGATTAATTATTGTTCTATTAATTTAGTTAAGACTGCTACGAACAAAATAGTAACACGTTTAAATAAACTCGATCTTCATCCAGTGGTAACCAATAAAAACAATTTAGGTCGTTTATTGGTTAATAACAAACAAAGAAACGGAGTTTATCAAATCATCTGCAAAAATTGCAACGCTATTCATATCGGCCAGAGTGGTCGTGACTTTAATGTTAGACTGAAAGAACATGTAAGTAGCATTATGAAAAAACTATGTACAACAGGTTTGTCAGAACATTGTGTAGCTGAAAACCATGAAATTGATACGGATAACGTAAAAATATTACATATTCAACCCAAAAGTAAAAAGCTGAATCTTCTAGAAAATTTAGAAATCAAAAAAGCATTGTTTTCAAAGTCAAATTTAATAAATAACCCAATTGGTTTATCAACAAGAAATACACCTTTGTTGCTAAGCAACTTATAACGTCATGGTTTTCACCCCTTCTCCTTTTCATCACCTCAAGAGGACCCAGTTGTAATTATATATATAACTATTAGACTTTCTTATTGTTAGTATGACAAGTACTCTTGATAATGACCGACTTAGTCGAAACGATTCGTCGGGAAAATATATAGTGTTGAAACAATTTTTATTTTATTTATTCTATATACACTTTTATATTTTTGGGGTGATGCACTTCATAAAGTTTAGGTTATTATTAGTAAATTAAATTAAAACGGTGAAAAAAAGTCAAAGAAGGGCAACTTTAACAAACAATCTCTAAAATTCCTTTGGGTACTTCAATTGTAGAATACATTATAAAGAATTACAAACGGGGAGGGCGAAGTTAATCAAAACTACAACCCTTACAGAGCAAACACTTTTAACCTTTCTCTGGACTGAAAATGATTTACAGGGTATTTGAAAAAAGGAACAAACTATACCATAAATAATCAATTCATAAACATTATTAATATTATGTATGTATAATACGTATCTATTGGTATATATTCACAAAATCTAAAAGAAATCCTTCAAAAAAAAACTTTTTTCCGTAAATTTCAGAAATAATTAAAATAGCTGTATGTTATTTAGAAACACACACAAACAATTTTCAAACGTCTAAAAGTCTAAAAATAAATAACAACTTACCAAAAAAAGTAGTCCGCTTGCCACGACAGTAAACATTATAATTAGATAATAAATAATATTATAAATTATGTATAATAAATAAAATGAATAAATAAATTAGTAAAATCCTTCACTTAATACGCATCAGCTGTGCTTCTTTACGATGTTAACACCATTATAGACGGTGTTTCGAATACCAGGGTATTTATATAACACGAATGACAAACGAAAAAAATCTACAAGTCATAACATAATTTCTGTAGTCATTCCGTATGATATCTAATAATCGTACACACAAATATTATTCCATGAAATACAGATTGAGACACGTAAATATTTTTGAATGATAAGGATAAATGTACGTATTTATAAAACAGTAACATGAAAAAGATTAAATAATTAAAAAGTGGGAAAACAAATACGAATTACACTGCTCACTACAATGGCAATCAATCGGCAGAAGATATTGAACCATAGGAGTGCAAGAATTAAAAAAATCCATATTGTAGTTAATTTCAATAATAATCAAGTGACCTCTATGATAAGGAGGTCGAACTTTGAACACAAATGAAATGAAAAATTCATGTTATTTCGTATGGCCAAATCGCACGTAGTACGATAGCATGTTTTTAAAGACTGTACCTGTTTCTGGAAAAAATGCGAGAACGTAATCAGCGTATACGTATAAATTTATTCATTGACGACTTCCTACACATACGTAATAATGAACAAGTACTTGACAAAAAAAAAACAATACTGATTACTGATTGGGTCATGTCATGCATAAGCCTTCTTAATATTTTCCAAAAAAGAGGAAACAAACCTTCCGGTTATAGAAATATGTATTTTTTTAATAAGTTCATTTTTAACAATAAAATTAAAATTAGGTTTTAAATGACGAATGTACGCCAATTAATGGGCGAAGTACTAGTTAAATAATATGCACATTATATTATAAGACCCATTTAAAAAATATTATTGTATTGAATTTGCGGAAACTTGATGGAAGTCTAACATATTGAAATAAACAGATAGTTGATAACTTCCACAATTTATTAAGTAAACTTGACACGTGTTTCGCCAACACTGTGGCTTCTTCAGAAGTACAAAATCTACTTAAAACTACCCAAAGTAGATGTCTGTAAATAGGGTGGTGCATCTTCATTAGAGTGAGGGAAAAGATTTAATAGTGGTGAGAGGTTTATATCTACTTGGTCATTAAGTAATGTCTGTATTTTTATATTTGTTAATTTCTTTAGATTCTAATAGTGTAAGTTTTAAACGTTTATTTTAAATGTGTAAAATTTTTAGATCTAAATTAAATATATGGTTATCTTCTAACACATGTTTGACATAGTTAAATCGGTTTTTTTTTGTTTCTATATGATCTAAAATGTTCGTTCAAAGGAAATCTAAAATTTCTTCCCGTTTGTTGAAGCCTCCTGGAATATTTTTTAATTTAAGAATATATATTTTTTCTTTGTGTATGAAATTTAAAAGGTGCATAATTCTGTACAACAGTCGTCGCTTGCCTACAAAGGGTCAGCACATATCCAAGGGCACAAATGCCGCCCGCAAGCAAATGCGGCACTTTGACCGAGCCGACACAATACATGCTCTATTATTTATTACTTTAAAAATAACAAATTCTCAACACCAGACATGATCCGAACGAGATGGTTGCGGGGTTGTCGGGCGACGACGGTGCTGAGACAATGAACACGTAACTTGATTTGGAGACTGAACGAAGAGTATTAGATACTAGAATGTACCATTAGTAGAAAAACAGTTGAACAAGAATAACCTGTGTACGAAATTTCACCTCAAATTGTAAATTTGTGTAAATAAATAAAATCAAAAAATACACAGTCTTTTTCACTTAAGGCAATAAAATAAAATATTAATGAACTTCAACAGGGCGTTTTGATTTGTGTGTTAAGACGCATCACCGTCTGACTTATATAAATTTTTGAACAAGAACCGCAATTGAGGTGATATATGCCTGGTTTTGATAATTTCTCTACCTTGTCTTTATTATTCTTTATGTGTATGCTCCCACCCATTTACCCATGTATGCTTACACATAAAGCATAATAAAGACAAAGTAGAGAAATTATCAAAACCAGGCATATATCAACTCAAAATATGTGATTTTTTTCTATCAGGTTGTAGTGTATCTTACCCAGGTCTATTCGATCGTCATAAAACTCACCTACGTTGTTTATGTGAATCAGCTGTTGTCGTTCAATACACTGGCTATTAACGTAATTTGGAAGGGTTGTTTATAGTTGTTAAATGAAAGACAACAAATATGTGACATCCTAACTTTATTATGAATGAAATGATAAAATACCAGGGAAATCCCAGTTATATTAAATTTTAAACAAAACCAATACCAATGCCAGATTCAGCCTAGGGCTAACGTGGGGAAAGAGTATGGCAGAGAAACCCACGATCCTACCTAAACCCTACAAATCAGAGATGTGTATCATCCGTAAAGTATGAAATTTATATAAATCAAAAATATCACTCTCTGAAAATCTACCCTAAACGATCCACATACACGGACACATGTAAACAATAATTTAAAACTGAAGAATTATGGTATTAGTTAGCCGACAATGTCAGAAGGTACTGAGGTCCCATACGGGAGGCAACTCAGCTATAGGTTGAGATTTTAGAGTAGAATCTAGGCCTCACATAAAAATAAAATGCAATAAATAAATACCAAAATAAACAGACAAATAAATATGTAAACAAATACAACGAATAAATATCAAAATAAAATGCAACAAATAAACGTCGAAATAAATGGACAAATAAATATCAAAATCAAATGCAACAAATAAATATCAAAATAAAATGAAACACATAAACGTCGAAATAAATGGACAACTAAATATCAAAACAAAATACACGTTTGTGAATACTCCCAGATCAATACTCTACACGGGAGAAAATGTTAGTAAATTCAACAGTGCCCGAAACTTTCTGAACGCACCTGGTAGGTCAATAAAGGGCAAAATCATAAAAACTGAAAACAAAGTAAAATCATAAAATAATTGTTACACATCACCGTTTTGGTCAAATTAACAAAATAAAAGTCCAAATTAAACAAAACATCACAAAATATACAAGATACAAATTATTGCGTCATTATAAAATGGATTGAAAGAACAATGAAAATTGACAACATTTGCGTAAATTTTATAACAGTGAAAAATAACATAATAAATATTAGAACCTCGTTGAAAAATACATGCAAATACAATAGTTTATTACCTTTGAATGCAACTTGAAAAATACACAAAAATAGAATTAAAAAAACGAAGAACCAACAAACGCGACACTTCACTACACTGACAACACCAAGAATAACCATACGACCCTCTACAACCAAGAATGCGACGATGAGCTGGGGTAAAATTCCCGACCTCTTGAGTGTCTCGCATTTTTATCGTTCGTTCGCGTCTAAGATAACTAAACAGTTCCTGATTTATGAGTAGTAGGTAATAATTTAGAGAAGTGTGAAATTATTGAAATAGACGATAGAGAACGACAAACCCTGGTTACTACAAGGTCAAAATACATTTAAGAGAACACGAGTTTTAATCTTAGGGGAATTGCGTTTCTTTACCACGAGATAAACAGTGCGTTATGTAACAGCCTATTAAAAATAATGAAGATGAAGTTTTTTGAGTACTTTTAGTACATCTGAAGCAACTAGATTACAGCATTATTAACTTCGGTAAAACATTATCGAAAAGCTTCGAACTTCATTCAATACCTAAAACGTCTAATTGGATGGCAGACTTAAATAACCTTCAATATATATTGTGGGAAGAATGTCAACTTTTCACAAGTTTATAATATTCGAAAACATGTACATATATTTTATAACGGCAATGAAAGTAAAATTAAAAAATCAATTCGTTTGACAAACACGATTCCAAACCGAGTTTTTCTTACACAAATATTTTCTTAGCAAATATATGCGCGATTGGCCTCATTTTGAAATTTATAAGGAAGTACGAGCAAAGTAAATATTACTAATTAGAAATTCAAAGAAACAGACAGCCTATTGTAAATAAAATAAATATTATTTGTTTTAAGGACTTTTTTGTTGTTTTATTTTGAAATAATTATACAGCCTGTGTTCCAAAAATAACCAGAATGGTTATGAGAAAACACAAATAGTTAAAAATGTTTCACAAAAATCATTTTATTTATTAAAAATAGAAATTTTATTGAAATCGCCAATCGTAATGAACGGCATGTGTAAAAATTTGCTACTTATTGTGGGATTCAGTAATATTTAACAATAAGATCCTTTTCTAATAAGGATAATCTTCGATTTCTCAATGAAAGACAATTATTTTTAGGACAACAATTCTGTATCTTAAATGTTTATAATTCAGTATCTCTTTATATCAATACAGAATTCAATAAAAATATATTATATTAGAAAGTTCAGTTATTTTCTTTGCCCTGGGGCCTTCGGACAATTAGCTAGGCCATTGCCCATAGTTATCTATATTAACTATCGATATTACCTTTACGAATACGACAGTTAACACCCAGTTTTATTTATTTCATGCAAATATTCTTTTTCCTATGAAAATGCGTTAGAATGAACATGACAATAAATATTTATTTATTATTATGATAATGAAACATCACGAAAGAAAAAGAAGAATAACAAAATTTTATTTATGTCGAGAGAATTATATATTTTTTAAAAAATAATAAATTTTTCAAACAAAAAAAAATCTTTAAGAAATAAAACACTTGGTATATATTTTTCACAGGTTTATTGACGCAACTCGACAATTGTTTTGACAGGGGTCTGTCATTATCAAGAGTAAGCAGAATTACTAAATATATAAATGTGCGCAAACATATTTATAGTGAATAATAATGATGGGGAAATTTCTTAATCATCTAGTTTGAACAAAAGTAAAGGGGAGTTGTTTGAATATGTTTCTATTTGGGAATTTATAATGTTATGTTTGTTGTACATAGCTTTTTTAATTTCTAAATTTTCCAGATAGTTTAATTTCTTAATTTTTGGTTGTGTTCATTAATATTGTGTTTATTTGATATACAATGTGTAGAAATACCTGTACAATTGTTGTTATTTAAGATACTTTTTAAATGCTCTTTTTTACGAGTATTAATGGATCTGCCTGGTTGACCAATGTACACAGTATCACAATCATTGCATTTAATTTTATAAACGCCGCTATTATCTAGGGGATCAAATTTTTGGTTTATTATTGATAAGGGAATCAAATTTTAGTTTATTATTGACATGACCAAAATTTGAAGTGTTTTATTCGTTTTATTATTTCTTAAAGATTTTTTTTTTGATCGAAAAATTTATTATTTTTTAAAAAATATATAATTCTTTCGACATAAATAAAATTTTGTTATTCTTCTTTTTCTTTCGTGATGTTCCATTATCATAGTAATAAATAAATATTTATTGTCATGCTCATTCTAACGCATTTTCATAGGAAAAAGAATATTTGTATGAAATAAATAAAACTGGGTGTTAACTGTCGTATTCGTAAAGGTAATATCGATAGTAAATATAGATAATTATCGGCAATGGCCTAGCTAATTGTCCGAAGGCCCCAGGGCAAAGAAAATAACTGAACTTTCTAATATAATATATTTTTATTGAATTCTGTATTGATATAATAATTTATATTACCGCTGACGGTGTAGTTTGATGACACCTTGAGAGACAAGGTGCATAATATAATTAACAAAATTATTTTTTTAAAGTTATCTTAAAAATTAAGAAATGTGTCAATTATGTGAAAAAATTACAATTTCCTCATCCAGTACGTAAATAATTATTATACAAAAAAGCAATTAAACTACCAAGATAAATTTGTTTTTCTCTGGTTGAGTAGTTGTGATCAGAAAAATGTTTAATTAAAAGCTATACCAAAGTCACATTCTTATAATAAAAGACACCACAGAACCATATTCGACAGAGGTCATCCATAAACTAAAAACTATTTTAGAGGAAGAAGGGGTAAGCTCTTATGCTATGTGGTGTTACATGGGAGAAGGTAGAGGGCAGAACTCGTCACGTAACGCATATGTAATTTATTTTAATATTGTACATTACTCTGTACAGTCAATTATCGATTTGACCTAACTAGATACACATTAAAATAAGGAAAACACTAAATAATGACTAAATGCGTAACATTATAACATTATCTTCTGGACAATAAAATAAAAGCGCCTTTAGACATTACAACATTTATGTCAGTTATCATGCTTAAGTAATAATTATTACAGTAAGAATAATATTAATGGGGTAATTTAATAATTAGATATTTTTTAATACTGTTCTATCGTGTAAATATCTTTCTTGTGCAATATGCAATGTTCGGTTACTTTTACTTTATTAAAATTTAAGTGTAAATCAACTAAATACACCTATGCACCAATACGAATATATCTAAGTATAATAAGGTTAATGTGTTTATGCTTAAGTGATTACCAAAAGGCAATTAAAATTCATTAATAGTCTATCTCTTCTGGTTTAAAAAATCCGCCTTCACGACTTCGCACTGTTTTTATTAATTAGGTTGTTTCTATTAATTTTAATTCCAGAAAATTTTCCATGAGAAATAAACTTATTAAAAACATATTTCAACACTAATAATTATATCAGATTAAAATTATAGAAATAAATTAAAAACAGTTTAATAGTAATGGATTTGTTTAAAAACAGCTTTGTAGCGGTAAATACCAAATTCTTTGTAAAAGAACAGTTGTATATTTATCCGTACAAACGGCATATCTGACAAGTTGATGTTCCAACCCTAACGGTTGATAGGTACCAAAGTCAGCATTATTATCAATATATATATATAATATTCACAAGAAGTTCTGTTTTTATCAGGTTTCTTTTTTATTTATTTTACTGAATCAACGGACGTATCTTTCCTTTTCCAAAATTGTTACCGTACATACAGTATCTTATACTATTTAGCAATAACGAAATTAAAACAAAAGAATTCTAATATAAAATACAATTATGAATATTTATACAGGTACAAATGTCGTTAGTTCTCTTTTTAAAACTTGTGGAAGTTGCGCAGTTGGATAATTCTTTTAGATATATTATATTTGGACTCAAGTCCCAACATCTTCCTAATCTATATACTACAGAACATAATTAACAATGTAAAAATGAATTACCGACTTCCTCAGAGTTTAAAAAATGAATAAATTTAGGAAAGTTGCAGTTTTTTATATTATCTCTATGTATTTTGATTAAATTAAATTAAATATCATAAAAAACTAGTTAGTTACTTTATTTCATTTCCATAAAATAGTAACTTTATAAAAATATAATAAATAAACTTCTTAAATACGTAAACAAAATGTACCTGCCGATATTTAAATATATTATACAATACAAGGGACGACTAACCTGTTTCAGCGTAATTTATTGAAATCTTTTTACAATGTTGCACTCTTTTAACACTTGCACGAAAAGTTCCGTTGCTATTTAGATAATTCGGTTAAAATATTCACATGATAATCATAACATCAATTGACGAATGACGACTGGAAGTAAATTTTACTGGGATTTATATTTTTACAATATTATTACATATGCAAACATAAAATGCGAAGTGAACACGATGGAAAAAGTTGGAAAAAACGAAGACCGCCTGTGTACACGAATGCCGATTAGAAACTGACATTGTCATTCTATACTACAGTATTATTATTAGTCTTCTCAAGGCTTTATATTTTATATTTTACACATATTGTACGTTATGCAACTTGATAAACTGACCATATAATGGGTTGCCTATTAAATTGAAAATTTAAAGATGAAATTAACTACGTAAATACTATGGTTTCTTAAACTTAATTTGGAAATAGAAATTAGCAATTTGGTTATTTATAACGGTTAATAATTTGAAGTGGTAAATTAAAACATTTGTTTAATTTTTTATTTTACACATTAATTAATTTAGTGACGGTATTATACCCTACTTTTAATTATTATTGTATAAGTTAATATTGCCATATTTACTCATTTATTAAATAACTATTATTTATTCAATTTATTGTATTTTTTTATTGTAAATAAGTTGTACTAAAAGTATCTTCAAAAAATAAAATAAATTAATTGGTAAAGTGAGTACAAAAACACCTTTTGGGATATTTCACAAAACTTTATTGAACTTTCCTGATGTACGTTTCGGCTATTAGGCCATTATCGAAGGATACAGATGTTTGTACTGATTATTACATTTCTCGCTTAACTATTTATACTAGGTTTGTAAATGAGGGAATTTGAACAGTAGTAGGGGTGAATTGTTGGTGTTTAATTCTATTTGATTATTTACTAGATTAACTTTGTTCTTTTGCCATTTTTTAATTTCTAATGTTTCGAAAAGGTTTAACATTTCAAAAGAACAAAGTTAATCTAGTAAATAACCAAGTAGAATTAAACATCAACAATTCACCCCTACTACTATTCGAATTCTTTCATTTACAAACCTAGTATAAATAGTTAAGCTAGAAATGTAAATATCAGTACAAACATCTGTATCCTTCGATGATGGCCTAATAGTCGAAACGTACGTCAGGAAAGTTCAATAAAGTTTTGTGAAATATCCCAAAAGGTGTTTTTGTACTCACTTCAACAATTAATTGTAAAAATGTTTCACAGTGAATGCACCACAAACAGCATTAATAACATTAATAAAATAAATGTAACTTTATTTTTATTATATGTGATATTTCATATACTTTAGGTAATATTCTTATTATTATGATGATTTAATCACTTAAATATTTACTTAGTTTAAAATTATATTTTATACTATTTTTGAATATCCCGCACAAAAAAACACGACTGTCAAAATTTCTTAAATTCACTGTCAAAAGTACAAATAGGGAAAGTTGTCACTTCCTCTGCATGTGTTCGTTGTACGGAAATGGCTCCGACGAAAGGTAAAGGTGGTGAAAAACCAGGTAAGGTGTAGTTTTTATTCAATCCCTCATTATGACTAAAGAAAATAGGCTATTATTTAACTTATAAATCAATTTTGTTAAGTGTATAGTTGAAGAATGTGTATAAAAAGACATGTGCTTCCCTAACCTTAAATAATACAATACGTACATGTACATGTTACTAAATGTATTTATTTTTGGACATCATATGTAATTTATAAACATTTTTACAATATTATAGCGACTATTTTAACCATTCAAGATTTGTATGAATAAAACTAATCAATAAGTATGAAATAAAGAATATTTACAATAATGTCCTAAAATACAGCCTAGTGCCCTACAGTTCGTGCAGTTAGGAATATCCGTATTACCAGCGAATGGTCAAAATAGTTTCACCCTTAAAACATGTACCTAGCATAAAGTAATTGAAAAGACTAAATATCTAACATCAATATACATATATGTTGTTTAATATCTGCTATTCTGAATTTCCTTTTAAAGGAAGTGGAGGTAAAAAAGAAGAAAAAAAGAAACCAGCTTCAGCTCCTGCAGCTGCCTCCTCAGCAAAGCCTGCAGCTTCATCTTCATCAGCACCCAAACCACCAGCAGCTGGGTCATCCTCAGCCCCAAAAGCTACAAAATCTGCCACTGCAAAACCAGCAGCAACCAAATCTGGTGCATCTAAACCAGGGGCTGCTAGTAAACCGGCAACTGCTTCTAAACAAGCAGCAGGTGCTGCCAAACCAGCAGCTGCTAAATCTTCAACAAAGGTTCCAGCCGATAAAAAAGCTGCAGCTAAGCCCAAAGTATCAACAAAACAATCAAAATCAGCTGCAGCCAAGAAGCCCACAAGCAAAACTGTTGTTAAACCAAAAGCCCCTGCTAAAGCTGCTGCTACTACAGTTGTCAAGCCGAAGAAGAATGTTCCGATTAAAGCACAGAAGGGTGTTGGTAAAGTGGTCAAGTCAACAGGTGTACAAAAGGCTTTGAAAGTTCAGAAAAAAGTAGGTTTGGGAACTTGTAACGTAAATTTAAATTGTGAGATTCCAAAGGGTTGTCAGCTTAAAATTACAGTAAAAGATTTAAACAAAAAAAGGTCAAGCTTAAACAAACTCTTTGAAGATTGTGAATCTAAAGCAAATAAGAAAGAGAACGCATTTTGTTTTAATAATAATAAGGAAGATATGGATATTAGTCTTAATTCATTGGATAAAACTACTCTTAGTAAACAACTGAGCGAAGAAATAGCAAACTACTTTCGAAAATAACGCACATTCAGATATAGCCAAATTATCATTTAAAAGTATCAAAGTGCAAGTAAAAGCAAAATTTTTCTAGATTTCTGACTTACTAATTTTTTTTTTTTTTCATATCTATATTCATATTAATTTATTTCCATGTTACATTTGTCTTATTTATTAAGTGTTTTTAATGTATTTTAATTTAATGTACTTTTGAAATTTAATATATTCTCTTTTTTAAAATTGGGAATATCTGTTTTTCAAAATTTCCTTTGGTAAAAAAAAAATTGAATATTACTTTTATTAGAAAAACTGTAATATTGCAAAAAAATAACTGTTATTTTCTAATGAACAATTTTTTTATCTTAAATCTTTTGCAAGCCTTTTATATTTTAAAACTATTGCTATGTAAGGTTGTAAATTGTGCTTTTGAACACACTTTTCAGTACATATTTTTATTGTAAAAGCCTTTTTAAAATATATTGCAATGTTTACTCATTAAGTGATGACTTATAAAAGAGAATCTCTTTGAGATTTTATGAAAACAAAATAATGTTTCTGATTATTACCTTATAAATTTTCTAGATTTACGTGTCTTCTCAATTGCCTAAGGAGTTTTTTCTTTTCAGATAATAAAAGGTTCATTTGGTACAAAAGCTCGTATCATCCGCACGTCGGTCCATTTTCGAAGACCTAAGACTTTCAGACCTCCTAGGAATCCAAAATATCCTAGAAAGTCTGTACCCAAAAGAAGTCGCATGGATGCATACAATATAATTAAGTACCCGTTGACAACGGAAGCTGCCATGAAAAAAATTGAAGACAACAACACATTAGTTTTCTTGACTCATATTAACGCAAATAAGCATCATATTAAAGCTGCAGTTAAAAAATTGTATGACATTAATGTAGCTAAAGTGAATACATTAATTAGGCCTGACGGTAAGAAGAAGGCTTATGTAAGACTAGCAAGAGACTATGATGCATTAGATGTTGCTAATAAGATTGGAATTATATAAGTTTATTTTATTCAAGTTTGTTTTGTACATTGACTGTATAAATAAAACTTGGACTAAGAAATTAACTCTTTTTTTTAAATTAATTACATTTTCATATATTAAAAGAAAATGGAAAACCGTTTCAGAATATTGCAGAATTTAGAATTCGATGCATTTGTTTTTTATAAGAGTACACTGTTATTTACATCTTTATTTAATAATAAATAAAACGCACCGTTTTTCAAATACAAAATATATTTAATTGTATCCACAGTAATTATTTTCAGCTGGAAGATTTAATAAACTAAAGACAATAATTTGTCATATACTAAGGGGTGGGAAATGGAATTTTATAGAATATAATTTACCACTAAATGTGGTGAATTATATACCCTCCAGTGGTTAATGAAGAAGATACTGATGTCGAAATAATTATGGATACAATTAAGAATATTTTGTAATTGAAAAACGGTGTGTTTTGTTTACTGCTAAATGGAATTATACGAATTAAAAGTCTTATCTATTCAATCTTTATTTAATAATTTTATAATTAGCCGATCGACTTTGTACTATAAAAAAAAATTGTTTTCCAATTCCACAGTTTTGAGTATGCCAGTTGCTCATACTGTTCTGGGTAATTTTTTTTTAGTTTCGGGTTGACGATGCATCAACGAAAATTATTGAATTTAAAGCCACGTTTGAATTTGAGCTTACCAATTATTTATTAAAAATAAAATAAGCCATTTAAAATAAATATTAGAATTAATTCTCGTCCTGGTTCATATAAATATAGGTACAGCAGGCTGCTCTAAGGAGATGGAATAATTAAAATGGCGCCGGGTGCGCAGTGAACTTTATTAAACAACTTCGGCGTAATTTTTCGCCCCACTTTAAGCACATAAATAGCGATGCTAATCAGTATTTTGTGAATAATTTCACATTTATATTAAAGAAAAAAAAAAAATTTTTTTAGGACATTCAAATAAGAATTTACGATTTGTTTATATTCATGTTGTTAATTAAATTAATAAAAAAACGTTCATGCATTAATGGTTAATAGTAAAAGTAAAAACATTAATAGTAATACACCGTTAAAGGAAATTTCAAATATTAAATACAAAATAATATGCACCAAAAAAATATTTTATTTATACATTTGACTAACAATATCGTAAATTAATGCTTATAAGAACAACTATTATCATTGTAATAACAACCATTGGGATGGTTTTCATAAAACCAACACGACTTAGATTTGTGTTTCTCATTATTTATGTCAAAAAGTGGCGGAATACGAAATTGTACAAAACCATTTTCAATTAGAAACAAATATCTATTGTTTTTAATTAGTGTTTGTAATCCTCCACATTCCTTTTTAAGTTCTTTCAAATCTTCACGATTTATTCGCTTCGCTAAATTTGGAAGACATTCTTTTTGTCCCTTATTCCATTTGCTACCATCTGATTTGATTAAAAAATCTTCTTCCTTCAAAAGTTCTATTGATATTTGTTTTAATATCGATTGAACAATTTCCTTATTAATCTTGGTACAATTACGAACTTTCTCATTATCAGGTCTGGTTTCGTAATTTTTTATCCATCGTTCATCGGTTTCGTTGAAATCTTTACAGTTAACTTTTTCCTTAATAAGCTTTGATATATTTTTATCAATTTCAGGAAACATTTCGGGATTGTGACAACGCTCAAGTGACACTAGACAAATTCTTTTAGTTGAAGGTATTCTCAATTTATCTTTTGCTATGTTGAAACCACAAATTTTGGAAACGCTCTCTATGTAATCGAGATAATCAGCGTACTGACTTTTTGAGGTGTTTTTTCGTTGAAACTTTTTACCATCAAATTCGTAACTACAACAAGGAAGTAAAAAGAATTTGGCTTTGTACGAACTTCTAGCGGTAATAACGGGTATCCAAGGAGTAAGTTCGTCAGAATGATTTCCGATAATCCAGTCTGCTTCAGGAAACAAGGAATCCGCCGACGGAGTTAAAGTTTGCACCTGAAATAATTAAACACATTTCTCCGATAAATTTTTGCACGTATTATTATATTAATATACGATCCAAAATAATAATAATAAAAATTTAACATAGAAACTGAGAACGATTGTTCATTTAATTAGTATTCAAAGAAAAAGTTAAGAAAGCATTTATATATATAAATAATATAAAATTTTGGCATTAAGAGAAATATGCTTTTTTAACTTTTTCTTTGAATACTAATTAAATGAACAATCGTTTTCAGTTTCTATGTTAAATTTTTATTATTATATATATATTATTAATATCTAGAGAAAAACGTAGCCATGAAACATGTTAACTAATGATTAAAGGTTGCTTATTTAGAAATTAAACAAAGAATAGCGCAGGGTCGAGTCGTTTATAATAAAAAGAAATCACTTCAATAAACAAACGGAAAAGATGGTCGGAAATTTTCTGAGATATGAAGAGCTAGTTAGACATATTATGAGCAGAAACAGGAGTAAAGGGAGTCAGAAGAAGGCCTAGATCAGATTACTGTTTGTAAATAGTTAAGGATGTGGGTTATTCTAGTTTTTGGGAAATGCGAAGACTGACTCAAGATAGAAAGCAATGAACCTTCAATTTTGTTGTATCAGGATAAAAACTCCAAATTTTTCTACTTCGGACGTCCATTCCACTGCCAGTATATCCTTCTTGATTTAGTATATGAACCAACAATCCATTTCCACAACCCAAATCTACAAAACTAGGCTTATGGCCAGGATCGTATTCTGTCCACAAAGCAATCAGATATGATGCAATAGCAATATCCTCATATACATATTTGTAAGGGTCTGTTTTTTCAGGCCACATCTGCAATAAACAGAAAAAATATGATGCGAAATTTGCTTCTGTATTTCATCAATAAAAACATGTTTACATTTTCAGATATTATTCATTAAAACATAAAAATAGTTCTACCAAACATTCGCACAAGCGCCTGGAAAAGCATAGGCGGTAGAGCGAATGGTAGTTTTCTCGATAAACGCGAATAACGAGAGAAAAATTGCAAATTGCAATGTTTAAACATTGTTTAAAAAAACTTGCAAAGTTTTATTGAGGCCATGAATTAAGTAATTTTCATTACCTGCACAATCTGTTTGCCATATTTGTCTTTTAATGAATGGTATAGATTGCTATACAAGTCAATATTAATCAAAGACAGTGAATTTTTTACATCTAATTTATATGCAGATTCCTGAGCCCATTTCATTAGTTTGGGAAACAGTACATCAACTAGCCAATCAGCACTGACAGTTTCGGCATATTCTATGCAATCTACACATATATTAATGGTTCCAGGAGCTATAAATTCTATATCGTAAGGAAAACGTGGGGCAGAAATCTTTTCATTCCTTTCAGCAACAGCAAAAAAAGTAACTATATTTAGGTTTTCATTTTTGTCAAACACAACAACTTCTACATTTTTCCTGTAATTGTTTTGCCTTGGTAACAAGATTCGCACAGATACAAATATACCATTTTGGCAATTCAAAAACTCATCCACAGAAGACTCCTTTAATTCACATTCCTTATCATATGGTTCAAGTATTGATTTAATGAAATCAGGTTTAATATATTCTTTACTTAAGTTTTCTAGCTTTCTTATTTCGTAGATAAGAGCTGAGAATGTAAAAAGTTCTGTTATTCTTTTAATGCTTCGAGTCTTGAATTTCACTTTTATAAATAAAATCTGCGATGCGCCTATTATTCTACGGTTAGCTAGATGGGGTCGTTCATGATACAGTAATAATGCTGACCAAAACTGATCAACAGAAATATCTTCATCATTTGTTACTAGTGGTAGTCGGAACATGTTTAATTCTTTTTGGAATACTAAAAGCAGTAATAAAATAATAAAATGGACAATTTTCAATAAAAATGTTTGTACCTTTTTTAAAATCCAGCCAGCATCATCATACGACTTTGATATCATTTGCTTTATTCTCTCCGGATCTGTTTCAGTAAGATGCTGCTTATAGCTCTGAAAATTGAATTAAACAATAATTAAAATATAAGAATAAATCAAAATAATTAATATATTATATATTACTTGACGGATACTATATTTATAAAAGTTCTGGGCGTCTCTTGGAAGCTTTTCACACTGTCTTAATAGGTACTTGTACAATGCTTTAGGACTATCACTTTGAGTATGTGTGCATGAACGAAGAAAAACCAACAACAAAGGTTTTAGTTTTACAAATAACATAATTTTGTTTTGCACTGTAAGGGGCAAGCGAAACTTCTAAAACATTTTTATTTCTAAAAACAAATTTTTGAACGACCTTTAGAATTAGAACTACTTTGTCAAATTGTTTGATTATATCTAATCGACGTACTATGCGATATATGACCTACTTACTGCTTATACACCACAGATTATACACATTTGAACTACAGGCGTTTAAAGTTAAAGTAGTCACTATTGTTTGATTTTTAAAAGACAAATGTTGCAATAATTTCTTAAAATATTAAAACCATTTAAAGATTGTTTATTAGTTTGTGACGTTTATCATTTTTGAAAAATTGGAGTCGATATATATATACACACTTGTCAAAACCAAAGTCTTTGCATAAAAAGATAACCTTAAATTAGTTTTTAGCACAAAAACTTTAATTTTACGGAATTTGAAGTTTACAGATGAAGACTAAAGAGAGATTCAATTAAATAAAATGATTTCCAAGCGGTTTTTACCGGTGAGAAGTATTTTTTCAGTGAGAAACTTCTATAACAGGTAAGCTATTAAATTAATGTCAGACTTTTTGATTTGTTCAAAACAAAAATTCAGGTACAAGCGCCCGCAATCAGTTTCTTATTCTACATCTAATTCAAATGAACCAGTTTACAAAGAAGGAGATCTAGGCACTTCTAAAGTGTTGACTGGTGAAGTTCTTTCAAAAGATCACTTCATTTTCAGTGCAATTGGAGCAACAGAAGAACTTCTAAGCTATTTAGGGTAAATACAATTAATTTTTAACATCTTACATATGAATACCATATTATTGTATTGATAGACTTGCTCGAGAACATGCTTTGGAAAATAATCATGAATATTGTGATAAAATAAAGCGGATTCAGACTGTTATTATTGACATAAGTACTGCCATATCTAATTTTTATGGGGATAAAAATAAACAAAATTTGTCACCAAATCATAAGAAGGAACTAGAGGACTGGATCATTAATTATTCTAAGCAACTACCACCTCCAGAACAGTACATTATACCAGTAAGTTATCTACATACTCAGTTTTCTAGTAAAAGCTTCAAACATGATAATTGCTCCATTTGATCTAAATGTGTAAAACTCACTTTAATTAGAGGTATTCTTCAAGATTTCTGATTTCTTATTGTTTTATGTTCCTATAAATTAGTTGTTTGTGACTGTATTTAAATGATATATTATATATTTATAACTATAACAAACACAAATACAAAAAGGTAATAAAAATCAGAATATTTCACACAAAATTTTATTATTAGAAATTTATAGAAACATATACTTTTTGACTTCTCGGTCATTATAAAACAGGAATACAAGAATACTGTATATGCTAGAGTTTCTAATAATAAATTTTTATGAGAAATATTCTGATTTTTATTATATTTTTATATTATTACAATGTTTCACAATGAACCCACTGCAGATTCTAAGTTATTAAAAACACATACACATCCAAACAAAAATGATAAAATTAACATTCAATTATTCAAAACTGTCAAACTGATGATAGAGAATAAAAACCAAAATATCTGATGAATGGCTAAAATATCATTGAATTTTATAATTCTGATAAATCTAGTATTTAAAGTAAACAGCAATTCATAATTAAATTAATGTATCTTCTATGTGTGCCAGAAAACGTTTTGAATCATTCATGGTGAAAGATTTCCCATTAATTCATATACTCACAAACTTTCGTACTTTTTATTTTTTTCACCTGAATGTTAAAAGCAGTTAAATTTTTAGGGCAGTGGAGTTGCTAGTGCATCTTTGCACATAGCCAGGGCAATATGTCGTAGAACAGAACGTGTTATAACACCACTTGTGAGAGATGGTGGGTTAGACAAAGAAGCACTAATTTATTTGAATAGATTGGCTGATTTTCTTTTTACAATTTCAAGAATAGCTGCAAAATTAGACAAACGCAATGAAAGCATATATATTCCTCCAAAACCTGATGAAAAAATCCAAGCTCAGTAAATTTCCTCCTATCCTACATTTATTTCCATTATTCTACCATTTTTTCATTGTAGAGCATCATATTTCACAAAAACATAAATTATTCTAAAGAAGAAACAATGAGCTGAACTGATATATGGCTTTAAGTTTATTTGTTTTATTATTTGTGTTAGTGGCAGAACAATGTCAAAACATTATTTTATGTAATATAATGTATAAGTTTTGTAAAAACAATTGGAAATAAATGTTAAATTAAATTAAATAAAATATTATGACTGATAATGTCCTCATTTTTAGAAGTGTTCATCACCTACTGTTACTTCCTTGTATGACAATACTTCCAGTAATGCATTTCCTTTTGTTTCTGTTTTAAACATGTCATCGATTTCCCTGAAATTCCCTGGGTCTGTTAAGAATACTATCATTAATGTATCACCATCACGATCTTCTTGTTCAATTTGCACATTCGGGATTTTTGAAAGTCTTTCTTTTAATCTTTTAGCATCTTTTCCATGTAATGTGACCCTCAACCTCATTTGAGCTCTCTCTATGGGTAATTTTTCTTGCAACACTTTTATTACTTGAAGGGCTTGTTGTTTAACACTTTGATTGGGTTTAATTGAGAAGTGGACTTCTCTCATTGCTTTTTCTATCATAGATACAGGGTAAGGTCGTTTTAACTCTGGGTTTACGCATTTGTCAGCAACCATGGTTGCAATTTCCTTAAACTGGTTTTCTAATTGACTATGCCTTTCTTTATCTGATACCTGAAGTTCACCTTTGGTCAAAATTGTTTTGCATATTTCAGTTTGATTGTCTGTTGCAAAAGCTTTTATTAAATCATCTTTTTTAGCCACTTCTCCTTTTGACACGTTTGTAAAAACAGTATGTGTTTGTAAAACTTCATCAATATCTTTTTCGCTGAAATAACACTTTTATAATATAAAACCTATACTAATAATTCTTACTATATTTACACCCCATTTCTCCATGATATTACTTTGTTACGATAACAAGCTATTTCAAATCTTTTTCCTGCTTTTTTTATTCTAACCACTGCAACATTTGTCAGACGTATTTGATTAGTTGGAGTAAATATTTTCGACATAATTAAATATGTACAAAGATCAACTAAAAAGTTTGGTTAATAATCTATGGTTAATATTTATTTATACTGTGTTTATACTTCTATTCATAGAATACTTTCTTCTGCATTATAGGTTATATCCAAAAATTTGAGTTTTTTCCAACGTTGCTGTATATATTTATATGTATATTAGAATAGATTGCATAATCTTTCAGACTGTATCTGGTTTTAATAGTTTTAGTTCGAAAATCGTAAGCCCTGATGCAACGCTGATATTTTTTATTTTTAGGTGTTTTTTCATGTCATAAATACAGTTTTCCCCATTTCTTCAATAAGAAACTGAATTTTAGTAACAGCTTTTGCCGATAGAATTCATTTCAATCTGTGTTGATAAACTTCTGAAAGGCTATTGGTCTACTGACGTGTAGCACATTTCGTGCAAAACGATCAGTTGATATCTAAAAATTTTATTGAACGTTGTTCCGTTGTGAATCGTTCGTTTTGACATTTGTGTTTTAAATTGTCAAAACATGTAAAAAAAACTAATTTGGTTTTAAGTGAAATTGATCGGTTATCGTTTGTTAGCATTCGTGGTTAAACCTTGTTAGTGATGCCTTTAGTGACTGTGCAAAGAAGCCCTAGTAGTAACAACTCACCTCAAGGTTTGGTAAGTGATTGCTTTTATTATTTTTAGTTTTAGTAAATTATAAGGATGTGTTTGTTTGTTTAATGATTATGGATATTTATCTATAAAGTATGTTGGAAATTGGCAATCATTTGTACCATATTCAATATTATATACATATATATATATTTATATACATATATATAAGGTAGTTATGTTCTTCCTGTTTATGTAGTAGTAGTGAATGTATGAAGTGAAGAACATGATATTTTTGATGTAATTTGTTGACATTTTGGTTGTCGTCCCACAATTCCTAAACTGGTATAAATTTAATGGTTATTGGCGCTGCAATTTACATGATTTGCTTTGTTTCTTTCTCGCATCTATATTTTAACGGGACTGTTGTTTTTGCTTCTACCAGAAGAGGCGCTGGCGCGGTCTCCCGGTAATATTAACAGAGGTAGTGGTGCCTTTGGCTTCGGCTGTTCTCTCAACTCAACTCAGTGTTAGTTACATAAATTGTGTTGTTAGTTTGTCTTCGTTATCGGTTGACGATGTGTCGTGTTTTTGATTTACCGTGAGCACGACTAACTAGTTGTGTTGGTTGTGGTGTAAAACAGAGTTAAATGTTCGATTAGTATCTTCTTCCAGAGGTTTTGTATTAGCCTTTTTCGGAAAGATGGACTATAATTAGTAGTGTTTAAAATGTTGTATGTTTTACCACCACCGAGGGCACCAAACTCTCCTTCGTCTTGGGAAAGTATTTTGTGCACTTCGGGAGGTAGCAGCAGTTCTGCAAATAATGCAGAGAGGCCAACAAATTGGAAACATAACAGGAAACACCCTTCGAGGGTAAAACTACGTACTTTGGAAATTAACATGATAGCAAAAGTAAGTTATTTGAAAAAATCTTTAGAAATTTTAGTAATTTATTGTCTTAAATAATGTAAATTCTACAAATGCATCATTTGTATAAGCATTATCCCCTATTTTTAAGGTTAATGGGTATGCTACGAATATCTGCTTGTACCTTTCTTTAAATGTACAAAGAAGTAAAACAAAGAAAAAAACAATATATAAACTGTATGTTTGTAGTTGAAAATAATCGATCGTAAAATAACTAGAAAATTAAAAAGGGGTTAGTTTAGACTTGCTTCCCGTTGCTCTTTGTTTTGTAGCAAATCAAAGTCAATTACTGATGTAAAACAGCATTAAAATTTTTTCTTTAGGGATTTGAAATGCTTGAATTAATAGCTACCTTATTATAATATTAAAATAAACAAATATGCAAACATTGCCTATTAATAGTTTCATTAATACAAATATGTTTGTGAAACGTAAATTTTATTAAAAATAAACATTAGGAATGCCTACCTACTATTTGTAACTTCATTAGCAACTGTGCATTTTATGTTTTAAATATACTAAAGCCCTTTCAAATTTTATTGTACATAGGTATACCTATATATCTTATCAGTTATTATTCATTGCATCTTTCAAATTATAAACATAAACATTGAAATTATCTTTAGAATTGCAGAAAAATATCTTATCTGTATGTCTTTGAAGGTTGAAGCTGATACATCTTGAAACGACATACCTAATTGAAAATTAAAACAAAACACTTGTTCCAATAATTTTATTGAAACAAGTGTTTTATTTTAATTTTCGATTATCTGTATGTGTTGGATACGTATATGTAAAAAATGACCGTAAGGACATTGTCAATTCCTCATTATCTGTCTATTGAATAAGCATTATAAACATTTTAGGCTATGATAATATTGTAGGTACTTGAATAAATATACCTTTTAGGTTCTGCTGTTAATGAACCTCAAATAATTACTTTTTATAATAAATAACGAGCGAAATAAGTAGATAGAATCAATTCAGAAATAAAAAATCAATGTAGGAAAGTAGATATGTACTAACTTTTTCTTCTAATTACTGTAAAATAATAAATAAATAATCCGTTTATTATTATACACATAATGACTACAATAATGTTCTAATCATTAGGTGTTAGATATCTATAAAGCTGATAAAAAAAGAGAATAATGCTAATAATCTTGGGGAGATATTTGTATGTATGTTGTTTATTTTATCAGTTATAACGATCTCAATTACAGATTAACATATTATGTAATCGTTGATTTTTTTTAAAATGCATCATTTTTTAATTCGGATGATACGAAGAATATTGTCTCCTGGAGTAAAGTATTCCAGAGATAAAGTAGTCCTCCATTCAGATGTCCCGACGGGAACTACCTCGGTGGAGGTCATCGATAAGTATAATTTTAGGGTTAATAGTAGATGCAATACTTTGGGAGTGGAATGTGGCAAGTAGGGAAATTAGAAAATTTAAAAATTGAGATGTAGTATGTATGAGTGAAGTCCAGAAGCTGGAGAACATCGATATTGAGGATATGTTAAGTTTAGTGGAAGGACAAGAAAACTTAATAATCGTAGAAGACTTCAATGCAATAGTAGGTGAAAGCTAAAGGAAATAGGGGAATTAGATTGATAGAATTCTGTGATAAACATAACTTAAGCGTGGCGAATACATTATTTAATAATCATGTTAGGAGGCGCTATATGTAGAAGATGTCAGATGACAGAGAGAAATCAGTTAGATTACTTTATTATTGGGCAAAGATTTACATTAAAAAGTGTCTAGATTCCGCAGCTAGTGATATATTAGGTCTTCAAGAAAAAAAAAAAAATTTTGTGTTTCATTCTCACCAGCTACTCGGGCACTGTGGTGCAAACCGCGATGCGTTAAACTAAAGACCCAGAAAACTTATTTGGTCTACTATTCAGTAAAGGAGGGCCGTCAAAATGCGATTTTGCATAAGCACATCATTATTTTATATTATATGCCCTACACACCAGCCGCTTATGGGACTACCGATTGTAAAGGTGATCCCATTCATTCTCATCGAATTTGTTTTATACTAATATAAATAATATATTTTATGATTATATTTATTTACCTTTGTTGAACTACAGTGCAGACAGTAAGTCTGCTTTATTCAAAGAAAGACGCTGCCTCGCATCGTTGACGGTTTAGTTTCCATGATTCATTGTTTTCGTTCTAAAATTACACTAGAGAACATGTGTTGATACGTGTGTCTCCGTTTTTCCGTACGGGTATGTCCGTATGAATATATGTTGTGTGCGTATTCTTCAATGCAAATGCATACATACTAACTGTACAAAGGGTCTTCGGCTCCAAAAAATATCTCAAAAAGTTATTCGTTTCTATTTTCCCCTTTTCATAATCGCTTTATTAAACTGTGGCGTGTTAATATTTTTTATTTTTCAAATATATTTATATTTCTGTAGATATTATTGTGTATTTGTATGTTTGTGTTGTAAATTTTATTGTTTGTATTGTATGTTATATCGTGCCTGTAAATATTCTGTTCTTGCAAATCTATTTCTATACTTGCTCTTTACCTGCTCTGTATCTATTCTTCCCTTAACGAGAATTTAATTGCTTCAGTACTTTCTTATAATCCCTCTTAACAATTCAATTCTGTATACTAACAGCATGCCGTCTATAATTCTTACTTTTCCTAATAACAATTTAACAATGGGTTTCTTCGGTACATTTGGGTTTTCAATATTGTATGTCATCGACCTTTTCAAATTCATCCCTACTATGACTAACAAACTCCTAGCTCCCCTCTTATCTATTTTTCTACAATATTATTTTAATAACTACAATCAGTTCTCTTTCGATCTTCCTGGCTACAACATTAATTCTTCACTTCGTTCAATTGTATATTCATTTTAATTCTAGTCTACATTAAATTTTATCAGTTAAATATATATTTATTTTTGGTTCAGTGCTGTTTATTTTCTTCGTCACCTATAACCTATAAACACAGAGAGTCTAAAAAACGAAAATAATTGTTGAAGGAATATTTATTGTTTTAATAATAATTTTCTTGTTTGTTCTTAATCTTCAATTTTCTTAAAACTAGAACATCCTACATCCCTAACTATTTGCCAACAGTAATTTACTCTTTTTACTTCTATTACTTTTTATAATATGTCTCTAACCGATCCTTTTGTAAAAATTGAATATATTCGACATTTCCTTGATAAAAATTCATTATTACCATACAAACAAGACGTCAATTTTTCACAAATTTATTAAAACAAGTAACAATTGTTTCGACAAACATTGACTTCCTCAGACTTGAGTACTTCTACTAGTAGTAATGTTTGGCCGTCGTCTTCCAAGGTTTATCCTCGACGTTTCGTCGCCACGCACGGACGACATCTTCAGGAGATATTACTGTTGCTGTAGTCAGTAGAGATCTGCTGTTTTAGTTGTCTATTGCTAGTGTACCTTTCAAATTACGTTGAATGTGGTCGCCTAATAATAGAGTCCTGTCGTGATGACAGACGTAAGCCTGAATTCATGTTCTACATGTTCGTATTTATTTATTTACTGTTTTTGTAGTTCGGTTATGCGGTGTTTTTGTACTGTACCTACGCGTCTTACGTAACCGAAAGTACGTTTTGTTTTAAGTTAAAATTCTCGTTTTTACGGAACCTATTTACAATTTATTTTTGATTTCCTGACCGTTTATTTTAAATTTATAATTTATTTTCCAGGCTGGCGGTTATTAATTAAAACAATGTTGTTAATTCATTTGTAACGTTTTAGTTTATTCAACCATCCTCAGACTAAAACTTTTCGATGATTGTTGCTCACAACAGTTTTTAACTTATTTTTTTTGGGCATACACTGTGTTTACATGATCAAGTTTAGTTACTTAATTTACTTAAGTAAAATAATTTACTTAAACTTATATTAAGTAACTAAACTTGATCCTGTAAACTGTGTGTCCAAACAAAATAAGTTAAAAACTGTTGTGAGCAACAATCTTCGAATAGTTTTATTCTGAGGATGGTTGAATAAACGGAAACGTTAAGAATGAATTAACAACATTGTTTTAATTATTGACCGCACCTTGTTTACAATGATATTATTGTATTATTCGTATCTACATTTAATGTTATTTGCATTGCATGTAAAGAATGTTAAAACGGTTTGTTGCACGTCTTATAAAGTCGTAAAGAACATTTTTATAAAAGAGTTGTGTAAAAACTTCTCACGATCAGATCATTTGGCAATAGTATTGATTACCCAACTGCAAAGGAAATAATGTTTCGTTGTTTATTTAAATCAATTTCGATGTGTTATGATTACAAGGAAAACTAGTGTTTAGTACTAATTCGGAGGACTGGATTAGTGAGATTCTGGACTACCTGGTTATTATTTCGTTCGGGGAACATTCAGCACCCCTGTGGACCTTTTATTGTAATGTGTTAGGGTACAAGCGTGAGAAAATGTTTTAATGTAATATATGTGTCGCAAGCATCAATTTTCAAAATGGGTAACAATCGATATTTATACCCAGAAATTTAATAATCGTCATTCTTATCATCACTTCTCTATATCTATACATTTATACATATAAATAAAATTGGAGTAAAGGGTCACAAATAAACCTTTTAACTCGTCCTTTTAAAGTATAGTATGCAACATTGGCATCAATCCCCGAATTTCTCTGTTGCTCGTCAATTTTAACTGCGCCCATGTGAATGTAAAATAGAATTCTAGGTTCTTGCCGCATAAGACGCGTCGTTCGCCTTGTGTGAAACAGCACTTAAACCTTTCTGAACCTTAGAAAGCTGTTTGGTAGATCGATGGACATGAAAAATCGCTCGCTTAGTCTAAACTTACCTTAATTGTTACGGAACCACCAAAATGAGTACCTACTTCGCGAAAATTTGACGTCTTATTTGAAATTAGATAATACGTTGATATATGTGCATATAAAAATTATACAAAACAATCAGGTGGGCGGTATTATATTTCGGTCAGAATATATAATCGTGTATGTAGTGTTTCGAATTATGACAATAGTGTATTGTACGTGTTATTTTTTTATCTGATTTAAAGAGTATCAATTAAAACCTACGAAAATACAGTTATCTTTTTTTTTATAACGACATAGTTCATACTCCCGCTAGCGTTTGCAGAGGTGTGGGAATTATGCTAATAATGTCAGTTGCGAGTTCGTTTAGTTTGTGTTCCTAAACACATAATGTAACTTGTAAAAGAAAATATGATTAACTACAATAATTGATATATGACGCGTGTAGTTTAACTGGTGATCGAGTTCGTCGTTGAATGTATTTTTTTTTACAAAATTAAAATTTATTGCAGTTCTCAGAATATAAAAATGTAATTGACGGTACGATTAATGGGATTTGAAATTTATTGGAGTCCGTGGGTTTGTGATACATACATTTAAAGTAGATGTTTGAATTAATTAAGTAATTGAGTGAATAATGAAAGAGCAAGGGACCAATTAACATTGTGGCTATGTTTTTCTTTCTTTTTTTTGAAAATTAGTTTGTTCGATTTTCATAGCGTTGTGATTATGGGTGGAATTGAAACTCTCTGACGGCCATGCCAGTCGAGATTACGCGATCTCTTTTAACTAAAATGTACATTTTGGTGATTTCTTGTTAATCTGAAAGTTTCGTGATGAATTTCCGTGCGGACCAAGATCTTCCAAAGCCTCAAAGTTTCGATTCATATTTTCAAAATATTCTAGAATAAGTAGTAGGTCACACATGCTGCTATGGGTTAGGACAAGTCCATAAAAAAACCGGCCATAATGTTAATTATCCTCATACTTTTAAAGATTATCTTAACTAGTTGAACCCGTCCAAAGTTGGACGGATGAATACCGTTATCGATGATGTGTAGTATTTACATTTTAAACATTGATCTCTTCCACACTGTAACTAATATTGACATTTTAATACGCTCAATACATCAAATTATTGGTGAGTTTTAATTTGACGTTTTATTAGTCAGGCTACTCCATGATGTTGTATCATGAAAGGAGATAGCTCCACAAAATTAGCTTACAAATCGTTAGCATCATCATTGAATAATACTTTAACGGGAAATAGGAATTTAAATTAGACCTCTTCAACACAACTATTAAAAAACGACACGTTTTTGTTTGTATTACTTTATTAAATTGTTATAAACGCAACTGTAGCCGCAAGAATAAATAAATGCAGGTAAAATCATCCTTATACATACTGTAACAACTGTCATTATTTTACCCGCTCCCCGACAACAGTTTTGTATAAATTAATATTACCTGTATTCATTTATTTATTCATACAACGTGAATCTCGCTTGAAAATGATAGCATACATGTGGTATAAAAACTATAGTTGCGCTTGTAACAATTTAATAAAGCGACACAGAGTACATGTCGTGTTTTTTAAGTCAAATTTCGTTCGTAAATTTGTATTTTTTTATATTTAAAAAAAGAGAAGGAATTAAAATTCTTATTCGTCTAAATATTAGGATCAAAGATCTCACATTTTTTTATGTGTATTTTTTTAGTTAAACGGAAATAAATGCTTGCAAATTCATACAAATGTGATGGGCTGTAATATTATAAAGGATAAATTTAAACTCAAAAAATCACAAAAAATCGTCTTGCAACTTGTGTGTTAAGTGTACTTTTTTTTTCTTTTAGGGATAGACATTGAAACCTTATTTTTATTTTTCTAGTTTAGTTTATTTCACTGTGTTGAGATTAGTTGAATATATTTATGCATTTGGTCGTTTGTCTGACGATTATAAGTAAAGAAAGGAAGTTAGGTTGTGTAGACGACTCGACGCATTGCAATGCAGCGTTGAATTACGGTATTATGTAAACCTTCGCCTGTGGAGAGGTCGTCTTGTTTAGAACATCTGCCGCAAGCATTGTAGTCCTTTGTTGCCATATTTTTAATCCTCATGTTGAAAGTAAACACCACCTCCAGATGACAAATGCTTACCTGCTGCCAGACTTTTTATTTCTGGTACCTGGTCGTGTAGGATTTTAACCAGGCGTGGAATCAGGAAACGGAAAATTTTTAAATCGGGTTGCTATAAAGTCCAGATGGCAGCTAAATTATTGTGACGAGATCAACTAGTTCTCTGACTGTTTGCATACGCTTTAAGCCCTCTCCTTTAGTATCTCGAATGGACTAATTTTTTTTTTTACTCTGACGGGTCGGGAAGGGAGAGAGAAAAATTGTGTTTTAATTATCTCAGCCTCTATTGAAACTACGACAATAGCGACAATACCAGCGGAAATCGTTCTTTGACTGCTACAATATTACCTCTTATGACTTTTGTCGTAATTTCAGCGGTTATCGATTGGAGGTGAAACAAACTTTTTGAAGCAACATTTTTTTTAATAGAATTGCTCATTTGAAACGTGTTTTTTCTGTATCATACGTAACATACAAATTTTTAGGAGAAATTCGTAAAGGACTTCTACCCTTTATAGGGGGACGGAGGCCATTAAAATGTAACTATGTCTGACGATGAGGGTAGGCAGGGGGACCTAGTTTTTGTGGTGTCCACAGAGATACCACAGAGATACCAGAGTATGTAGGTATTTTATAGCATAAGAACATTGAGACAGCATTTAATAATACTGTGGTATAGCAGTAATCCTGAAATAGGAAATAATTGTGGTCCGGCTTTCTCATTCTAACGCGACCTGATTCGCTGTCTTTTCCCTAGCCACATCTCTCTCTAGCAACCAAGCCGTGTTAAAGCGAGCACGTCGGACCACAATTATTTCCTATTTCAGGATCACTGTTATACGATAGTACTAAATGCGATCTCCATATCCGGAAGTGGCAGCCAGTAAATTTTCAAATCTCGAACATGCCTAGCTTTCCTAAAACGTTTAATGTACCAGTCAGTTTGAATAACCCTGTATAGATAAAACAGTTATCCACTAAACGTGAATGTTATAATACAACAACAGGTAGAGTACAGGTATAATTAATATTAATAATTAACAGTTATAATGTTGACGATATGTGTAAAAATTGATTACGTTTAATTCTCAAAATGCAGTGATTTTTTTGGTCATCTTACTTACATAATAGACGAAAATTAGTTTAAAAAGTATACAACCAAAATTGATTAATTTCCTTCTGCATACGTAACAATGAACAGGCTTCCATTAGTTAAAAAAAAAACTTGCTGGTAATCGAAAAGAAAAAAGAAACAATGCTCTATTTCTTCATTTGTTTTAACTGCTATCAGTGCGTTACATCGAATACCTTCAAAATAAAAAAAGTAGGTCACTGTTGTAACCACCAACACAAAATATGCACTGTACCTTCTTCTCCTCCTAATACACGTTGTGTACACGCAGACAGACAGACAGAAGAGTCAATAAAATACTTGACAAAATCTTTTGTACATTGCAAACATGCTGGCTAGTATTTATGCAACTTTTGTATGCTTGTACAAAAGGCTAATTGTAGTACGTAAGTATTCGTTTTGTTTCAAGTGTGTCGTCAAACTAGGCAAAGACCAACTAATATCATCATTATTGTTTAATGTAACATATGTAAAATAGCTGTTACTACGATGAAAGAATACGCTTCTTATAGATAATAATGAAATAATATTTTCCTAATCAAATAAACTTAGAATCCATCTTAGACATTATTACTAATACTAATAGTCGACAGTTTAGATTAGTGTAGAATGTTTGGGTGTTCGATGTGTGGCGGTATCCCGCCGAATAAAATAGAATATAATGTAATGTCAAAGACAAAAGAAGAAAAACAAATAAGTTTCGCGAAATTTTTATTGTCTCGACAATATTGTTTCGGTCGATTCGACCATTAACTAGAGAATACAAAAGATTACTAAATATGTAAAATGTGTTCAAACAATTTATACTATTAAATTACAAGAACCGTGGTGGGGAGGATAAGTTATCATTTATTCAAAATCAAAGGGGAATTATGGGATACTAATTCTAGTTGGTTATTTACAAGATTACATTTATTATGAATAGCTTTTCTTATTTCTAAATTTTCAAGGAGAGACAGTTTACTGCGTTTTGGGATGTTACAATGTAAAATTTTTATCTTATCCAAGTCTAGATGATGATTATTAGTAACGTAGTGTTCAGCAAAACCACATTTACTATCCTTTTTGTTAATGGCCTTATTATGTTCGGAAACGCGTTTTTTTAATAGACCTGCCACTCTATCCAATATAAATAGCATTGCACGAATTACAACCTAAACGATAAACACCACTTTTTTCTAAGGGACAATGGTTTTATTTTTACATAATATGGATTTTAAATTAACTGGACTATTTATATGATTTTACAATTAAAAGAATTCTCTAGTTTGTATTTGAATCTATGACTAATATTTTGACAAATTTTACACTACCAAACTTAGGGATAGTTTTGTCAATTACGACGTTGTTATATAATTATTTATTAGCAAACAATATTGTCGAGACAATAAAAATTTCGTGAAACTTTTTTGTTTTTCTTCTTTTCTCTTTGATTTGAAATGTTTCACAAAAAGTGCACTACTTAAAGTTTAAGTTTTATAATGTATATATATTTATGTGATAGAATGTAAAAATGTATTTACAATTGATGGACACAAAGGATGCCTATATACAAAAGAGAACAAGTACCTACAAACTAAACTTAACAGATATATACACAAACAGACAAACAATTATTTTTAATATTTACAGCCACTTAACATAAAAGGAGGGAAAAAATGAACTTTCATAGCCAAGCCCGGTTTGAAATAATCGTGAACGGTTTAGAGTACCTACTACTGTCAGACAAAAAAAATCGTGCAACAATAAACTGCAACGCCCGTCAATAGCCAATTTCGCTGCAATTGTTTTTCGTTCAACAGATTATTATTAATACGGGATCGGACGATTCGCATGACCACATTCTGTTTGGTCCGCATATTGTATTGTGTTGTTTTCCCTTTAAATAGAGCGTTAAGTTCAATAAGTACGGCGAAGAAGTTGGAACGATCGCAGGCAGCCGCTTTACAACAAAAAAATCTCCTTTGATATATATATATATAGGTGGTTAACAAGTAGTTAAGTTGGTAGCTGTGTTACGTTTTTGCCATGACGATATTTCAGTAGGTAATAGAAAGTTCACTCCAATTATCGCATAATTCGGTTGAGAAAGACACACCTTGTCACACTAATTTGACTTTAATAGGCAATATCCAGAGCAAAAAGTTGACCACTAATAATCACCTGTGTGCGCATGCAAAAATGTTTATGCAAAATAAGTGACGTCTAGAAAAAGACATTTTATAAGAATATCGATAAATAGAGCAACAATTTTTGTACAAATATACTGCTGTTTCACTACATCATGCCTATCAGGGAAAAAGAAAAACAATTAACGAGCGTGTTCAGTAACCGCAGCTAGGAAGGCCTAATGGGCCAATATTAAATGCGCATGCTTCACGAATCGGAAAATGTAATGAAAAGGAGCTAAAATAGATTAATATTAATAAGTTAAAGATCTGAATTCATAAGATTATTATTATTATTCTTTTGAATATATAATATAAAGTTTCCCAAGCGTCAGGTTTAGATTTGCAAGAGACTTATTTGATTAGTTTTAACATGTAGGGCCTATAGGGTGGTTTGTTTTAAAAATATGCTGGGGAACACTTGACTTATCAATCCGATTTAGCCTAAAATGAACACACACATTCCTTCAATCTATTTCCCTACTTGTTTGTCGAAGCATACATTTGTAAAGTTGTTTTTTATATAGGACTACAACATTGGTTTTTTAAACACTTTATAAATGGCATTGAACGTATTCAAGTTTTCCTCCCAACCATTCTTCTACTTTCCAATATCTATCCGGTCTTCAAGCACCGCCAAATAAATAGACAATTTTAAATTTTAGAACCAGTCTCGCGTTGATAATGCCCACGTGTGAAGTGTGCGAAACACGTGTCCGCTCATATAAAATTTAGTTAGTGGTAATTAGGATGTCTTTATTTTTTATTTTTTTTATTTTCTACAATGGAATTCTGATTTGGTGAAACATGTTTTAATAATAAGATAAATAAAAACATTTGCCATTGTTTATTCCACAATTTTATCAAAAGGCAATTTCGTTTCAACTATTATGCCATTATCAAAGTGAAATGTATAATATAAATTACGGTGGTACTTATATATGAGGGTTAAGGTTAAGGCAAACATTTATTTAATGTACTTTTAAGCTAAGCTACACTTCTAAGCTTTCAGTTCTCAATCCGTCTCCATCTGCTGTTTTATATTATGGTTGTAAATTATACCCATAGAAGTTGTTAGACATGTGGTCTAGTTCGTAGAAATATTTCGCCCCACCATTAGTGAGAATTCTAAAACCGATATGGGGCTAGATCGCCGGGTGAAATAACACCCGTACATTGATAAACTAAGAAAAACGCCGGATTACTGGCAGCGTCTTAATACTGATGGCCGGACTAGTGACATTCTGCTGTAATATGAAAACTAGATACCTGGATGTGTGCCCATCAAGTAAAAACTACTGGATAGATTTTGATCAAATTAGAATCGCTTCGTCTTATCTCCAATAAAAATTAAATTACATTTTTCATACACGTAGGTGACAACTATGGCCTTAATGGTGGCAACCGATACTGCGCATGCGCAGACAAAAAATGGATTGTCTTGTTTTGCTTTGTGCAAATTTGTGTCTAAATGGAACTTGCTAAACACACGGGCGAACTTGCGGGGATCAACTAGTAAAAAATAATTTCGTAAGGTTTAAGGAAATGGTACATTTCTATGAAATGTGTCGTTTTTCATGTAAATTAAGAGGATGACATGATAAATTATTACTGTATGATAGATAGCATGCAATCGTTTCGACAATTTGATGTGGACACCCTGTATATTATGGTTTTGACTGGACTGTATTGTCTTGTAACAAACTCATACTTGTCACCGTTTCGTGTTCCATTGTAATTCTATTGTCAGCTTTTGTTAGAACTTGCCGAGTAGTGTTAGAAATTGACATCGTTTAAGAGCCAAGTAACACATTAGTGGCCGACAGGTTTCTTTAACTCAAACAGGATACGGCGGGAAGTGCAAAAAAAACTTCCCGACATATATGGACATCCGGCAAACTTGTCCTCATCATTGACATTTGAACAGTAATGCAGTTTGTTTGGTTTGCTTTGTTTTTATTTACGCATGTGCATGGATAGCTAACGGGACTGGTTTAAAAATAGCGAGATGAAATTGGATAAATATCCCTATTGAACACCCTGTCCCAATTATGCACACCTTTGATTTATTGTATTTAATAAAAGATTAATTAAATAACAATGCTCTTTCAGAAAGATAACGTTACCCATAAAGTATTTAACTTTCATCTGATAATAAATTATATAAATTTCCCAGACGATCTTGATCCGTACTTTTCGACGTAAACAATTAATGTTTGGAATGTAGTAAGTAATCATTTAGTAAAAGTAACATAACACGTGGATAAATATTATTTTTCGAATAAATAATTAAGTAATTTAGTTTCTGTGTCACAAAATATATTGGAATTTCTTCCATATATGTTTCGGTTGCTACACCATTACAATAAAGGTACATTTGATTTAAAAATATCTAATTATTATTGTAAAGCTTTTAATAGGGCCCCAAATTCAGTCTGGTTGTTGATGATGATTCGAACGTTTATTTCTAGAATTTCTTGCTTTTTGAAATTTTCGATTTTTTATCCCCACGCCTTGCATGTCCACTCCTCTGCTACCACCACAAAACATTTGTTTAGTAAGGTCACGCCTCTTCTTCAAGCGTGTTTTATTATTTTTTTATTTAACCAAACAAAGTACACAAATGAAGAACAGGAAATTAAATATGTATATATGAATTTCTAAAATAATGTAAAAGTTATGTCATAATATAATAAGTCAGAAAGTTCATACGCCTAGGCTTATGACAATACGTCTGTTTGCATGTTTTATAATTTATCATAAATACAAAAATGGAATCAACAGAAACAACTACTCCGAGGGCTAATACCCCTACCGGCATTGCCTTACACTGTTGATTCGGGAAGATTCTTAGACGAAGATACGAAAGATTAAAATCGGTTCGCTGTGCCTACTTGGTAGGATGCGTTCCAAAGGTGAGATCTGCGATCCTTAATATATAGACGAACAAAGATTTTAATTCTTTCTTCTTTTGGATATAATTTATCATGTCATTTTCTGATAACTCTGATGTTTAATAAAATGCGTATTTTTTTTATATGATTGTTTCCTGTTGAGACCTCGTATGTCCGAATGTAGTGTTATGTGTTTATGTGGGTCTAAGCCATTAATAAGTATTAACACAATTATGGACTTTTGTTACACAGCACAGTTTAGGTTTGCGGTTGAAATGAGGTCAAACAAGCCATAAAGGCGCTTACAACTGTTTTTTGTGGTTTAAAAGAGATTTCCTTAAGTTAAATATTTATAATGGAGGATATTTTTGTGTAAGTAGCACAGGATTTGATTCGATTTCAAATTTAACCGTTTCAAAATATAGAAACAATCAAGAAAAAAATTGTGGGTAAGGATTTTTATACTGAATCATCGTCGTATTTATGAGTTTAACATTTGGAATTAAGGTTGTTATATATTATAATACTTTTAAAAGGCATTGAATGATTATTTACTTCAGCAACTAATACAATCTCATAACAATAACATAGTGAGTGTTTGTACTTACTGCATTTTAATTTGTCATTTTCTATAATAAAAAATAATCTACGATAAAAAGATATTGGTGGCCATTTTGCAGCTTAACCCAGAAAACAAGAAATATAACAGGAAATAGTTCTAAAAAGCTAAGAAAAATTATTAATTGATGTGCAAATTGACTTATTGGATACGAAGCACAAAAAAGAATATAAATGGACAAGTTCCACTAGTGTATTATCAACTCGACAAATTTGTTTCAGCCTAATAAGGCCATTTACAATAGAAATACAGATGATTACTAAAATTAAGAACTACTCCCTGCTATTTACGTAACTACAAATTGAAAAGTAGAAGGGGGGAGTTACGGGTGGTTAGTTCTAATTGTTTGTTAACTAAGTTAAGGTTATTTAATAGCTTTCTTAATTTCATAATTTTCTAAAAGAGAAAATTTTCTTGATTTTGGAATGCTTGGATGTTGAAGTTTGAAATTATTTATATCTAGAGAATGACGCTAACTCAATACAATGTTTAGCTATCCCACTGGAATTACATTTTTTGTTTCTTATAGCTGCATCATGTTCTGAAATGCGTTTACCGATAGCTCTGCCTGATTGTCCAATGTATGTAGCGTCACAATTGTTACAAAAAACTTGATAGATACCCGATTTTTTAGACTGGGGAACACTAACTTTAAGATTACATATCATTAAACCAAGATTAGTGGAGTTAGTTTCGATTATATTACAGTTGAATTTTGTAAAAGAAACTTGTATTCATAACTAAAATTATTAACATATTTGAAAGGACAAAAGATAGTTTTTTTTTTGTTGACAAAAAGAAGAATTGTTGTATAATATGGTAGAAACTTGTTTTTTCAACTTTTTTTTAAGTAATTTATCAATAATCAAGGGGGAATAACCATTGACAAAAGCAATATATTTAATAGTCGATAACTCTGTATTGAAATCTGTATTCGATAAAGGTATGTTAATCAGTATATTTAGTAGGGATGAAATACTGAATGCTTTACTTGTTTGGGATGTGAAGAATTTGCCGGAATAACTGTATCAGTTGTAATAGGTTTACGAAAAATAATAAACAAATTTATTTGATTCTTTTTTCAAAGATATGTCCAAGAAATTGATACTATTGTTAACTTCTTTTTAGATCGTAAAAGATATGTTGTTGTTCAAAGAATTTAGAAGTAAAAGGAAATTATCTAATTGATGTTCTGTACCTTTCCATATACAGAAGAATTATTGAATGACAATAAAAACGAAATAAAGGAAGCATAGGCATATTATTTATTAAATACTTTAATGGTAATAATTCCTTACGTGCATAGTTAGATGCATTAATGTAATTGCCCTTTACAAAAGGCAATTTCAACTGTTTATCACGGTAACTGTAATTGACACTTAACACTTTAAAATGTTTACAAATAACTTTAACATTGTCATATTTAGAATGGATAGTTCGCCCATTAAAATGATTAGCTATAACTTAAAATGGGTACTCGGATGTTTAAATCATTTTCCTCAATTAACATCAATTCGGGGAGCATCAATTTTACGAAAGTCCCTTTTTTAATAGATGATTAGATGTCTCAGAAACTGTTATATTCACAAGCAAGAAGTAGAAAATTAAACCTACTAGAATCATTAGAAATTAAAAAAGCAATTTTATCAAAAAAGAATGTAACAAATGATCAAATCGAATTGACTACATATAATACACCTTTATTATTAACAACATTGTAAAAAACATTAGCCCTCGGAGTAGTTGTTTCTGTTGATTCCATATTTATGTTTATTATATTGCTTGTAAAAGCCTTTCTGCCAGCGCCCACCTGATGCAACCCGATAGGTCGAAACCGGTCGAGGGATATGGCCTTCGGTGCGCTGTGCCTACTGTGTAGGACGCGTTCCAAATGTGGGATCTGTGATCGTTTATAATTAGACGAAAAAGGATTTTAATTGCTTCTTTTTTGGATTGTTAGGAAAATTATTAAATTTGTGAAACTTTCTACAATGTTATATTTTTACATTTACTTTTAGCGCTTCCCCCATGGCGTTAAGCTACTTTTTCAACTTAGTCTGTAGTTTCGCATATAATTGTGAAAAAACCGGAAATGAGGAGCTTTTAGGTTTTAACCGGCCGTCAGTTCTGTTAATTATGTAGGCTTTTTTATATATCATGCTTTCATTGTGGTTCACCTGGATTTGCCATCCGTTTGTAGTTAAGAATTAAGGTTTAAATACGCATTTGTTTCTGCCCTATTATTAGTGCTGTTACCTCCAGACTGAACCGAATAAAAACAACTTCGACCGCTAATCTGTCGTTGTGCGTACGTAATGTGACAAGTCTGTTGGTTTATTATGTTAAAACGCAGTCGTCAAATCTTGCCATATTGGGAGTAAATCGATGCTCGTTGACTCAATTAAAGGACAATTGCTTTTTAGGGTAACCGTGTTGCTAACGGATGGTCATTGACGACGATCTGACCGTCATTGTACCAAAATAACACACAAGTAATTATTAAATACACCCACTTACCCATTATTATTATTCGGTGCCCCGCGAATGACCAGTATCAATAATACCAATTAACGTCTAATTACTTAATGTTACGGGCAATTATTGCTCTCTCTACATATTTATACTGAAACAAATACGAGATTAATTACAATTATTATAAAACGTGACGTGACTGGCACGACTATCGGAAACTACGAAAATGTACAATATTCTCTTAAATGTTGCATATATTTGAGTTAGTTGTAGCCAGAGACGTGATTATAATATGGACCGCGCGTAAGCAATATTCTCTGTACTAGAAAATGATGTACTTTGGGTATGCAACCAACAATGCACATTCGGGGACACATTTAAGTTTACCATGCGCTAAACGGAAATTTACGGACTTGTAAGGATTGAAAATCATTTACAATAGCATTTAACATACAAACCAAATATATTGAAAACATAATTCTTTAAAAAAAGAATAATACTGCTGTTTACAATAATATGTGTGCTATAAGTGAAAATAAAGATAATTAGTAACGAAAGTAGATTTCTCGTTGTGGGAATGATTAGTGTATGAAGTTGATAAAAAAGATGTGATTATTATTATACTAGTTTTATATTACTTTAACAAATAATAGTTCATAAAAGTGTTCACAAAACCTTGTGTACAAGAAAAATAGTGTTGCACAACATTTATTTGAAATAACTACACTTAACACTTCAACTGCCTCAAACACTCTGAGTGATGTTACGAGCGTTCTTAATAATTCTCGCGTTTCTGTCCCATAATTCGCAAAATGTGTTGCCTACCCAAATGGTATCACTTTATAAACGCAAATACCTAGTGCATAATGTCACATCTTCCAGTGGCAGCGCGTGTTCTGCAAATATTCACTCGCTTATTTTGTGAAAGTTGATTTTGTTCTGTTAAGCTGAAATATTCTTTTTTGTCTTTCTTGCTTATTCTATAAATTCTGATGCATTTATATATATTTCAACATATGTCTCGTTTAAAAATATCAATGTTTTAACAAGAAATTTTTCTTCGATATGCGTCCATACACTGAGTAAATTTGTACATAATAATTGTTATAACAACATGTTAATTTACAATTCGCTTGTCTCTGAATGGATCGAAAGTAAATTCCACCTGTTTACTTTTTGAGTTTATGGACGGACGTATGAGAAAGCCTTGAATGTATTTGATTGTCTAATAACTAGTTTTTTGTTTGCGTTGGTGACAGTTAATTTAGTTTAGTAACACGTGCTGCATATTACGATTTTTTGCGCCTTTTTCAATCATATTAAACACCTTTACTATAGAAAAAATTGGCTAGCTCTTTTACGTTAATGGTTTTGGAAAGGTACATTTTTTTTCCTTGTCAGCTAAGATATTTATTTACAATACTGTTGACAAAAAAATAGGGTACATAGAACAGTTAAAATAGAACTAGATACAATAAAACAAATAGCTGTAAACAATGGCTATGATACCAAAATCGTCGATAGTATCTTAAACTAAAAACTTAAAAATAAAACACGCCTACTACTCTGTAACCCTTCAAATTATTCATAATCCTTCCAATAAAGTATTTTGCTCCATACACTACGTTAAAAAAAACAGTCAAATTATAAAATCACATCTCAAAAGATTAGGTATCACAGCTATTGTATCCAATAAAAATACTGTTAAAAAACTACTTGTCAATAATAAACCTAGATAATAGTGGCTTTTATAAAATTCAATGCAATGATTGTGATGCTGTGTACATTAGTCAATCAGGCAGATCCATTAACACTCGTAAAAAAAGAGCATTTAAAATTAACAACAATTGTACAGGTATTTCTACACATTGTATTTCAAACAAACACAATATTAATGAAAATTTTCAAATACTACACATACAACCAAAAAGTAAGAAATTAAACTATCTTGAAAATTTAGAAATTAAAAAGGCTATGTACAACAAACATAAAATTGTAAATTCCCAAATAGAAACATATTCAAACAACTGCCCTTTACTATTGTTCAAACTAGGTAATTATGAAATTTCCCCATCATTATTATTCACTATAAATATGTTTGCGCACATTTATATATTTAGTAATTCTGCTTACTCTTGATAATGACAGACCCCTGTCGAAACAATTATCAAGTTGCGTCAATAAACCTGTGAAAAATATACCAAGTGTTTTATTCGTTTTATTATTTCTTGGAATGTTTTACATCTCTTCTGTTTTCATTTCGAGCGTTTCATCTTTCTCTCCCCAACCAACTATCCACCCTCTATCCTGAGGCTTTGCACTAGTACAGGTTGGAGGGACAGCCTACAACCAGCATTAGTAAATGGTGGGTATGAAACACGCGAAATTCATTAATTTCTCATAATCATTGATTTTGTGTAATAATAGGTAGCGCGAAAGTGACTGTTCTCGCCCGTTATTCGCAATGATTTCTTGATGTCTGTAGCTGGTGTATTTACCGAGTTCAGTGATTAGTGATTTTGACTTTCATTGGTTAAGTGTATGAAACTTTCATTTTTTTTCCATTATGCTATTGTTGATGCTTACACGCATTGTTCGTTCTCGTTTCGTATCTACAGTGCGACGATTATTATCTAAACAAACAAAATTTGATAAAGTATGTGCTTCAGAAATTTATAGAGCGTCAAATTTAACAACGCAGTAGTATACATAATACATATCGCATCATCGTAGTCTGCAATTTTTCACAATTAATTTCACACCGTTGAATTGACGGTAGCATAGAAGAAAAAAAGGGAATTTTAAACATGATCAACGATCAATGAGTAAAAGACTTTGTATGTTCTTCTAGTTTGCTTAGTGGAGCGGAAAATTCGATTTGATATTGATGGTTTTTATTGTCGTCGTGGATTTTTTCATCGCTCCTTTAAGACGTGTGTATGAAAGATCAGGCATTTTGAGAAATGGCTAGACAACTGAGAAAACACCACTGTTATTTTTAGGGGCTGTCTAAAATTACGTCATTTGTTTGTTTAGCGCTTTTCTGCTACATAACTTCTCTAAAAGTTAAAAGTGCACATCGAGTATTATCTGTTTTGTTGGAGAAGATTACAATTGTGATTATCGAGACTAATTTACCGATAACACTTGTAGAAATTCAACTAAAGTTTACTCAAGTAATTATGAAAAGAAGGAGAGTGAAGTGTGTCTAATTTTTTTGTCACTTGTGTATACTTAAAAGGCCGACAGGGTTGTTGACTTTAAAGAGAGTTTTACAATGATAATATCACTTGACTATGTTTGACTTGAAATTACCTTTTCAACGATAATTTGAAATTATAAGTCCTGTAAAGCGATTCTGCCATGATACTCATAATATTATTTTTTTTTCTTCTGTGTGATCAAATGAACCTATACCTACTAGTATAATCCGTTCAAATTTGCATAGCACTTTAGACAATCAGGGGTTTCTCTTTCTATCACAATGTTTCCCAAACTTTTTTAGGCCATGCCCCACTTTAACATTTCTAAAATCTCCATATCCCCCTTTTATAATATAATAAGCATAAGTATTTTATTTGTTCTTTTTATTAGTAATATAAATGATGGTTTTTAGAATCAATTTCTGTGAAATTATTTTCAAAACAAAGAAAATGAACTAAAATATGATAAATAACTGAAATTTGAAAAAAATAGATTTTTTAAAATAACATAAATAGAATTCAATACGTAACAGTAAATCTCTACAGCACATATAAATAAATACATTAAATCAAAGATTAATTGACAGATACTTATTTAATATTACAACAAGGGGTTGTGAAACAATATAAGAGTTAATTTATGTCAATTTTGTGCAAAAATGTCGTTACTCAGCGAGTTTAAAAGATCCTGAGTTCCCGCGACAAGAGATACAACATAGTGAATAGCTGACAAGTTCACTTAACGACTCCAATCACTCAGTTGAGATTTTGGTGGCGTCAAAAGAATTATATTTAATAAATTAAGCCCCCTATTAGTGAAAAACTGTTTTTTCAATAAATTTGTCGTTTACATCAAGCATTGCATTTAAAAAGCCCATGGCGAAGGGGGTAAAGTCATGTCGGGTCAATTCTCAAATTGCCCCCCTCCAACCATCGAATTGCCCTCCTGTTTGGGAAACACTGCTCTATCATGACCTCACTTAAAATAAAGAATAACATACTATTTGTTCAGTTATTGCCCACCTGTAACAGGAACCATACATAAATATAATGGATTCCCCGAATAATGGGATATTTCTTCGGAAAAGTACCACGACAAAGTAAAAAAAAAGGAATGCCTGTATCAACATTTGTGAAATGAACAGAACCAACCAAAAATTTATTTGAATAATAGGTATATTAACATACATGATATGTTTTCTAAAACATGTTTACAACTAAATGGAACATTATAGAAATAGCTAAAGGTGGAAAGTTTCACCAGTTTTTTTTTCAACTCGACAATTGATTCGATTCTACGGGATCATTTGCAGAGTAAAAGTTGTTCTGAAGTCAAACATATAAGGTACAACCTATGTATAATTTAGTAAGTATAAGGGGGAATGTAGCATAAGTTAGGTACACTACAGTTAAAAAAATTAGTTTTCTCTGTTTTGCCCTTCGGGAGCCGTATATCAGTATATGGATTTACTCAAAATCATCGTTTATTTTTCTGAATAACAAATAAGCAAAAATGGTACCCTTTTTCACATAAACCTCCAGCTTGCACTGACTGGTTTAACAAATAAGTATTAAAAAAATTAGGAATATGCGTGATTACTGTATGAGTTATCGGCGGCGGCATATAACAACCACAAATGTAGCCAATTTTTGCGACACCGCTGCGGGCCCGTACGGTAAAAAGTCGCAAGTGTGCAGCGGGCCTTAAAACGATTATGTTGTAAGGTTGTGGAGTGGAGTTTATTGTTTTTCTAGATGTTTTTATAACCTCCTTTCACTATCGCACCCCTAACGGAAACTTCTGGTTCCGCCCCTGGTATTTTTTTGTCGTTCATTTATATGAGAATTGTAAATAGTTTGGGTAACCCTAAAGAGGCTTGTTGTATAACAGAAAACCGTTGCAAGGTTGAATTTGGATTTTTTTTGCGGTCTTTTGACAGAAATGTTGATACAATAGTTTTAAGTTGTAAGGTTGTGGAATGGAGATTAAATCGCTTGGGTTATTGTTTTTCTAGATGTTATTATACCCTCCTTTCACTATCGCCCCCCTAAAGGAAACTTCTGGATCCGTCCCTGGTATTATTTTTATTGTATATCGAAAGTAGTTAATATTTCAATCATTCATTTATATAAGAATTGTAAATAGTTTGGGTAACTCTAAAGGGGCTTGTTGTATAACAGAAAACCGTTGCAAGGTTGAATTTGGAATTTTTTGCGGTCTTTTGACAGAAATGTTGATAGAATAGTTTTTGAGGATATTCGAGCGTGACAATGGGTAGAGTGCGGAGTTTATTTTCGGCACGAAGTCGTCGAACTCTGGCTGTTGTGGCTGTCACAGTCCTAACAACAGTACATGCAAACCATGCCAGAAAATTGACGGGGGTTGACCGAAAAATCAATACGCCTAGAACAAAGGCGACAGGATTGCGTGATACGTCACGTTGGCGGCAAGGGAGAATTCGTGTAGCATTGAAAAGTTCTCTTTGTGATATTAAAATCGTTTGTTTGTGCCAGAAGTTGCACGATAAAAATTAGGTAGCACTTAATGTTTTACAAATTCAGAATTATATGGGTTAGTACGAGTTCTGTTGCGAATGTTTTTTATTCCGTTATAACAGGAAGTAGACCGACTAAACTCATCACCAAACAACCTTTTGTCATTGGAAATACATTCACCATGTTGAACTTTAATTAAAAATCACAAAGTTTTAAAAATATTTTATTTTGTGGACACCACAATATTGTTTCGCCAAACATTGGCTTCATCAGGTGATGATTTATCAAATTTCGATCTATACAAGATATATATAAACTTAAAGGGGGGGATGTTATAGAAAAATATTTAACCAAGGTGAATTTTTAAACTCTATTTGATGCTTGATCTTTTTTATGATATCTGTTAATTTCTAAGCTCTCCAAATAACTTAATTTTGAACTTCTGTTTTGTATATGTTAAATTTTATAATTTTTACTTGAAATTATGATTTTGATTAATTCAGTGGATTAAAATGGATTCTACATACGCAGAACAAGCTTGTCAAATCATCACCTGATAAAGCCAATGTTTGGCGAAACAATATTGTAATTTTATGGATTTTTTAATTTCAAATTGTTCAAGTAAGTCTCACCTTTTTCCTTTGTTTTCTGCATGTGATAATTGTATATTTTGTTCGTCTAAAACTTAAACTAAATATTACAAATGACCAACGGGAATTTCAGAAATATCCTGTTGTCGATTATTTCTTGGGTTTTCCAACAAACAATGGTTGAACACCCCTGTTCCAGGTATAAATAATTTATACTGTAACATTAATATTGCCGAGCGGTGTGGTCTAGTGCTCTAGATCATTGCAGTCCGGCTGCTCTGGTCCAAGTTTTCTGTGGTTTCCTTGGATCATTTAGGCAAATGCTGGGGAAGTAATATTCCACAGATAATCTTTCACTTCATTTCGTCCGTCTCATCTTCCTCTCCCTAACCACACCACCCATCCATTCCCATGATTCTTGAAAGGAGGTTGAAGAGGGCCTTATGCTCTACACTTCAGCTTTGCACTAGAGTGTAGATCGGAGGGACGGCCCGCCCACCAGCACGAGTAGCTGGTGGGAATGAAACACAAAAAAACATTAATATTTAGTATTGCATTTGTATACTCGTGAACAAGGCTTAATAAGCCGAAACATATGTAGAGTTTCTAATACAAACTGCTTGAGACATTTATTTGAAATTTTATTTGTTTATTGTTATTGGGATAGGAAGTTATCTGGATCTTTCTTCGTTAACCATATCCTCTCTATCAATTAATTAAAATTCAATGAGGGTGCAATTGCTCATTTGATCTCATTAGAATGCCACCACTTGTACTATCTATTTAAATCATACAAATTTAAAACTAGTAAAAAAAAATAACAATTAGGCGGCAATACAAACAAGGCGTCCGTTTTTGATTTTTGATAACTTACGAGTGAGATTTGTTTATATATATATTGCCCTCACCGCTCATGAGTTACTAGTACTAATTAATTGTAAAATCAATAATTTGACATATATTTTTTTCTGCAATTATTCCGTGTTGTGATCCCGATAAATGTGTTATAAGTGCTATTCCTGGACACAAAGGTACCTTCCATAGCGGCTATTCGGTTTCTCAACTTTATACTTGGCGCCAAGTGTACACTATTAGATTTTTGTTTATTGTGTGCGCATTTGATTTTAAGCTTTATTTAAGCTTGTATAGAAGAAATGTTGAAAATTGGCTTCAGTGTGGGCGAAGGCACGCCAATTTTTACTGCGTGCTACTTATTTACAAAGTCATTGTAAAATATAAACATACATTGCTGGAATTTTGAGTTAACAGTATGTATGTATTTTTGTTTCTTTTAATATAATAAGTAACTGAATATCTGCATTTTTGTTAATTTTGTTTTCTTTTTTCGTTTCCGAAATAGAATGTTGTTTTTTTATCAAAATAATTTTAATCATAAACAAGAAGTAACACTTGATTTTCGTTGTTGTTTTCATGAATATACTTTATGTCCGACATAGGTGTGGCTGCTACCTGTAACTAAGCTCAACAACCCCGGATTTTTGAGTTTCAACCTCAACCCCTGACATTTGATGCAGAAAACTTTCCAATACAATAAAAGTTTAGCCAAAGTGTTATAATCGCGGAAGTTTCAAATACGTAGTGTGTATAAATAAGTTAAATTTCATTTTCGCTGTAAACAAAATTATGAAAAACTAATATTATACACGAACAAAATAAATTTTTAAATTACTTTGTAAAAAAGTATAAAAGTAGTTTAAATATAAATATAAATATGGAATCAACAGAAACAACTATTCCGAGGGCTAATACCTCTACCGGCATTGAATTACACTGTTGATCCCGATGGATTCTTGGACGAAGATATAACATATTCAAAAAAGAAGGAATTAAAATTCTTATTCGTCTAAATATTAAGATCAAAGATCTTACATTTGGAACGCGTCCTACCAAGTAGGCACAACGAACCGAAAGCCATATCGAGCGCCCACCTCATGAGACCCGATAGGTCGAAACCGGTCGTGGGATATGGCTTTCGTTTCGTTGTGCCTACTTGGTAGGACGCGGTCCAAATGTGGGATCTTTGATCTTAATATTTAGACGGCTAAGGATTTTAGTTCCTTCTTTTTTGAATAAAAGTAGTTTATTTATTTTCCAAAATTACTTAACGATTTACATATTTAATTAACTAACGCACGGGGCGATTTCCGAACCCTCTCGGAAAAACCGGACGTAAAACAACCCTAACGTATGAGTACTTGGTAGTTGAGAGATATGCTTACATATACATTTAATTTACAATGAATTCAGTTAGCGGAAGTGATTTGTATCAAATAAAGCATTCACCTTATACAACATGCCTAATGAGTAAGTATTTTTGTTATATAACTTTTTTTTTGTTGGTTTACTTAGGAAACTCAGAGAGTTTGTGTTATCTAACAATCGATAGTTATGTTACAATGCATGACTTATTTATTGAGCTGTCATTTATCTTGTGTCAGCCCATTATCAAAATACGAAAATATATTCTGTTCGAATATTGACATTATACAAATGGGTTTCTAATTGATATATAAATATTAACTAAATGTGAAGTTGTTTGACTGTAGCGTGACTAAATCATAACAGAAAGGATAAAAATGAATAAACAACCTTGCGGATTGTCATTACCTTGCTTACTTTGCTTATTAATATTCTAATTTCTATGAAAATTATGCTGTTACAAAATTTATTCTAAATACATATTGAATATCATTATTTATGGATTGTATCGTATTTACAATAAAAAAAAGAAAATACCAAGCTACTGTCGGTATGTAAGAACAAATAACATATTATGTTATACACACACGTATTGTTTTGTTTCCATTTTAGTAGGTAAATATGGTTTACAATGGAATTCTCTGAAAGTTAATAACAAAATGCTGATTTGTCATGTTATCGCGTTATATAATCTTTAAAACATAAATATTTTTTTACAAATGTGTTTCAAATTATTGATCTAAAGACAAGCAATTATATTATGTGATTATATTCAGCAGTGTCACATCATTCGATGGGTTATGAGTATCTATGGGAACAAATGGAGGGAGAAAGTGTCATATTTGGAAATTTACAAAAAGGATTTTTCATTTAATTTCAATTGTTTAGTATATTTTGGAATAAGTCATGTTAGGTTAGGTTAGATTATGTTAAATTTAAAATTTCGACGGTGCACATATTGTAAAACATTATTATAACTTCAATAAAACACAAATAAAATGTTCACGATTTATTCTAACCTCGACAATTGTTTCGGGCATTGCCAATAGTATAAGTTAATGTATGAAGATTACATATTTATATACAACTACAGATCAACAGCGGGGATGAAGTGTGTCCTAGTTCTAGTTGGTTATTTACAATATTTAATTTGTTGTGTAGACCTTTCATTGTTTCTAAGTTTTCCAACATGGTTAATTTTTTTCTTTTTGTAGTGTTAGAATATAAGATTTTTACATTGCTATTGTCTATGTTGTAAGGTACAATGTTCGGCTATTCCTGTTTTTAAACTATTTCTATTTATGCCATACACATGTTCTTTTATTCTTGTTGAAATTGCTCTGCCTGATTGACTCATAGGGTAACATATAAACACCAGTTTTTTCCACGGGGTCTGTTTTCTTTTTATTATTTACTAGTAAAGATTTTAATGTTAAATTCTTAGTTTCTACAACTGTTAATCCTAGTTTATGTAGCCTATTTCTATAGATACGTATTACTTACAGAATTAACATAATGTAAGGACACAAAATTTTTGTTGTTAGAATAAATACTCGGATCATCCTTGTATAAAAGTTTCCTGACTGATTTAAGTTAAGCTTATATATTTTTTAAATGTATTTATTATGCTTATGTATACTTGATAGAAAACAAACCCTGTTGCACTTGATCTATAACGTTGGTACAGGGAAAAATAATGCCTATGTAGAATTCATTTCCCCAAATGAGTATTCGTATTGAAACTGAAACTAATCGGTAATTAGTGAGTGTAGGTTTTTGGTAGATTTTGTGTTTTTAGTCTCAGCCTTCAAGCTTAAATTATCAATAAATTCCAGTCAAAAAACCTTTCTTATAGGAACAAACTCCTAAGTCTGAAAAGTAGAATCCAGAAAATAATTCATCTTCAGTGGTATAAGAGCCAAAAAAATGTACGTTTACTAGGTATATTCCTGTGTCATTAGTCAGGGGTTTGATAACTGTGGCCCTAACTACCTATACGTTTTAGTACTGGTCTCGATGAGATGTTTTAAAACTTTTAAAATTGGAAAAGTTGAAGTAAATCTGTTACGACTACGGCAGGAACAGACCATAAATAAATCTTCGAAGAATTTTTCTGAGTCTTCTTGTCGCAACTAGATATCGTTGTGTAGGTAACCTGCAGAATCAGGTACCTTTGCACGTTACCGTTTATAACTCGAAAGAACTTATTTAATTATTTATTAAAATACTTTTTCTCGTGTATAATTTAATTTAGATAGCAATTGTATCTTGAGAAACTAACGTTTCTGAATAATTACTCTATTTAACTATTACACTTATTTAAGTGAAATGAAGACACTTCGTGATAGCAAACGATTTATTCGGAGTTTAGTTAGAATCTGACAATTTTCCTACAGGACGTATACGTTCGAGGTTGAAACCCCGCCTGTGGCGCCAGTAAGGTTGTTTGTATTATTTGTCTATTATTTATTTAGAAGTAATATATCTACCAGTTACCATTAACGTAAAAATGATTGTTATTATAGTATGCAATTTTTTGCCCTATTTGAAAGTTGTTGCCTTTATTATATATTCGTTTATTGTTGTGTACAAAAATCATTTTAATAGGTAGGTATGTGAATAGTTCGAATTTTGCAGATCCATTCAAACCGTGAAGGATATGTATATATGATACAGAGTATGTCTGTAATGTTGTAAAAAAATGCTAAAAGGGGGTTACCAATAAATTTTGGTGTTACGGAGTAGATGGAGTATTTCTTGCTTAGTTGTGAACGGTTCGATGCGCTTACTTGAATCATTTTGCGAAAATCGTGACATAATTGTTGCCGATGACGAAACAAACAAATTCAAAGTGTTAACGTAACTCGTGAAATCGGTTTCTTAACTATTTTTGTAATTGTTGCTGTAGTAGTTTTCTATTCCATGTACTATTATTAAGTTAAGTATTCCTTAATTTTATTCTCTTTACAAGCGAATAATTACGTACCGAAAATAAATCAATCATTTTTCTTATAAGAAAGAATTCTTGAGAACAGTGTCTTTTCCTAAAAACATATAATGCAGTAAAGACAAACTTCAATAACTAATTTCTTTTCCAAATATTGTTGTCAATCGCGTCTATTTATTTGTTTGCAAAAATTAGCTTCAATTAACTATAATAAAATATATTGCAACTATAAATTGAATTACACTGTTGATTCCGATGGATTCTTAGACGAAGATATAACATTTTCAAAAAAAGGAGGCATTAAAATCCTTATTCGTCTAAATATTAAGATCAAAGATCTCACATTTGGAACGCATCCTACCAAGTAGGCACAACGAACCGAAAGCCATATCCCACGACCGGTTTCGACCTATCGGGTCTCATCAGGTGGGTGCTAGCGGAAGGCCTTTACAGGCTGTATTATAAATATAAAAATATAAATATAAAAATGGAATCAACAGAAACAGCTACTCCGAGGGCTAATACCCCTACCGACATTGAATTACACTGTTGATTCCGATGTATTCATAGACGAAGATACAACATATTCAAAAAAGAAGGAATTAAAATCCTTATTCGTCTAAATATTAAGATCAAAGATCTCACATTTGATGAAATTTAATTGAATATGTTATATTGTAACTATTTTATTTTAACGAATTGCAACTATTTATATAGCTTTTAATCGAATTAAATGTCGTTTGAAAGAGAATGACCCCAGGTTGCCAGATATAATGGGGTATATTATTGTTGATTATTTACTTTTATCGCACTTTTTAAAATTTGAAGTTTATTTTTTCTGTATATAATAGCACATTTTACCACGCGGACGAAGTCGTGGGAATCGGCTAGTTTTAAATAAAAACCCTTCTTAAATGACAGCATGTGATAGGCAATTTTGTTAATTGAACTAATTAGTCAGGTATTGGTATAATACAAAAAATAGTGGACCACCTTGTACATTGTAGCGCTTTTAACTCGAATTGGGCGGTGCCCCATTATATATTTATTGCCCACTAGATTTAAAATGTCTTAATTTACGGGACCGTTTTGTTTGATTAAATTAGCCCGAGCTCTTCCGCGTTCGTAATTATAATTGTCGAAAGGCTTTCGTAAGTAACTTGCCCGGCAACATGGCGAATGGTTGTTTCGATTAGCTTTTAATTAAGCCGATTGATTGACGTCGTTGCCGTTAAAATCACTAGTATTTCAAAGGAGAAATTGCATTTAAATTGTCCGGAAGAAATGGCTAACGAACAACCCATTCTCAGACAGTTAAAACAGTTAAATTGTATTGTATATAAAAATGTGACAACAAGAATGAAAGCGATGAAAATGAAATACATATGTAATTAATTATATATCAATTGTATATGTTACGGGTAACGTTAGATAAGCGAGTAAACCTAGGTTTACCCGGGTGAACTGCGTAATACCCAAGCCAAGTCCAAAATATATTTGGAATTGTACACGTTTCGGGATTTACCCGGGTAAACCGCGTTTTATCCGCTTTCGCTTGATTAAAGTTGGATGTACCATTATGACAAGGCCATTAATGTTCGAAAAACATATTTAAATCAAAAAACACATTTTACAAATAAAAATTAGATTTCTAAAACTGTATACTCTTAAAGGTAGTCTACTCACTAGAACTTATTTGTTCAAAGAAGACAAGCTGCTGTGACATTTCGAGTTGCAAAGATTTCCAATAGCTTTACCTAACCTAACCTAACCACAAGTCCTTTTTTGACAGATTTCAGTTTTTTTTGACACCCTTCACACAAGCGCAGATATAGCATAATAACATCTTGAGTTACATGAGTTATTTGTGGTACATCCAACTTAAACCAAGCGAAAGCAGATAAAACGCGGATTACCCGGGTAAATCCCGAAACGTGTACAATTCCAAATATATTTTGCACTTTACCCAAGAGTCTTGGGTATTACGCAGTTTACCCGGGTAAACCTAGGTTACTGGCGTATCTAACTTTACCCGTGACATATATCGGGAACATTTCACATAAACATAAAACATCATTAATTGTGAAACAGCTCTGAATTAATTATTAGTAAAGATAAAATTGCGGATATTTAATTGTGAATCCCACTAATAGGTAGCGAATTTATATACAGATGGCGTTCACTAGGATGTCTGATTTTATTCACTTATATTTCCTACTTTTTTAAATATACATAGGTACATGCAAATATTTGATTTCCATTCTAATTCAAAACTACGCAAATCTTAAATTACACCTTAAAATGTCAGCATAGGTATAGATGCTTGATTTAACGTAAACGGATTCTTGTGACTGAAAATATAGAAGCACGATAAAGGTCATGTTAAATCGTAAGTCTAGTATACGAAAAATGCTATAAACTTTCGAAAATTGACCTTATCTCGAATAATCATTGCCTAGTATAAGGTTTAACATTATTGTAAGAAATGATATTTAAATATTAGTGAAATTTATTCTTTTCTAACAACAGGTAAATTTGGTGTTTAAAATGTTTTAGCACCTTCGTATGTATAGATATCGAAATTATAGTATGTGACAACTGGCTTAGGTATTTATACGAGGCATGTTTTTTAAGTAAGTACCGTTTTGAAATTCTGCCGCCGCAGCGCTGCGGTCAGCGTTCCGCGCATGTACACTGAGTACATACATCTCTCACCTACGCACTGACGTCATTACAGTCTGATTCGTTATTGTTTACGCTGTTTACTGAGTGTTTAAAGTGCCTCCGATAATCGTGAGTTCCGCCGATTGTGAAGTCCGGGCTGTTATACGATTCCTTAGTGCTAAATGACTAAAACCGATTGATATTCATGGTGAGATCTGAGATCTGTGCAGTTTACGGACAAAACATTATGAGTGATGGAATGATAAGGAATCTGCGCCGTGCAATCCAGAACAAAAGACAAGTTGCAAATGGCAAGTTAAGCAAAGGCATCGTTTTGCTGCATGATCTCATCACATCTTTTCATTGGGAAACTCTAGATCATCCTCCGTACAGCCCCGATCTGGCGCCCAATGACTACCATTTGTTCCTGCACTTTCATGTAAAAATAAAATTATTAAGATATCTTTCCACGTTTTTAATCAATTTCAAAACGGTACTTACTTAAAAAATATGCCTCGTACTAGCCTGAATGGTATACGGTATTAGTTTTTCAGAAAAGTTGGGCTGTTTCTCCTCTCGTTGGAAGCAAAATCTTGATGGATAGGACTTTTTTAAATAAAAATTAGAAGAGAACAGAACCTTTTGCGAACTAGAATTTGTAACTTCCAAACTTTTATTTAGTATAAGTTTTTGTTATTTATTTTCGAACTAGTTTTAAATAAACTAAGCCGTCTTGACGATTAACCCGTACAGACAGACAGACATTGTTGATTGTCCACTTTGGCAAGATACAAACAAATGGTTATTACCACTTCTGTACTATTGCTTTGCACCTAAATTAGTTAGACGCAAACGATGGTTTTAATGTATATTGACCACGTATATTTACAGATTATAAAGATTGCTCTCTACAGGAATCAGAATTATACTACTTTCACTATTATATACAAATATTTAAAGTTTAGGGGTGTGTGGATGGAATTTTTGTTACTGGAAAGGACTGTTAGTGCAAGCTTACATACTAGGGATCAGGTCAGGTACAGAAAACGAATTTTGTGAAAATCTGCAACTGTTCAGTCCGGAACACACATATATAAATTTTTAACGGTCGTTTGTGTCTTAATAGCATTCAACACTTTAAATTTATTTATATATTTTGATTGTAAAAGTCCCCATCCCTCTTTATAAATTCTACATATTTTTGTTTCTTCGACTTACGATTATCTTATTTCCTGTACCATTAATTATAACGCCTTAATCTTATACTGCCTAACTCATCTTCCTTTGTTAACTTCCTGTTTTCTGCTTCATTAAGTTCCTATATTGCCTCCATATCTTCTTTCTTATTACGTAAGTGCAAATTTCTGGTTCCAGTCTCGTTTGTTTAATGCTTTTTTTTCAAGCCCTAAGACCCTGTATTTGTATATAGCTATTAAAATTCTTTTCGGTATGCATAGCTTGTATTATTTTCAGTTCCAGAATTTAATTCTACTTTTCTTTTTTTTTTTTAATGAAACTCGAAACATTGCGGAATTGGTTTAATATAAAAAGAAAAAAAGTTTCGTTAATTTGATATCGCTTTCCATTATCTGAATTTAATTGCTTAAGTTGTAAATTTTCCAGTGGAGATTGACATATTGTACAGGTAAAATTGATTACAATTTTAAGGTTATTATGAAAGGAATTAGTTTCGGTTTGTGTAGATTATATTGTTCGGTAAATTTATTGCCTTTTTATGCAATCTAGAAGCTTTTTATTAAATAAGTGGTTTTATTCGTCACGATTAAGAAATTATGTAAAATTTGACTTTCAGAATATTTTTCTGTCTACATTTTTTACGATTCTGCTTTTGCAAAGTGAAAACGTTAGCGCGTTTTGTGGAAATAATTGCCATATAATTTAGATACTTGATCGTGTGTTAAATTAGATGTAAGAAAGAAATTTAATAATAGAACAAAAAGAGTAGTTGTCGTTAATAATATTTAATATCTGGCTCGAAGGACCATAAAAATATATGAAGAACCAATACATATAAATATTAGAAACTTTTTGAATCTAAAAATATGCTTAGGTAATAAATATAAATATAAATATAAATATGGAATCAACAGAAACAACTACTCCGAGAGCTAATACCCCTACCGGCATTGAATTACACTGTTGATTCCGATGGATTCTTAGACGAAGATATAACATATTCAAAAAATGAAGGCATTAAAATCTTTTTTTGTCTAAATTTTAAGGATCACAGATCCCACATTTCTAACGCGTCCTACACAGTAGGCACAGCGTACCGAAAGCCACAGCCCACGACCGGTTTCGAGCTATCGGGTCTCATCAGGTGGGCGCTGGCAGAAGGGCTTTTACAAGCTATTTTTAGCTTGTAAAGTGCAGGACGCGTTCGAAATGTGGGATCTGTGAAACTTAAAATCTAGACGAAAAAAGGATTTTAATGCCTTCTTTTTTTAATGTTGTATCTTCATCTAAGAATTCATCGGAATTAACAGTGTAATTCAATGCCGGTAGGGGTATTAGCCCTCGAAGTAGTTGTTTCTGTTGATTCCATATTTATGTTAATAAAATAACTTAAAAAAAGTAAGAAATAAAATTACAGGAATCTCTCTTTTTGTCCATCCCTTTTCACTGCTTCAATACCTATTGTCTTTATTGAGCCTCCTTAAAATATGAGATTTTTTAAAAGTTGGTACAATAATAAGAAGAAATATTTATATATTATTGAATGTATCATCATATAAAGTCGAGGAAAATAATTCATATTTATATTGTTCAAAGTGTGCCAAATGTGATAAGTGCACAATGGGTTTAATCAGGATTGCACTTTTTTATATTTGTTGTGTAAATTAATGTAATTGTAAATTCATACATAATTTGCGATGAAAATGGAATGGAATATATGTATATATAATACGGTCTCGATCATCCTACACGGTAGACCCACATTAATAAGTGCAATGATTCATGCGACTAATTTATAGTCGCGAGACCATAAAAAATTGAGTTCAATAAACTTTTATTGGTATTCGCCATAAGCGCTTATTTACATTAGTTTAGTATGCATGGATAGAGAGTATTATACAAATGTTTTTACATCTGTATATAATTATAGATATGGTATTTTACTATAATAAATCGTAGGGGAATGATGTATATATTTACCTTGTACGTGATAGTGTATGTATATAATGGAATCGTAAAAGTTTGAGTTTATTTATTTATGTTTTTGTGGATCTACGATTAACTGAGGTAAAGGCTAATCAATTTAAATTCGACATTTTTTTTTTAAATTTTTTAAACGTGTGGTTTATTGGAGCTATCATAAAAATTGGACACAAAGAACTAGAATAATACATCGGCTGAAAAGTCTCGGGCCTAACACATGGATGGCGCTAGTTTTATTGCATTCGCCTCTTTTTCAGTTAGTACTATTAACCTTCAAAAGACAGCTGTTAAAATTTCATGATATTCTATTCATTAGTTTGTGAGTTATTGTGCTGACGCTAGATGGTGATGCTAGTTTTGTTATTTTCAAAACACTGGATCAAAAACAATTTCGTGTTCTAATTTTACACTGTTTCTTGATGGGAAAAATGCGGTTCAAGTGAAGCAATGGCTTGAAAAGTGGAAAAGTGTTATGGAGATTCCGTTCCATCGGAAACAACCGAAACAAAATACAACGTTGGTTTGTCGACTTCAAACGTGGTCGTAGAGACAGAGACACTGATGATGCAGAACGCAGTGGACGTCCAAATGAGGTGGTAACACGAAATTTTTGCGTCGATATGTGACAATGGATGAAACATGGATCCATCACTTCATTTCGGAATTAAAACGATGGTCATCTGAGTGGACAACAACCGGCGAATCTCGTCCAAAGCGTCCAAAAGCACAACAATCGGCTCAAAAGGTTATGGCCTCGGTATTTTGGGATGTGATGTGCGTGGCGTAATATTCTACGACTATCTTGAGAAGGGAAATACCATCAATAATGATGGCAAAGAAAGAAAAATTATTTCATCAAAACAACGCACCGTGTCATAAGTCAATCGAAACAATGGTAAAATGGCAAAACTACATTACTACATGACACATCCACCGTACTTTCCAGATTTGGAAACTACTACCAGCGACTACTGGCTGTTCGCAGACCTCAAAAAAATGCTCGCCGGCAAGAAATTTCTCTCGAATAAAGGGGTTATCGCATTGTCTCTGAAGCTGAGGCTTATTTTGAGGCAAAAGATAAATTGTTCTACAAAAGTGGTATTGAAATGTTCGAGCAGCGCTGGAATGATTATGTTGCTCTTGGTGGAGATTACGTTGATGAAATGTTTTCTTTGTTAGACCCGGGACTTTTCAGCCCATGTGTTAAGTCGCTGATTTTCGATAGCTAGGAAGTAGAATAAGTCATGATGGAAAAGACATTAGACATTAAACAAATTAAACTGATATGTTAATCTCTGTATTCAAGCCGCGCCAAACATTTCGGAAAAGAAGGATTTTTCTTGCTTTGAAATTTCCAATAAATCGTTAGAATATGATAAATTGACAGAAAATATTTATTCAATGGAAAAATACTGTTTAAGTGAATAATTAAAGGGGATGTAAGCACAATAAAATGATTCATTTATTTATTTTCATTGTAAAAAAACATCGTTTTTGTTGACGATGAATAAACCCGACTGTCTGTGCTTTTTGTCCACAGGAGTTTCCTTTATAAATCATAATTAAGCAATTGCAGTATGTTACCGAGTTCATGAAGAAAAAAGCATATTAAAATAACTGGCCCGTTTGTTCTGCCTTATGCACTTGTTAGTTCAACGAGCTGCTATTTATTAAGAGATCTTTTCTTTAGTGTGGAGTCGTGCTGTTTTCTTATGTGTGGCACAGGATGTGTACCAATAAACGGAGAATTTCCGGCTTATTCTAAAGTTCGGCCAATTTACAATTTATGTGTATATATATGATATATGTATTTACTAGGGAAGTGAACGTAATTTAGTCATTGTGGAGGAATGTAGGTGTCCTGGGGAGCATACGGCTATTATAATTATTACCGTAAAATGTATATGTAAGAGGGTGTTAGCCTGAAGCAGGAAACGGACCGTTCGTGTAATACGTAACCCAGTTTTTGAATATTTTTGACCACCCCCCTTCATCCTAAATGTTACATTAAGACATTCGATAGTGCAACGTTTGTGAAACATGATTCATAAAACTAATTTAAACGTAAAAAGAACACGTAAAATGTTTCACATTAATTTATTTTCGATAACTCGACAATTGTTTCGATCGAGCTGCGATCATTTTCAAGAGCAATTACACTAAATGTTACACGCAAGCCACCCGTTTTCAGCGATGTGTGACGAGTATCGAGTTTTTGCAATCATCGATGTTTCCGGAATGAATTATCGATTCTAATATCGATCGATCGAGTTTTAACTATATGGAATTTGGGATTCGTAATGAACTAACTATCGATTATAATAAACACACGAAATTTCCAGTAATACATTTATTTTTTCTAACAATTATTTCACCCTTCAAGGGCATACTCAGACGAAGTTATATTACAATTTCATACCGACTATCTACTATTTATACTAAATTCAAGCCTAAACTAAGGGTGGGGCTATTTCGACTAATGTTTCTGTAATCTATTAATTTCTAGTGATTCTAATCGTTTTTTTTTTGGTTTGTGTAAAATTTTGATCTTAACAATCATATCAAATTCATGTCTATTGTTTTTAATATGATTCATAAAATTAGATCTTTCGTTATAGTTTTTTACATGTTCTTCAATTCTTTCTTTAAAGGAGCGGCCTGTTTGTCCTACGTATAATGTATTACGTATATTGCAATTTAATTTATTAAGTCCTAAAAATGTAGATATCCACATTATAGAATTAATCTTAATCTTTGACACTTTAAGACAATCACACACATGTCACCAACATAAAATTATAACAATTGAAACATTTCGTACGTATTTGGATGTGTTCGGATTATTTGCCTTGGTCGGAAATCGAAAACGCTAAAGTTAATGCTAATAATAACGGATACTACGACACTATTTCATACGAGAAGTGTCACCTCTTAGTGGTTCGGGTCCCGGCGAGGGCGTGACAACAGTGACAAATTTTTCCCTCATTGCAGTAGGTAACCTGTAGTGGGTATACGTTAATACAATAATTAATATCACATTAATGTTTTTAAAATCTACCCCTACTAGAAAATTCTTCAAATATTTCATTATTAGTGACATTAATAATGCAAGACTTTTTATTAACTCGCAACACATTAAAACTTTCGTTATTTATTTGACCTGAAAAAACGATCGCACATATTGAAATAAAACTTGCTAAGTTTTACACTAAAATAAAAAAAAATTAACTTAATTAAAGTAAGATATTTTACTCAAATTCTATTCACAAAAGGGAAAACTTTGGTTAAAATCGGCCTTTCAGAGGAGTACCCTAGTCGTACATCAACATATATAACGTAACTCGTTACTTGACCCTCCCCCTTTCTCCTCCACGTAACGCACCGTTATGTTTTACAAAAACAGACCCGATTAAACTGCGTTACGTAATACATGAACGACCCCCAATAGAATGATATTTTACAATGCATATTCTTCTTTAATTCGATATTGATAGTTTACCAACACTTATTTCTGATTTTTTAAAGATTGAATGTTGTTTATGAGTATGCAGTTCTATTTCAATTTAATATTTAAAATGGAAAAATAGAAAACTGCTCTCTTTGAAATGATGTTGTCATTCTTCGGGTGTACAGGTCGTCGTCGGTTGGAATTGCTTCCTAACGTTTCGCTAGCACGAGTGGCGAGCTTCTTCAGAGGTCTATCCAAAATGGATCAACTGGCCGCGAAAGCCTTAATCAATTTGTCAACTGCTCTCTTTGTTACAAAAGTCTTACGGTTTTTGCATTTCATCACTTTCTAAACGGAGAAAAAAAAAGGAAAGTAGTTTTCTCATCTTTGCATATTAAAATTTTTGTTTATTCTGTTAGCAACGTTATTTTTCTATAAATTTTTGCTTCAGGTTTCGCTAAGGTGTAAAATTAATTTATCAGATTACATAGTCAGTAAATAATGCTTTTTGTATGCTCTTGTTTCTATTTTGAGAGAAGAAAAAGGAAATTAAACGAAATACATAATGTAATATCCGGTGGGACCGAAGTTGCCACTAAAAATAAAGATCTACCTGCTACAAAATTGGGGTTAACAACCAATCTTGCCACCAGAGAAAAGGGTGCTCACCTACCTGATAAGGTAATCATAATTATCCGGTGATAATATTGATATGAGTAATTATTTACAATAATATTATAAGTAAGAATTAAGTAACTTGGTCACTATGTACCTTAGATATATTATTTATTGAGAAATAAATAATCACAAACATTGTTAAAATCCAAAATTTAGAGAATTTTAATTTAAACATCGATCCTTATTAATTACTGTTAAATAAATGCCATAAAATATCAATAAAGTATTTTCCTTTCTCATTAGAATAATTTCTACCTATTAGGTGTTAGTGGCATAATCGGTTGTACCTTTTCAAAGACCCTTTTTGGTCAGTGGCAAAATCGGTTGTACCTTTTTTGGTCAGGTATAATTTGATGGCAACTTCGACTACGCCCGTAATATCGTAGGAAATACAAAGTTACGAACATTAAAAGTTTTGAGCAAAAACTGGACACATGCCAATTCTAAGTTTATAGTGTATTCTTCTCAGAAATCTTCTATGTTGTCATTGATTCGTCATACGATGTTCCCCGAATTAATAGATCTTCCATTAATTATCACCCAGATGATTAAATATCAAAAACCTATTTGCAACAACGAAGTTCAACATCTTAATGATGGACTAATTTCTTAAATTTAGATTTGTTTTTAGAAAATGGGGAAGTTTGCACGTATGTGGCGAAATTGAAAAAATAAAGGGATACTTTGGGAATGGGAATGATTGGTTAACAAGTTTTATCTGGATTGGAATCATTCTGTTCTTCTTGTTGTTTCTATTTGCTATTCAAGTGTATTATATATAAATAACGTTTAGTTCTTGGTCAAAAATTTATCGATTCATATGTGGATCGCGATTTCGATCTTATTAGATTTATAAATATAAATATAAATATGGAATCAACAGAAACAACTACTCCGAGGGCTAATACCCCTACCGGCATTGAATTACACTGTTGATTCCGATGGACTTCTAGACGAAAATATAACATATTTAAAAAAGAAGGAATTAAAATCCTTATTCGTCTAAATTTTAAGATCAAAGATCTCACATTTGGAGCGCGTCCTACCAAGTAGGCACAACGAACCGAAAACCACATCCCACGACCGGTTTCGACCTATCGGGTCTGACCAGGTGGAAGCGTTCAAAATGTGAGATCTTTGATCTTAAAATTTAGACGAATAAGGATTTTAATTCCTTCTTTTTTGAATATGTTCTATTTTCGTCTAGAAATCCATTCGAATTAACAGTGTAATTCAATGCCGGTAGGGGTATTAGCCCTCGGAGTAGTTGTTTCTGTTGATTCCATATTTATATTTATATATATAATATAGCCTGTAAAGGCCTTTCTGCCAGCGCCCACCTGATGAGACCCGATAGGTCGAAACCGGTCATGGGATGTGGCTTTCGGTTCGTTGTGCCTACTTGGTAGGATGTGTTCAAAATGTGAGATCTTTGATCTTAAAATTTAGACGAATAAGGATTTTAATTCCTTCTTTTTTGAATATCTTATTAGATTTAATCGTTGCTTACCTATGGTGTATTAATGAGATCTAATAACATCGAAATTGCGATCCAGAAATGGTGATTTCGATATTTTTTTTACCAAGAACTGAATGTTCTTTATTTAATTTAGTTTGTAAGCATATGACGTAATATAAGCCGTGTCGTAGATTCTGTTTATGAGGTAGATACCTTCGAATCGAAATACTTTGTCACACATATGAAATGCCACAGTTAGTAGTGAATATCAGTAGATGGCGACATAGTGCGTTTAATATGCTATTAAATCAACTTCCTTTTATATATGGAACAGCTTCGGCTTTATCTTTTGCTACCTACACTAAATAATCGATGAGAGTTTTGACTTTTGGGTCCTGTGTAAGGCTTTCAAATTGACATTTAAAAAAGAATGACATTTTGGCTTTATGTAAATGCGGTGAATGCAATTTGTACGTTCCACGTAGTATAATGGAGCAACAATTGCTCGTCACGTAGTTGAATACCAACCGTACGGCCTTATCTACTTTCGTTTGTTTTTATTCCCATCCTTTTCTTGTTTCCGTGCCCACGAAACGTAAATTGCTGCATGGCAACTTTGTTGCACAACAAGAATGATCGCTGATGTTAACAATAATTATCGACGCGAAGAAGATGATGCTCGGTCGCTGGATAAAATGGGATGGGATGAGATGTGTGCACGCTTTTGAATTGCGGCAACTAACGACGTTGTGACATATCATGAATCGCATTGGCATTCTTACCGAGATGCACCTTAATTTAGGCTAATGGGGATGGATGTATGTAGGTATAGAGTGATCTAATATCGCATAAAAATAATATAATAGATAAACAAACCTTCATTACTGTTTAATACTTAAAACTTAACCCAATTATAATTTTTAAATTAGATAAAGGGATAAAATTAGCAAACGGCTGTTAATTTCTTCTGACAAAGGCGTTCTTCTAAGTCCTGTGTCTTGCTATACGATTTCATAGCATGCAATTCTCCTTTATTTTTTGTTCGAATCTGCCTATGGAAAAGGCCCATAACTGTGACATTTTTATCTGCATATTCAACAGTGGTTCGAAGGTCTTCATAGAATTTTTCAATTTTTCGTGTTTTCCTTTTTGTTTAATTGAATTGATGAGTATATTTGGCAAGGGTGTCTCCGGCGAATGGGCCGGGGGTATACGATTTGTAAAGTTTTCATTGTTTACTACAGGAAAAAGGAAACTTTTATTAAAACGTAGTTTTGGATTTCTAGTAAATTTCATTATCCAAACTTCTAGGTTATCAATGAACGAACCTTTAACATTGTATAACCCCTAAAAGGTAATTTTCAAGAGTACAATAGTAACTAAGGCTAAGATGTTAAACATGGGCTTTTATACATAAATAAATTATAAAGTAGGGGTAAACAAAAACCAATTACAGATGTGTGATTATTAATGGTGTGTTGTATATATTTATTTCTTTTTGATTATTAACTAAATTTTTACAATTCAGGATGGCATTTTGTATTTCCACATTTTCTAGCAGCATGAGTTTTTTACCTTTTGATTGAGTATGTAGTAGTTTTACGTTACTAGTATCTATGTTATGGTTGTTTGTGGTACAATGTTCTGCTAGGCCTGTTGTGTATTTTTTGTTTTTTACGCTATCCAAATGTTCTTTTAAGCGTGTTTTAATAGAACTACCACTCTGACCTATATAAATAGCATGACAATGTTCGCAATTTATTTGGTAGATCACACTTCTTTTTTGTTTGTCTATTTCTAGTTTATTGTTTACCAATATTGATTTAAGGTTATTTTTATTTATTTCAATGGCGTGTATGTTAAAATGTTTCAATTTATTTTTAATTTTATTACTAGTGTTTTTGATGAATTTTAAGGCACAGAAGTTCGTTGATTTTGTTTTTGGGGGATTGTGGAAAATTTCTGCGCGAGTTTTTTATAAAGTAGGTTTTTAATTAATTCTAATTTATACTTGTTGTTTTTTGCAATCTCCTTTTTGAAACATTTCTTTTTTTTCCTTTATTAAAAATGTTTCATCGAGAATACACCAGTGAAAGTTTAAATATTATTGTATGACCATTTCAGGCTGATAAAGAATCGTTCTGTAGTACACGTTGTGCACTGTAGAGCGATCAAAATGTTTACGGCTACATTTGTGTAGGGGGAAAAGGCTTTCGCGTCTTTTGGGACATCAGCAACGGTCAATTTAGTTCCATCGGGTTTGTCCTGCTACAATTGTTGCCAAAGTTCGATTTCATGTTCGGAAATTGTAAAATTGGACGAATGTTTCTCAAGCTTCCGTGAAACTTTTCACAATTAACATTTTAGACAATGGAAACGGCAGTTTCCTTCAGTAAACACTTTGGCGACGCTCTTGATACCTGGATTATACACCATTCTTCTTCTTTCTACCCTTGTGGATATTTTTATATTGAACTTTACAATTCGTTCTGGGATTCCTCTGATTTATTGATGATTATATAGATAGTGTAATATGTACCTTCCATAATCTTTATAGGTACTTTCTACTTTCATTATGGTTTATCTAATCATGATATTACATATTGATAGTTATTTTTTATTTATTTTACTTTCAAGTAATTTTAAGAATCAATTTCCACATTCAGCATGTTCAACAACACCAATATTATAAAGTTGGTTAGTTAACTTAGGTACTATTTATTAATAAAAAATCATAGTTCGGTCCTGTGTCCCTAGGTTATAGGTTTTGATGAGTACTTTCAATTGAAATTAGTTCAGGCACTCTTATTTTATTAATTCTGAAGACCCTAATAAGGTCGAAATTGGGGGCGTAGTCGAAGTTGCCATCAAATTATACCTGACCAAAAAAGGTACAACCGATCTTGCCACTGACCAAAAAGGGTCTTTGAAAAGGTACAACCGCTTGTGCCACTAACACCTAATAGATAGAAATTATTCTAATGAGAAAGGAAAATACTTTATTGATATTTTATGGCATTTATTTAACAGTAATTAATAAGGCATTATAAATACATACTTATACATAACATATATCAGTCAACAATTTTTTCAATGTAAATATGATACACATTTTATATAGTCGATGTTTGATATTGTTTTGTTTTTATATTTTTCACACAATTCCATGATAGTTTTCACTTTACTTCTTACGGAGGCATCCTTAATTTTGAAAGGTGTTTTTAATCTTTAAATCTTGACATTAGTGTCAATTTGAATTTTTTTTAACTTCTCGACAAATATATATATATATGTTATTGATGGATGAGCTGTGTAAAAATATTCGTTAAATTTCGAGTGAAATGATTCACACGCGTTTGTCGTTTTCACACTCCTTACCACTACCTTATCAGGTAGATGAGCACCCTTTTCTCTGGTGGCAAGATTGGTTGTTTACTTTTAAAACCCCAATTTTGTAGCAGGTAGATCTTTATTTTTAGTGGCAACTTCGGTCCCACCGGAAATTGGTAGTGGCTACAGAACCATATGTGCATATGTCTAACACGTTCGTTATTACATTTTTTATTCTTCTTCGTTAAAATGCTCATATTATCGTATTATACAAGGTTGCGGTAATTTATAAAATTACTTTACTTATTTTAATAATAGCTCATAGGCGTGACTGTCCTTTTTTTTGTTTATCTAATTGACTTTTGCTTTTATAAAATACGTACATACGACACATAGTAACCTGGCTGTTGGCGGATGTTAATTATTAGGCGGCTTATGCGAAATTCATATGTTTTGTATGCAATATACAGCCATTAATAAGTGTACACACGCATAGATTCCTTTTATATAAATTATAAACACTTCCATAGAAGTTGTGGTTGTGCACGCAGTCGTGTGGTAAAAAGTCCCATAATTATTACGTGTTTCAACTGTCTGCGAGGTCGTAGCCCCCTTGGTACCAGTGGCGTACATTAATACACACATTACCTACATTTGAGCATATATAGAGTGACAAATTGATTAAAAATTCTTACATGGATTTTCTGGAAGAAACGCTTGGATTGGTTAAGTTTTGTTTTTATAGCTCATTTTTAAAACTATTTTGCAAATGCATATGACCCACGAAAGATATTGCATGAAAAAGCGCTTCCTTAACTGAATTTTTGGAATCTATGTTAAATTTTGATTATATCTCATGCATGTGTATCATGATCATGCCTTATCTCTACGTAAGACATAATTATATCCGAAAAAAGAAGAAATTAAAATCCTTATTCGTCTAAATATTAAGATCAAAAATCTCACATTTGGAACGCGTCCTACCAAGTAGGCACAACGAACCGAAAGCCATATCCCACGACCGGTTTCGACCTATTGGGTCTCATCAGGTGGGGTATTAGCCCTCGGAATAGTTGCTTCTGTTGATTCGATATTTATATTTAAGATATAATTGACATACTAATTGGTAAAATAGTAATGATGCAAAATGAATAAATGAATAAATGCAAAACCTCTAGAGGAAGACCTTCCAAATCATTATCTACTAACAGTTTGTACGAACATTTAAATGTCTTAAATAAACATTATTCATTTTCAATAATTTTGGATTTAAATTTGAACTGCATACAGTAAAGTATCACCAGACGAAATTGAAAATTGTTTCACATACGACTTTATGACCGATAAGAATTTGATGAATGAATCTGCCGATTATTTGTTAAAAAATTATATATCAGATTCTAAATTTCCACCAAAACTTTGGGCTACTAATTCAGCATCAAATAAATTAACTAAAAATGGCTGTGAATTGTTTCATTTACGGTACAAGTCTTTTTGTGAAGAATATCCAAATATCAATTTATTTTTAGTTTTAAAGACGTTCAAACAAATGCATATACTCAACTAAATAGTTTACTTATAATAAGGAAATGTAACAATAATAAAAAATTGAATTAAAAATAAATAATTCAGCGATCTTTATTTATAAAATAAAAAAAAATGTTTAGTCGAAATTGAATAAATCTGTCTCTCTTAAATTTGTTCATTGTTTATTTTCCATCGCAATCTCTACTGCTAATCATTTCATATGTTTGACCGCAAGCCGGAATCGCGCCAAGGGTGTAGACAGAATTTTAATTGGAGTAGGTAGAAAAGGCCGTATTCAATCTTTTCTTTATTTAAATATAAATACAAATAAAAAATGAACGAATTTAAGTTGAATCCCACGAAGTTTTCTAAGAAAAGTGTAAAGGTAAAAATATGACGAAATTAATGGTAGACAAACTGGTAAAGAGTAGGGTCGTTTTTGTCAAAGATACAGAGGGTTGACTATTCGTTGACGCGGTTGTTTAAGGGAGCAACTCGAGATAGTTGATTTACAAATTCATCTTCTTTACCCATAAGCTAAGGGGGGGCGGAAGGGCAAGTTGTTGAGATAATTAATTAGATTATACAGCGAGACAGTCCATATTATTTTGTTTGAAGGTTTTCTAAAAGGGGGCAACATAAATGATTATGTAGTTATTGCTTAATAATATCAAAGATATTAAATATACGAGGTACATACATATTTTACGCTAAATTCACATTTAAGTATGTTACTGCGATAAAAAGCCAAATTTTTGTAATGATAAGTAAATTTCGGTATTGACTTAATCACTTAATATTAATTAATACACTAGCCCTTCTTATAAAAATGGTAGTATTGCTTGGAAATAAATTTTTGACATTTCTCGGTGTTGACTTGTTAAGTTAATTTATATAAAAAAGTGATCCTCACATATTATAAAAGTAATAATATTTAACAATTTCAAAAAAAATATCTTTTGACTGTGGTGGCTATATTGTTGGTATTCATTTCAATCGCTAATAGATAACATTTATTATTAAAACATAGAATTCAATTGTTTTTAGACAATTGTCAAGTAAGAACAATGAAACAAAAGAAGTCTGAATATTTTCTAAAACAATTGATTTCTAATTATAAAATTACATTGTTAATAACAGTTAGACGTCAGGAATTTTTAGGATAAATCCCCAAATTGCATATTTTTTGTAAAAATGAGTAAGTAATTATAATTTAATCAGTAAGACGTACTTAATTAAATACATAGCTAATTTAATGTTTATGCTTTTTAAATTGTCATTATTAAATCTGTATATATTTTATAATGAAATTAAAGTAGCCCGTTTGTTGCTTTTTTATTAGTACTGTATATATATAAAATAAAATAAAATCTATTTATGCTGACCGTGACATATTACGTTACAATAGTAAAAGCCGACACATTACGTTCCGGTTTTTGTTATCATTTTTCGCTGTTATGTTTTATCGCGTTATCTAAAGTGCTTGTATATAGTCATTAAAAAACCGACGCAATGGCGATAAAAATGAGGTATTCGGTAGTACCCTTATATGGTCATATTTTTTCGCATTAAAAAAACTTTCTATAATCTTGCTGCAATATACGCTACTATAGATACACTCGCGAGTTTCGTGAAAGTGAATCGATACGAAATCGAAGCAGGCTTGCTTCAGGCACGTACGTAATGATGATGGTCATGATCATGATTAAAGCGCGTACGTTTCTCGTACAGATGAGGGCCTTACTTAGGCCGGGGATAAAATTTCATACTTAATAGTTAAACATATATCCCGCATTTTCATTAAAACCAAAAAAATTTTTTTGTTCATAGCCAGTGTCCAGTTAAATGGTTTAAAAACCCGTTTATTTATCTGCAAATGTGGAGTTAATGCCTTGATTTAAGTTTCTTAGGTGCAGACGCCTGGAATGCTTGCAGGATTTGTACGGCGTATTATCAAATCTTGTAGTGTTGATCGTTTCTCTTCTGTTTGTTGCGCCATGGTTGTTTCGGCACAAAAGCCAGGTACCTTATTTCATGTAAATAAATATCTTTTATTTTTAGCAGCAGTAAATTATTTGGTAGTGTTGAATGGTTTAGTGTTATTGTAGGTTATCAATTTAAGTAGGTAGGTAGAAAAAACCCGATGTGAGGAATTCGTTGTAAATATGTATTATAATTCTATAAAATACCAAGCAAGTTTATTGCTTCTTTGTACCCTACAGGTAAATTGTTAAATTAGAAATCTCCAAAACTTACTTTTTCCAAGCCGTTGTGTATATAGCACGTATATTATATATTCACAAACAAATTATATACTCAATTTAGTTAAATATCAAGCTATACATGTTATGTATGTAATGTTTTTTTGCTCCCTTCCAGTTTGGAAGTTATACCAAAATTAATATAAGGGCGGAATTTGATATAAGAGAAGCTGTAATATGTATTTCACAGATAATATTTCACTTCTCTTCTGTTTTCATTTCGTCCATCTCATATTTCTCTCCCTAACCATACCACCCACCCACTCCCATGATTCTAGAAAGGAGTCCGAAGAGGGCCTTACGCCCTACCCTACGGCTTTGCACTACAGTGCAGGTCGGAGGGACTGCCCGCTCACTAGCGCGAGTAACTGATGGAAACGAAGAGTCCGCTTGTAAACTAGCCGAGGCACAGTTCTCTTAAATAGTAGAAATTAACTATTCAGTTTTATTTTCCTATTTTTTGTTTTGTTGTTGAGGTTGCTGAGGTGCAAAATTTGTGATAGAGTTGTAGCGTGAAATTATAAAATACGCCTGTGGAACATATAATCTCACAAAAATTAAAAGTTTGTGAGATCAATATCAATATCAATATCATTGAACGTCAAAGGCATTTTAGCGGTGATTCATTGTAATATTCCAATAATAATGAATAAACTAAATATCAATTTTTTTTTACAAAATTGTTAAAAACTATCGTTTTCGGAACAATCCGGTATTTCAAACTGTGTGTACTTTATGTAAATGACATATATCTATTTGATGGCAAAAAAGTTCACTCTTCTGAACTCACTTTCAATTGTATGTGTTTACACCTCGATTCCCACAAACAGTGGCTCAGCGCCCTAAATGCGCCCCTCATTATGACGTTATATGCAAAAGACGAGTTCCAGTTATAAGAAGCAGGTGTGTTTAGTTTACACATTGTGTAATTGTAACAACGCCGGAATTTGGTATTACAACAAAGGAAAGAGATCGGCGAAATTTAATAACGTTACTGGGTTTTAATATTTCGCGGTTTCCAAAAGAGGTAAAAGCAGAATTGTTATAATTATGGAATGTTTGCTTTAAACGTATTGCGACTTGTTGAAATTAATTTAGGCCGGAGGTTCGAAAACAAAAGTACCTATTGGCGACCTCAAGCGTAAAGAGTTAAAAAAAAGAACAGTTTGGTATTATTGAAACATAATATTTAGAAATGTGGTTTATATCACACTGACAAATCACATACTAACTAAAAGATCCAGGAAGGGCAAAAAATTGTACAGAACGATAATAATAAATTGACAAAAAGAAAACGAAAAAACAGCACACATTCTTTGTAAGAGAATATTTTGTATTACATTAAATAAAAAAATGATTGAGAAACATTTTCGTTTAATTGATAAAAGGGATCAACCAATTTGTAATCTCACAGCTTGACGTCTCCACAAATATTCAATACATCGATCTGCCAAAAAATATCCTTCTGGATTGCCACCCGTGATAACGCATATCTCTGTATTGAGTGTAAACCAACCTGAGTGACAGAATTTTAAAATCTGTTTACAGTGTGATTATTGCATTAATTTAGAGTTCCATGAACATTATCGTGCGTTTCTAGGCTGTAGTGCGTGCCCCCCTCCAACAATCAGAATAAATAGTCGTCTTAGGCGCCATGCGATCGATCCTTCATGAAGGACAGCAATGTATGTTGATTTTTTTTGGGTTGTATGTATCTAGTAATAGTAATTGAATTCGTTTGGAGCATTATCGGTATTTTATTCATTTTATAATACGGAGTTACAAGAATTACGTGCTTGGACAATTAAATAGTTTGAAAAGTTATACTCGTTTAAATTTTAATAAGGATGGCCACAAACCGAATTTAATTGTAACAATTCAAAGTGTCGATTCGCAATGATAAAAAATACTATTATTGTGAAAATGTGCCTTTTTTCTTTTAATGTTTTCAATTTTTTATTATTCAATAAATGCAGAAAAAAATATTATTAAATCAAAAATAAATTATTTAAATTGACATAGTTCAACATGTTTTTCTTAATTTTTACACCAGATTTAATAATTGACAATTAAAATATAATCCAAACATTAAATATTTTAATCATGTGATTGAATAAAATTTCCAAATCAAGGCAAAATATATAATATAATAAACCGGGAATTACCAGGGAACATAAAAATCATTTATTGATGGCCATCCATAATTGGCAAAATAATTCAGAATACGTTAATATTTATTCAGGGACAACCAGAGTGTTGCGGTGTTTGAAACTGCAGCTTCTTTCCCAAACATATTTATGAATCTTTTATACGATTTTCTTACTCTAACGAATATTGTAGTTAACTGCATTCATTTAAAGCAGGTCGAATGTAATGTAATGTAACGAATTTATTTAATACAGTAAAACACCCCCACTTATTTATTTTAACAATCGTTTATTTATTTAACCGCTTGGACTTTCGCGTTTTCACATCTATATTAGTTGTCTTGTATTGAACTATACCCGACTTAATATTTAAATATTTTGGCGAATTTTTAGTAGAGTGTAATTTTAATACATTAATGTTGATATTAATTATTGAATTAAGTTTTACCTACTACAGCATACCTCAAATTGATTTTATTTACTACTCTCACGTACTCGCCGGGAATTGAATCCGGGACCTTTGGCTTTTTGTGCCAATGCTCTGATTGTATGTTCGTCGTTGTTGCTGCTGTTACTTTTTGTAGCTTAGTGGTTAGAATATTGGCGCATAAAGTCACAGATCCCGGGTTTGATTCTCAGCGAGGGCGTGACAGCAGTAAAAAAGTAAAAGTAAGTTTGAGGTAATCTGTGGTAGGTAAAAATTAATTCAATAATTATTTTCAACATTAATGTATTATATCTGACTGTCTACATGTCACTCGTTTATATTATTATGTTCTCGGGTTTTTGAGGATGCTTCAGAATACTTCCACAAACTTCTCGATATTTTCTTTTGTACTGAACTTTTATATATGTAATTTTCGTGATGATTTATGATCGCTCTTCGGACTTCGAACTCACCACCATAGCGACCCTCGCGTGAGGCGTTCGTTCATAACATAACATAACAAAAATAGCTTATTATCGTAAGTGTATGGATGAATACGTTTTTAATTCTGTCTTTAAACAATTTTTATTATTGCATAGCCGTGAGATAATTGTTAATACATGTATAATTGTTGCTTGTGAATTTTGTTATTTTTTATATATTGACTTTCTATGTATTGGTTTTTTACAACACGATTCTTGTATATGATATATTATATTTGATTGTATCTGATGAGGTGATATATTTCTGTTTTAGCAATAAACGAAGAATATCATAATTGAAAACTGTGATGTCACATTTATTTTTATTTTATATTATAATAACCTCATGACATTATCGCGTTTCTAATCTTTATACCGTGATATTAAAGTTCTACATAAATAAAAACGTATTGGCAGACTCTGTAGACTTTGTGATTTAACGATTCAATAGGGTTATTAGATTATTGGGTTTTTAGATTTTTACAAACGTGTTGGTGAAATTTTGAGATCAGACCAGATATCTGTGCATCTAATTCCTTCAGATAAATCTCGTAAAATTGTTAAAAAAATAAACGAACATTACACTTCAAATTGTCTGGATATTATTGTGTCGTAAAGAAAATAATTATAGTTTAAAATAGACCGATTGAAAATAAATATAATGAAATTTACTTGGTAATGTAATACAGGACGTGCTTACTAATGTAGGTTTTCTTTTTCAGGACTCTTCCGATTCAGCGACCGAGAATGCAGACAAAAGCAGAACTCCAAAAAGGTACGTCGAAATAAATGAGTCATCTTGATACAGTTTTAAGAAGTGATTCCTATAATACGTTATGTCGTGGCGTGGCTGTCATTCATTTTTTTTTTCACTGATTGATGTATTTTGTTGTAGTTTTTTCCCTAACAATATACACCACAGGTAAAAGTTTAACCGACTATAGTTAGATTGTATTGCATGTACTTCAAATGCATAGAATATTGGTAGGGTTTATGTCGGGGATTGAACGATATGGTGGTCGATATTGTCAGAACAAGATCTCAGTACTATGTGTCTCATTGCTTACTGGACGTTCTCTTACTGGGACTGGCAGAAAATTAAGATCTGCATGCATGGTCTAATGTTCCTTTAATCCGTTCGTTTGATCACCGCCTGAACCGAAATAAACCTCTATTCTCTAGTAAATAAATAACCGTAAATAAAATAAATAATAATTCCAATTAATAAATTATAACCTAACCTTACCTAACCTAACCCTTCATTTAGACCACAGCCCTTTGATGTTCTAATAAAAGTTATAATCCAGTTAAAGATAATGTATGTAATTTGCTATTACCTTTGAGTGGAATTATTGTTAGCAGTTTACATGGTCGGTTAAACTTTTACTCGTAGTGTATACAGCTGTTAAATACTACCTACTGTGAAACAATTGAGAAATTGCGTTAAAGTCATTGGCCTAAAATTTCGTTTTACTCGTAAATGGTCACATCTACCAAATGGGCTTTATTGCTCGTGATTTTCGATTGTCCTTTTTCCATTCCCAGAGAAATGTGTTGTAATTTAGAATATGAAAACTGAATTAATTTGTTTTTTCTGTTGAATAATAAGGTATTCAATAACGAGAAAAAGCGGACGTTAAACGTATCAGCACGGTTATTCCCTATTTAATTATAATACATCTTAAAAATAAACAAACAATTAAAAAATTAGGAAGAAGGTCGCATTTTTTATGTTTACTTAAAGATAGGATGGGCTATTCTAAATTAAATAATGACCATGTTAAAAGTGAATAATAAACTCGAACTTGCATAAAATTGGAAATTTTCGCAATTTGCAAAATTGTATTGGTTATTGACTTTTTTAAATTCAATAATGAAACTAATAGGGGTTATATAATTACTTTATTACAAATGCATGTGAGCTAAAATAAACAATTATACCTGCTATTTATACAAACGTTGCGTATTTACTTTTTATTGGTGGAAACTACCGGAGCACAAAAGGTGCATCTTCTTCCTGACTATTATGTTATTTACACATACCATAAAAGAAACTTTTCTTTATTGTTTTCCACGCATGATTGTATAAGTCAATAATGCCTTTATTATGTGCATTAATGCCATTGTATTAAAGAAAGAAAGAGAGAGAGTGAAACTTGTTTGTTTTGCAGCTTATAGTAGTTAGTACATGGTACAACATTGACTTTATTGAAATTGTGTAATTTTGACATAATCATTTTTACAAAATGTGCGTAATGGAACATATCAATAGACATTCGAATTTTTAAAAATTCACTGCATGTCTCGTTTGCCATTAGGTGTTCTTTATTTTTGCGTATTTTAATAATTTCGGAAGTGTCTAAAAGGAAAGGATAATCGACGCTTCTAATTAAATTAAAACAAATAGGGTCTATTTCATGGTTATTATCAAATATGTAGGAAAGTAAACTAGATTTTTATATTCTGTCCAATATGAACTAAATGTTAATTCTTAGTAAGAAATAAAACACAAAATTTGTTTAATAAACTTAACAATTTTTTCGCTGTGTAATATATCACTTCTGAAGAAGCCTAAGTTAGGCGAAACAATTGTTAAGTTTATTAAACAAATTTTGTGGAAATTTCTAGTGTTTTATTTCTTACTAAAATGAGTTTCCATCAAGTGAAAGTAGAAAGAATTAATCATAAATGTTAATTTCTGAACGGTCATGACCTTTATACTGTTTGTGGCTATTTTACAAATTTCTCTTGGGTTTCTATGTTATCTTTTAGATTACCGAAGAGACTTTAAACCGAGCTAGAATTTTGGTATTTATTGTTTTATTTTCTTTGAAATATGTAAGCAGAGAGGTCTTTTACGTGCTGATTACCCCCGCAACGGACTGTATATCTCTATGTAACATTGGTAGAAACCAATGTAGGTATTATGGATTTATTCCGCTTCGAGAACTGCTAATAGTATTATTCCCGTTTCGCCAACTATTACTTAAGACAGTTATGTAAAAGGAGTATATAAAAATAATTATGTTATATCACCTACCTAAAAAACTTCGCATTAAATACAAGGGTTGTTCAATAAGTACAGAGACAAATAGCTACAGCGCAAAACCGGTTTATTGGATTCTTACAAAATTTGGGCCATTCTTCAGTATAATTACCCCAACATTTATGCATTCATCTTTATGATTCTGTTAATAAAGAATTGTTGAATTGTTGACCTTTGAATCGCTTCATTGACTTCCTCGTTGGCAAATCATTTTCCACATAAAGCGTCTTAGAGTAGTCCAAATCAGACGTGGCAAGGTCTGGACTATACGCGGGGTGAGTTAAGACCTCTTAATCCAATTATTGAAGCTTATTATGGCTTAGCTGGGCTGTGTAAGGGTGGGTGAGATAATAATTTTTGATGTATTCTCGAATTTGGTTCCAGAATTGCCCTAATGCATTTAAATTTATAAATGTCCTTAAATTCTCAAAACCAAATAAACTGAAATAGTATTATTCGGATTTTAAGGTTAATATATTTTAAATTTAAAGGTTCTGGGGCAAGATTTTGGTTTAGCGATCAAAGATTGACCGGGAAAAAATACTTCACGTTTTTTCTTGGAAGTTGAGGTTAGGATATCATAAAATTCTAGCGTGTTAGGGAATGCTGAGGCCATATTTGTCGGAAATGGCATCTCTGGTCTTCTATTCCATCTATTCTCACGATTCCTAAAAGATGGCTGAAGAATGTATTCCGCCGTACCCTTCGGCTTTGCATTAGGAGCTGGTGGGAAGGAAACACTCAAAAGTTTATTTATTTTAGTTTTACTTTGAACAAGTATTAATATCATCGAGAATGGTTGTAAAGAACACATGTCAATAAAATTATCGAATACATATTTTTTTAATGCGTATCCTTCAAATGTATTCAATAATTGAGATTCAGATTTTTCAAAAATAAATTTAAAAAAAGTTAGTTCTATTAAAATTTTCTTGTGCTCCATGTGGACAACTCTATTAACTTATTAACTTTTTTAATCCTCAGAGAAAATTATAATATATAATATATAAATTGTGACAGGACACCCAAGCAGAGCTAGTATGGTAGTAACCAACTATAAAATTTATTACAGATGAGCATAAATCAGGCAGGTGATGGCTTATGTTTATTTATTGATCACGGTATTCTCACTTAATTTTCACTACCGTATTAGAAAGCTTTGACGTAGAAATAATAAAATGAGCGAATCGATTAAAATATTTCCGTGAAATTGTAGTGGTCTGTAATAAGAAACGTTCCTTCCGTATAAGTATATAATATGTTTTTTAATTTCCTATTTTGTAAGCAAATTGTGTGCTAATTTATGGTAGCTGGTGTTAGTTTAGGATATATACTTGTTTAAATCAAATAAAATTCTTATATTTATTTATATTTACGGCACCAAATTACTACGTTTTAAAAACAAAACATAAATGTATTTTGGTCCTATGAGTAGGTATAAAACTGATTTTGTTGCTGCGAGAGAACGTTGGTTTTATTTTCGTTATAATTATAACATAATTATTATTACAAGAAGTAATTATTATGTTAAATAAGGAATTCAGGAATAAATTGAAACTGTACGTCGTTAACACTTGGTGAAACACGTAACTTGTAACTTGTAACTCAATAACTCCTGATGATGCCATTAAAAGGCGAAACACGTGTAGAGTTTGTTAATAAATTTAAGCGAAATATTTCCAAGTGTTTTTTTCTATTAAAATAAATGAATAAACACTACATTGTTTATTATCACTTTTTTATTTACAAATCCTTTTGACTATAGTTTCGACAAAAAAGCTTGTCATTGTCAAACAAATAATTAAAATTGAATGAATATAAACAGATTTGTCAAAACAAATAATTACAAATTGAATGAATATAAACAGATGTACAGTAGTGTTTATATATATATTTTGGAAATACCATTAATTATTAAATGTATTGAATAGTACTGAGTGGTACAAATCTACCTGGTCGTTTAACAGTTTTTTTTCCGAAATTTTTGATGCTTTATATTCTTCTAAGGATTCTAAAATATTAACTTTAAAGCCTTTATTTAGATTATGAATAATTTTAAGATTTTCCATAGTAGGAAACTGATGGCCTATTTTTAAAATATGGTTTGCAAAATTGGAATTATCTTTTCCTAATCTAAATGATCTAAAGTGTTCATTATAACGAGTTCTAAATGACCTTCCAGTTTGGCCTAAGTAAAAGGAATCACATTCTGTACATTCTAGCTTATAGACTCCAGAGCAGTGATTCTCAACCACTGTGCCGCGGCACTTTTGTGTGCCGCCAAATTTCAAAAGTGTGCCGCCAAATTTTGCAAATATATAATAATGTTAATATTATTAAATTATATCATGTTGGCAACATTTTATACAGATCGAGATTACGAAGAGCAATCTTTGGTGTCGGCGACATTGGAGTGACGTTGCTACTCCGTGGATGTGAAAGACTAGGAGTAATAGAGAATAGTAGAGTTTTTAACTATGGTCAGTCAGTAAAGAAAAGTTACTTTGAAATTACGAGTTTTATTGTGCCTACAAATTAGTTTTTCTCACAAATCATTTAAAAAGAAAAAGATTTTAGAAAAGTTTCAGTCAGTCCCTAAAGACAGTTATAAAACTATTAAATTAATTGTTGTTGATCATTTGACAACATTAGAGGAGAGATTTATTCATTATTTCCCAAAATTAGATATTAAGAAACTGATTAGGTTCGTAATCCATTTCTCATAACGTATACTTCTGTATTTGGCTTAACTTTGAATGAAGAGGAAGAACTCATTTTGCTTCCAATAATCGAGATTTAATTTTAAAACATTCAGAAGAATCAATTAATTCATTTTGGATTAACATCAGATGCGATTATCCAATGATAGCCAAAAAAGCTTTAAACATATTACTACAATTTTCCACATCTTATTTGTGTGAATTCGAATTTTCAGCATTAGCCAACATTAAAACTAAAAAAAGATCAAGATTGTTAAATGTAGAAGACGATATGAGAGTAGCATTGTCATTTTTACGCCCAAATATAAATGAAATTATCAAAAAACATCAAGCTTAAATTTCGCATTAAAATAATTTTTATTATTAGCTTGTAATTAATCCCTTAATAAACGTTTAGTTATTATTGTAGTATATATTAGTTTATTTCGTATATTTAAAAATTTTGTCATAAACTATTTATGCAGTGCGTTGTAGTAAGTAAATAATTTTTATCTTTTTCTTTGTGTGCCGCCAAATTTTGAAATCGTTAAATATGTGCCGCAACAAAAAAAAGTTGAGAATCACTGCTCCAGAGTAACGGCTGAATCAATCCAATTTTTAACTTTTATTAATTCAGGAATATCTAGAAAAGCACTGATTGTGAGTTAAACAAACATTAAGGCTCTATCTGGTCTTCCGTCCTTTGCTATCTATCGTGTGCCCTGTTGTTCGTCAATGCGATTCTCCGGTCAAGTGGATTTGGTCAACTTTGCCCACTCTGTATTTGCGAAAGTAGCCTTAAACTATTCGACGACGCACATGTCAATATATGGCTGTAAAGATTCAAGAAAGCGATTTTGATTTTTATCCATTTAAGGTTAACAGTAGCACATACATTTACAAACGTGTTTCCTCCTTACGTATGTATGTAACATATGTGTATGTGTAAACTATAAGAAAAAAAACATCCGCTATAAACTGGCGCTTTATTCTATATACATGCCTGTATCTGTATGACCAACTTTTGAAAAACCGTTTGCTTCCTCCTTCCTTCATTAGATTTTATTGGTAGTATGGTAATTGAAAGACATTTGTAGATATTTATGTGTTAGTTTTACAAAACAAAAACTCAGAGCACACCCAAAATTAAATAGTGGTTAACAGAACCATGTCTCTATCACTTAAAGATATATATATATATATATATAATATTTATAAATTCAAACATTTTTATATGAATTCAAAATATAATGTAAAATAAGTTGTTCTGAATCGATTAAAACAAAAGAAAAATATACACCTTTACATTTACGGGAAACAAACACAAAATTTGTCGTGCATCGATTCTAAGCCTCTAGTTCCATAAAAATATATAATTACACCTATAATACAAATATATAATGAAATTTGTGTCCGTTCTAAACGAAGCATTGTTTAAAACAAAATTTAAACCTGAGTTCCAATTAGGTGCAAGGCAATGATGGCTTATGCTTTAAAAAAATGTTATTGTTATAGTAACCCTCTAGCACTTGCAGAGGTACGGCGCCCAAGCATCTAGCTCTTCATTTGAGAATTTATTACGCATATTAAAGTGGCCATTACTTTAATGTTATTTTTACCGGATGTGTCCAAATTTTAGATAAATTGTGATTTAAGAACTGATGTTTAGTTACTTCGCACGATTTACGATTTTTATGCCGAAAAAAGTGCATGTCAGTAACGCAGATGCATTTCACGAATAGAGAGCGCTAATAACTGTGATATCACGTGAAAGTAAGGTTAGAAATTCGGAAAATTGATGACAACATCGTTGTCAATTTTATTATTACAACAGAAACGGTGATCAAGTTAAATGGCAATTATTATAATTAACAGAAAACATTCCTGTATTAATTTTTTATATAATTATAAGTTTGAAAATTAATTATATACAGTATGTTATTTGACGTTATGTACATCCTTAAATCCTTATTTCTTTTCATTGCAATCTGTCCTACCCCCCGAAAATCCCTATTTTTTTTTATTGCTCTTCAATATCCTCAATGTCTCTATCTCCTCTACCATTGTTACTCAATTCCTTTTTACACCCAAGATTCTTGTATACTCGTTATGTCCTTCCATCTTATTATGTTCTTACATCTTTTCTTTACCACATAACCAATCTTTTTTCCATTTATTTTCTATACATTTATTTGATCAACACTTTACGTTATACCTCTCAATTCTTTTTCATTCTCCTCTTCGTATATATTTTTTATTCCAATTTTAAATTTCTTTTTTTCCATATCTCTTTTCTTGTACCTTCATCCTCCAGCTTCTCTATTTTTTTCCGTACTTCATCATTTCTGGTTTCTGTAACTATTTTACCACACATAATTTCCTTTCTTAATATTCCATCTGGACTGTTCATCTCCAAACCTAACTTCATTTTATGTTTTTGTAGATACCTTCTACTTGTTTATATTCCATCTAGCCCCATAACTGCACCCCATGTGTTATTATAATTAGTATTATCAACGCGAGATTCTTGAGCAACTCTTGATAATGTCAATAAACAAAGTGAGCGAAACACGCATCCGGCATAAAAAATAAATTTGTGGTAATTAGGGGCGAGTTTCTTTTAATTTTTTTCTAGTATTGCATTCGCTTCTAAAATCTTGTTGTCATTGCTTTCACATAACAAATACCTTAGATAGTCATATTTTGTCAACATTATAATTACCTTTCCTTTCCATTTTCTTTCTTTACTTTATTACTTCTCCTCCCCCTTACTTCTCTAAACTCCATCATTTTAGGGTTTTAGCCTATTTAATTCCAACTGTTTCGTATCCATACTTTTTTCTGTGCGCAATGTTAGTAAGCATACGTATAAAATCCGACCAAAGTGATTGATGGCTATTATTTTATTTTCGATTTAATTAAAATGGAGAAAGGTTAGCTAAATGGTTGGTAGATGGATGCCTCTAGTTCTCGTTCAAACGCAATTATCCACATAGAGGGCAATTATGTTTTTGACTGTTTGATGTAATGAGTGCTGTGGTGTAAGCATATTTTCATTATTTAATGACACTCACTCTACTGGGTTTATTTCTCCGTTTTTATTGCTATTCAAAATGGTTAGGTACGCCAGAGTAATATAGTGTTCGATAATTGGTTAAGTCTACAAAACTCACTGTTGCAGAAACGCTTCTGGTTTTTTTCATTTAGCTTCTAGCGGTAACAGATTTCGTTTTGCTAACATTTATTGGTGTAGCGTGAGAGAGGAAAAAGGAGAATAGCAATTTTTTAACAACAGACATAGTCAAGTATACACCGCTAATGTTGAACAGTTAATAAATAATATATAGTTAATAATAATAATAATTACAGTTTAAACACGATCCAACATCCTTTTTAAAAACAAATATCTAATATCTCATTCAAGAGTGAATGGCATACATTTTTAAAATAATGTGAAACAGTCCAATCATTATAGCACAAAAGTATTCAATTTTGGTCATCCGAGTATACCGTCATGTAAAGTAGGTTCCAAGGAATAAAATTTCAAAAGTGATTCAAGCAAAAGTTATTAGATTTTTTTTGTTTAAACATTGAAATTTGTAAATTATGTCTCATTTTTTGCATTTATCTCGAAAATTATTAGATTAATTGTAATACCCCAATGTAATTGTAACGAATTTTCTAGTTCACTTATTTATTTAACAATTTTTAATTTAATCACTTAAACACTACTAACAAACTTAAACTACTTATTTATCTGACATAGAATAATAATGCACTTTGTTTATATCTCGTCGTTGAATATTTATATTACGCGTCCAGAAATCAACCGTCCAGCTGACCCAAAGACGAGGGTATTTATTTACTGAAAGAAATTATTAGAAAACACGCGAAAATATTTCGACCGCTTTACAGAGAAAACGACCTGTTGTCCAATATCGATCGGTCTCAACATCAAACGTGCCGCCTTCGGGGTGAGTCAGCGCTAATCGATTCTTCGCACACATGTATACGTTCGCTACAGTATATTATGTAGAGAATTGTAGGATCTTTAAAACAGAAACGTCTCGATAGGAGCTACCTTCATCGAGAAAATTGTGGAAAATCTATGGAATACTGTCATTTTCCGAAAATTCATAACTTCCCTAAATTAATTTTTCGAACACTGACCTTCCGAAAAAATGTATTGATGGGTTATTGCTTTTGAACAATTGTAATTACAATTTTGTGAAAGATAATTTTCCATTTAATTTTTGTCTATCTTTTTCTGTCTTCATCCCCCGCCCGCTGAATAATTTTCAGATTGGGTACTAATAATATTAACAATACTCTCACTGAACCTCATTACAAAAGTTTTAGTGGTAATTAGGGCAGGTCTCTTTCTTAATTAATTTATGTTTTAACAACTATCTGATTTTAAAGCACTATTCAAGTCAAAAGCTGTCCTAAATTTCATATAATTAATACAACTAAATAATCAATATAAGTAAATACGTACAATTTGAATCGAAAAGTTATCATTTGCAAAATAAAACTAGGAATGAATTATAAATTATAATGGGCACAGTTACACGTCTTCTATACTCCAAAATCATAACTGTTTCTTAATTTTTTGTTCTAGTAACATTGACGGAATTGTATGTATTCACACCACATGACAACTAATAATAAGCAAGCACATGCGTAAGCTGTATTATTATTATTATTATCATCCTCATTGTAAGAGCCATTACATGTCTATTGTAACAAGGCTGTTATGTAATGGGTGACAGGTGACAACGAGTTGGTAATTCAATTATCTTGAAAGTAAGAACTTTTATTTTCAATATGTCTCCCAGTATGAACGCGGAAGCCAACTAGCAGATGTTATCGTAACAATTTTGTTCATTTCTTCCAATAAATTTATGTACACGCAACATATGTGTAAACATACACATACAGGAAGGTTTATAAAAATAGTGGGACATAGTGGAAACTATATGTTCGTTATTTCATATTAGACAAGGGCCTTACTAAGGCGAAGGTATCTACTTGTCCAACTGAATCGACAACACAGCTTATGTATGTTCACTAAATGAATAAGAATAACATATACAGTTCATTCTAAGTAATGTATCGAAACTACTAGGCGTGGATCACGATTTAGATCTTATTAGACCTCACCAATACTCCATGGGCAGTTTCGGTAGATCACCGACCAAATCGAAGAGGCTTGTTAAAAACTAGTTGGTATAATATGTGTGTGGTCACGGCAGCATATCAATTTAGTTTATATATTTTTAATTAATCTAACTTTACCCATTGTATTTTGGGTGGACCTAATAGATTATGCAAGTACCGGTTGAAATAGAGTTTATTTTAATTATGTTTAGGATTTTACGCAAACATCCTTTATAAACATAAATTAGTCATGGTAAAAGTTATATAAGTTGGTTATCAAAGTGACCTTATTAAAATTTTATGCTTTATACTAATTCATCGTAAAAAATATAACATTCCATTTAAAATAACAAAGTTGACATCAACTTCCGGTACAACCGGTAGTGGCAGACAGTTGAAATTATTTTAGACAAAAAGACTATTCTTGATTACCCCTATCCCAAATTTTCAAACCTCAGTCGCTTAGTTTTCCTGAAATGTCTAATGTACCACTCAGTTTGAATAACCCTATATATATATATATATATATATATATATATTCTTCATCTTTCTGTACATATATTTTGCAGTGTACAAAAAATAAACTTGACACACACACGCATTATTATTTAATTGTGTCGTTCCCAACACTAAACGATCAAACTTTGGTGGTGGGATAAACAGATGTAAGTAAGTCTGTTTGAGGAGGTAGGAAGAGGTACGGCAGGAGAAGGGAGAGCCAATCAGGCTGAGTTAGAGAGAAAAAGGATGTGGACGGTATACTTCATGTCTCTCTTTGTATTCGACCACGCACACATGGGCTGAAAAGTCCCTGGCCTAACAAAGAAAACACTTTTTTTTGTTCAAAATTGGCTTTATTCATCAACGTAATCGCCACCAAGAGCAATACAATCATTCCAGCGCTGCTCTAACATTTCAATACCACTTTTGTAGAACAGTTTATCTTTTGCTTCAAAATAGGCCTCAGCTTCAGCGATAAAGCGATGACCTCTTCATTCGATCGAAATTTTTTGCCGACAATAACTCACAAACTAATGAATAGAATATCATGAAATTTTAACAGCTGTCTTTTGAAGGTTAGTAGTAGTAACTGAAAAAGAGGTGAATGCGATACAACTAGCGCAATCTTTGTGTTAGGCCCGGTACTTTTCGGCCCATGCGTTACATGCTTTAATATCCGAACTGATAAACTATAAAGTAAACTGGCCGCATTTTATATAGTGAAAAAAGTTGCTACCAGACGTAAACCCGTTGCACTTTACATGATTCCTGCGATTTACATGATTCCTGCGATTTACATTGGTCCTAGAAAATACCGTACCCAATAATGAGTTTAGAGTAATAATAATGATAATAGGATTACGGTAGCAATTTGCCCATGATCAGTCTCACTTCCATCAAAAACTAATAAAGTAGCGTGTGCGCAATTTCCTCTTCCCCTCTCGCTCATATTACTCTCACTCGTTCGCTTAATTTTAATTACAAATTAACTCTCGTCACTATTCGTAATTACCCGTTTCTCATTTACTACTCTCCTATCTGATGTAACCAAGCAACCAATGTAAAGTAGCCACTCGAAAATAATTATTTCGGTGAAAACCAAGCCGTGCGGTTTTATGTTTCCACGGCAATAAAATGGAATTGTCGTGTTTTTAGTTTCTGTCTCCCGATGCCCAGTAGCAACCTTTCTGTAACTTATACTCACTCCTGACTAAATTACAGCCAATTAGCCGTAACGTCTTAGAATATTAAACGGAATTGTAAACATTTTAATGTCCCTAAAAACCATTTCCTTGAAAACTATTAAAAATTACCGCTAAATTTGCAACGGATATATGACACAAACTTAACGTTTAATAAAGTTCTTATACTTAGTGGGTATGTATAAGACAATTAGAGAATTAGAAACATATCTTAGTAGAAAAGGAATACATTCGTTGTAATCATACTTAATTTAATTACAGAATATTGTATATGCAGACGAGTTAGTAGCACCATTGCAATTAGCACATTACGTTATAGTAATGATGACAAATCCACAAATTCTGTGTACGTTACATACGCTTGTAGAATAAAATAAAAATTCAAGATAGTGATATTCCCGTTGATTCTTTAAAACATCCTCTATCATGCACAATATTCAAAATCTAAATCTCTTAAAACTAATTCAGAAATGAACCTTATAAAATCCATTAAAGAAGTTTGCAATTCCAATAATTTTATTATCAGTAAAGCGAATAAAGGCAATACCATTGTAATTCAAGAAAAAGAAACCTACGTTAAGAAATTACACTCCCTTTTAAACAGTTCGTTTATGATTCTTAACAAAGATCCTACTAATGATTTCCAAAAATCCATTTATAATCTTTTAAATTTAAACAATATATGACTCAATTCACACAACAAATTATACCAGTCATTTAATACGTATTAGCCCCAGCTTACGAATTAGCCAAATTTGTCACAAATTACTTTTAGGAAATATTAAATGTGTCTCTCAATATGCAATTGAGAACTCTTTGGATTTAGTCAGCAAATTAAAAAATTGTATTTTGCGAGATAACTGTATTTTAGTTTCATTTGATGTTTCCAATCTTTTTCCTTCAATTCCTATTAATAGATTATTAACCATTGTTCAACAAAGAATATCAGAAAGCGATCTTGATATTACATAAAGAAATGACTTGTTTAATTTAGTCAAATTATGTAGAGAACAAAATTACTTTGAATTCATAGAAACCTTTTATAAACAGTCACATGGTCTCCCTATGGGGTCGCCCTTATCTCCTGTACTCTCTGAAATTTATATGTCTCATTTTGAATAATGTTTGTTTACTTTGAAAAACCCTATAATTAAAAATGTTGTCACATGGCACAGGTAGGTTGATGATATCCTTTGTGTCTGGAAAGGTACAAATCGGCAACTAGACTCATTTTACAACTTGTTAAATTCAATAGACCAAAATATTCAATTTACAGTTGAAACAGAATTAAATAATAATAGTAACTTTTTAGATATAACAGTTTGTAAAGATAATAGAGTTTTTAAATACAAGATATTTCGAAAATACACCACTACAGATGCTGTAATCCATGCCGATTCGTACCATCCACAACAAACAAAGTTGTAGTATATAGGTTAGTTAGTATACCGCTTGATTCTGAAAACTTTAATAATGAATTTGATATAAAAACACAGCACTAAGAAACAGTTACAAGGTACATATGATATACAAAATGCTAAAAAATAAATTAAAAAAGAATACTACAAAATTATTGTACAATCTACCTTTTACCAACAATAGTCTTAAGTTCGGTAGAATTACATTCATAGACAAATTTAGTTTTAAATTCAAAAGAATTTCAATTGCACTATTGCTGAAACCAACATGTTAAATTTAGGTAATTATTTAGTAAAATGTACAAAAATTGACTCTATGTATAAAAATGGAATCTATTTCTTGTTACGCTACCTATATAGGAAAGAGTGATAGAAATATTAAAAAACGCATTTCCGAGTATCTTTATTCAATTAACAAAAAAGACAAAAACACCGGCTTTGCAGATCACTGCTCGGTACTAAACCACACCTTAGATATTAATAAATCAAAAATTTTGCATTCAAACGTTCCAAAATATAAAAAATTCTAATTATTAGAAAACTTAAGAAGGCAATTCATAAAAATATAAATTTAGTAAATAATCAATTAGAACTAGCTACATCCAATTATCCTCTAATTCTACATCAACTGTAAAATCTTTTGTACACCCCTCTTCTATTATTTTTAGGTATAAATTTCAGACAAGAACATTTTAACTTTAGTAACATATTCAAAAAAGAAGGAATTAAAATCTTTATTCGGCTAAGAATCCATCGGAATTAACAGTGTAATTCAATGCCGGTAGGGGTATTAGCCCTCGGAATAGTTGTTTCTGTTGATTCCATATTTATATTTATATTTATATTTTTAGTAACCTATTTGTACTCTTGATAATGGCCGAATCGGTCGAAACAATATTGTAGATGATATAATAAATTTCGTGTAAACATTCTTGTGGATTTTTTCTAATTAATTGTAATATGTAGACTTTCACGGCCGGCGTCAATCGAATTAAGATGATTATCCGGCCGTGGTCTATAGACTTTTTGGTTGCCTGACGTTTCGTCAGCGGCTGCGGCTGACATCTTCGTTGTAGCAGCTTGCGATCAAACCACCAACGCTTCCGAAGATGCCAGCCGCAGCCGCTGACGAAACGTCAGGCAACCAAAAAGTCTATAGACCACGGCCCACAAGCCCGGATAATCATCTTAGTTCTTTTTTCTAATTTATTAAACATGTTTCACAATTGTAGAATCGTTCGCGTGGAATTAACATTGTCTTTCTACATTTTTCGCTTTTACAAAGGTTATCTTGGGATTTTATAGTATCAATCATGTAATTTTTTTCCTCGTCGGTCAATTGCCGCAATCGCACCTTGCGAGATAAATGTTAATAATGGCACCGCTTGCCTTTCGAAATTCCACGTTCGGTTAAAACGTCAATAAATCTTCGGCTGTCGATCAACAAATGCGAAACAGGTGGTTTCTTCAATTGAAAACGGAAGAGAAACAGGCTGATAATTGCGCTGATGTAAAGTAATTAATGTCGTTCGTTATGCAACCAACAGAAAATGCTTTACGTTGACTATTGCTCCTGCAGTGTTGTAACGATTCGTTCGTTACTGTTAGTTATCGGATAAAAACTGGAGCAAAACAGTTTGTCGATTCTTTGCCAGTAACAGGTTAATATAATAATAATAATAGTTAGTTCTCTCTTTTGAATGTCAGATTAAGATATAACGTCACTACAAAGGTACAAGTTATTTTTAATATAACGACAGCATCCCCAGATTCTGTATCTGTATCTGTAGTGTTAGGGTTGTTACTCACTTTTAAGAACAGTATGAATTCATGGTCAGTAATTATCCAAACTACCAGACGTGGATCGCGATTTTGATCTTAATAGATAACATCAGCACGCCATAAGTTTATATAAATAATAAGGTTGGTAAAAATTGGATTGATTCAGCCGTTACTTTGTGATAATTCATCTTAATAATAAATTAATAAACACTACTTTGTTTATTATCTCTTTTATTTACAAATCCTTTTGACTATAGTTTCGACAAATAGCTTGTCATTGTCAAACAAATGATTCAAATTGAATGAATATAAACAGATGTGCAGTGATGTTTATATATATTCCATTAATTTTTAAATGTACTGAATAATACTGAGTGGTACAAATCTACCTGGTCGTTTAATAGATTATTTTCGGAAATTTTTGATGCTCTGTATACTTGTAAGGATTCTGAAATATTAAGTTTAAAGCCTTTATTTATAGACTCTAGTTTTTTCAAATTTGTCAGTTTTATCTTTTGAATTAAAAAGTATGTGTTTTAAATATGTTAGGTTGTTTGCAGATAGAACATTAGCGATTTTTATTGAAATATTACCAAAGTACGTCGATGATATGTATTTGCATTCTTTGTTTTTTATGTATGGGTATATAGACTGGCATGCTATTTTAAATTGTTTTTTACGGATTAAATTTTGAATTGTTCTTTGTTTAAAACCATTAGTTTTTGCAATTGTTAGAATGATGTTTAGTTCATGTTTTAATTTTTCGTTTGAAAGGGGGACTGAAAAAGCTCTGTGTATCACAGAATTATAAGCTGCAAGTTTGTGTGAAATCGCTAATGTTCTATCTGCAAACAACCTATCAGTTAGTTTTAAGACAAACATATTTTTAAAACATACTTTTTAATTCAAAAGATTAAACTGACAAATTTGAAAAAACTGGAGTCTATAAGCTAGAATGTACAGAATGTGATTCCTTTTACTTAGGCCAAACTGGAAGGTCATTTAGAACTCGTTATAACGAACACTTTCGATCATTTAGTTTAAGAAAAGATAATTCCAATTTTGCAAACCATATTTTAGAAACAGGCCATCAGTTTCCTATTACAGAAAATCTTAAAATTATTATTTATAATGTAAATAAAGGCTTCAAACTTAATATTTTAGAATCCTTACAAGTATACAGAGCATCAAAAATTTCCGAAAATAATCTATTAAACGACCAGGTAGATTTGTACCACTCAGTATTATTCAGTACATTTAAAAATTAATGGAATATATATAAACATCACTGCACATCTGTTTATATTCATTCAATTTGAATCATTTGTTTGACAATGACAAGCTGTTTGTCGGAAATATAGTCAAAAGGATTTGTAAATAAAAAAGAGATAATAAACAAAGTAGTGTTTATTAATTTATCGTTAATAAGGTTGGTGTGTAAGGGAAGTGAAAGTAGAGTTAAAGCTAATATAAAAAATTGAAGACTAACAAAATAACTAGAAGAAGTTGCCGATTTTCGATATCTAGGAAGTCTTAATTAATTATTTTTTACCCCGTGGTAGGATATATAGATTCATTAAATTAAGTTTTTTATAACTTTCAATACACTTTAGGGTTTTGTTCTACTTTTCGGGTATAAAGCCCGTACTTTTAAAATTTTCGTATTATAAGCGAGCTTCACCGCAATCGCCCTGTATTTACACATTATTAATGACCACGGGGATACTTTCGTTATTATATGCCTGTCCAGGTAATCTCGTAATAGTGTAACGAATTATTAATTTCATTTCCCGTTCTAAATTGCAACAGATAAAAAAGCCCCGATGCAGTTGCAACATTTATTTTTCTCGTTTTTAATATTTACTGGGATACAGTAGCTAAAAGGCTTCGCTTTGCGCAACAGAATTCATTCTCTCGACTACTGTGTATTTGTTGAATGACAAAATCGCACAATTTCGCGGTCTGTTTACGTAATAACGTCGGTCAGTGAAGTTTTATGCAACTCGTTATAATTGCCCTGTCATTTTAAAATGTGAGTTATAAATCAAATAATTTACAATGTAGATTCGAATTGCATGTCCGCACGAAGTGTGTCGGAAATATATTAAAAAAGCACAATAGCCTAATCACGGTTTCGTAGTTTGAGGAAATAATTAAAATTAATAAAATTTCGAGAATTATCGATCAAAAATCGGAGCATACAGAGTAAAAATATGTAATAATAAAATTCGGACATTCGGACGTTTTCAGACTATTTGAAGATTTTTGTGCTTATTGCTATCCTTTAACGTTTCTCTCGTTTTATATTTATAGGTTTCTTGGTTAATTTGATTTAATTTTTTTCAAAATTGAAGAAAGCGTTTTTATGTCAGTGATTTTTTTCGGTAACTTTCAGGCTAAAATAATTTGTTTATAACAAAATTCCACATCCTACCTAGATAATTTGTTGTGCAAAAATCAGATTTGGACACAAAACTTGGCTGCTACAACAGGCTTTTGAGATATTCCACCTAAAAGTGAAAATGGCAATTTTTTAGTACTGAATATTTCAAATATCAAAGGTGTTTGATAATAATCATAAACAGATATATCTTCATTAAAAAGTGTACAAAAAATAACCATAAACTCTAGGAAAGAACCTACTATAGGTTCATAACCCAAATCCATATTCAGGAAAGTCGTGAAGTGTATTTTTCACAAATCCTGAATATATTGCACTAATGCCTATTCAAAGGAATCCTGAACTGATTTGTGATCGGATTTAAAAAGTTTAACAGTGACAACCAGAACCTAACCTAACCAATTGAACAATTCTTGGGGTTTTTGGCGGTTTAGGTTTAGAAGCGAATTTCAAATACTTCTGAATTTTGGGGCATAAATTTTCTGTTAAACGGTATTTCCGAATTCTGGGAATTCTATCATTCCGGACGGCACCCTTTCTGCAGAATTTACAGGATATTTAACTGGTGATGGGTCAACCAAAGCAAAATGTGATCACATCAGAAACCATTTTCGAGATATTTGTACATTTTTAGCCTTTTCAACCTTAATAGCGGTTTTTGAAAAGATGTATGAAGAGTATTACGCTGTTTTGGACACCCTGTATGTCCCATTACTTATGAACCACCAAAACTGTATGTAATTTAAAATTTAACAATCTGATACACTATCATTGTAATGCGTACCTACAATGGGTACATTTAAAGGATATTACAGTTATAATTTGGATATTGTTCAACCATAATTACCTAGACACTTATTCCTTTCGACTTCATAATTGCACACACACGTACACTTACAGTAACAAAGGCATTTATGAGCTTGGGAGAAAGTCACGGACAGCTCTTTAATATCAAACAAAAGGATGACGATAAAATAGGCAAATTGGTTCGCGAAAATTGACCTTTTGATAAAAGTGAAATTTAAAAGCTGATTAGAAAAATGAAAGCTGCTGGCAGAAACAAAAGTTTTCCTTTCTTTCATTTTTTTTTTGTTCACGTCTAGTTGGCTAACGAACTGTATCTTCGTCATCAACAATAATACTAATGTACTAACGAGGTAATGAAATGTGAATTAACAATGGCCGAATTTGGTATCAATAGCTATTGTAGTACGTTTGGAAAATTTTAATGATAAATTAAGACATGGCCCCGTCAAGGAATGGATAGAAAATAACCTTGGTACAATAGAGGAACTCCATAGAAAGGTATTTTAAGGAAACGACAAAAAAAATAATGGTTCATTCTTTGAATTTTTATAGTTAAATATGTCCTTATTCAGTTATTTAATGTTGCCCCCGTTGGTTATAAAAGAAATTTGGCTTCAGAAATTAAATTTAAAAATATTCAACTTAAGCGTTTTAAACCCTACAACAATCGCATTTAAAACCTCATAAGCCTATAAGCCAGGTGTTTTAAATCCCAATACTTCCGCATTAAAAATTCCATAATTCTATACAACTTAAGCATTATTATGTACATAACCCGGGGGGCAGTTAGCCAACGCGTTCAAGCCATTTATGCTGCTATGATAAACAATGTGTTATAAATAAATAGATACAAATATAAATTTCTTATTCTTTGTTTTTGGGCCATCCAGCCCCAGTCAATATTTTCTCACGTAATAACAATACTACTTATTAGTAAGTAGATACTTTTGTCATGGATAGTAATAATGATCCAAGTGTTTTCATAGAAAGAAAAAATTTAGAAGTAACTTGAAATGTGTTTTGTTAATGATTTTAATAAAAATCTAAAAAAAAGCGATAATAAAAATATTTGTTATATGTATAAGAATATAGGCTTCCTCGGTCGGAATACATACTAGAATTAAGATTCGGGCTAAGGGGCTGCGGTCTAAATGAACGGCTAGGTTCAGACGTTTCGTCGGCAACTGCGGCTGACATATGGGTGAAGGCTACACACTAAAGTCTTGGCAACGACTGAGTGTCAGAGACCTCGAGGTATAACCTTTGCTCACGTTCTCAAAACTGTATCACTGCTGATATCAGCCGCAGTTACCGACGAAACGTCTGAACGGTTAAGGTTCATTTAGACCACAGCTGGCGGGACTCACGATTATCGGAGGTACCTTAAACACTCAGTAAATAACGTAAATAATGGTGAATCAGACTGTAATGGCGTCAGTGCGTAGGCGAGAGATGTAGGTACTCAGTGCGCATGCGCGGAACGCTGACCACAGCGCTGAGGCGGCAGAATTTCAAAACGGTACTTACACAAAAAACATGCCTGGTATATAGCAGAGTTTCACTAATCCCCCACTATTAAAAACTAGGAGATGCTGGATTGTATCGAAAAATTTATAATATGTTAATAAAATAAAGCATTCCATGAAAAGATAACAGTGACATTTATAACAGTGATTATAACACTATTTAGTACATAATTATAATAGTGACATATCTTACAATTAACTAATTAGTTTTAAAATATGCAATCCTTAATTGAGGTCTGTTTTTTTTGCAACTTCTAGTCGTTGTTTAAAAACTTCTTCTCGCATGTTTCAAAGAATCATATCGTTAGCAGAACTAGAGTAGGTAGGGGCCAGGGGGGAGCGAGCGGAGGGTGCCGGAATATTGTACGTACCGGACTACTGAATTGCCGGATTAGTGAGACTTGACTGTATATTCAACTCAACTTACTTTCAGTATCCGTATTGGACGGCCAGAAATGATTTTATTCCGTTTGATCTAAAAATACAAACTGGCTACCCCGACATACGTAGCAACTGTAAATACATACATTTGCATACATTATCCCATATTAATAGTAAAAATGTGTATGTGTGTCTGTGTGTATGTAAAAAGAGAGAAAGCAAAAATGAAACGTAAAATAGTCTTGCTAGAAAATCGAATAATATAACGTTAATCGAAAACATATATTGCGATATTATCTTTTTATCTCCGTGGGATGAATAAAAATCGAGTGAAAGCCTCGTTAGAGACAACGAAATTGATTGTGATGCTTACTTTTTGCATAATGAGTCTCTTTTTCATCAAATCATGCATGTCAACGATGAATCAACGGAGAGAATTTAATTTACGTTAAATTTAAGTCATATCCGTATTTGGGTGGTAAAAGTTGTATTGCATTTGTATTTGGTCGAGTACAAACAAGTATTCGAATAAACTTTATCTACAAAACAAAACAATATTGAAATACTTATGTTTGCTATGCTATGTTTCTATTACTAACAGACTAATCAAAACATTTTCGAATAGCGAGTTTTTAGGGTTCAGCAGTCAGCTAGGGTCTGTCTGGCCTTCTGCTTGTCTGTATCTTTCAACTGACCCATCTTCTTTATGTACCCATTAAGAGGTTTAGTACGGGGATGAAGATAGATGGCTGAAAACCCGAAATAATTAGTTTTTTGGTAAAAATAGTCTTATAGAACCAGAACCTCCATAGTGTGAAAAATGTATGATTGTTTTTTAGTTTTAGATTGTTAAAATGGAGCAAAAAGCATCCTCGGATCTTTTGATTTTTTTCCATCTGATTACGAGATATTGAATTTCGAAGTCGTTATCAAAACTTTACCCTTTTAATTTGTACACTATCTATACAAAATATCTGAAAAAAAAAATCTGAAAGTAGCATAAGTTCGTCATGAGAACGTGATGCCAAAACTGTGTGTTTTAACCCTCGGTACAAAAAGAGGGCTGTTATATTTTTAAAGCCTTTTGTCATCCGTCTTTTATCCTCGCCTGTGGCGCCGTAGCTAGAGACTGCAATCCTGATATGAGCTTTTTTAATCTAGGTGCTTGCTATTGCTATATCACAAAATTCTAATCTCTCTCATTTATCTAACAGTTTTTAACTGGTGATACACATTAAGTAAGTGGGTAGAAATGAACATAAAATAAAAAAATAAAGGCATTAAAACCATTTTAAGTATTATACTAAGTGATGTTATTGTTCGTTTATTCATCTGCAATGTTCAGTGGACCTTACAAAGAAATAACAAAACAAATTAAATTACATTAAATAGGGGAGAGCTAGGGATAAGGCCCATGTCAGTGTTAAGAGTGCTTAATCTGTTTTTATAAATAAAAATACTTTAATTCAAAACAATGAAGCAGATAATTATATATGGCTTTCTGAACTAATTTAAGGTTGTCATCATTGATCCTATGATTTTCAGCAAGAATATGTTGAGAAACACTACATTTTTTTGTTCTACCAAACCTGGCATGAGCTAAATGCTCTTTGAATCTAACTTCAATAGAGCGTCTCGCTTATTCAACATATTTCTTATTACAATCTTGTAGTTCATACCTTAATGTTTTATTTTCGATTCTTTTGCACACGTTTTTTTTTTTAACAAATAAATACCTTCTAGTTTACAGAGTTTACTGAAATATGTGTAATATTGCACCCTATGAAGACAATTACATTATTTAACAAGTAATGTAAACGTTTTATTTTTAGAAAAATGTAATTTTCTGTATAGCTATTCTTTGTTGTTTGTTATCAAGAATCCCATTCCAAAGTATGCTACATTAACAAAAAGTCATTCGTTCGTTGGAGGGATGCTCGTTGTGAGCTCTCCCCGTTCTGCATCGATACAACAGAAAATTATTATGCGAAAGAAGAGGGTGACCATTTCACATTCCGAACATAAAAATTTAGTGTCATGGGAGTTGATATTAAGAGCCCTTCTAACGCAAATCCAACGCACGAGGGTGCTTTTGCAAAGATGGTGGGTTGTAATTACCGCATGGGGTTGATGGATTGCGTCTGTAATTCATCTCGTTCGGTTCGTTTGCTTGTTGACAATCTGACAACTAAAGCAAAAATTTATATCTGCGAACTACATTCATCAAAGAAATTATCGTCTAGCAAGAAATGTCTTGTATTGCATTGAATTAGCGGATACTTGATAGCAGTCTAATATATTGAAATAAATACACAGTTGATAACTTCCATAATTTATTAAATAAACTTAATACGTGTTTCGCCAACACTGTGGCTTCTTCAGAAGTACAAAATTTACTTAAAACTACCTAAGAGTAGATGTCCATAAATAGAGTGGTGCGTCTTCATTAGAGTGAGGGAAAAGATTTAATAGTGGTGAGGGGTTTATCTCTACTTGGTCATTAAGTAATATGTCTGTATTTTGATATTTGTTAATTTCTTTAGATTCTAATAGTGTAAGTTTTAAACTTTTATCTTCAATGTGGTTTATTAGGGCAAACTATTCACTATTTGCTTTTTTGTTTGTCAAAAGTTATCCATTAGCTATTTTAAATTTTCCTAACAAATTTTTCCATCCTACAAAACTGTTCAAAAAAAGTATTGATGACCTGCACTTTTTCTGAAAATGCCGTTGTAATGCTTAACAATTGATAAGAAATTAATAAAATTAAAAATATTGGAAATTATTTTACAGTTCTACAAATTCTGTAGATACACATAACTGCTTTTATAAATTTATTTTTTAATTTTTAGATCAATTTTCTTATGATTAAAACCTTTTTTATTTTTTTTAACAAGTATTTTATTTACGGTCTGTTTGACAAAACCCGGGACCAATCGCTTGAGTGATTACAAAGGTAAGATGATGTCACTTCATTCGGACTTTCATGATTCACGAGATTAATTCTGTTTGGGATTTGCGGTAATTGCGTGTTTAAATTCCATCATAGGCAAATACATAATAAGTGAGTAAATAATAATAATTATTTACATGGTTTACTGAAATCGAAGTTAGGTTAACAACCTTCTCATCATATTTTTACCGATTTTAAAACATTCTTTTGTGCAAAATATTAACGCTACCTCCAAATCGAATTAAAAGGAGATAGTAACCAATTCCGGAGAATCCGGAAGCGTTTACGATAAAAAACTGCTAACCTATTAATAGCAACTAGAGCGTGGTATATTAACGATCAAAGATGACTACTAGAAATTTCATTTTCGATTTTGTCGAATTATATACGGTTATTGTCGTGTCTGGTTGGTTGTTGAAACATTAAATATACAGTGTGTCTACATTTCGATGCTCATTGCTTTTAAGATATTATATTACTTAAGCAATTTGTTGACATTAACTGGAACTCCTGATTTGCACTTGTTTTTAAGTTATTACTGGTACATATTACATTTTCTAATGGTGACCATATTAAATTTTTAATTAATTAGTAGTCCTGTAAAGGATCTTTTCAATAATATGCAACAAGGTGCCAAAATTGCAAGATATATTGAAAAAAACTGGTATGGGTGCATTTTTACCTCTATCTCCCGCCATTTTAATAGCACTCCGCAGTTTTTTCTTCTTAAATGACCCATTGACCGATTCCTGCAATAATAAAAATGTGAACATGTTAGTTCCTTATTGTCCTGTTTTTTTTAGGATACGAGGCATGTTTTTTAAGTAAGTACCGTTTTGAAATTCATTAAAAACGTGGAAAAATATCTTAATAATTTTATTTTTACATGAAAGCCTGTACCTTAATCTACTTTTACACATAATTTCCTTCAATTTTGAGGCACTTGTTATAACGTTTGACCAGTTTTTGAGTACCCTTCTCATAGAACTCTGCCGCTTGACTTGTTAACTATTAACCACTGCATCACAACTGTTTTGACTTCGTCATCGTCTTGAAGACGCTGACCACCCAGATGTTTCTTCAGGTACAGGAACAAATGGTAGTCACTAGGCGCCAGATCAAGGCTGTACAGAGGATGATCTAGAGTTTCCTAGTCCAAAGATGTCCAAAGATCTCATGTTTCGATTAGATACATTCGGAGGGGCATTGTCATGCAGCAAAACGATACCCCCTGCTCGACTTGCCACGTCTTTTGTTCTGGATTGCACGGCGCAGATTCTTACCATTCCATCACTCATAATGTTTTTCCGTAAACTATACAGACCTCACATTTCACGATTAATATCAATCGGTTTTAGTCTTTCAGCACTAAGGAATCGTATAACAGACCGGAGTCGGCGGGACTTACGATTATCGGAGGCATCTTAAACATTCAGTAAACAACGTAAACAACGGCGAATCAGATTGTAATGGCGTCAGTGAGTAGGTGAGAGAGCCTAATTATAGCGATAGTGGTGGAAATGTGGACACACTGTAGATCGAGTACATTGGAATACGTTGGGATTTTTATTTTTTATTTCCTTTTCACACCATAGGTAAACAACCTCATCATAATTGTATCGTAACCCACACTTATTAAAACACACCACACAGTTTTTTAATGAGTCGTTTTTGTCGTTACTTCAAACAATCTTGAGCAACGCAATAAAAATTGCTTTAATTCTCCAGTCCGAGCTTTCATTATCCGTTTATGACGCTTTAAAGCAAACAAAGCGAATATATATATAGGCTTTCTAGATATAGTATTTCATGTCGGGCATCGTGACACATTTTCCTGACGTGGCTTGCACGTTTAGAAACCCCTAATTTAACAAAGAAGAGCTTATTGAAAAAATGAGCGCTTTATTATTCATCTTATTCAATTCATTTGGTTTACGTAATGCATGGTCAGTAAGTAAATCAGGGATTAAGAACTCTATGTTTAATTGTGGCAAATTTCGAATGGGTTAACCTTAAATACGGTAGCATATAAACCAAAAATATTCTATATAGGTCAGACTTAACTGCTACCTGACTGCTTCGCTGGACGTAAATCGTAATAAACCAAATGAATTATTTGAGTCTTTAATGAAACGCGTCGCGGAGTGCTTAACTGGGCCAGCAAACGGGTTCTGTGCACCACTCGAGCCGTGCCCGCTCCTAACAGTGTCTACGCCTACTAGCATAAAGCAGTGATTTTAGGGGAGTAATTGAGCTGCAATCGGTGCAGTCTTTGCAGACAAGCAAAAGTAATATTATCGGTAGCAATGGCAATAAGCAGTTCGTTTACATTGATAATGCATGTGAGGAGTAATCTTTTATGTGTGTGTTAGTAGCTTTACGTGCAATAGTATTGATTTTATTCGTAAGGATTACCAACACTCGATGCAGATACAGTTAAAGGAGAGTGAATGTTTTTATTTAAATACGTGTGGACTATGGAGAGCTTTCAGTTTATGTTGGTAGTATGTATATATAAATAATGAGCACTTCAAAGTTTCAACTGTTTTATTATTAATATCTCTAACAGTTGTTTCGACCATACGGTCATTAACAAAGAGTAATTACAAGTACCGAACATTAAGTCATATTCCAATCTTTAAATAGTAAATCGCTAGTGACGTCACAGAAAATCCAATTAAACAGTACATTACAGAAATGCGTGGATACTGTCGACAATGATAAAATGGATTATAGAAATATATGCATATATATTATAAATTTGACAATAATATCGGTGTTGAATTTGAACACATTTCAACTTGATTGTTAACTAAATGTTTATTATTTTTACAGCTTTTTTAATTTATAGATTTTGCAATAATCTCAACAACTTTTGTTTTTGGCATGAAATTTTTTTATATTATTTATGTTACGTCTATTTGCATCTTGTTAGATTTTTATTCTTATAAAAACACATTGTAAAATTTATAGAGTGATGTGTTCGAATCTAGTTAAATTAACAATTAAACTAGGTATCAAGATTTAAAAAATTGATGTCTTATTTAGAGTCATTGAATTTATGAAAACTCAACCGAGGTGAGGGTTGGTGTGTTAATAATTATAACCTAGACTATAAGCCGGAATTTCATAATCTTAATCAACTAGACGTCATTTTCAAAACTTAATATAATAGAAAGAAAAAACAGCGAAGAGAAGATAAAACTATAATAAAAATAAAAATAAACGTATTTATAGTTGTGGGACTTCGGTTACAATCGCTACAGTTGCTGTGTCTGTTGTTTTTGTTTGTCCGTTATTTGTTCCCATTTTCCCTCTTTTTTTCCCACCCTTTCACAATCTTCTAGTTATAGTTATATTTATACTTTATCTTTTTCTATAATGGATAGTTCGATCGCGGAAAATGGACTAAATGTGATGTTAATAAACGTAAACCGGAAAATAACACAAAAACGGACGCGGTCTTCTTCTTCTCGTCCATGGTGCTGCTGTTTATTCATGAAGAATCCGGTCCAAGGATAAAACGTTGAGGTCGGCTCGTCGCGTCGCATTGTATCGCCCAGTTAGTCTATTTTTCCTCATTCTTTCAGTGCATTGGAACATTCGACGTTTCCTCCTTTAAAAACGGGCGTATAAATAAATCGCACGTCGCGAAAGAAATGTAGCCATGAATGGGCACAGACGTCAACGGATATCCCATTAATGCCAGAATAAGCGATATAGAGCTGTCCCTGCCGTTGCCGGTTTACTCTTGAATCCGATAAAAACGTTCGGAACGGTTTCTTTCTGAACGTGATAAGAATTAAAACAATGGTCACGCACCTGTACTTACAGACAGACAGTAGCGAATCGTTTTCAAGACCCATTAGATCCACATTTTATACGAAAGTTTATTGGATGTTCTCCAGAATTCTGAAACCTTTTTACTCTGATAATCCTGCAGGGGATCCAACTAAAAGTAGTTGTCTTGAGATAAAAAACGTTTTTCTGATTTGAATGAAGCTTGGTCATTTATTACACCTCTATTAATAACGGTAATTTGTGATGTAAATTTTATTTTTGAGAATTGAAAGGAATTTTGTCTGGATCATGAACTGTCATTAAAAATCCATAACTAGCCGCATTGGAAACAGATTCAGTTAACCTGGAAAGGACAGTATCAAAATGCTCAATTTACGCCTCTAAGGGAAGTTGCGGATAAGGGGTGTGTTAGTTGGAGAAGACCTTGTAAAACACTAAAAAGTGTTTTTAGATACGTGCTGGCGTAGGGCGTGCAGATGAACATTGGAAATGGTATTCGGGTAGATGAGGCCTGATGTAGTTTTTTATAAACATGCAGTGACATAAGAACTTTGCATAAAAAAAAATTAACTTGCTTCTGGCTTGTTCTCTATATAAAACATGACGACATGTAAGAGAGGAAATCTTCAAAAGCAAAACACTCAGTTGCCTGACATGTATGTACGTTTTTGTGTTTCATTCCCACCAGCTACTCGTGCTGGTGGGCGGGCAGTCCCTCCGACCTACACTGCAGTGCAAAGCCGGAGGGTAGGGCGTAAGGCCCTCTTCAGCCTCTTTGCAGGGATCGTGGGAATGGGTGGGTGGTGTGGTTAGGGAGAGAAAGATGAGACGGATGAAATGAAGACAGAAGAGGAGTGAAATATTATCTGTAGAGTATTACTGCACCAGCATTTGCCTAAGTGATCCAAGGAAACCACAGAAAACTTAGACCAGAGCAGCTGGACCTGGGTTCGAACCAGTAACCTCCCGAATGCTAAGCAATGATCTAGAGCACTAGACCACGCCGCTTGGAGACATGTATGTAAAAGATACACACTTTTGTGTCAACCTAATTTAGCCCCCACTCCCTGCGCCTCAATCCCTCCGCCCCACCTAAAACCTTTTAATGTTTTACAGGTCATTCATACCTCTCCATCCATTTCTCCCTCCTTCAACCGACGGACCCTTCATATATACAATTACCATTTCCAATCTTCATCTTCAGCCTTTGCGCTTTCACGTATCTGCCTTCACCTAAAAACACTTGTTTAGTGTTCTGCAAGGTCTTCCCAAACTAACTCACCTTCTCTTAGGGACTGAAATTGGGTCTTATCGATACTAGTCCTTTTTTTGAATTCACATTACCTGTAACTATTCTTCTATGGAAAACTCAGGTTTGAATTGAAAATGTCAGTTATTTTTATTGGAATTTTTTTCTCTCTCTTAAATTCAACTTGCGATTACCTAAGGTACAGTATTTATTGCATCTCTCAATAGATTATTATGTTGATTTTACATCACTATTTTGTTTTTCCCATTTTCTTATACAAGTCTCTGAATATTGTGAACTTATATTAATGCAACGAATGAAAGAAATGACAAGTGTTTGAAATCGTCACACTTTTTCTTGAAAACGAAAAACCTGTCAAGTAAGTTGCATTACACTACATTTATAATAACAGTACTTATTTGCTTTTGTAGAGTATGCTTCCTGTATTGTATGGTAATTTTTTCCCTACGGGTGTTCATTGTTTGTTTACAGATACCTGCTCTTTTTCAAGTAAACGTTTAATCTAAATAGTACAAATATTTACAGTTGCAATAACCTTTATTTTCACGTATTCTGATTCAAAAGAGATTTCTAATAAATATTTTGAAAGATAGATTGTCCAACCTTCAATAATGACTAATAACTATTGTTGTGGTAATAGTAACTGTACTTTTCTTATTCTACTATTGTGTGTTTTACACTGCATCGGTGCTGTAACTAAAGGTTTTTGGTGTTATTAATACATAATTATAAAAAGCCTCAATGTTTTAACAGTATTTTATTGTAATATTAAAGCCGAGGTCTCAAACAAATATCAAATGCGTTCCTTTAAAGCAAATATCTTAATTAATAAAGCTGCGGTTTTAATTTTGTCTGTTTTTTGTGCCAAACTATGAATTGCAATCATCATTGATTTGATTTAATTCTAAACATTAATACAATTAAAATTATCGTTATAAATAATGTCGTGTTACTTTATATTATATTTTTCCATGATTCCTTGAAAAGGATCGACAGTTTATGAAATGAATCGCATATAAAGGATGGTTCACGCTACACCGTTTTGGGCCCGAGCCATGTACGTGTTCAATCCGTACTACACTCTATACCGACCTAAAACATAGTAAAAAGTCGGGCTTGGCACGAAAACCGTAGTTTAAAGTGAAGATACACCTTCGTTTTGTTAAAAATAAATAAACAATGTATTTTATTTTCTATCTGACTGTTTTAATTCCTTAGCTACATTGTTCCACAAGGATTACCTTGAATTTATCATCTAGATACTTGAACCAAGATGTGTCAAAAAGCAGTGATTAGTTTTTCTTAGTCCATTGTTGGATTTTTGATTATTTGTTATACTTTGGATGTCGAATGATAGGTATCTTTTCCTCAAACATTGGAGTTAGTATTCAACGTTGTCATTCAAGAGATGCATTTCGACAATTGAATATCACCAATGTTTTAACATGTTGATCGTGTTGAAATGACAGTGTTTGGTCGTTGCGTCGTAGGGACATAGATATGAGATGGTAGTAGCTGTGGTTAAACACCCTAAAACAGTTATGTTGCAGTATTTTTGACTAATTCGCTATAGAGCATCATTTTAAAAAGTTATTGCTGGACTACTATAATTAATTTCATATTTCAGCTAGCAGAACACTAATGTAGCCAACCTAATAATTTTTTATTGCGATGAAATTTTCAATGACCACGTAGTAATAGTAATGTGGTTTTGACGGATTATTAAATGGAAATAGAACACACACTTGTGTTGCTTAATCGCTGTTAAGAGAAAAAAATCTCGGGCATTAAAACCATTGGCAGATTGCTGCGAGAGTGTTGTTTATTTCAACATTTAAAAGTTTTGTTTCTCAAATAACCTTCGCCTGTTTAACTATCGCTGCCTATAAAGTGAAAATAATGTGAAAATTAACTCCTCTATACGATTACAACTAACAACAGTAACAAAAAATACAAAACCGAACACCTGCGCAAATGAGAGTCTGGGAATAGTGGGTATATTATTTGAATACGAAATACGAGAATGCGTGCATGTAAGAAGGATTTGAAAAAAAAAAAAAAGAACGAGCGACTGGCGGTCGAGTGTATATGTATGCGTGCACAAAGATCGAAGAAGGCGAACCACTGGCTGCCCTGTTATGTGAAATGGTCCCTGTTGGACTTAACCGTCGTGGCGCGGTACATGCAGGTATGCCGGGTGTTATTATAGTATAAGTCGGCCATGAACGTTTTTACACAGATAGACCGAAACGCGATACAAATCGAAGATATTGAATATCGACGTTTTTTTATCTTGAACTACGGAGGTAAGATATAAGGAGAACGATCTCAAAAGTGAATTCAGATACAGATCTTTTCGGCACCGGAGAGTGGGCAAATATTGCTGAAGAATCGACAGTATTGAAGTGACATCCAAACTATAACCTTAAACTGTGTAAATATCAAATTTAACTGTCGTATTATTACTGCAATAGCGCCGTTCCGCCTTGATGAGAAAGTAATCAATTTCATTTGTTTGGGTACCTTGACGACATACCATCTTGCATCCTGGTGGCAAGTTTCAAACTATTTTCAATAGTCATCAGTGTCATCAGCATATCTTTCTAAATCTAAATATTATTAGTTTATGTATGTTTTACAGTATAAATCATTTGAATTGTTATTGATTCATTAGGTCGTTCACTCGAGAAGCCCTAAGAGAAAGACATGTATGACATGATTGACCGTAGATAACGAACATTTTCTACATAGATGTTAGATATAAAGAGAACGGCCAATCTAAGCATTCCTCTACCTCTTTTTATTCCTATTTCTACATCTAAATATGTCTCTAACTAACCCTTCATCTCTCAAACGGAGTCCTACCAATCTAACAGGCGGGCCGAAAAGTTCGTAGGCTGGCCCATAGATGGCGCTACTAGTATCCAATCCGTATGATTTTTAGTTAGCCCCAACCTTCAAAAGACGCGTGTATAAATTTGACAGCTGTTGTACTATTAGTATTTGAATTATAGCATTTTTAGTGAAGGAACTTTTGTTACTTTCAAAAAACGAATAAAAAGGAATTTCGTGTGTTAATAAAGCATTGCTTTTTGGCGAAAAAAAAATACTGTCGAAACCAAGGCTTAGCTTGATAAACATTATTCGGACTTTGCACCAGGAAAATCAACCGTAGAAAAGTGGTTTGCTAAATTTAAACGATGAAACGAGGCGAAATGAGCACCGAGGACGATGCACGCAGTGGACGCCCCAAAGAGGCTGTTATCGACGGAAACAATAAAAAAAGTCCACAAAATAATTTTTGATAACCGTAAAGTTGATTGAGATAGCTGAGAGCTGAGACCCTAAAGATATCAAAGGAACGTGTTGATATTTCCCAGATGTCGAAAATCGGGCAGTTCTTTTTCGACTTTATATTTTTATATTTATATTAACTCCAATAAGGCACATGTACTAAACGTATAGGCAGGGCGGCTTTCGATTAGACTTTCGAATATTAACAATAGAATAGAAGTTGTTAGAAATTTTGGTATCTTTTTTGTTTACTCACTGCTGGTTTTTGTAACCTGCCTGCTGACGTATGAAGAAAAAGTTTATTTTATTATTGTTTTAATATCTTTTTTTATTTGTTTCAGGTAAGCTGTCCGTCTGGTTACATTATGGTTACTACGGCGATAATAGATAAGTGGATTTTTAAACAGGTACATTATATTCTATCAGCGTAGCATACAGTTAGTAGTTTATCAAAAACGGTTTATCATGTGAGTAGGGTGAGCTTGTATGTGCGAGAAGGTATATTTTATTACATTTTTAAACGAATATTTATACATGTTATTTTTCCTTTTGATTTGGATTTGGCTTACAGTTTACGCCTTGTGCTAAAAGAGTTCTAGAAAAGAGTTGTAAGTCTCTTTAACGCCAATAACTGGTTTATTGAGGCTAATAGCGCAGTTAAATGAGACTTTCCAAATGTAGTTTAGTTTTTTTTTAATGAAATTGTTTAACAAATATAGAACAGATCGTGTATATAAATAATATTAGATAAAAGTTACAAAAACTAGTTTTTCGGAAATATATATTTTATGTAGTTTTTGTTGGTCGTAGGACTGGCTATTAACGTAATTTGGAAGGGTTGTTTATAGTTGTTAAATGAAAGACAACAAATATGTGACATCCTAACTTCATTATGAATGAAATATAAAATACCAGTGAAGTTCCAGTAATATTAAATTTTAAACAAAACAAATACGAATGCCACTCAGCCTAAGTCTAGCGAGGGGAGAAACCCACGATCTTAACCCTACAAATCATAGACGTGTATCATCCGTAAAGTATGAAATTTATATAAATCGAAAATATCACATGTAAATAATCATTTAAAACTGAAGAATGTTGGTATTAGTTAGTCGACAATGTAAAAAGGTACTGAGGTCCCATATGGGAGAGAGATTTTAGAGCACAATCTGGACCTCATAAAAATAAAATGCAATAAATAAATACCAAAATAAACCCACAAATAAATATGTAAATAAACGCGACGAATAAATATCAAAACAAAATACACACACATTTGTGAATACTCCTAGATCAATACTCTACACGGGAGAAAATGTTAGTAAATTCAACAAAGCTCGAAATTTTCTGAACGCACCTGGTAGATCAACAAAGTGCAAAATCATAAAAATTGAAAACAAAGAAAAATTACAAAATAATTGTTACACATCAAATTAACAAAATAAGAGTTCAAATTAAACAAAACATCACAAAATATACAAGATACAAATTATTGCGTTATTATAAAATGAATTAAAGAACAATGAAAATCGATCATGCAAAATTATTCCTAGTTTTTTATATTTATTCTAAAATTTCACAGGGTTAGTTTTGTAGTTTGCTTGAGGTTATAACACAGAATTTACGATGGAATTATTCGTTGTATTGTATTTTACCTAATAGCCTATAAGCGTACTGATTCGAAAATGCCAAAAGTTTCAAGTGTTTCAGATTGACTGCACCGAATGCATTATTTTGAAATCAAGAACAATCTTTTTTTAGAATGTCCATGTTTAAATCACAAAAAATGTAATTTATGTATATTTTGATGAATTATTCGCTGATTGGTACGACGTTGTGCAATGTACACATGTCACCGAAGATATTACGAGACATGCAAATACGTCACATTAATATGAATGTCGCATAATGCATATGAACGGTTGAATAATAATTTATAAGCGCTTTGTTGTTTTGTTTATCGATCTAGACAGCGACGCATCCGTGATGTCCGTCTTTTTTTCCCCTTTGTTTTTCCTTACTTTTAAAGGCCGTCGACTCATATGTGATCGTTTCATCGACAATGTTGAACATATTCCATCGCATAAAAATTAACCTCTTCATTACCTGTTATGCGTTTGTGTTTCAATAAAAATTTAATTAGTAGGTAATAGTGAGTTTAATAAAAATAACATACTGATAACGTTTGTAGATTCTCCAACAGGAAATGTACAGATTGATCGAAAGAGGATAAAAAAAGGAATTGAATGACAAAATAAAATATGCCAAGTGCATTTTGAAAAAATAAAGTTATTCGTGTTATACGCCCTGTACAAATTGTAAAGCTTAGTTGTGGCATAGCGTTAGAATTATGACTTGACTAGTAAAAATTCCAACATTCTAAGTCATTTTTTATGGAAGTTAAGATTTTTTATAATTTGGGTTGCGGTGCAATCTTCTTTCCAATAAATTAAATTATCTCACAAACTATTCATCGCAGGCATATAGGCATACGAATTGGTGATCAAAGTCACTTTAAAATTTTGTTTCATACGAATTCATCGTAAAAAATATACCATTCCATTTGAAATAAGAAAGTTAGCATCAACTTCCGGTATAACCGGAAGTGCCCGACAGTTGAAATTATTTTAGATAGAAAGATTACCCTTTTCAAATCTGTAACGTGCTTAGTTTCCCTTAAACATCTAATGTACCACTCATTTTGAATGACCCTGTATGCATATATATTAGATTATCCTAAAAATAAGGCATTAAAATCCTTGCTGGTCTAAATATTGAGGATCAAAGATCCCACATGTGGAATGCGTTCCACCAAGCAGGCACTACGGACCGAAAGCCAAATCTCACAGCCGGTTTCGACTTATGGGGTCTCATCAGATGGGCGCTGGCAGAAAGACCTTTACAGGCTTTTATTCAGTACTGGTAGGGGTATTAGCCCTCGGAGTAGTTGTTTCTGTTGATTCCATATTTATATTTATCAAATAGATATCTGCTGTTCCCTAAATTTTTTCATATGTTAGACAACAGTCTTCCTAAGGTATCTACCTCTCCCGCTGAACCAACGACGAAGCTTATTAGGTATATAAGCTGCGTCATTAATTTAGTTGGACAAGTGAATACCTTAGGAAAGCCCTTGTCGTCTACCTTATGAAATACTTCACTTAGCTGCAGATATCAGTAGTTGACGAAGTACTGCCATAACTAGATGTTATCTGTATTTCTTTAAGATTCGTTGTATGTAATTGGTTTATCGTTTGAATGTATCTGAATTTTAAAGGGCATCCATTCACCGCGACCCATTTAAACTTTCATGTTTTTCATTTATTCTTCGCGAAATCTTTTTGTTTCGTTTGGTTTTGTTTTCGATGCAGGTTGAATTGGCAAAAGTACCAGTGACGTTTTCTGTAAATTGTTTGACAGAATCTGATAAATGGTTTTCACGTGCATGCATAACCGTATGCATATTATATATTTGTACATTGTATATAACGCTACATGTGTATACAGGTAGACAAAGAAACGATGGTTGATGGTTTACGTTGATGTATTCAGATTAAATGATAAAATAGAGGGTCTTCAGGTCACAAAACCGTGTGTTCCAAAATTTATGTTTGACATTAATGTCATGTTCTGCGACAAAAAGTAGGTAACGATGCATCAACAGGGTCAAAAGGTTTATGAAAGGAGAAGTTATATATATATATATATATATATATATATATATATATATATATATATATATACATCTACGTGTGTACCTACATTAATATATAAACAGATATGTATAGTCAACAGCGTTTTAGATCCGAAGATTTTTATACTAATTATGCGATTTTTGTTTAATTCGAATACTGTTGGCAGTGTTTCAAAATCGAAAAACGAATAGATACGTACATAATATGAAACATGAATACATCAAAAATAATGTTACGCAATGGTTACACCCGACTTGCTCATGGCCTAAATTTTAAGAACAAAATGTTTACATTGTGCAGTGTGCCAAAATTATTGTAGGAAAAGTACGGTATTAGTTCTTTACAAAATTCTTAATACTTACATTAAAATTTTTCGCCTATAAGAACTTTTAGGAAAGGAGTTGACCATTAAAAAATAATTGTTTTTTTTTAATGAACAATAACTTTTGCAAAAGTAACATACGGCGTAGAAATTACGTTAAAATGAGTCATAGTAGTTAATATGTAATAAATGGGAATTTCATCGTTCAATAATATATACTAATGTACAATTAAGTCAACATTTAAAGTACGTTTATGTATAAATATACATTAATGCGATATTCATTATTGAATTTATTTATACCCACTACACAGATTTACCTAAATTTGTTACCGTTGTCACACCCTCGCCCGGACTCGAACCGGGATTAATACATTTATATACCCTTTTACTACTTGAATATGCCTATGTGGTATTTCCGTTGACTATAACACCATCTTTTGACATATTTAGAGATGTGAAAAAAAGTTATTAGAAATTTAAAATAAAAGTTGCAAAAAACGAAACAATTTCCCGTTTTAAATTCTAAACCTAGAATTATGCTGATAAATGCATTCGAAAATGAAGTACTAAATAGGAACGTTATTTTTATTTACAATTAGGTTTTAAAAATAAATTACTTGCTTTTATTGTTATTTATGGTCATCACTTCGAAGTCTGTTTCGATGCGCTCTTTTAGAACATTCCACATCCCTAACTGCAAAATTTCTGCCGCGTTTACATGGGGGAAAAATCTGGTAATCTAGTTTATAAGGTGACAATATTCACATAGAATTCGGCTATCGCAATAATATTCCTTAAAGTGAGATAATTTTTCACTTCACGTCTCATCCATCTCTCTCTAACCACCACCTACCCATTCCAACGATTCATAGAAAAAGAAGCCTTCTTCTTCTTCTTCCTTACCTTCCGGCTTTACACCACAGTGTGGATCGCAAGGACCTGCCCGCTTACTAGAATTGGTAGCTGGTGATAATGAACCGTGCATTTTTTCAACTCGTGATGTGCTGCTGCTCAAATATTAAGTAAAACAAAAATTATAACGATAAACAATGTCAATAGTTTAATAGAGACTCACCCTAATTACCCCTGAAACTGTTTTAAGTGGACACTTGTTTCGCCCACTTCTGACAGTTAACCCGACACTAATTAAATTCGAAACTCACATTGATAATTCATCAGAAGTGGGCGAAACACGTGTACGTTTAAAATAGTTTCAGTTGTAATTAGGGTGAGTTTCTTTTTAATTATTTATTCTTGTACCACAGTAACCAATTTCTACTAATAATTACTGAATCATTGCCATAAACATATTTTACTCGACAATAGCTATCTATTTCACCAGTTCGGATTTGACTCGGATAAGAACATTTATATCAATTTATAAAAACACTTGATTACGATGGAAAATATATGTATAAGCCATTTCAGTTTGCATTTAGTATTTTCAGAATACCTAGAAAGTACAAAATGTTTAAAAACAGAAATTAATATTTAAAAAAGTCGTTTAAAATATAAAATAGATATATGTAGGCACTTTCATTATGTAGTGGTATTAAAGAAGAAAATATGAACCTTTTTTGAGATACCTAATTGTGCTTAGATTAAATATTTGTTTTTTATCGAGTAAAAGTAGCAACGTAACCTAACCAAACACTTTAACGCTGCTAATGTGTTTTTACATTTTTACATCAAAACCGCAGAGATACTGATATTAACACGTTCGTGCTAAAATCAATTAAAATTTGTCTGTACGTCTTTGTATTGTTGTTGTAGTATTTTTTCGCTTGTGGTTATTATCCATTGTGATTCTTCAATGCCTAGATTTATGATAGCATTGTTTTAACAGACCTAAAAAGTCGGATTGTTTAAAAGAATGGGGTCTTATTGTAGTGTGCAAATTGATTTATATCGTATACCCTAATTAAATTCGTTGTTTTTATTGCCGAACATTATCCTAGTAAGTTCACTAATTAACGATTTCATAGAATGCAGAAATCATTTGACTCAATATGATATAGATACGTTAAAGCAGACTTGGCGTTGATTAGCTACGTGCGCATTTTTACAGGGTGAACACTCTAAACTACGAAAATCTGTTAATTAAAGTTAATTAGAACAAGAATCTTTTGTACCTATCGAAAACGTTTTTAAATGTAGCTTTTAGTATTAAAATATCAAAATTATTTATTTTTAAAGAGGTTTGAGTAATTGAGTAATGAGTTTTTAATTTAGTAACACCTTATGAAATAGAACCCATCGTTTTTGTTACTCAAACCTCTTTAAAAGTGTTTTTCAAAATGTTTCACAACGAATGCGATAAACTTTCAATCAATTGTATATCAAAATTATTATTTATGTAATTCATTGCAGCAATTTAGGTTATCCTAAACATAATATAATTATTGTAGATATACTTAATGTAAACCTGATTGTCATTAAATGCCACCAAATGCTAGTTACTAGTAAATAATGACTGAATAAGAGAACAAAGCGGTCCATAGACTTAAGGATTCAAAATTTTGTGTCTTCTATTTTGTAGGATATCTTTATACCTTTTGGGCCCTAAATATTTGCGAGACTGTCGAGCTAAAATTGCCTTGTTTGACACTGTTAACAAATAGGTCCGTCATTGTAATCAAAATTATTTCGGTAAAACAAATTTTCTATATAAAGGTGACTTTTACTATGGGAAAATCCGCGAAATTCATAGATATTTTCGTTTTTTTCCTTGGTCTTAGCTTTCTGATTCTCGTTGACTTGCGTTAAATTCTACAAACAAATACAAAGCTGTCTCGAAACTAATTCATGGGAAATGTAAACATGGAATCAACAGAAACAACTACTCCGAGGGCTAATACCTCTACCGGCATTGAATTACACTGTTGATTCCGATGGATTCTTAGACGAAGATATAAAATATTTAAAAAAAAGGAATTAAAATGCTTATTCATCTAAATAATAAGATCAAAGATCTCACATTTGGAACGCGTCCTACCAAGTAGGCACAACGAACCGAAAGCCATATCCCACGACCGGTTTAGACCTATCGGGTCTCATCAGGTGGGCGCTGGCAGAAGGGCTTTTACAAGCTATATAATAAATATAAATGTAAACATGGAATCAACAGGAACAACTACTCCGAGGACTAATACCCTTACCGGCATTAAATTACACTGTTGATTCCGATGGATTCTTAGATCTTATTATTTAGACGAATAAGGATTTTAATTCCTTCTTCTTTTTGAATCATTAGTGGATTATTGCTAGTTGTCAATGCTGAATGGAGGGGGTAGTGTGAACTTGTATGACATATGGGACGGTCGTTATTAAGTTAAAAAATATTTAATGGACGGCTCCTGTAATAAAGAAGACGTGACGCTTCGTCTTTTGTAGCTTTTGACTTCTGAAGTGCCTACAAAACCGTGTGGAAATTTAAAATGAAATAAAAATCGTGGTACTGGCCATGATACGAGACTTATCGGGAAGCCAATTTTATGCCATTGTTTTATTGTTTAAAAATTATTTTGGGCTTACGGGCACTGTTACGCAGCTGTCTTGAACAAAGCGCAATCTGGATGTGTAATTATCAACCGTCTTTTCCAATAGCCTGGGGCTGTGTATCGGTAATAACGCGACGACTGTTGGCTTTCGTCAATGGTTTATAGGCAAGATCGCAAGATCTTGAAGGCCAATTCACAGGTTCATTATGCGTTCGTGGAAAGTTTTTTGTAAAAATATACACCCTTTTATTGAAGCCAAAACTCTTCCACAATACTGTCATTTCTCCACGAACTGTAACGTTCTCGCCAGCATCATTTTTGAAGAACTACAGACCAATAATTCTACCAGCCCACAAAGCAAACCATACAGTAACTTTTTGTGGATATAAAGATAGAGTCTTAATGAAGGGGCGCGGATTTTCTTCACGGCAATTTTCATTACTAACGTAACCACCAAGTAAAGGGGCAGTGGCGTAGCTAGTCGTCGATGATAGCCGACGACCTCGCGATTTCGAGGGCCCCCCAAAAAATCACCATTCTAAAAAGAATTCCTTCCTTGCCAACGGACTCGTATCCAGGCCAGAAAATTACTAATAAAATAATATAAATCTATGGGATTCTCAGACTCGTTTAATTCTACTTATCAGATCTATTGTCAAGTTTTATGCGGAAAGCAAGTTTCGGTTTAGCTACGTCGCTGCAAATGGGAGTCACTGAACAAAATTTTGTGATGAACATGAGGATTAACGACAATTTCGTTTTCAGCCCTTTAAGCGAACTACTACATATACGATAGTCAACCTGATTCAATTCCTGCACGAGTTGGATCTTCTAAGCTAGTAAACCAAAATTTTTCATTATGGTGAATCGACTTATTAGAGTTCTCCTCAGTACTGAAAAAAAAAACTTTTATCTTTCATTCCTACCAGCTACTCGTGCTAGTGGGCGGGCAGTCCCTCCGACCTTCACTGTAGTGCAAAGCCGGAGAGTAGGGCGTAAGGCCCTCTTCAGCCTCCTTTCACGAATCGTGAGAATGGGTGGGTGGTGTGGTTATGGAGAGAAAGATGAGACGGACGAAATGAAGACAGAAGAGAAGTGAAGGATTATCTGTGGAATATTACTGCTCCAGCATTTGCCTAAGTGATCCAAGGAAACCACAGAAAAAACTTGGACAGAGCAGCCGGACCCGAGTTCGAACCGCTGACCTCCCGAATGCTAAGCAATGATCTAGAACACTAGACCACGCCGCTCGGTCCTCAATACTGTGTACCACAACAGCAACAACTTCTTCAGTGTCCATTGTACGATGTCTCATTATCAGTTAAGAGTGTGTTTGGTACGAAAATTTCGTATTACTTGCACGGATGGGCGATTATGTTGACCGTAAAACGGATGCAGAAAACAGTAAATTTGGACAATTTGCTTCCCGTACTCTGCAGTAAGCCTATTCATCGAGCAGCGCGGTCTAGTGGTTTATAGTATTGCGTAGCATACGAGAGGTTGCTGCTCTGGTCTAAATTTACTGTTGTTTCCTTGGGCTATTTAGGCAAATTTTGGGGCTATAATATTCTACAGATAATTCTTCATTTCTCTTCTGTCTTCATTTCGTCCGTCTTATTTTTCTCTCCCTAACCACACCACCCGCCCATTCCCACGATTCCTGAAAGGAGGCTGAAGAGTACCTTACGCCCTAGTCCCGACTTTTCACTACAGTGCAGTGTAGGTCGGAGGGACTGTCCGCCCAACCAGTATGAGTAACTGGTAGGAATGAAAAAACCACAATTTTTGTTTGTTTTTTAAGTCTGTTATGATGAAATGACAAATCAAACTGAACACAAATCAACTGTCAGTTGTCAAATTGGCTGTCACTAGAGTAAGTGTTGTCAATTCGAAAAACACCGGTACAACACAAAAAGTAGACGACTGTGCTAAATTTGTATTTTTCATTTATTTTCACTTTTTCATTTCGCTTTATGAAAACATTCGGTATTGTTTGTTGCTTGCTTGCGTATGTGCACACCATTAGTTTGTAATATGTTTTCGCAGACATTGTTTACATAGCTGCGTTTTGCTGCAGTTTTCACGTCGCTATCCTTTCAATACGCATTCGGACACATGGAGTTTCACATGTCATATTTGCACTTTCAATTTTACGTCAGCATGTTTATGTATATGGTAAAATGTTATTGTTTGTAATAGGCATTTTGAAAAACTTTCTTGTCGACACAAGCAAGAACATATTGGTACATATATGGATGGCATTGTTTTACATTTGTTTAGTAAAAGTTTGACGTCAGTTATTTTGATTTTTTTTTGTTCTGTTGACATGTAACCGTTATAATTACAAATACAGGAATATTGTATAACTATTTATCTTCCGGATGTTCCATAAAAACGAATCTATTTTTGTAGAGAAAGCAAGGTGTACATATCGTAGTGAATCATTTTTAGTTCCTAATTGCATTACATTTTTTGAGTGTGGTGTGCTTTAAAAATCTTTTTTCGATCGGTCATCTCGTTTAAAAGTTATGAGAAGTTTACAACCGGGGTGAAAAGAATATCTTTAATTAATTTTCTTAGCGGGAAGTTAAAAAACAATGTAATGCATCGTAACGTATTACAAGACCCCACATATTTCGTTACGTAATACTTGAACTCCCCCTAAGCATAAATAAAAATACATTATAATGTTTCAGAAAAACTATCCCAATTGTTTCAACTGATTATTAATCAGTCGTTTTTCAAGAGTACTTAGAAACAATAGCAGTTTTATAATAATACTTTAAATTTTTTCTTTTTTTTATACTTATATAAAAAGTTAAGTTTTCGAAAAGGCCGTAGGTACGTGATTGCACTGATGTGCAAATGTTACCGGCCAAACCCGATTTCAGGACAAACTAGTTTTGCCTAGGCTAAACTAGTTCTTCCTATATGCATAGGTTTAACTAGTGTAGCCTAGTACAAAGTAATTTGTCCTAAGCCCGATAGGATAAACCAGTTTAGGCTAGTCCAAACTGATTTGTCCTGTTATAAATAGGTTAGGTTATGATAGATAGGTATTGTGAGATGCAGCTGCAAAAAAAAAACTGTTCCACAAACAGATGCCAGTGCAAGAAGGCAATGATACTCTGCAATTCTAAGTGCCACCAAAGCACTCCATGTGAAAATAAATAACAATTTTAATAATTGAGATATGATTATTGTTTCTACTAAAAAAACACTTATTATTTGTTATAGTATGATTGTTTGTATTACCAATTATCCATAACTTTTAATGATGAATCATTATGGTTTTAATAAAGATAATTATTTTTCCAATTACGGAGTACTTTATTCAGTTTATCTTGTTTTACTATAATGATTACACTAGGCCACACCAGTTTATCCTAGAGTGTGCGTATTTATATCAGGACAAATCAGTTTGGACTAGCCTAAACTGGTTTATCTTATCGGGCTTAGGACAAATTAGTTTGGACTAAGCTATACTAGTTAATCCTATCGCGTATAGGAAGAACTAGTTTAGCCTAGGCAAAACTAGTTTGTCCTGAAATCGGGTTTAACAGTAACACATACACACTTTCGACTTATTGCCAACGGTCAATTATCGGTCACATCGAAAATATCAGTTGAAATTGAGGTTTCGCTTGGTGAAACATAATGATAAATCGGTTTTTACACCAATTTCAAAGAGCTATAGATAACTGAAGTAAATTATTTCATTACAAACTACTTATACCTAAAATACAATGGATTTTAAATTTCCATGAAATTCAGTCTTCTCCCTTTACTTTCTGTATATATTATTTTTATATTCATATTATCTATTTCATGATTTTGGGAAATACAATGGTCTGCTATACCTGTACATTTGTTGCAATTTTTTGTGGATTTTACGTGTTCGTCTAAACGTTTTTTAAGGGCCCGCCCAGTCTGTCCAATGTAAAACGCTTCACAGTTCTTGCAATTTATTTAATAAACACCGCTTTTATTTAATTCATTAATTTTTTGTTTATTATTTACTGAAAATATCGTTGGAAAGAATAACGCGGTCAATTGCCTGAACCATGATTTGACCGTGCCTTATTATAATGTGAATACTGATATTTAAAATGCATGCTGCAATATTTGATTTGATCGTGACCGGACCGTGATTAGGACATGACTTGAACTGCAGTATGAATCAAGCTTTATAAACTCAGCCTGGGTAATATTGCAGATTCATTATTTTTATTTCTCGTATGAATTGCTTTTTTTGTTTATTTGGAATGTTAACAACAGTGACTTAATTTTATTAGTGGCAAGTGTATTAAAAATGAAATAACAACGAGCGACAAAATAGTTTTTATTGTTGCAAAACAACAAAAAAAAAGGTGACAAATATAAGAAACCAAACGGAAAATATAATACAAGATAAGATGTTCCAAAAAAGTAGGTTATTTATGTTTATGTTGTTAACTGACTTATGTTATGGTAAATAATGTCACGAGAATTTAACCTTAGAATTAGGAAGTAAACAGTGTTATCAGTAAAATAATTTACTCTTTTTGGTTCTGATTATAATTACGTCATTATTCTTTGTTTATTTTTAAATATCTGTTTTGTAATTTTTAACGAATGGATGTTTGTTTAGTCTTTGAAAAAAGTTAGTACATTTTAGGAACACAACGTGAAGTTCAGAATTCGGGGGTTTACATCAAATCAATTTGTCTCATGTTTGCAAATACGCTGTAGATGAAAACATAACTAATTTAGTGTTTTTGTAATTGTAGTTCATGTTCAAAATTTTGTTGATGTGAAAGTGAAAATTATGTAAGTAAATATTTAGGTAAAATAAGTTTATTATTGTTGCTTTCTACAGAAAAAGAAATTTTCAATTAGCTGCTTTTTGCCACATTTTTTTTATTGGTTTAACACACTGTATGTGCTTACAACTTTCACCAAATAAGATTTCAAATAGTCAAATAATACATGAAATTAAGTGACTTTCAGAAAATATAGATATTGTTTTGTCTTTTCTTTCTTTTATTAATTCTTACTCACCTGTATGTGCTACTTACAATTAATAATTGGTATTTAAATATAAAAATTAATATGGAATTTTCCCAACACAAACGTAAATATTTCAAAATAAAAAGCGTACTTTCGTCTTTCGTCATCATCTACAGCACTATAAAAAGTAAAAATTAAAACACTTCAATTTCCTAAAAAAAATTGTTGAATTTCCTCCAAGTTAAAGTACCTATGTTACGTAGATTCCATTAGCCATACAATATTTTTATTTCGATTATTTTGAAACACCAACCGCGTAAACCAAACTATTTGCAAACAGTAATCTAATTTAGGAATTCCTCTGCCTCTTTTTACTCCTATGTTTGCTTCTAATATGTCTAACTAACTCTTGATGTCCAGAAGGTGCCCTACCATTCTTTATTTCCTTTTAGCAGTAGTTCAGTATTTAGTCGCTTCCGAAATTTTTATACTTAATGGGATAGAATCCTCGGTCAAATTCGCGTTTTGCTGATTTTTTTGTTTTCTATAATGCTTTTTAGTTTGGATTAGGCACTCTGTAAAGGTTGCAAAATAAATTGATCATATTATATTCTTAGAATGTGCTTATAACTATTCATAATAATTAGAACACATTCTTGTATTAAGCAACGCACTATAATAAGTTGTGCTTTTCGTTTATCGATTTCACAGGACTCCGGGCAATGTTCAAATGGCCATACACACACATACGCACATACAGTGTAATAGATTTCCTTCTTGTGTAAAATGAATTTCAAGAGAATTCCATTCCTAACAGAAATGCTGCCTTAACCATTATCAACTCTATAAAAGGTCTACAACAGTAATGCAGTTATCTCGAACTAAAAGATCAACGTAATTACCTCTATGCTTGCAATTATTGTTCCGTATTTATTTTAATAACCGCTTAATATACAAACACAACTATCTTGAAATGCATTTAATAGAATGCAGATAATCATAGACGTTAATTAAACTCTAATAATCTTACGAGTAAATACAGATCAAACGCCTACTTTTCATTTTGTTTTTGTTAAAATTTAATATTCATGAACATATGTAAGCAATAGAGCAAGAAAACAATGTTTTTTTTTTTTAATTATTGTTACACTGAAGCCGAGTGAGCCACGACTTGAAGTACGGTTTGTAGGTAAAAACATATTATAGTAGGTACAGTTGTTTATTGTTTATAATATTTTTAAACAATGGTTAAATACTTAGAACATAAAACCATGGATAACAGCATATGATACTATAGCAGCACATACGAGATAAGAGATGTATCTGACGTTTTTTCTCGCTCTAATGTGGTCTGATTGGTAAAGAGAGATATGGCTTGGGAACAGACATCTAATCAGTCCGCGTTAGAGCTAGAAAGGATGTCCAGATACACTTTCTATCTCAAACACGCTGCTATAGTTTTGTATGCTTTATCCATGTATTTTTGCTCTAAGACTAACTGCTGATATCGCGGGGTTGTTATACATCCCAACCACAGAAATATATATTTCCTTTTAATGTCTATGAAGCTGGTCAAGGTCAATAAGTAGGGACCCATAATTTATGTTTATTGATTGTTACTATTTCTTTTTCTTAATGTTATGCATCTCAAGAAGGTTAAATTATGGTCAACAGAGGTCGCCCTAACTATCTAACCATTAAAGAAATCAATAAAGATCAATAAACATACACTATGAACCCGAATTTTAGACCTCCTATTTTTTGGCATTACCGAAATTCATTTTAGCCAAATATGGCCATAAGAAGCCCCTAATTTCTGTATTTTCGATTTTTTGTATGTTTTAGTATTCTTAGTGCAATGTAGCGTACGCATTTGAACCTCAAGAATCCGTGGCGCATGAAAAAATAAAACCAAAAATAAGACATTGTTTATATAAACCTAATTATGTATTTGTTGAGGATGTTACGTATTTTTTGTGGAAAAAATAGGTCTCATTTTTGTTTTCCAATGATATTCGATAGCTTTTGTAAATTTGTTTTAAGTAGTTATCTGACATAAACCAATTTGTCTGCGTTCGATTAGTTGTGTTTTTAATGTTTGCTATATACTTTTTAAGTAAGTACTGTTTTGAAATAATAAAAAACGTGCAAAGATCTTAAAAATTTTATTTTTACATGAAAGCCTGTACTTTTCTACATAATTTCCTTCAATATTGAGGTATTTGTCATAACGTTTGACCAGTGGCCAGTTTTTGAATACTCTTCTCATAGAACTCTGCCGCTTGACTTGTTACTGTTAACCACTGTATCACAACTGTTTCTTCAAGTGCAGGAACAAATGGTAGTCACTGAGCTGGGCGCCAGATCATGGCTGTACGGAGGATGATCTAGAGTTTCCCAGTGAAAAGATGTGATGTGATCTTTGATCCGATTAGCCACATTCGGACGGGCATTGTCATGCGCATTTGTGAGGCCATCTTTAAATGCTGTCACCCACTTCCTTACTACTCCATCACTCATAATTTTTTGTCCATAAACTGCACAGATCTCAGATCTCACGAAGAGTATCAATCTGTTTTAGTCCTTTAGCACTAATGAATCGTATTGCATGCGCGGAACGCTGACCGCAGCGCTGCGGCGGCAGAATTTCAAAACGATACTTACTTAAAAGATGCTTCGTATATTAAAGAATTTCTAGTTATCATAACAGTGTTTATTTAATTTGAAATGTTAGTAGATAAGACTACTTTTTGCATCAACATAGAAAATTGTTGTCATTTACAACTTTATTATTTATTGTGTTCTTTTGTCAATCTTCCATTTGGAGTATATTGTGCTCCCGTCATATTACTGGATGTAATCAAAAATAGCAATGTTAGTTCAGGGTTAAAATGAACCCTTAAACGAATTGATTGGTGCATTTTTTACAGACAAATGTGACAAAAACCACACTTATGTAGATCTGTTCTATTAAGAAAATATGCAAATTTCTTAGGATAAAAACGTTTTACTTATATATGTATAGGGATATAAAGTTATGACGTTAAGGTAATAACAAAACTGATTTGAGGAAATTTTTGCCGGTCATTATTTCCTGTAAAGGAAATGTGTAGATGTTCGGAAAATTTCGTTGTAGGAAGTTAGCTTGTGTGGTGTTTAAAAGCACTAATGGCAAAATTACAGTACATTTCAATTGTTTTATTTTGCGGTAAACCAAAGCTAAGATAGCGCGAAGAACGAAGCAGCAGGTTACAGCTACCAGCTAGCGATGACTGGTCTGCTTGCCGTTCAAGGTGAGAGAGAATTAATTTCCGGGTGTTTGTTGGAATTGTTATATGCTGGTTCTATCTAATCGCTACTGCTGCGGTTTTTTATCTGTTTGATTTGCGCTTTGAATACGTGCAACAATTGACCGTGCAAACACTTATCAGTTGGACAGGAATACATAAATATACCAGATACATTTTTAAATAGAAATAACACTTCATGAAGTAGATTTTCACAAGTTTTTTTTATTATTTTTTTTATTTAACAAAGTTTTATTTATGGATTTTCTTCAAGTAGAGGTCGAAACTATTCTACATTTTTGAAGCTTAAATCAAAATAAGGAGGCAGCTATACTGTTAAATTATACATTTTTGCTTGAAATAAGTAACTATAGATTGTTGAAGAATGAAATTCAATAGATTCCGAATTGAACTATTCAAAAGCAAGAGGGAAATATGAAACACTCTTGTCCTAAATCGTTGCCATAGTTTTCGATTAAAACCCCACTATTACAAAACCCCAAGTTATAACAAAACGTGTGATCATGGTGTACTAGAGGTAGGCAATACCTTTCTTTTTAGTGAATCGATTCAAACGATTCAATTTTATAAAAGGAATCGATTCTCACAATTCGTTTATTTGAACGACGATGGCTGTAAGAGCTAGTGCACTACGATAACTCATGAATTTTTGAATAATTTTGTTCTTTTTTAAATAAAACAATAGGTAACATCTGAATGTATCGAAAGAGGATAGAAAAAGGGTTCGAATGATATAAAATAATATCGTAGAAGCCATTTGAGAAAATGAAATATAGGGCAAACTGGCCGGGCCTAAGAAACAAATTAGACGAACATAAAAGATCAATTAAATACAATATAATGTCGACTGGTTTTTCGGAGCACTGCATAACCAATAATCGCTATCTAGATGATAAAAATGTAAAACTGCTACATAATTGTGTAAAAAGTAAGAAACTAAGCCTTCTCGAAAATTTGGAAATTAGAAAAGCTCTGAATAATAATAAATTAATAGTTAATAACCACACTGAATTAGAGACCAGCAATTCACCTTTACTTTTATACAAATTGTAACTGGTATTACCAGAGTAAGTGCCTGCATCTAGGAATTTCCGTATTACTCTCATCCCTTTATATTGATCGGCTGCATTTCTTTAATTTTAGTACCAAATCTGTACTCTTTAAAAATGGCCCGTTGTCCGAAACAATTGTAAGAGTTTAATAAACCTTATTGTTGAAACTTTCTTTGTGTTTTATTAAAATATTTAAAAATGAAGTTATTCGTGTTTGAAGTTTTCAAACTTTGTTTTTTTTTGACCGGAACGTCCTGTAGAAATTAGATGCATAATTTTTGCATGGCATTAGTCTTAAGACTTGACTATAATTAGTAAAAATTTGAATACTCTAAGTTAATTTATGGAAGTTATAATTTTTTTATAGTTTGGGTTGCGGTAGAGATCTTTTTTTCTATAAATTGAATCATCTCAAAAACTACTCATCGTATGCATACAAGCTGGCCATCAAAGTCACCTTAAAATTTTATTTTTCATACGAATTTGTCGTAAAAAAATGCATCATGCCATTTAAAATGACAAAGTTGACATAAATTTCAGGTATAACTGGAAGTGGAGTACAGTTGAAATTATCTTAGATAAAAAGACTATCCTTGATAACCCACCCCTACTCTCCAATTTTCATATCTCTAACACGCTTAGTTTTTCTAAAACGTCTAATGTACCACTGGTTATGTACGTACTTATTTATACAGGGTGACTGATTTAAATCGTTCATTAGGAGTTTATAGGGAACGAAAAGAGATATCACTTTAAAACATGGTGTACAACAAGTCAAAAAGATCTATTTAATAAAAATATTTTCGAAACTGTCCAGTTTTAAATCGTATTCATTGTTTTTTATGAATAATAGTCTATTAAATTTAAGGTTAAACTTATATGGATAATAGACCCTAAAAGGTTATATAATTATAAATAATTTGGGTAAAACGTAAAAAAAAACACATAAGTGAAATATTTTACGTGTTTTAATTTATTTTCGATAACTCGCTAGCTCCCCACTTCTCCTATGTAAATTGCAGATGCATATAAATATGTTGACATTAGTGTTAAATTTTAGTGTAATTACTCTTGAAAATGATCGCAGTTCGATCGAAACAATTGTCGAGTTATCGAAAATAAATTAATGCGAAGCATTTTCCGAGTTTTTTACGTTTAAATTAGTTTTGTGAATCATGTTTCACAAACGTTGCACTATCGAATTTTTTAATTTGGGTAAGATGAAAACTTCAGTAAAAATATCTGTAACAAAAAAAAATATTGTTTTTGGAATTTGTTTTTGAATGAAAGTGAAGTTTCCAGGATTATTTTTCCTGTGATAACGTTTTCTAAATTTTGAAACATACATTTATACAGGTATCTTTTGGTTTTAAAATTGTAATTTCACCTGTATTAAGTGTAAAATTTAAATGATGCTCAATATTATATTTGACGTAATTAAACATACAATTTTGTATATTTAGAAGGGTTTTTCTTTTTAATAAATTTGACTTTTTGTGAGACCTACTGTAGGAACATACGAACTAAATTACATGTTCGCTGTGAGAAGTGTCTTCTAATGTGCCAACATAGTATCTAGGATTTTCATTAAAATTGTAATTGAGAGGTTCCACTGTTATGCACGACATTTTGCGACTTGCGAGTGTCCGTTATAAGGAGTTCCGCCTATAAAGAGGTCATCATGCCCAAAAAAAAAGTGGCACATAACTTTGTTCTGTATCATAGATGTGTTTAATGTACAGACATACCTATCTACATGTAAAAGTTTGATTGTGTGGACTGTTTATGATGCTTTCAAAGTACCGTGTAAATTGCGATTTTATTACACTTCTCTGTTCGGTGGTTTCTAGAAAATGCTAACACAGTTGAATCTACTTTTTGTTCATTGGGTCAGGACTGGTCGGTCCCGTCCAGTCATCTATGTATTTTTAAATAAATGCTTTTAAACTATATGGTACAACACTCCCATGCATGGCCTTACCCAATTTAAGAGAAATCGTCCTGGATCTTTTGCTAATCTGTTTAAAACACCTTATGCGAGGAAATCACCCAAACGTTTTGCATATTTTCTGTGGATATCAAGAATTAGCCTTTTTTCCACTATTCTTGATCTCAGCCAGGTTTTTGCCCACTTGAAGGTACTAAATGATCCCTCAATGGTACCATAGTGCAAGGCATTGCTAGTAAAACATCTACGGTTGTTTTAATGTTAAGATAAAAAGTTTATTCGTGTTTAATTATGTCTGTTATCTCCAATGTTTTGAGTTTCCTTTTATTAAAAAAGAAAAACAAAAACATTTTTTGTAGCTCAACAAAACCCATAAATTCTTTCCTTCAATTTTTTTCCTTATGCTCGTAATATCAGAAACCTATTGATGGATGCTTCTTTTTCGATGTATTGGCTGATTTGTTCTGTAGATGCTTGCACGCTTCCAGTATACTCCTCCTGTATTTAAAATTTCATTTTGTATTTTTGGAGACACTTGTACTGAGTATTTATTATCCTATCTCTAAATATTTCTTCAATATCTCATCACCAGAATCAAATTTTAATTTAAACAAGTTTTTAAGAACACTCATCTTTTTCTTTTATAAATAAATATGTATATACAGGGTCATTCAAACTGTGTGGTTCATTAGACGTTTTAGGGAAACTAAGCATTAAAATTTGAATATCTCGTAACTATATTACATACCTGAAATAAATTACAATATAAACATAGATAGACTTAAAATTGTTGGCTGTGGTAAAGATAAAATAAATAAAAATAAATGTAAATTAAATATCGCCACAATGGCCTTAGAGCATATGGCTACAACAATTGTTTACGGAAATAAATTTTACATTAGTACAAAAGTCTTGGTATTCTTACGCACCAAGACCGCCAATTGCCTTGGTACACGGAACAAATCATTAAAAACTGGTACAAATGTGAAGAAATTAGTACATTTAACATTACTGGTTCGGGAAGAGGGTAGCTACATTTTCAGCTAAAAAATTGTACATTCATTATAATCCGTATATTCCAGTATTAAAACAATGTTTTTCATCAGGGTGTAGAGAACCCCTGGGACAAGCAGTTAAAGGGAAGAAGACTCTTTTTTAAAGTTTTTATTTAATTATACTATTTGTTTAAATGATTTCTCCGAAAACTTTCACTTTTCGATTGTAACATATGAATTAAAAAAATAACTTTGGTGGCTAGATTTATTCAAATAAAAGTCTCTGTTAATTTTGTTTGGAATGCAAAGGCAAGCATTAAATATATAGGTTGCTTTTGTAAATCAATTAATATCAAGATAAACTGATTTTAACGCCTTTAACATGTCTGTGATGGTGATTGTGCAAAAGTTCAAAGAAACGATCGATAAATAATGCATAGCGTGTCCTATAGCCCACAGTCATCTGCAGAATTCAAACCTTCATTTGTTCAGAGGACAATGATGGCGAATAAATAATAAGTGTGTATTATGTACGCAAATGCAGTACATCCATGTAGATGTACCTGTGAGTGTGAATTGCATTCTCACCCTTTACTTTTTACGTTACGCCTCGAAATATTGTTATATCCATCTCGCGATGCAGCGAGTGACCTCTTCACTCGAGTTCACATTTCTCACTTCGTTATTTGCAGGTAATGATTTCACTGGAAACACCCCTTAGTTTTAGTGAAACTGTGCGCGCAACGTCCGTCCCATGTTAAAATTTCACTCTCAATGCGCCAAAAGAAGTTTAACTTCAAAATCCTTGCAAATTTTCAAGATGACTAAACGAATTGTTTAAATCACAATAGGAAATAAAACAACTATACCGTTTCACTATTTATTTTAATTCTGGACAAAATTTCTTACTCTCAAAAATTATTGAATATTTTGAACACAACGGCGTTCAAATTGTTAACTAAAGTCCAAAAAAGAAGGTACTAAAATCCTTTTTCGTCTAATTACAAAGGATCACAGATCCCACATTTGGAACGCGTTCTACCAAGTAGGCACAGCGAACCGAAAGCCATATCCCACGACCGGTTTCATCCATCGAAATCCGGTCCGCAGTAATGACTTGGTCTCTAATAGAAATTTGCCTAGGACAAAATTATTGCATACTTAATGGTAGGTACCTACGACAATTAGAAGGACTCCGTATGGGGTCTCCTCTATCTCTATCGCCAGTGCTAGCTGAGTTGTTCATGGCGGTTTTTGAAGATAAACTTTTCAATTTGGATAACCCCTTAATAAAACTGATTCATACCTGGCACGGGTATGTAGACGATATTTTCTGCGTTTGGAATGGTACCGAACGACAGTTAGATAATTTCTTAATACTTTTAAATTCTTTAAATACTAATATTTCGTTTACAAATAGGTTCAAATTTAATCTGTATAATTTCGATACATGACGTGACAGAAAGAATTTGATGAAAGTTTGGACATAAAAAATGATAAAGATAATATGACTTGCCAGTATATAGGGTACATATATATTTAGTTGATATGCCTCTCTGTCTTGATCAACAAATAATTTTTTATACTTAATGAATAAAAAACACTTTTTCGAATTTCACAGTTTATTGATTATCACTTGACAATATTCTTTCGCTACACTGTTGCTTCTTCGGAATATTGTCAAGTGATAAACAATAAACTGTGAAATTCGAAAAAGTGTTTTTTATTCATTAAGTATATAATGGAATTTCATCAAGTATCAGTATATAAAATCAATTACAATTAAAATATTTTTTTCTTCATTTTAGAATTGAGAGGTGAAGATCAAATAAAAATCAGAACGTGCGTCATCATGCACGGTCGGCTGTTTTTTTTTTTTTCATTTAGCAATAAATTAATTGGCTGACATTGATGGGAAATTGTAGTAAGTAATGTGTCGGCTGGCTATTTGTGACAATAAGTTGATGTTAATCTGCTTTATTAGGAGTGTTTGTAAACAAGGTCATCTTAAATTCATGACATGCGTGTATCCCGTTGCGTAACACAAGAAGAAAGAAAGACGTCGACAAGTTCGTTATCATACGTATTATTGAAACAGTCAAATAAACATACAACTGACTCTACGATCTGATAAAATGCGTATGCTTTTATACGTTACGAATAATAAGATATCAATTGAAGGTTGAAATGGTAATTTTTAATTTTAAAAGAGGTTACAGCGATAGGATTAGTGTAAATTTACATTTAACTACTTATTTACATGCCTTCATGACTTGAACTCGTCTTCAATTTCGGTAGGAGGTGGCATTCTAAAAGCAGTTATCGGAATCATCATCAGCATAATCATTATATAATAATGTTTTGCGTATCTATGGTTTGTAAGGTAATTTTGTGGAGCTAGCGCCTCTCATAATACAAAGTTATTGACAGTATGTGACTATTAAAACATTTAATTACAGGATGAAACTAGTTTAGTTTCTTATATCCGAAATGAAAATATTTGGTGGTCGTGTTCGAGGCTCAAAGATAGTATCTGGTAGTGGATGTGGCTAAAAGCCCGCCGACAAAATATTAGGTTAACTTAGATTACGGTATCGTGGAATTCCATGGTTAAAATGTAACCATCGACAACGGTGTCATCCGTTTAAATTTGGACTTAAATTAATAAAATGAAACAAGAGTTTGAATGAATTTAAGAAAAAATAAAAATAAATTCAAAAAAGAAGGAAATTAAATCCTTATTCGTCTAAATATTAAGATCAAAGATCTCACATTTGGAACGCGTCCTACCAAGTAGGCACAACGAACCGAAAGCCATATCTCACTACCGGTTTCGACCTATCGGTTCGTTGTGCCTACTTGGTAGGACGCGTTCCAAATGTAAGACCTTTGATCTTAATATTTAGACGAATAAGGATTTAATTTCCTTCTTTTTTGAATATGTTATATCTTCGTCTAAGAATCCATCGGAATTAACAGTGTAATTCAATGCCGGTAGACGTCGGAGTAGTTGTTTCTGTTTATTCCATTTTTATATTTATATTTTTAACTAAAATTTTTATTTTAAAATGCCACAAAAATGTTTCAGAACCTTTTGTATTTAACCCTTCACTTAGAAGATTGGTGTGACTCTCCTCCTGACTGTTTGCATAATCTAATGTAAGCCTTCTTCTGCCTCTTTTTACTCCTATTTATGCTACTAATACATCTCTAACTAGCCTAAAACGTGTCCTACCATCTATTCTATATTTATATTTAAAAATAAATTCAATACAGGACCAAAAATCTACAAAAAATTCACAGAGGTAGATTGTTTTTTAAGCTTTACAGGAAAACTTATTACCATTACTATTTTTACCTTAAAAAAAACACAAATTATGGGACAGAACAAAATATTTCAATATATCATTTTAAAGAAAATCTTGTGACGACAATTTTAGAAATATTTTCAGTTTGTAGAAATTATTAAGACAGGACTTTCAGTTTTGCGATGGAATATTTTATCAGTTGACCTACGTTTGTCTGTTTTGTTTGTCAGTAATTCTATACATTTTCTATACTACGAGTGAGTTCAATGTGTTGTTGCTAACTTGAGCCATTACTTTCTGAATTGGTTCGTACAGATTATGTCGATGACGTAAGCAACCTCTTAATAATTTTACAATAGTTTGTTTTGTCGTATTTAATTCTGACATACATAAATCTACATAGTCCGATAGTAACGGAGAAATTAAATTAGCGGCTTCACATAAAATTAAAGATTTTACGGCAAATCATTACCTAGTTAGAGTATTTCTATTAAACGTAGTCCTCTTACCATTGTGTTTGTTAAACATTTCAAATTAGCCTCCATTTAAACAGTTCTGCACATTAAGTAGAAATAATGGAAACCCAGTGGAAATAATCGATTTATTCCGTATTTGCACGTCGTATAAATTACATAATCCTAAATTTCTTTCTAATGTTTATAGCCGTTGCTTAACGGAACAAAGTTTGTGAAAAAGTTAATATTATTTACTTTTACAAATTATCATTTTACCATCGATTTGAACTTTGTTTTTAACAGACTCCACAAAAAGGAACTTGCCAATTCGAACTGTATTTTTGTTTGTGCGTATGTTACACAGTTTTTTCACTGAATGTAAACCGATTGTAATAATTCTTTTTTTAATGAATAGGCTATATCTCAAGGTGGCCCCATTTAAATTTGAAGAATATATTCCAACAGTAAGTCCCGTTTCACATGAGGTGTAGGACGCTATTTTGCGTTTACATAGAATTTGTTAAAATGAACTCGCAACAGAGAACGCTGGGCGTTGTTGTATATTAATTGTTATTGCATTTTATTGTTAAGAGGTTGATTTGTGACGCTTTATTCTGATCTAAGACATTACCAAATATATATTTATTTTAATTATTTTCGAATGTCCACAGCAACTTTTAATTAAATATATGTGAAATTAGAACATAGTTTGAAGAATTCCTTGTGTTATCTCGAAGAACGTAAAAATAATAAGTTAAGTTATTTAATCTTGTAGTTCGTGCATAGCATGCTGCAGTTATTTATACATTTGTTTAAATAACATGTCCTGACATAATTATCTGAAATTTGACAAATTAATTTATGAGAAGGACTCGATTAACTGCAATTAATTGTCAGCGCTATGATCAAACGGAAATCTGGCAACTCAGCAAGCCTTTGTGGACGGACCCATAAAAACGTGTGGCCCGATGCTCGACGTAGCTACTACGTCACGCGTGCGGGCCAAACGCCTGCCCACACTCGCGCACACGCCTCCTCCATCTAAAAGCTATCATCCTACTCAATGCCAACAGATCTTCTGACGTAGCGCGCGTCCGACGCATTATCTGAAACGGGACTTAGAGTGGAAAATTAGGGGATGATTCTTGTTTATTATTGTTTGTTTGTACATATAGACAAAACTTTGTAGTCGATTTTTATCTTCTTGTAAAAATTCACTTTATAAGGAAAACAGCCAGTTTTTTAATTGAAATGTTATTTTGTTCGTTGAATATTAATTTTATATACCAATTTGGGATAAATACATAGGTGCCCGTATAAAAAAATCAATTGCTGTCTAGACCGAACGTTTTTCAGGTATTCGACCTTATGAAACACACAACTACGCAAAATACGTGAAATTTAGGTAAAGTTCGTCTAAAAATACGACAAGCGCACTCGATACTACCGTTCTTAGCTCAACACATGAAATTTTATTTTTGGACCTTTATTATTTCTTTATGGTGTACGGCTGTTTTAAATTTCTCAGCGCGTTTGATCTTGAAATAAACGCGCAACTAGGACCGAAAACGCGCTATAAATCCGTGTTTAATTTATAAATACTACTAAACTCTTCGCATGTTTGCACGCCCAATTTGGGGTTTTCAGTTTAGGTATGCCAAAGTTGTGAAAATTTTACTCCAATTAATCAAATTCAAACGGCAAAATGTAAGGAATATTCTTCATGTGTACGAATAGTATAAGAATATTTTATTTGAATTGATCGAAATCTGAAGATTTCATCAGAAATGTGTTTCGATGTTTTCCGAAAATTTAATGGATTGCAAGACTTTACCTTCGTAATGCCTACAATAAAGTGGAAGAAACACTTGTCCGATTTTTCAGAAGTTACTTGTGATAAGTTGGGGATAAGTCTCTTTGTGTAGCCGAAGGTGCCATCAAATTGTACCAGACCAAAAAAGGTACAATCGATTTTGCCATTGACCAAAAAGGGTCTTTTAAAAGGTATAACCGATTGTGCCACTAACACCTAATAGGTAGAAATTATTCTAATGAGAAAGGAAAATACTTTATTGATATTTTATGGCATTTATTTAACAGTAATTAATAAGGCATTATAAATACATACTTATGTTATACATATATCAGTCAACATAAATATGATACACATTTTATATAGTCGATGTTCGATATTGTTTTGTTTTTGTATTTTTCACACAATTCCATGATAGTTTTCACTTTACTTCTTACAGAAGCATCCTTAATTTTGAATGGTGTTTTTAAACGTTGAATCTTGATATAAGTGTCAATTTGAAATTCTTTTAATTTCTCGACAAATATATATATGTTATTGATGGATGGACTGTGTAAAAAGATTCGTTAAATTTCGAGTGAAATGATTCACACGCGTTTGTCGTTTTCACACTCCTTACCACTACCTTATCAGGTAGATGAGCACCCTTTTCTCTGGTGGCAACATTGGTTGTTTACTTTTAAAACCCCAATTTTGTAGCAGGTAGATCTTTATTTTTAGTGGCAACTTCGGACCCACAGAAGTCTCTTAATAATTTTCTTTGTAATATTTAGAAGATACGATTAATATTATTAGAGACATGACAGCCTTTACGGTTAGATATTCATTAAGGAAAGGTTAGCATGCTTAACAGTGTAGGGATGATATAGCAGTATTAGCATCTAGAAGAAGGGAGTAGTTAGAAGACAGCCTTAAGTAAATTGGAAGGAGTATTGATAGAAGACTATAACAAACAAAACAATAAAAAATATTGGTATGCAAGGGAGGTTATAATAAGTTTACAGCTTTTATAAAAATTGGAGACGGAAAATTTGTCGAATACCAGGAAGTAAGATAAGTCAGGATGGAAAAACGGTACAAAAAGTCGCTTTTAACAAAACGAAATCACTTCTGTGTTCGCAAACAGTTAATTTGAAAATTTCAAGAGACTTTTTGTTTAAAAGTTTATTATTTGGAGCACGACTCGCGTTTGAAATACGGTATTACAAAACGATGAAATGAAAAATACCATGGATTGAAAAGATTAGAAATAAAGAGATACTAGAGATAGTAGAACAAAGGGCGCTAGAAAAATCAAGAGATAGGATTGTAGAGCACATTTGAGACATGAAGGACTAGTAAGTGACGTTAGATGCAAAAACAGGTGTAGAGGAAGAGGAAGACCAAGACCTAAAATAGATTACTGTTCGTAAAAGAACTTAACAATGTTCTAGTTTTCAGGAAATGCGAAAGTTGGCGTAGATAAAGATTCCCTGGTTGGGTGAAACAATTGTAAAGAGCATAATAAAATTATAGTAAACATTTGTCTTATTATTTTACTATTAATTAATTATGTATTTTAAATGTCATTAAAACTACTTTTTTAATTTAGAATTATGTATTTAACCTATAAGGTATTTATAGTTAGTTATATAATACTTATCGTACTTATTGTGTCTTGTAAAACGAATGTTTTTTGAACGAAAATACATTCTTTGTATTGTACTATGTTACATTCGTCTGATGTAATACTTACGATTAGTCATTTCTTTTACATAAAATTTTGCTTGGAGCAAAGTGAAAGCCAAATAAAACCTAAATGAAATAATTGTTTGTGTAGCGTTACGGTTACTATTGTTGATTTCTTAGACAATAAAATAAACTGTAATCGAAGTGTTTAACGATTATAAATAGTCGTTGTGTTAATTAAAGATTGGTCATAGAGAGGGCTCAGTAGCGTACGAGACGCATATTTCTAATTTATATTTGTATTGTCATGAGATTTTGTACTAAAATTTCACAATATATATCCTTGGGTTGTAGAAGTTGTAAACAGGGTGTTCATTACATTAGCAATCAATTGTTCGTTAGTTTCAATTGCAACGAATAATGTCGCGTATTCGTATACTATTTTCACATTTTATTTTTTAAGTAGGACCGTCCGTAAACTATTTAACGCAAAATTCGTCTATTTTTGACCCCCCTTTTTCCACGTGTCAGGACCATAACGCCTGGCCTGATCCCCTTCCCAACCCCTTCATCCTAAGTATTTTTGGTTTGAATTTAGAAAAGATTGATTAGTTGAGGCCTTCTAAGAAAAAGTATCTTAAAAGGAAACAATGTAAACAGCAATTTAAGTTAGATTCCTGACCGTTAATTTTAATGTTTATTGTTTTCTTCCAGGGTGGCGGTCAATTAATTAAACAAAATGTTTGTTCGGTTTATTTAAAACATCTTCAGACTGAAAATTTATATTACTTCTAGTATATCTATATTTATCATATAGCCTGTAAAGGCCCTTCTGCCAGCGCTTACCTGATGAGACCCGATAGGTCGAAACCGGTCGTGGGATATGGATTTCGGTACGCTGTACCTACTGTGTAGGACGCGTTCAAAATGTGGGATCTGTGATCCTTCATAGTTAGACGAGTGGGGATTTTAATGCCTTCTTTTTTGTTTAATATAAAAATAATCCTGTTTATATTTGAACCGTCATAGTACATTTTCATTATAGATATAGCAACTTGTGTATTTCTCATGCACCAGACCACGTATAAAACGTGAGCGAGTTTGTTGACGTTTGCGTAGAAGACAATGTGTTTATGTACAAACATGTTAGTATTTTAGTAAACACAAACGCGCGACAGACGTAGGTCAAACAATCCTCGTCCATGCTCGCTTTATTGGTGAAAGTGCCGTGCGACGACAACGGACGGTGAAAGTGTTACGCGTTTAGGTTATTACGATAGCCCTGCGTGAACTGCATGTGTTATTTACTAAGCGGAGTGCACTCAGATACATATTCTTCCAAATAAGTATATTCATTTTTGTGGTACGTATCTTTATCTATTTAAATGTGTCAATTATCTTTTATGATTCGAATAGCGATGTTTTTCTTACACATATTATTTATTATCTACTTAAATGTAATGCATGCTCAATTAATGGAACCTCGATAATTTGAAATTAAATTAATATCTTACATATTTCTATTTAGACTCTTTGAGTTTATACGTTATAGGTGACGAAGAAAATAAATACCACTGAACCAAAAATAAATATATAATTAACTGATAAAATTTAGAAATGTAGACTAGAAGTAAAAATGAATATAAAATTGATTGAAGTGAAGAATGTATGTTGTAGCCAGGAAGATCGAAAGAGAAACTGATTGTAGTTATTAAAATAATATTGTAGAAAAATAGATAAGAGGGGAGCTAGAAGTTTGTTTGTCATAGTAGGGATGAATTTGAAAAGGTCGATAACATACAATACTGAAAACCCAAATGTACCGAAGAAAGCCATTGTATAATTGTTATTAGGAAAAGTAAGAATTATAAACGGCATGCTGTTAGTATACAGAGTTGAATTGTTGAGAGGGTTTATAGGAAAGTACTGAAGCAATTAAATTCTCGTTAAGGGAAGACTAGATACAGAGCAGGTAAAGAGCAAGTACATAAATAGAATTGTAAGAAAGAATATTTTCACGATAACACTATGATACACTATACAATAAAATTTGAATATATCATTATTACATTACATACCTGAAATAAATTGCAATGTAAACATACAGATAAAATAAATAAAAATAGAAATAAACGTAACTAAATATCGCTACATCGATATCAAGATAGTTTTCAGTTTAAGGGGTAGTATTTAAAGTTTAAAAAGTTACATTTTGAAGTTTTTGATAACGATAATTTTGGCTTTCAAAGGCGAGGTGTTATTACCGAGTTGTAGAGTCGTAATGGCATAAAAACTCGATAAAATACACTGTAAGGGTGGAATTAAATAAGCAAAAGATTTTGATTTAAAGAAGCTACTTGAACTTCGAATTACAATAAATAGAAATGTGCTAATTTTTTTTATGTTTTCTATGCACAATCGACATTTCTTCCCAAGATATTTGATCGTCATGTGCTGGGTAATATTTGTTGCAATCTTCATTACAGTATCGTTATGTATGTCGGTTTGCCTACGCCCAATTAACAGTATAAAAACACCCTTTAGCTACTTTAAATTCACTCTTGAATTTCATTGTGGATGAAACAGTCACAAAGAGCCCGCCCGCCTTGATTTTTCCGTAGGTGGTACATGCACCAGTTAATATGCGAGCACTAGACTTTACGAGACTCTTGTTTTTGTAATTGCGGCTTTTATGATTTGTTTTTTTATAATTGCCTTCTTACGCTTGAGATTTTCCGCCTACGTTTTATATACAGTGTGTAACAAAAATCAGGAATTTCTACAATGATTATAAAGTAAAAACAAGTAAATTATGTAGAAAAACTCTTCAACAGGTTAGTTTGTGTTTAATGTTGGGAAAGTTTGGAGAATTGTTTAGTAGAGGTTAATTTTAATACATTAATCTGAATTAATTTTTATCCACTACAGATTACCTCAAATTAATGAGGAAATTTCAAAAAGGAGAAAATAATTCCTCTTAATAACTTCAGAAATATTTATTATCGTTGCATATGTACTTTTCAATTACTATGTGGCCATCTTCAATGCATAAATATTATTAAAGGAAACAAATAATTAGTAACCTTATTTACACATTTTTAGCCACAAAAGACATGAGAGGGTTGTTTATGTATTGCGTATCGAAGTTCATTGGTTTTTCCTTGAATGTATTGATATAAACCAGCTTATCTAAATTATTTCCTTTTCTTAATAATGCTTATGCACTGAAGATGTGATGATGGCCACATAGTGGTTGAAGATATTTTTGTATATTGTTAAAATATATGTTTTGTAAAGGAACAATTGCTACTGCTGTCACCTTTTGTAGCATAATGGTCAGAGCATTGGCGTGTAAAGCCTAAGGTCCCAGGTTCGATTCCTGGCGAAGGCGTTACAGCAGTAGCGATTTTATCTCCTTACTTTAAGGTAATCAGTGGTGGGTAAAAATTAATTTACATTAATTTATTTGTTTTCAGATATCGTCAAAGTCAATATTTCTGATTTTTATCCATGTATGTACGTTATATATATTATAAAATCAACTTTAGTATTGCATATTTGAGTCCGTCGGTCAAGATTGTACCTGGGGCGTTTTCTAATTACAAAAAGTAAATAAGTACATTAGCTGTTTGTCTAATGTAATAGCCTTATCGTCAATACCCGTTCTGTTAGTTCCCCCAGGTGTTCTACATACTACATAAATATACATCGCAAGGATGTTTTGTTTTCGTATACTTCAGTAAAACTGCAAATAACTATAATAATAAAACAGAAAACTATTGGGAAGCACAGGGGTGGATTTATTATAGTATCTGGTGATTAGTAAGTAAACTGTTGCGAACAGGTTAAACGTCAAAGTATTTCTTCACCTTTCGATAATTTTTCGAGGTGAAAATTGTTTTTATTTTTTAATATCACAGTATGTAAGTATTACTAAACCACTAAAAAGTCAAAGTTTATGTTAACAATACTGTGCTAATTTATGAATGCGGTATGAGTCACGTTTTGAGTTTTTACATGGTCAGAGGATGATATTTCGAAATTTCATATTTCCAAATATAAAAAAAAAACTATCTAACTATAGTGCAATTATTACATATTACATAAATAATCAGAAGAAAAAGAAAGACCTACCGTTTTGGCATCTTGCGTAATTAAAGCACCTTTAGTTATACAGGCTGGTTGGACACGCATCTCCAGTCGTTTCTACCTTGAGAAAATCTTTTACATTCCTAACTATTTTCGAACAGTAATGTAATCTAGGTCTTCCTTTGCCTCTTTCTGCATCTACCAGCCATGTTTTTTATGTAAGTACCGTTTTGAAATTCTGCCGCCGTTTACGGATAAAACATTATAAGTGATGGAATGGTAAGGAAGTGGGTGAGAGCATTTAAAGATGGCCGCATAAATGTGCGTGACAATGCCCGTCCGCATGTGGCTAATCGGACCAAAGATCTCATCACATCTTTTCACCGGGAAACTCTAGATCATCCTCCTTACAGCCCTGATCTGGCGCCCAGCCCAGTGACTACCATTTGTTCCTGCACTTGAAAAATTATATGGGCGGTCAGCGTAGCGTCTTCAAGACGATGACGAAGTCAAGACAGTTGTGATGCAGTGGTTAACAGTTAACAAGTCAAGTGGCAGAGTTCTATGAGAAGGGTATTCAAAAACTGGTCAAACGTTATAATAAGTGCCTCAAAATTGAAGGAAATTATGTAGAAAAGTAGATTAAGGTACAGGCTTTCATGTGAAAATAATATTATTAAGATATCTTAGCACGTTTTTTTTATTAATTTCAAAACGGTACTTACTTAACTTAACTTACTTAACCTTTTCTTTACCAGAGTAGTAGCCCAATGATCGGATCACTACCAACTACCTTTGAGGTTATTTTACCGTCACCATGTTTATGTTCTTCCGTAATTTTTTTCCATGAGAATATTTTGATTAAATTTCAACTAAAATTTTGGGTAAATTGTTTTTTCCCAAATTTAAATTATGTCGGATTAGTTTGAAATACAATTTGATTACAATTCTCGGTTATTATTTTATTTAACTTCCTAATCTCATCCAGCCATTGCGACTTTAACATCCAGGGTTTCAATACTGTTTTAATTCTTACTCTGTCCATCCGTTACGTATTTGAGGTTGCTCTAAGACTGCAATATCGCGGCTGGTGCGAATGAATAGCTTTGAAGATTAATTTTTTTTTCATTCAAAGGACGATGTCGGTTATAAGGAAGAATGTGTATCTAGCGACTATGACGATGAAAAGATTTTTGAAGTGCAGGATTAACAGATGCAAGTGTTCGTATCCGGAGCTTCTAAAATTTATCAATAACTGTTAAACATGGATTAAAAATAGTAAAGTCTTGCGATCCTTCAGAATTATGATTTAGCGTCTTAAAATATTAATCTTTATCAGCTATGAATTCGAATCACATTATATAATGCAAAAAGTTTATGTTTAATGAAGTTTAAAATAAAATGAAGCCTTTGGTGTAATTAATTACAATTTTGTTATATATTGAATTTCTTCATAAATAACGATGGATTTCGATCTGCTTTAATTGCTAATTACAAGTGGCACCAGTTAGTTCACTTATATAAGTCTATACATTACGTAACTTAAATAAACAACTATTTACAAACAGATTTGTTTATTATGTGCTCAAGTATTGTTTCATAGATAATAATTTTGTTGCATTAAAAATTTACCTACACAACATTGTTCTAAATTCCATTCAATGTGTTTATAATAATATTATTTATGGTAGTTCAACTGCTATATAAGGTTATATAACAATAAAATAAAATATTAACCTTAATTTCATTAGTTGTTCATTGTCATTACCATTAGTTGGTTAATTCAAGTTTTGAATAAAAAAAACATTTTGTTTTAAATATTTTCCTAGTTGGCGAGGCTACATATATATCAAAATAGAAAAACACAATCGTTAAAGTTTTTGTTTGGTGTACTGAATGTGTAATGTATAAACATTTTGTCATAGGGCAAAAAATATATAGTAGCTGTAACCCAGTCATTATAACATAAAAGTGTTTTGTTGTTAGCTTTTAACCAATGTTTATACATTGCAATTTGAAGAGGAACAATGTATTTTTAAAGAAAAAAGTGATATATGCATTTTGTACTTTGAATTTTGAACTTTAATGAGCTGTTTGAAAATTTAACATACGTTAATCGTACGAGATAAAGTGGCCTAGCTGCTTTAAATGCTCAAGTGTTTAATTAAAATTGAAGCTTGGTACTTGGTGAAACATGTTAAAAAAATAAAGAAAAAGACTGGTTTTTGTAATTTTATAATGAATTTATTAATAATTCTGATAACTTATTTCGGCGGTTAGGAAATTTTCAAATAGTAAGGATGAACTGATTAAAATTACAAATTTGGTACTTAAACACTATCTGTTATTGTCTAATTAATGACCTTCAATAATAGAGATACAATACAGAGACCCCCAATGAAGACTTTGGTAATTTCTAAAATTCCATTAACAGTAAATATTTAAACACCCTGGACATTTTAGAAATTATGTGAATACTCTAAATAGAGATTATCTTTGCACGTTTTTTATTAATTTCAAAACGGTACTTACTTAAAAAACATGCTTCATATCTTTTACTTGGTATTGCTGTCGTCCATTTCTTTCTTTGAGAGTCTATAGTTTCAACTTTTTCCGCTTTCTTGTGTTATTAGTTTTTCTTATGGGCTATCCAATATGCTACAAGAAATTTCTTCTATTTTCCATATTTTGTTTTACTTTCCTCATATTCTTTCCAACCCCAGATTTCTGGTACGTACATTAAAATTCCTTCTACCTCGTTGCTATTGTAATCTAAATGTTATTTCTGTTTTGTAGTCGTGGCCATTTGCACTATGCCACGTGATTACTTTTCATGTAGAATTAATTATTAATTGGCCCCGTATAATCAACCTGAAATAAGCATAATTAGCAGATAATTGCGGCCATGGTACTTAATTACCCGAAAATGTACCCATACACCTGCAACCTCTTATTACATCTTAAATTTCTTATTATGTCATGGTCATTACAGTTCCTTATTAGAATAATGATTATAATAATATCCATGTGCTTGTCCAAGTTATTCAAGTGTTTATATTCGTTCTCCCAGAAGCATTCTAGATGTTTTAAATTAGTACTAGTAATAAAAAATTAACACCTGCTCATTTTGAAATGTACAATGCAATGCAAAACGATATACGAAAGGAGGCTTTAAAAGGATATTTTTAAAAGAGCTGCATAACTTTGGGATGTCACCGTTTGTTTGTTATTTAAGCAGCAGCGAAAGTGGAGCAATTATACCCAACTGACCTACATTGTAATTCCTAATTACATTAACAATAATTACTTTATATTGAATATATCAATGGTAATTGATATCACGTCTTATCGTTAACTCCTTTTTTATATGAGCAGTAAGAGTTCAGCTGTGCGTTGAAAATTAATAGGAGATACGTGTATTTCTTTGATAAAATACTGTAACTTAAAAAAGTGTCGTTTTACGGTTAATCAGATTTTCTCTGCAATTAGACTGATCTGGAACAAGCTTTTACCCCCCTGGCTTCGTTATTTTTAATCATATTTCTTTCAAGTTCGTTTTATGTATCGGTTTCTACTTATCCGACCTAAATAAAATATCTCCTTTGAAAATAAAATAATAATTACAGATTGAGCCTGACAGAAGTTCCAGAATCTTCTGATTTCGTCGCAGAAATAGTTACGGTATTGTACTATTATTAAATACTGTATTTGCGGTGGGAAATTCGTAAAACATCTTCAATATTAGTTTAAATAAACAAAACAAACTGTTTGTTTTTCTGATAAAGTCATTGTCCCTTACAATTGTTTCGGTCTCTCGAACATTCTCAAATAGTTTTTACTGGATGCTAAACTTTCATTCCCATCAGTTACTCGTGCTGGTGGGCGGGCAGTCCCTCCGACCCACACTGTAGTGCAAAGCCGGAGGGTTTGTATTTTATTTATTTAAACTATTATTATTATTATTATTATTATTAGTTGTCGTAGTGGTAGTTATATATAGTTATTTCAAAAATTATCTCAGTTAATTTTTAATTTATTGAAGACTAAAAGGAAAACGAAAGATATAATGTATATTTTCATCGGCCAAGAAATTTTTGTACTAATAATTTTAGTTTTGATAATTTTTTTTTAAAGTATTGTACTGTTTAATATTCTTCCAGAATTGTTGTTTGTCAGACATTAATTGCGTAATTGTTTTTTATGTTTCTTTTAAGTCTATCATTATGCGGCAAAGGTGGTGTGTGAAGATAACGACTTAATTTTGAAACATGGAAATCTTAATTCATGTAATTTTACGCAGACAATGTACAATGGAACGTTTAAGTTAACACGCGAATTTCCGTTAAAATATGCCCCTCTTTTTTATTCTGTTAAACGGAAATGTGCGTGTACTGTTGAACAAAGAGGTCACTTCTGTGTTGGTCAAAAAGATGTAAATGTTATACATTGATTCTCTTCGTTATACACAGTACAGTTTTAGAACCACCATTTAACAAAAAATTTCCACTAAAAGTTCTTTTTACCAACACAGAAAAAACATATAAAAGGCATTATAATCCTTTTTCGTCTAAATTTTACGGATCACAGATCCCACATTTCGAACGCATTCTATTTGGACGAAAAAGGATTTTAATGCCTTTTTTTTAAATATGTTATATCGTCGTCTAAGAATCCATCGGAATCAACAGTCTAATTCAATGCCGGTAGGGGTATTAGCCCTCGGAGTAGTTGTTTCTGTTTATTCCATATTTAATGAATAAAAAAAACACTTTCGAATTTCACAGTTTATTGCTTATCACTTGACAATATTGTTTAGATATAACTTCCGAAGAAGTTACAGTGTAGCGAAACAATATTGTCAAGTGATAAACAATAATCTGTGAAATTCGAAAAAGTGTTTTTTATTCATTAAATATATAATGGAATTTCATCAAGTATCAGTAGATAAAATCAATTATGATTCCATATTTATATTTATAAAAAAAACTGGTCAAGTGGTAATTGCGCTAAGGGCTTCGTACTTTGGAAAACTTTAAAAATTGTATATTTAGTAAGAAGTTTTAATCAATATCAAAAATTACTTTTTTTAACTTTGCTGAACTATTTTTTATATTTGTTATTTATGTGCCTTCTTACGTAGAGCCGCTTTTGTGATAGACCTGCTAATAAAATGTTACACGGAAATAAGTTAGCTGCTTTAATCCAATTGGTTAATTTTGACGCCAAATTGTATCAATTGTAATCGTGATATGATTGGCTCTTCAAATTTACCGCGTGATTTTAAATTATTGAAAAGAAAAAAAGAAAACAAATGGCGTGACAGCGACAGACATCGGCACCCGCAACATTAACGTCAACATAAAACGTGAAATGTACGGTTGGTTATACGGGCAAGAACATCATTAAATCATTAAAGGCGAATGTGCACTTTGGGAAAGCGAAGTGCGGCGAAGAAAAAGACGGCGACCTGTTTGAAATATATTTTCGTCGTGCTCTAATAAGTGCAATATAACTAACTGGCTACCAATTTTCAGCTAGTAGTTGCATAGAATACACATTTTTCGTGATGTCTTATCATTGACAAGGAGTTGTTATGGTGATTTTATATTATGTATTTGCTATATAATTGCTTTTTGTAAATAAAGTTTGTTTTACGTTTAGAATATGAATTAATCTTTCATTAGGATATAGGTAACTAATGCTTTTCTAGATGACACCTACATTTTCCATCTAAACACACCTTTGTCTACTAAAATTCTTTCTCATTTATGTTGCTTGAGATTTTTTCTTCGCGCTTCGTGGCTCTCTGTTTCTTTTAAAGTACGCATTGGCCTTTAACAGAAGGAGAGAGAAGGCACTGTGTGGCGAAATAATTATAGTGGCAACAATAAATATTTGTAAACTCCACGTTATGTTTTTAAAAATGGAGTTACATTACCTTAAAGCTTCATTGATTCAATTTTTAAACAGTTATTGTTAGTATAACGAATATAGAACAAGAATCAATAAACTGATAAAATAATAAATTTTCAAATTTGTTTTATTTGAAATCCTTCGAAAATAATTTAAATTTAGGAATGTAAGTCCAAAAATCAAAAATTTGCTAATTATGTCCTAAAACTATCACTTTGTGTCCTCCCAAAGTATTAATTTGTCTAAAAAAATAAAAAAATATAATAGATTGTCTTCTGCTAGCAAATCTTGTTTTATTTGAAATCCTTCGAAAATAATCTTATTCAGGAATGTAAGCCCAGAAAGCAAATATTTGCTAGTTATGTCCTAAAACTATGACTTTGTGACCTCTCAAAGTATTAACTTGTCGAAAAAATAAAAAAATAAAATAGATTGTATTCTGCTAGCAAAGCTTTTTTCAATGATAGCCTCACAAGTCTAAGTAGAATTAAAATTTTGTTTTTCCTCGGTACAAACAATGCTTTCTATAACGTTAAATACTATATTTGCCTCTGAGCCAAGAATTTTCATACAACTTGTGAATTTTAAGTCAATATTTCATTTGACATTAAATGTTATTTTGTACTATACTTTTTAGAGTTTCATACCTATAAAGGGGAAACAGAACCTTTATACTATGTTTATATATATATATATATATATATATATATATATATATATATATATATACATATAATATAGCCTGTAAAGGCCTTTCTGCTAGCGCCCACCTAATGAGACCTGATAGGTCGAAACCGGTCGTTCGATATGACTTTCCGTACGCTGAGCCTACTGTGTAGGACGCGTTCGAAATGTGGGATCTGTGATCCTTGAAACTTCATATTTTTGAACTACTTGTTAGATAACAATTTATAAATGTGTATAGAAAAAATTAATAATTAGGATGACCAATTAGAAAACATTGTCATTCGTATATTATATTGGGCGTTGCCTAAAAAGTTTGATTCAAATGTATTTCACTGATACTAGGTCCTTGGAAATACTAATTAGATTGGATACTACATAAAAGTAAATTTACTTGGGGTGTGACATCTCGAAAGAAAAAAGAAAATAGTAAATGTATGAAATCGCCCTCGTCAAGTAAACTAGTATCTATTTAAAGATAATGACGCATAAATGAGAAAAAAATAAGGGCGTAGTCGATGCTAACACGACAAAGCTTTGTTTCATTATTACATTACACTTAATTACATAGTATGTTACTTATTCCGTAAATATTGCTCTTCATTTACTTATTGACTTGCGTACATTGTGTTATATACGAGGGTTGTCTGGAAAGTTTCCGACCTTAACGTGAAGATGGCAGTACTCGTCGATAAAAGCTAGGGAATGTAGTTGTGCATCTCTTGAAAGGTACTCACCAAAATTTTAGCCATTTTGGACATTCAGTTGCTGTCCGCCACTCTTTTTTGGGATAGTCATGGAATTATTTTAATCGGTTATCATCAAAAACCATCACAGGAGTATACCACGCCTTATTACTTGACAAGCTGAAGGCGGAAATTGCGAAAAAACGGCCACATTTGCAGAAAAAGAAATTCCTGTTTCACCAAGACAATGATCCGTCTTACACCTCAGTGGTTGCCATAGCGAAAATCCACGAAATGTGGTTTAAACAGCTTGATCATCCTCCTTACTCACCAGATCTGGGCCCAAGTGACTTCTTTTTATTCCCTCATCTAAAAATTGCGCTCGGAAGGCAGAGATTTTCATCAAATGAGGAGGTAATCACTGTCGTGAACAATTATTTTGCAGAGAAAAACGCCGAGTACTGTTTGGACGAGTTGAAGAGATGGGAGCATCGCTGAGAGAAATGTGTAGACTTGCAGGGAGACTATGTTGAAAAATAAAAAAAAGCGTTTAAATAAAAAATTCGGAAATTTTTCAGACCACCCTTGTATTATTCATGTGTAACTATTTAAAACGTGCTTCCGTATCAGAGATGTGAAAAGCGGTTGTTACGTTTCATTTGAAATGGAAGATGTAAAATATTAAACAATTGCCTGCTTGAAAACTTAATGTAAAATTGTTCTGAAAAATGCATTCAAAATACAAAATGTTGTTGCCTGAGTATTGCCATTTATTATTTACTGCTGACTGTTGTTTTTCGATTATTTGATAAGCGTCTTACGAAAGTAATTTAAATTTATTTAAATTAATAAAGAACATTAAGTTGTTGGTCAGTTATTTATCGAAACTACCAGACGTGCAGGGATGGACTGGAACTATTAAAAGACCCTCAAGGTCTCTAAAAAATATTTAACCCTGAATAATAAACTATATAATAACTAATGGAATGGTGAACGTATCAGTAATAATTGAAAAATATTATTTTATATTTTATGTATTAAATTTGTGATAGGTCCTTATCGTAAGGTAATGGGGTTGAAAAGTTTGTGACGACTTGAGGAAAAAAGACAAAGAAGTCAAAACGTGTACCCCCGGTATCAACTCTTGTTTCTTTTTCTCTCCCGTGCGTTATCTGTTTTGTTATCAAGTAATTATCAGTATTTTGTCATCTATTGATATTTACTGCTGAAACTGCTAAACAAAAAGGGGGTTGATCTTTTTCCCGTGACGCCACCGTACAGAAGGTTTCAGGTCAACTACATAGGCAAAAACGTTTCTTAAAAAATAGCAGTTTCCCTAAAATCACATCATTTTTAAAATAACTACTGTTTACTATTGTTTTATGCAGGTACTAGTTTTAACCTTATTCTCATTTTATTATTTATTTATTTTTCGTTAATGAAAAAATATAAAAGACGGCATCGCAAATGGGTATTTGTTGGCCGGAGTATGACCTGATATAGTTGTTGAATAAGCTCGTTTTAACTATAAAATCTGTCAATTTTTCAGAAACAACAGTTGTAAATTGTATTTTATGGAGCTGTTAGTTAGTGATATATTGGAGGCAACGCGACCGTTTGGCAGTCATGCGAAAACACTAATCTTTACATTTTATAGTTTTCAGTGTAAACTATGTGCTATTTGGGATTTAAGTTTAAGTTTTTAGGATAACCAACACCGATATTGGTATCCGTGTTGATTATGTTAATGTTAAATTTGTTTTTATTGAAAATAAAGACGAGAATAAAAAATATATAAGAGGCACAATTACTACTATATAGGAAATAATTCTGGATCTCCTTTCTCGCTTTAACGCGGCCTGATTGGTTGTTTCTTTCCGTGTATTAATGGGCGTAGCCGAAGGTGCGACCAAATTATACCTGACCAAAAAAGGTACAACCGATCTTGCCACTGACCAAAAAGGGTCTTCGAAAAGGTACAACCGATTGTGCCACTAACACCTAATAGGTAGAAATTATTCTAATGTGAAAGGAAAATACTTTATTGATATTTTGTGGTATTTATTTAACAGTAATTAATAAGGCATTATAAATACATATTTATACATATATGAGTCAACAATTTTTTCAACGAAAATATGATACACATTTTATGTAGTCGATGTTCGATATTGTTTTGTTTTTATATTTTTCACACAATTTCATGATAGTTGTCACTTTACTTCTTACGGAGGCATCCTTAATTTTGAAAGGTGTTTTTAAACTTTGAATCTTGACATAAGTGTCAATTTGAAATTCTTTTAACTTCTCGACAAATATATATTGATGGATGAGGTGTGTAAAAAGATTCGTTAAATTTCGAATGAAATGATTCACACGCGTTTGTCTTTTTGGTAACACAAGGACCACACTCCTTACCACTACCTTATCAGGTGGGTGAGCACCCTTATCTCTGGTGGCAAGATTAGTTAATTACTTTTAAAACCTCAATTTTGCAGTAATATTCCACAGATAATCTTTCACTTCTCTTCTGTCTTCACTTTGTCCGTCTCATCTATCTCTCCCTAACCACACCACCGATCCATTCCGACGATTCCTGCAAGGAGACTGAAGAGGACCTTACTCCCTACTCTCCGGCTTTGCACTACAGTGTAGGTCGGAGGGATTGCCCGCCTACCAGCACGAGTACCTGATGGGAATGAAACACAAGAAAGTTTTCTTTTTACTAACATAAAAGTACTAAAACCAAACACTGTTTACTACTAATAATTAATAATATTTGGTGAATGTTTCAAATTTAAGGAGATTCTTACGGAATTCCTGAAGAATTTCGGAATTAGAGCTGGGTTGAAAATTATTTGGAATACGGCCGACTTGAGCGTCAAACTACAGATGACCGTATTGTTTAAATGGTTAATTATTTTACATATATGTTCACTTGTTTGTTTTATAGAAAATTTCGTGCTCTACAGAAATAGTTCTATCCATTCCACCTGTTTGGCTTAATTTTTCTAAAGAAAGTTGATTTTTATATAAGCTATTTTATGATATATAGACAGCATTTAAGGGTTGAAATATGCAATTTTAAACATAATAAATTAGCGTAAATTAGAATATAAAGAACAGTCCCTGAATATGAATTTCCTTTAAGAGTGTTTTGTTTTATTTTTTCAGGTAAAGATCCTATATATTCCATCTAGTTTACCATAAAATCAGGTAAGAGGGTGAGAGAGAGAGAGAGAGAGAGGTGTTTTCGTGCATTTATGTTAAAATGAACAAAAAGAGGGTATATATAAATATATCAGAAAAGTACGCCAATTGATTCTCTTGGAATTAAGTAGTTATGACATACCTATTTCTTTTAAAAATAAAATAATAAAATCATCAACTATTTAGAATATATCGCTCGTTCATTCACCTATAAAGTGTGTTGACAATTCAGTATCAAAGTTAACCAACATAAAACCTTTAGAACTTATTTCACTTTTTTAAATAGAATACCTTCCAAAAAAATCAAAGAAAACTAGACTGTGGTATGGAAATAATAAATTGAAATAAACACACAGTTGATAACTTCTACAATTTATTTATTAAATAAACTAAACAAATGTACTTGTACTTCTGAAGAAGCCACAGTGTTGACGAAACACGTGTTAAGGATATTTAATAAATTGTGGAAGTTATCAACTGTATGTTTATTTCAATTTATTATATTTAAAAAATTGAAGCCTATTTTGTGGCTAAAGACAAATCGTATTATAAAATTGGTATCGAAAAATTGTATGACCGCTATAATCGTTAAGCGTTGTATCGCCCTCGGAGGGAATTATATTTAATAATAAAATCAAATTCTATCAAAAAAAAAAATTTTTTTCTATGATGGCCTACGAACTTTTCAGCCCGCCTGTTACGTTTCAATGTATTATTTATTGAAAGTACCGGCATAAATGTTTATGTAAGTACATACTCAGTACATACATCGTCCTATTGTCAAAACTTTCTCCTTTCATATCCATATATCAGCCTGTCATTAACATTTTGCGTTGGTGCCCTATTTAATTGATGCTTTAATGACCCACATAAATAACATAATTGTATGTGTGTTATATGCAAACGGGAATCGTTTTTGTTAGAATTAATGTATACAAACATTGTTGCAATAGGTACATATAATAAATAAAATAATGTGGAAAAGTATATAGGTAAGCACCTTTTGCATGCAAGAGGTTATTGCCCCCTTTTGGTACGGCTTCGCGTGATCCTTATTTACACTCACTTTTGTTGTTTCGTGTTTATCTCCTCTGTCATTAGATGGCCAAGGGGTGCCCTTGGTATAACTACCGCCTTTTATTATGTACGTAGAGATGTAATAAGTAAAATGCGTGTTACAACCTACGCCATATTGTAATAAAGTAAGGGGTAATTTTCCCTTTTTTCCGCCAAGTATTCGCTCGCTTTGGGATTTTATGTAATTGGTTAAAATGAAGGACATTTAACGCGGGCTGAATAGTTCGTAGGCTAGCATATAATTTTTATTTTTATTTTATAGAATTTGATTTTATTATTCAATATAGTTCCCTTCGAGGGCGATACAACGATTATAGCAGTCATACAATTTTTCGATACCATTTTTATAATACGATTTGTCTTTAGCCTCAAAATAGGCTTCAGTTTCGACGATTACGATTACCTCTTCATTGGTGCAAAATTTCTGTCCAGCGAGCATCCTGTTGAGGACTGAGAACAGACAATAGTCGCTGGGGGGCAGATCTGGAGAGTACGGTGGATGCGGAAGCAATTCGAAGTCCAATTCATGGAATTTTGCCATCGATTTCATTGATTTGCGACACAGTGCATTGCCTTGATGAAACAGCACTTTCTTTTTCTTCAAATGAGGCCGCTTTTCCGCGATTTCGTCTTTTAAACGCTCCAATAACAATAACGTTACGTAATAGTTGCTGTTTATGGTTTTCCCCTTTTTAAGATAGTCGATAGTCAATGAATATTATACCATGAGCATTCTAGAATACTGATGCCGATGCCATAACCTTACCAGCCGACTTTTGCGTCTTTCCACGCTTTGGAGTCGGTTCATCACGTGTAGTCCACTCAGCTGACTGTCGATTGGAAATTGGAATGGATTGTGAAATGATGGAGCCATGTTTCATCCATCGTCATATATATAATAGTTCAATAGAATATGGAAAGAAAGAAAGAAAGAAAGAAAGAAAGAAAGAAAGAGAGAAATAAAGGAAGAAAGAAAGAATGAAAGAAAGAAAAAAATGAACAATAATATCTTACGTTAAAAGTGACAGTCATGATCTCGACTTGCAACTTAAATTGGTTCTTATAGATAGTTCCGAGGGCTTACCTGTGGTCAAAACCATTTCGTACCGCGTTGCTCGTGCAGGCAAAATTAAAATAATCGGATGCATTACATAATTAAATTAAAAAAGCAAGTACACAAGGTATTTCGTAAATTTTAGAAAAATATATATATTTATTACAAAATGAAAAATAATTTTTACAGTAATTAATCAATGTTTACAATGTATTGTAATGTCTCTAAGCATGTCTCAATTGTTTTCATTCCATCTATAAGATATATTACTGTTTGTTCTATTGAAATATAATCATTTTTGTATGCCTTTCTTCTTATTCGATCCGTTTTTATAATTTCGCTTCAAGTAATGTTGATATTCCCAATATAGAGCCAGTTCACCACCCTTATAACATTGGACTAACTCAATTAAATCATCAATAGTCGTTGTTCGTTAAAAAACGAAAAAACAGTAAATAAAAAAATTAACACACGGAGATTTTTATTTCAAATGTCCCACCTTCTACCGTTTCAAATACACTCTGATTACGTGATTAAGTTTTTAAACGATTTTAGAAGCTCTGAAATGCAGACAAATAATATACTGAACTACCCTGTTGTTTACATCATAATAAACGCCATCTCCATTGTAGGTTGATTTATTTTTAATTAGTATAGTTTTTAAAACAATTTTCTATTTTGAAAATTTTAAATGAATGCCAAAATTCCGATTGGACAATACAATTTGATTAGATTTTAGTGGAAACGTAACTGTTGTCTAGTAATATGACTTTGATAACAATAATTAGTTATTTAATATTTGTTTTTCTTTTTGAAATATTTCAGCTGCTGTCACTGTATATAAACTTACCCTCAAAAACAAAAAAATAATCTTCCGATGAGTGACAGATATTTTACCTGCAATTTTGAGTTTTGGTGTTTTATTTACTAAAATTCGGCACAACTCCCTTTGGATGTTTTTTTTACATTATGAACTGAAATAGTATTATTTAGAAACCTTTAGAAAGTTGACAGTAAGTTATTTTTAATAATAAACAACAATAAGAAAACATTTTATTTTAAAAACTATGAAACTAAAATGCTTATTTTGCGTTTTGAATTTTCATCTTTCATTTTAAATACATCGTAACAATTATATTTCGCTCATTAATGGTTTTCTACCATTTACGGTGTAGTATGTACGACAAATGTATATATACGACGTTTTTGCTTCGTTTTCTAAAACTCTGTAGTCAGGGGCGGTTGGTACAGAGCTGCAGAACTGCAAAAAATATATATGTATTTTTGCAACGTAATTACTGAAATTTATTAATATAAAAATTTAGTGTATCTGCATCACATGGAACGCTAATGTGATCATGCAAAATCGTTTTTTGATGGACGTCCTATGTGGAGTAGTAAACCAAATGAATTTTTACGAGTCTTTAGTCGAGCGCGTCGCGGAGTGTTTAACTGGGCCAATAGGGTGATTCTGTGCACCGGCTGAGCCGTGCCCGTTACCTTTAGCACCCACATTTCTTAGCATAAAGCATCTGATGTAGGCAGGTAATAGAGCTGCAATCAATGCAGACTTTCCAGACAGGCGTTATTGGGAATTGATCTGTTTCTCAGAGAAAAGCGTAGATCGTGATCGTATTGATCAAAAAGCATATAAGTGCTAATTTAATAGAATAGAAACTTATTCGAGTAACAATTGGTCCAACAAAAATGCATTATTTTAATTTCTTTATTTACGTTAAAATAAACGTAGGTAGAGGTGACATATTTTTGCTTCTAGGATCGTACGATTGAACTAACTTTCAAAAAACTAGATAAGTAATCATTTCTGGAACATTCGCTTCATATCATCACGAGCCGCTACTGTCTGTAACGAAATTCGTTTCTCGTGTTTTAAGGAAATACTTTGCAAGTGTAGGAAGCAATTGTTTTTTTTTAATTTATAGAAAAAATCACCAAGGAGTACATATGCATCTAGCACAAAACGGTTATGTTATTTCTGTAGGTGCATTGTAGGAAGTGACTTTTGTACATTTGTAGTTACTACCCACCAGCATGCAACCTGGTGCACCGATCGCCATGTTACCGCTTCCTCTATGTGTAAGGCCGTTTTGGACGACTAAATTATGCATGCAGACGATGTTAGTACAACTTGCGAATAACAATTTCTCCGACAGTGATAATGATGGTCATTAACCTGACGTCTGCCTAACTGTAAACGTTTAAAAAATCATCTCTTTAGTATACAAGCCGTGGCCTACCGATAGCTAAACTTTTTATTTGCATATATTGTGTGTGCAAAAACCATTTCGCAATTATCCTTTTCTCAAATAAGGGCCTGCTGCTCATTACAATATCAATGTTTAAAATTGTTTCTATGTATGAATTTCTGAGAGAAAGAAAATAATCATTCGATTAAATATTTAGTTGAATAGGCACTGATATGTTTAAACTCCATAATCAAAATTCGAAATAAAACAAGTGTTTAAGAGTTAAACAAAAAACTTTTAATATATCACGACCAATCGTTTTGTCTTACAAAGGCTTCATCAGGTGATGAAATGTACAAAAATAAGAAAATTACAATAATATATACAATTATACAATCAAAGTGTGGGGGAAAAAATATTTAATAGGGGAGAATTGTTGATGTCTAACTGGTCATTAAGAATAAGTTTAGAATGGTTATATTTATTAATTTCGAAAGATTCGAGAAGATTTAATTTATAACCTTTATTTTTGTTGTGTAAAATCTTGAATTCAAAATTGGGTGATGTTTTTCTTCGAATAGGTGGTTGGTATAAGTGGAGGTATTTCTACTTTTAGTAAAGACATCTTCATGTTCTTTTATCTTTTCGCAAAACTTCCTTCCTGTCTGACCAATATAGACTTTCTGGCAACTCCCGCAGTTAAGCAAATAAACCCCTGAACCCGATGTCTTATCACTAGTATCCTTGTTTTCCTTGTCATTCGATTATTACAGGCGATCGCTTGACAGCAGTAACAAATTTTTCCTCGTTATTTTGAAGTAATCTGTAGTGGGTACAAATCAATTCAGTATTTAATATCACACTGATGTATTTAAGCCTGATGATTTTACATACCTATCGATTAAAGTGGATCTTGCCAAATATAGCTCGAAATTTTCGGGCGTTTTTGGGTGTCATTACGGTGCTGGTAATGGTGAGAGTTAGAAACTCAAACACGAACGGTGGACAAACTACAAATGGTTTATTTGTTTAAAATCTTCCACCAGGAATTAACTGTTGCGTCATTTAGTAATATTAAAATATTGTTACGTTCGCTTTAAACTCGTTTATTTAATTATTTCAACAAAAATTAACAATTTAACACTCGTGCTGGTGGGCGGGCAGTTCCTACACTGTAGTGCAAAGCCGGTGGGTAGGGTGTAAGGCCCTCTTCAGTCTCCTTTCAGGAATCGTCGAAATGGGTGGATCGTGTGGTTAGAGAGAGAAAGATGAGACGGACGAAATGAAGAGAGAAGACAAGTGAAAAATTATCTGTGGAATATTACTGCCCCAGCATTTGCTTAAATGATACAAGGAAACCACAGAAAACTTGGACAGAGCAGCTGGACCCGGGTTCGAACCGGTGACCTCCCGAATGCTAAGCAATGATCTAGAGCACTAGACCACGCCTCTCGGTCCCCAACCGTCTATCGCTTTCGCTTATATAGTTTGATAAACGTTGCTAGGTTACTCTCGAACCAAATAAAATGTTCCAATAATTGTTTCGATTTTTCTGGAACGTGGCATGGGTAAATTCTACTCTATTTTCGCAATCGGTGCGGGTTAATTCCACCAAAAACGCTACGTCCGTCACAATATGTTCCATAGTTACCAATCTAATTCGATATTCAACCATTTGAAATAGTCAATATGATTGATGTTTATCGTAATTAATCGATTCTGTAAATATATGTAAATTGTCGGTATTAAACTAAACGGAAACTTGAAAATATTTGTTTATACCATTTCCTTAATAATTAAGGGCAAGTCGCCCTTTATCCAATTTCGTATCTTATCAAATTCAAATCAATTAAAGGTATATTCAGAGGCTCAAAAATATTAATATAAAAATAATAGTTTTCTTAAGGCTTCTTTTACAGTTGAGATGGGTAAGAGAAAAACTTCGATTTGATTAAACACATATTAGCAATATACATTTGTCTAACATCACACAATTCAGGTTTAAATCTCTTCTTAATATCAAATTGACTACAATTATTTGTTAACACCCTATTCGGTACATAACAACTAATCATACTAAGAATAAACAGAAAATAGGTCCAGTCTCATTGTCAGTGAAATTGGGTCAACTTCTGAAAATAAATAGTTTATGGATTTACATAATACAGAGATCTCTCAGGTGGAGGGGCAAGGGACTCAACCCCATACTAGCCGGAATGTCCAATTTCTTAATTTTAATTTATGTATCGAACAAAACTGTATGAGAAATGGAAATCGAAGTTGAGCCTGATTAATATTGCTTTCAGGTAAGCTAGTAATTCCTTTTAAAAAATAATTAGATCCCCCAATATACCTGGAAGTTCGATTCAAATAGGTTTTTGAGGTTTTAAAAACCTTGTCTTGGTTGCAGTAATTATTCTAAAATGAATAAATCAAGCAGGCCTTTAGAGATGACTGAATTTAAGTGATGTTAATTACCTAGTAGGTAAGTTTTATTATATGATTTTAATGAGGTACTAAAAACAGCTTCATCAAATAACGAAATTAATATCGACTTCCGGTTGGAATAGATAATCGGGAGTGATGATTCAACATTTAACTTCAAGGTAGATATTTTGCCTTAATTGTTCGAAATAATTTGCTTCCTAGAATAAATAATATTTACTAGTAGTTATGCCCGCGAGAATAAATCGTATGGCGATTTTTTCTTTTAAATTCTTCTTCAGCTTGACAGGTTGTTTCTTTTGTTTTTTTTAATGATACCTTTTTGTTATTTATGACACACTTTCGTTGACATGTCAACACGATTCCGGATTTACAGCTTTGTTGAGTTACTATAGTTCTAAGACGCTCGGGTGGTAGGACACGAAGGGTTAGTTAGAAGCGAAATATGAGTACAGAAGACCTAGATTATATTAATGTTGGAAAATACTAGGGGATGTAGGATAGCGAAAAGTGGAGACGTGTGTCAAATCAGTCATTGGGCTGACAACCCTATGATGATAATGATTAACTTATTATAAAAATCTAAACTTGATTTCATGCAGTATGTATGTAATACTATATATAATAATACCTATATACCTACATATTTACAATGCATAAAATTTCTGTTACAATTTTTATAGTTACATACGAGATAAATAAAAATAAACGTTTGATAGAACGTATTGTATCTAAAATAACACTTGAATTTTAGAAAGTGTGATTCTAACAAAGAAAGGACTAATCCTTTTTGTACAACATAAAATATAATTATTTCTTTATGAATAATGAAGGATGAAGATCATTTGTGTCAGTGTTAATTTTAGTTTATGACTATTTTATTACATTGTATAAAAACGATCTTTCAAATCAAAAGTGGAATTAGTCATACTTTATAACAGTAAAAACGTGTCATATTTTATAAGGAATGGTGTTTTTGTTTTGTAGGAAGTCGGAAGAAAGAAAGATGAAATTGCGTTTCTAGGTCGTTAACATATACTCTAACTGGGAATCTACTGTAATACATAGTCTTGTAAACATATGTTTGCATCACAGTGTGCTGGAGAAAGCACATAAATGTCTATGTCTATGTCTATTTCTGGGCAATAAATATGCAAGTTATTATTGGTACTGTGTGTTACATCCCCCGCGTGTTGTATCTCTTAACTTATGTATACAGGGTGATCTTTGGATGTTAAATTAATTCCATTGTACACATGGTGTCCATTACTAATTATCTATATACGCTTAAGAGATTGATTAGGAAAAAATATTTAACTTGGATGTCATTCTGAAAATGTTCATATCTTGTGTGTTTTTTATGTCATTCTACAATTTGACAGTAGACAAATCATGAAAAGCGTTAAAGATTGACGATGCTACCCGAAGTCTAAGAAGATATTGGTATTTTGAAATATATAAAACACCTAGATTTTTAGTTTTACCATTTTTTTTTAATTATTCATTTAGCTATAATTACACGTACACCTAAAAGTAGAGAAAAAATTCTCATTGAGTGCGTTATTCAATTGTATCTTTGTATATTCATTAACCGATTAATTGAGTGTTTAAGCTTTGGAAATCGAAGAGGGGAATGGCACGAATTTCATAAAGTCATTCAAAATTGAAACACATGCTACGCTTTTGCAGATTTATTTGTCAAACCAAAGCTGTTTGTTTTTAGACTAAAAAGCGAGATGATAATCGCTAAATAAATTGTTTCACGAATTTTATTACAATTTGATATTGATTCTATCGCATTTCAAGTGAATTTGATTTTTTTCTATCGTATTAGATCTCAGCAGCATTGACCAAACCGAAGTTGTTCCGGAAAAGGGAGTTGATACAATATCACTTTATAGCTAATATATCGTCATCTACTGATATTCGTTGCTAATTGTACTACGTAATCATTACGGCCTTGATTAATTAGATATTAAAAACTCTAAAAGTACATTAAGTAAGTGCTTTTTAGGCTTAGGGCTTGAAGCTCTTTTGCTGAGGGCTTTGCTCAGCTCTGGTGGATATGTATGGGTAAGGTATAGTGGGAGTAACCACTAAAAATATTAGTAGGATCTCAAACATGCGGGGGTCTACTCTCTTTTATTATGGATCTACTCGCTCTTTTAGTACTAATTCAAATTTTTATATGCATAAATGTTCGCATTGCAGTGAGTGGCTACTTTCAGAAGTGGGAGTAGCTCTTCACCTAATTTGGAGTAGTTACTTCTGATTGTGAGTGAATATTCAACTTGATCCAGCGGTGTGATCTAGACTAGACATTGGTTTATATAAGGGAGGTCAACGGATTGATTCCGGTCCGCCTGTTCTGGCCCAAGTTTTCTGTGGTTTTCTTGCATCACTTAGGCAAATGCTGGGGCAGTAATATTCCAATATTCCACAGATAATCTTTCCCTTCTCTTCTTTCTTAATTTCGTCCGTCTCATCTTTCTCTCCCTAACTACACCACCCACCCATTCCCGCAATTCCTGAAAGGTGCCTGAAGAGGGCCTTACGCCCAACCTTCCAGTTTTGCACTACAGTGTATGTCGGAGGGACTATCTGCCCACCAGTGTGAGTAGCCGGTGGGAATAAAACACCTAAAAGTTTTTTACCCCCTCCCCTCAGGCTTGTGTGAAGGTTAATAAATATTACTACTTATTAGCTGCATAGACCATTTAGGTGTAATTTGTATTGGATTGTTCATGAAAATCGCATTAATCAAGAAAGTTGTAATAACTTCCTTATTTCGCAAAGACTCGTTAATCCATTAATTAATATTAGTACCATCCTGGTTGTTACGAAATCCGAAGAATCAAGCCCATTATAACCCAAGTGAAGTCATTAAATTAAGATTTATTTATTTAAGAACTACTCGTTTCGAGAATAACGCAGATAATGAAGAGGTTTTATCAAATTAATTGAAAAAACTATCAAGTCGTAAATTAATTGAATTATGCTATAAAATGGGATGTGACGGATTAATACGATGCCATTTACAAAACAAAATGCTCTGAACTGTTTATGTTGAATTTATGAAAAAACTACTAGTTCGACAAATTTCATTTTCCGTCTACATGATAAACTATCATTTTCCGAAAAATATTTATTCACACAAATCATCTGAATGGGGTCTATAAAAGACCATTTTGTGGGGTTTTACATTATCTAAAAATGGTCTATTCAAAATTATGCGATTCATTAATATTTACCATAATATAACCCAAAAAGTCCCCCTTTTCCCCGTTTTTATCGTTTAAAATACAGCCCCATGTCCTCTTTTATATTTTAATCATCTATAGACTACTTTTCCAGTCATTTCAATTTGCTGTTAATTTTTTTTGTATGAAAATATGTATTGATAAGCTGTTTCACGCGATTCGGTATATTGGAGCAGACATTGAATTTTTGTGGTGTATCACTTCAAACTTCGTGACAGTCCTAATTAAAGTTTTCAGGTATTTGTTTATTAGAGAATTGTTAATACGTCGACGCCCGAAAACAAGTCTCACAAATGACAACATCCGTGCTGTTCGAGAGCTTGTTGAAGGTCATTACCATCAGCCGGTTAACTATTGAACAAATCCCATCAAAAGTGGATATCAGCTATGGGAGTGTGGGAGTGTTCAATCCATCATCACTTATGAACCTGGCTTTAGAAAGATTAGTGGTCGCTGTTGACCGTAAAACAAAAACAGGTTAGGTCGGAGATCAGTGAAAGACTTCTGAATCGATTTCGACAAGAACGGGACAAGAAAGGTTTTTTTTTGAGGCGCATTGACACTTGTGATGAGACGTGGGTCCACCACTATACATTCCCGAATCAAAAATGGCGAGTAATAAGTGGCGAAGAAAAGATGAAGGCTGGTCTAGCTGCCCTGTCAAAGCCAAAACCCCTTGCGACTGTTCTGTTCTGTTCTTTGACTCAAGGGGAGTTAGTTACTCATTGATTTTCTTCACGATCAACGAACAATGAATGCTGCCATGCGGCTTACTATTCTGAGTTGTTACAGTCGACAAAAATCGCGTATCGAAGCAAACGACGCGGTCTTCCTATTCGAGACGTCATCCTCCTCGTTATCCATGACAACGCCAGGCCACAAACCGCATTTTTGACAAGGAATAAATTGAAAGAAATGGGCTGGGAAACCCTCAAGCGTCCTCCTTATTGTTGACTATTGACTTGTTACCCTGTGATTATTTTTTGTTCCCGCCATTGAAAGAATCACTTGGAGGCAAAAGTTCTGAAAGCAATGAAGAAGTAGAGGAGTATGTGCGCAATTGCAATTGGCTGACAACTCGCCCTCAAACTATTTATGAAGAAAAATTATTTAAGCTTCCAAATCGGTGGCAAAAGTGTGTAGAGCACTACGGAGGTGACTACATTGAAAGATGTTAAATGTTCTGTTTGTGTGTACCATTAATCAATAATTTTATTTTACAAAATTACCGTTTATATTTGATTTACCCTCGTAATTTTTATATTTCACAACATATGTCTATTTTCTCTTCTACGCATTTTCCGCAACTTCTAACAAAATTAAACCGTGTATTATTATTTACATTGGCTTTATTTACTATACATACATATATGTTTATCGTAGAACTTTTCATTGAACTTGGCTTCTGTTTTATTGAGAATACCGTAGATAAGTTTACGTTCACTGCCAAATGCATGCACATAAGTGTATAACATATTTACATAAATGTGAACTATATTCACAAATAGCACCATGTTACTGAATAGATACACAATATATACCTGAAAATTCACAGAAATTCTATATGTAGAATTGACGCCTCAGATCAGCTACATTTTCAAATTTATTTGTCCTTGGTACATATTGTTAAGTAAATGTAGGGTTGCATTGCACAAAAGCAGGTCCTTATATACGCATACCAGTGGCGTCTCGTGCCTTTAAAAAATAAGGTAAGACTCTCCACTGAAAAGTTGCAAAAAAAAAACAAGAAAAACTTAACTTGTACTTAGGTACAGTATACCTTCGAATATCCCTCAAAATATGTCCCAGTGAATGTGTCGAAAAATATGAATATTTCGCGTAAGTACCCGTGACTACCGAAAGTAAATAATATATGTAAAATATATAAATATACACAAGCTCGCACACATTATACATAGATTTATACTCTATTACATATAGAAGATATTTAATATCGATGTCGCGTCGTACCTACACCGTAAATACGAACAACTAACCAACACGTACAAAGAGCATGCAGCTGCAATCTCGCCGCGACGCTACGTCTTCTCTATTCAGAACGTCAGGCCTACAAATTTGCGGTTGACCTGCTAGTGGTGGCAAACAAGTAGCGGCCACGTGGCTTAGGTTTTCACGTTGGCATTTATTACGAACATTACAAAGTCTCATCAGTAGATCCTGCTTGGAGAGATGCATTCCAAATGAGGCATCTTTAATCCTTAATGTTTAGATGAACAAGGATATTAAGGCCTTCTTTTTTGGATATGGAATTATAAAAGAAATTGCAGTTAGGTGTTCATTTTGTGAGAGAAATAAATTTCGATACAATCCAGAAAATAGGTAAAGATTAGCAGTATTAGTAGCCGCTACTGAAATATACCTATAAGTATATGTACATTTATAAATATGAACATAAATAACAGACTGTGAAAAAGAAGCTAGATAAAGTTACATAAGTTTTTGCGTTATGTTATATTACGTAGGTAATAAATTCTTTAAATTCTTCGATAACCTTTTAGCGTATTTGTTTGGTTATCTATGTAAATAATGTACCCGTTTCAAAGGAAACATAGAAATGCTCACTTTTCTTGGATTTTTTTTTAAATTATTCATACTTTTAAACGTGTGCAAATATTTGTGGATTTATTGAAGCTGCTTTTAAGAAAAAAAATTGATATTTTATGAGAATTATTTTGTTTCGAGAAGGTGATTCACGATTCAATTAATTTGTATTTTACACCGAGTGTTTACTAACAAATAGAATAAAAATAATATTGATAGTTAATGTAATTTCTTAATAGTTTGTTCGTAAAAGTCAAAATAAGAAGCTATTATAACAAGTAAATATAATAGTATTATTTTTATTGATGATAGTACCAATTTAATAAAAATGGAACAGTGTATTGTGTTCATTGGAATTATTTCACTTAGTTAGAAAAGGTCAATTTGTAGAATGTGGGATCATTTTTAAGCAAATACAGATATAATTTAATTACTAAGAGCAGTTTATTTTAATATATCATTGATTATATAACAAATTAGGCAATTGAGTTGCTTTAACTAGCACAATTCAGTACAACTCTTTTTTTTATAGTAACGTTGATTTTCGGGCTTATTGGCCGTCGTCTCGAGGTTCTTATTCTCGACTTTTCGCCGACACGAGTGGTTGGCATTGTGATTCAGCGTAGACTGAATAGATCTCCTGAAGATGCCAACCACTCGTGTCGACGAAACGTCGAGAATAAAAACCTTGAGACGACCGCCAATATGCCCGAAAATCAACGGTACAATGGATACCGGCCGCGAAAGCCTCACTTAATCTTTTTTTATAAAAATAAAAATGTAAAATTAAACAAATGAACTTCAATAATTGATTGTAACGATACACTCGACAATTGTTTCGGCTAAGTATCCATTAACTAGAATACAACTATACTAAGTTAAAATGTGCACCATATCCTATATATATATATATATATATATATATATCTATATATACTTAAATTATGTAGTTATTATAAATCTATGAGGAGTGGGGTATTTTTTGGTTATTAACGATATTTTTTCTTTTTCGTTAAGGCTCTTTTTATTTCCAGGAACTCTAGTAGAGTTAGTTTTCTGCTTTTAGGTTGGCAATAAAGTAATTTACAATTATTTATATCTATATTATGTTGATTTTTTAAGCAATGTTCAGTGAGACCTTTAGTGGGTTTTTTATTCTTTAAACTGATTAAATGTTCTTTTAATCGTACTTCTAAGGATCGATCAGTTTGTCCTGTGTATAAGGCATCGCAGTCCTGACAGTTTAATTCATAAACCCCACTTTTTTGTTTGTAATCTACTTTTTTCTTGTTAAATAACGCAGAGCCTAAATTAAATTTATTCATTTCTGTAGTGGTTATATTGAATTTATTTAGAAAGTTTTTGATTTTGTGACTTGAGTTTTTAGTGTAATTTATTGAACAGAAAAGGTTATCAGAATTAGTGAAGGTTTTTTCTTTTTTTAAATAAGGTATTTTGGATTTTTTTGCGGATTTTTTGGTTAGCATTTTTTCTATTGTTTTTATAGTGTAACCATTATTTTGAGCGATATGTTTTTTTATATTTTTAAAAATGGTGGGGTTAAGTTGCTGGACCTAACTCAATTAGGCCTTTATTTTAATGCATTTCAATGTTGTGATGATCATTGACGTGCAAGTGAAATCTGCAATTATTCATTATGTGTCAAATGTACACTCGGTATCAGTAAAATTGTAAGAACGCTTCTTAAATTTATCGATGACTGTTGATGCCGGCCGGTCGCCCACTCGTCACACATCGCGAGCGGCGAAATTGGCGTCCCGACCGTCCACCGATTGAGACTACTAGAAACAGTTTTATTATAATTCCGTTTCAGTGTTCGCGGAATCTTTGCCGTGCGATATTATATATAAACACGTGCGTTTGTCGTAGTATTGGGTATGTTAGTTGGTGCTCGCTGTTGGTCGGTGCGATCGAATCTAGCGAACCGTGATCGAGGCGAGACAAGACGATGATGTTATTGTTTTGCTTTTGTTTTTTTTTTTAATGATAGGTTGATGCCCTCGTTTCAATAATCGAATCGTCGTCGTCGGTTGTGTGTGTTACCTTTTATTACTGTGCAGGTGTGTATTGTTTGTGTTCTGTGGTTTGAATAAGTTGAAAAATTGTCGACAGTCGTGTCCACCGCCACGATTGGGGAGCGCTACCATGTAACCGACGACATCGCTGTCCACACGGACAGCTGCAGGTGCGTGTCAATGTTTGATTGCAGTGACAATGAAAGTTTTTTTTTTTCTCTTTCATTAAATCACTCGATACTGTTAGGAAACGAGGGGATACAAATCGATATTGCTAACGTAATTTCAATGAAATAAGTCCGAGTGTTGTTTAATTTTTGACGAACACTACAATTTAAGATTTCCTTTATTCATTAGTAGCCATAATGTCCGGTGTTGGCTGGGTATGAATATAGGTTCCAATATAGGGATATTTTGCACGAATTTGGAAACATTAAGTAGAAAACAGTGGAAACACTCTGAAACATTCAAGAATTTTCTTGAAATTCTTAAAAAATGGATAACGAGTGTGAGAATGTGTGTTTGTGTGTGTGGGTGATAGTAATGATTCCCTTTTTTGACAACCATCATATCTTCATACCCAGTTCCAAACCAAAACCTTCTTTATGGTTGGGGGATGGAGGGCTACCATACTATAAAACCCTCATGGGGCTGCGGAGGGTAGGTTGCGGATTTATAGACATGCACAGCGAGACCCTTTTAGTTGTACTGTAGGGTCATTCAAAGTGAGTGGTACATTAGACATTGTGATGAAACTAAGCACGTTAGAGATTTGAAAATTTGGGAGTTGGGAGTATGGGTTATCAAGGATGATCTATTTCACTAAAATAATTTCAACTGTCGGGCACCGGTTATATCATACCATACAACATTCTTATTTTAAATGGAATGGTATATTTTTTATGATGAATTCCTATGAAACATAAACTTTTAAGGTGACTTTGATAACCAACTTGTATGCCTATGCCTTTATGCCTATGATGAATATTTTCCGAGAAAATTTAATTTATTGGAAAAAAGATTGCACCGTAACCCAAACTATAAAAAATCATAACTTCCATAAAATATGAAATGACTTAGAATGTTGAAATTTTTACTAGTTATAGGCTAACGTCATGCCAAAACTAAGCTTTATAATTTGTACAGGGCGTTCAGAAAAAAATCTAAAGTTTAAAATGTCCAAACATAATTACTTAATATTGTCAAATGGCACCTAACATATTTTATTTTGTTATTCAATATTTTACATTCTTTATTTAAAAAAAAACAGAATTATTCAAAAAAAATTCAAATAGAACAGTAGGAAATATTCAGATGGATCAAATGAAGATAAACAATGTAATCGAATGACAAAATAAAATATTCTAGGTGCCATTTGAAAAAATGGAGTTAATTTTCAAATCTGTAACATGCTTAGTTTCCTTAAAACATCTAATGAACCACTCAGTTTGAATGACCCTATATATTCATTTGTTTTTCGTTGGTGATGTGGAGAAATGACAATATTTTTCATTGAATAAGTTGGTCCATAAAACTACCTTACAAATAATGGTAAAAAGGTATAGTTTAAAAGCATATTGAAATTGGAAGATTGCCATTATTATGTACAGAGTTTGGTAGAATTAGCTTCTCAGATCTATCAAATGCATGTATCTAAAATTCCACAAATATGTTAAAACCCTTAAACGCATTTCACCACCCAGTGTACACTTTATTTTTAACATCCAGAGGATGTGTTTTATTTAGTTCAGTTCTACAGAACTCATTTTGAATTTCTACTTTTTATTAAAACTAAAAAAACTGACAACGTAGTTTTTTTTATGTGAGTACTCTTTGAATATGTGTTTATTTGATTTACCTTCGTAAATTCATTTTAAAATAAAATTGAAACATTGTTTGTTCAATTCAAATGTTCGTTTTGGTCAAATGTATATAAATCTATAATGAAAATAATTTGTTTCTAATTTGTTGTTCTTTTAACCATTATTATTAGTTGATAATAATTTATATACTTTTTCAGTTCACATTACATTTTGAATTAATTATCGTTTTAATGTTTACTCTGTTCCTATAGTTTCAAAATATGGAATATCAAAATACTCGTATTTTGTTTAAAAGTATTATCTGATCTAACTCATTCGGCTGTGTAAATTCAGATAAATGCTGTGTTTTTCTTAGTTTCAGTAGTTTCACAATGTCTTGAAAAAATTGTTGCTGTATTTTCTATTATGTATCTAGAGAATTATTATGTATCTTTTTAGCGATATTAAATATATATTTGAAATTTGATATGGAAAACTATGGTCATATGCATGCTTTTTACGCCACTGTTTGTTCACGTGATATGATAAAATGTGAATTTGATTCAATTATTTATTGAATCACGTCTATTGTTTCATGTATTCATTTTTTCCAGCTACGGTTAAAAACAATTTTACGAAGAAAGTTAAAAATTATGTTACTACTACTACTACTACTTTTTTTAGTATTTAATTGAATAGGCATATGTTTAAACTCCATAATCAAAATTCGAAATTAAACACAAGTATTTAAGAGTTTAACAAAAAACTTTAAATATATCACGACGAATCGTTTCACCTTACAAAGGCTTCATCAGGTGATGAAATGTACAAAAATAAGAAAATTACAGTTATATATACAATTATACAATCGAAGAGTGAGGGGAAAAAATATTTATCAACAATTCTCCCCTATTAAATACTTTTCCCCCCACTCTTCGATTGTATATTACTGTAATTTTTTTATTTTTGTACATTTCATCACCTGATGAAGCCTTTGTAAGGTGAAACGATTCGTCATGATATATTAAAAATTATTTGTTAAACTCTTAAACACTTGTGTTTTATTTCGAATTTTAATTTTTTTTAGTGGTCAATTGTGTTAAATTGCTTTAGTGCGTAGCTAAAATTAATACGTGTAATTTTTTTCACAATTTAAAACCAAAAAACTTTTAAAACAGTCATATGTGTATGTTAAAAGATCCTTACGTAGGTAACAAGGTTTGACGCATTGACGATCTTATAAATAGTTTATTCCTATCAAAAATGTCCACATGTAAGAACTATCTCTCAAATAATCAGCTTTCAACGAAAATCGTTCTGGTGCGTAATTTTACGATACCACGGACGATTTTGAAAACGTACTTGATTAGCAGCATCTTTAGGAGTTCCTTTACCGTTAACAATTCGCTAAATTGTCCTATTCCACAAACAGGTATTACGAATATTATATTAAGCATACATGTTACCGTGAAATATCAAAATCTGGCAAATGTCGATTTTCTTCGGTGAATGTCAGCAAAACTGCATATACTGGTATATAATTTTAATTATTTTCTAAAATAAAAGTAGCCTAAGTTACTCCTTATTACATTAGCTACCTGCCAGTGAGTACCGTCAAAATCGGTCCAGCTGTTTCAGAGATTAGCCGGAACAAACAGACAGACAGACTGACGAAAATTGCAAAACAGCCTTCCGTCACTTAATATCACAAAGGCTGCCTGTCGCGCGGGCTCAGAACGCGATGCGGGCTATTGCTAATGGCTGTGTCTCAACGACTTCGTTGAAAAATTGAAAAATAACTGTTTTGTTAAATTCCACGTCGAATTTTGTTTGTGTTATTTTGGTATATGTATATTTTATTTATCTGTATAGATATAACATTCGTTAACGCGAAAAAAATAAATAATGTGAACAGCTGTTTTTGTTTTTTTTCGGTTCACATTATTGCAATTCTACTGTATTTCTCGTAGGAAGAAAACATGCTTTATTCAATTGATTTTTATTTATAAAAACAATATGTGTTATGTATTATCATTAAGATAACTTTGCACTTTTGACTTTGCATAGCGCATGTATTAGTTCACTCTTGTTTTTATTAACTGATAAATAATGGTCAAGATAATTTATAATCATTGCTTAATAAGGCTATTGGTTAGTATGCGGAAATATGCCAATTTATTTGGATGTACAATTTACGCACATTATTTGCTCCCCTATACCAGTAAGAGATCAATTTACAATTGTTATTATTTTATCCTTCGATCTTATGGAATCTGAAATAATTGACCTCCTAGTTTTAACTTCTATTTATTACTACAGAAAATTAGAAACGAGTAATGTAAAACTTCTTCGTTAATAAATCTCAATCTCAGAGACACGGACGGATTTAAAAAAATTAATTAATTATGAAACAGCGTGGGTAACGGTGGTGTCATAATTAGCAGCCACAATAAAACTTTCACACAAATCTCCATCTTTTACAAGGGGGTGAAGGATTAAAACAATCTTCCAGAATATATAAAATCTAGGGATCTAAAGCGATTTAAAAAAGAAATAAAGATATTGTTATGTGAAAATGAATAGTTTACGAAAGAACTTTCTTACTTTCGAAGAAATAAAACGTAAAAATTTGAATGAGTTAATAAAATGTAATTCTAGGTTAAGGTGGAATGTACATTAAGTAAACTTATTCTTAATACAATAAAATAAAGGGAGTCATACCAAGTCAGGGTTGAAAATTTCTTTTGAAATACACAGATTATACAGAAAGCAGATAGGTAACATCAAATACTCCAGAAACCAATATGTGCAGCTCTTGAGATTTTCCATATAATCTAAATTTAAATATCAATAACCTCCTTAAATAGGACTACCATCTGAGTTCATGAGATTGTCTCTATTTTTGTATATTTCAATACTTTCGTAAGAATCTAAAAGTCAGAGATTATTGGAAAGTTAGGCTAGAGATTTTTCCATTCTATTACATCTTCGATGAGCCAAATGTTGACCTACAGACAACATCAGTGTTGCGTTGAAAATGCTCACAACTTGTATGTGAGCGAAACACGTTTCCGCGTTTTTAAAGTGTTGTGGTTAGTTGGGGTAAGACCTTTTCTTCTTTTTTGTTTACATGAATAGTAGTATGTAGTATTCATTTTTGTAATTATCGTAGGTTATGTTCGGGTAGGGGTATTATTACCGTATTATTATTATTGATTCATTGTTTATTTAAGTATCTACCAAAATTATGAATTAAAAAGAATGATTTTTACTTTTGGCTGCCTGATATATAGGTACAAATGTAATAATTACTTTTTTGTTGTGATCCCAGTTTAGTTTCTTTTTGCCGAAACAAACCGCACGGCGGCCCATGACCTCATTTTTTTGTTCTTACAACATTTGGCGTGGTGTGTCTCGCTATTTACGTGTCCTTTCTATTATTTTCGTTTTTGTAAAAATGTCCTTGCCTTTGGTCTCTAACGATGTCGCGCTCAAAATACGAATTTAAATACACGTACGATGATACGAAGTGTTGTTTTTAGAGTAGGTAATATCTGTGGAGCGCGACGTTTAGCGACGAATTAATAAGTTCAGTTCGGAATCGCGACGATGCAACGTCCTGACGACATGCGTCGCGACGCCAGAGTATACCGCGTGTGAGTGTGTGTGCAGATGGTTGACGTGGGCGGGACTTTGTTGAATTTTCGCGACGATGCTCGTTGTTGGCAGACTTATTTGGTAATATTTGTATTTAAAAGTTATTTCTTCGTTCGACTGAGTTATTCTTAAATTAATTTAAAATTATTTCCTAACGAACTATGAATGTTTTTTTTATATAGTTTCGTAAGTTGATAAAAAATTCCATTAAATATCCTTGTATCTACTCGGTTTTTTAGACGGTTTGTGTATTTCAGAGTTCCACGAATACATAATTTTATAACAAAGAAAAAGAAAAAGTGTTCAGTAAGATTAGCGCATCGTCGAGAATAGAAAATAATGTGTCAATGACAGTTTCGATAATTGTTCAACCGAATACAAGCAACAATAAATTATAGATGCCACACAAATATTAAAAATATTTGATAAGCTAGAAACAGGAGATTTATACTGTCAACTTGCTTGACAGTTATTGTTTCAATTAGGAGTACATCATCATTAGGTATCAGAAATTATCATATGTAACCTTTTTTCTAAATGACAACAAAATCAATGCAAAATAATTAAGGATTTTTTTGGCCTGTTTATTCCCAATTTTAACGTTTATGTTTTCATCTAATAGCAGTACATAGTAAAATAATTACATGATTCTGTCTGGAAAAATTTCAATGTAAACCGATAAATACAATTTGTTACCTTCATTACTAACACGAAAATATTGATAAGGTAAGGGAGTGAAAGTAGGGTTAAGGTTAATTAGAAAAGTCTAATTTTCAATATTTAGGAAGGAAGATAAGCCTGAAAATTGTAGTTACATGTTTTTATATTAGTCAAGTAGAGTGAACGTAGGTCGTAACTAACTTTATATGCTGCATAACATACGGTATTTGCCCATTATAATACAGACAGTACGAAACTTACAATATGTTTCTTATGTTGTTGAATAATTGATTCACATGCATCTGCCGATAATGTTACTATATTTAGGTTTGTATCTTAAAAAGAAATATTTGACTATTAAACTATTAAAGACCATTTACTTTTTGGTTAGAAATTTATCGAAATTATCATATGTGGATCGCGATTTCGATCGTATTAGATCTCAGCAGCATTGACCAAACCGAAATTGTTCCGGAAAAGGGAGTTATATAATATCACTTTATAGCTAATATATCGTCATCTACTGATATTCGTTGCTAATTGTACTACGTAATCATTACGGCCTTGATTAATTAGATATTAAAAACTCTAAAAGTACATTAAGTAAGGGCTTTTTAGGCTTAGGGCTTGAAGCTCTTTTGCTGAGGGCTTTGCTCAGCTCTGGTGGATATGTATGGGTAAGGTATAGTGGGAGTAACCACTAAAAATATTAGTAGGATCTCAAACATGCGGGGGTCTACTCTCTTTTATTATGGATCTACTCGCTCTTTTAGTACTAATTCAAATTTTTGTATGCATAAATGTTCGCATTGCAGTGAGTGGCTACTTTCAGAAGTGGGAGTAGCTCTTCACCTAATTTGGAGTAGTTACTTCTGATTGTGAGTGAATATTCAACTTGATCCAGCGGCGTGATCTAGACTAGACGTTGGTTTATATAAGGGAGGTCAACGGATTGATTCCGGTCCGCCTGTTCTGGCCCAAGTTTTCTGTGGTTTTCTTGCATTACTTAGGCAAATGCTGGGGCAGCAATATTCCACAGACAATCTTTCACTTCTCTTCTATCTTCATTTTGTCCGCCTTATCTTTCTCTTCCTAACCACACCACCCAGTCCCACGATTCCTGCAAGGAGGCTGAAGAGAGCCTTACGCCCAACCCTCCGGCTTTGCACATCAGTGTAGGTTGGAGGGACTATCCGTCCAATATTCGTAGCTGATGGAAATAAAACACCTAAAAGTTTTTTAGTTTTTTTGCCTTAACTGGTTGTTCAAATACTTATTTAGGACTATCTTCATTTGCCTGTCTTACACAACGTTTTAATTGTTCCTAACTCCAATGGAAGTTTGTACAAATCAAAGATAAATACGGTGGAAATCACTCCTCATTACTGTAGTAAACTATGTTAAAAATATTATTGCGAGTATTTTTTTTGTGTAAGAAATTGACTTCCTTATTTTTAATTGCCATTTCTGATAAGGTATGCTGATAATGGGCATTTATCTGGTAATGGGTGTAAAGTTAAACACTATTGAAAGAAATATTTAAGCCATAAAAAATCTGATAAAATTTTATCGCGTTTCTTTATTTGTTTCAAGTACGGTCATTGAACTCGTATATATTATCATTCAGATTCATTTTTATGACCACTAAATACTAATCTAATTGACTATTTATTATTGCTTCTCAGAAAGGGAGGACAATAGAATTTACAAATGAGAAAATTATTATTTCGAGGGCGATACAACAATTATAGCTGTCATACAATTTTTCGATTCCATTTTTATAATACGATTTAGCCTCAAAATGGGCTTTAGTTTCGGCCATTACCTGTTCATTTATGTTCAGCGAACATCTTCTTGAGGTCTGAGAACAGAAAATAGTCGCTGGGGGGCAGATCTGGAGAGTACGGTGGATGCGGAAGCAATTCGAAGCCCAATTCATGGAATTTTGCCATCGATTTTATTGATTTGTGACACGGTGCATTGTCTTGATGAAACAGTACTTTCTTTTTCTTCAAATGAGGCCGATTTTTCGCGATTTCGTCTTTTAAACGCTCCTATAACGCTACGTAATAGTAGTCGGTAACAGTCTCTTTGGGGCGTCCCCTGCGTGCATCGTCCTCGGTGCTCATTTCGCCTCGTTTAAATTTAGCAAAGCACTTTTGTACGGTTGATTTTCTTGGTTCAAAGTCCGATGTCCGAATTATGTTTATCAAGCCAAGCCTTGGTTTCAACAGTATTTTTTTTCGCCAAAAAAGCAAAAAGTAATGCTTTATTAACACTCGAAATTTCTTTTTTTTCCATTTTTTTTTCACAGTAACAGCAGATACTAATACTGCAACCGCTGCAAATTTATACACGCGTCTTTTGAAGGTTAGGGCTAACTAAAAATCATATGGATTTGATACTAGTAGCGCCATTTATGGGTCAGCCTACGAACTTCTCAGCCCGCCTGTCAAGTTTAATAATCATATTTCACAACAAGTGCATCGTAGACAGTTTAAATAAATACAAAATAAATAAAATATTTATACATGTATGTATACGTAAGTATGTACATACATACTGACAAGTACACAGACACACATACATAAAACATACGCAGCTTTTTGCATCGCTGAGAAACCCACGAAAAGTCCAACTTCAATCGAACACTTTAAACTTCTTTTAAAAGTAATTTTTATTGCTAGTTTTTTTAAAATTTTCTGTTGATGGCTACCGACAGCATGAATGAAACGTTTGTAAACGATTGAGAAGGTTAGAGACCGACCGGATAGAGTTGTCACGGAAGGCTGGGTTGATGAACTTGAAGGTAAGTCGATTTGCGGTCACATTCAGCTGTGCGGTGACTTGTGAGTGTACATCCGAAATGTGTGTCAATATCGTCCGTATTTTTACGTCAGGATATAACAATAGCTTTCGTAAAAAGTGTTTAAAGATCGTCAAATCGCAATGACACGACGCGACGCACACTCTTTGTGAGTGCGGTGATCACACTAAAACATCGACAATATAACTTTGCATTTACTATAAAATATAAGAAGTAAAATGAAACATCAAATAAATATGGGGCTTAGTAAGTGAATCCGTCCTATGAAATTAAATATTGCAAGTGGCCTTAAAATTTGTTCGGATACGAACAACATAGACCATACCAGTCGTTTATTTTAGGTCTGAGATTTTATAAGACAGAATTGTCGGTGACAAGAAACAAAAAAACTCTTTTGTGTTTCATTCGCACCAGCTACTCGTGCTGGTGGGCGGGCAGTCCCTCCGACCTACACTGTAGTGCAAAGCCGGAGGGTAGGGCGTAAGGCCCTCTTCAGCTCCTTGCAGGAATCGTGGGAATAGGTGGGTGGTGTGGCTAGGGAATGATAGATGAGACGGACGAAATGAATACAGAATATTATTATTTATAAAGACCGCTAGACCATACCAGTCGTTTATTTTAGGTCTGAGTTTTTATAAGACAGAATTGTCGGTGACAAGAAACAAATAGACTCTTTTGTGTTTCATTCGTACCAGCTACTCGTGCTGGTGGGCGGGTAGTCCCTCCGACCTACACTGTAGTACAAAGCCGGAGGATAAGGCGTAAGGCCCTCTTCAGCCTCCTTGCAGGAATTGTGAAAATGGGTGGGTGGTGTGGTTAGGAAGAGAAATGAAGACAGAATAGAAGTGAAAGATTATCTGTGGACTATTACTGGCCCAGTGTTTGCCTAAATGATCCAAGGAAACTACAGAAAACTTGGAACAGAGCAGTCGGACCCGCGTTCGAATTGGTGACCTCCCGAATGCTAAGCAATGATCTAGAGCACTAGACCACGCCGCTCGGTCATTAAATAGCCAATAGGAAGTATAGTTTAGATAGAAATATCGATAATAAATTGTAGACAAGAAATTATGTGTTTTTGGACATATAATTTCCATTTATATTATTTGGGCCTAATTTGGCTATATACCTACAACATATGCATTAATTGACAGGACTGCTAATGTGAATGGTTAATCTCAATTAACTTATCGTTAATTAATGCTTTATTCATCGACGATACAGGTTCTAGTAAATAAATTGGTTTAATCAAATTCATCAGTCTGGAGTAGGTAGTAGCAGACTTGCAAGTTGTTTTTTTTTTTTATAAATTAAATAAACAGTCGTAAACGCAATTGGGTTTATTGTTGGTACCAGTATGTCGTAATCATCAATCGAAGTCATCCTGCGATCGACCCGTAGTGGCTACGATCATCTGTAACCGTAGCCGGTTTTGTTAGTGAAAAACAAATATTGAGTTATGCGAGTCGATTTATCCGATGGACAGAACGTGCGATTTAAATTGTAAATTATCGACGTTTTTGTGTTGACACTGTAGAGATATTATGTAGTTTGTCTGTGCATGAATAATAATAAAGTTTTGCAACGCGCGAGTTGAAGTATTTAATAACCAAATTTATTTGTACAGAGACATCGCACTACGTGCGGAAATTGATTGGCCGATTAATGACAGTGATGCAACTAGTTGGAACGAATTAAACTTACAATTAGAATTTCACGATCTGAAAGGGTTAATTGATTATAAATTATCTATAAATGGTGCAGAATGCGAAAAGTTGCATTATCAATATTGATAATTGTCGTTTTGGCTGTTTCGATATCCAACCAGATTAAGTTGTCAAGTTGTTTTCAATAGTTACTATATAATAATGTTCTGCGTATCTCATGTTTGCGTATAGGTAGGTTTGTAAGGTAATTTTGTGGAGCTGTCTCCTCTGATGATACAAAATTATGAATTTATCTGACTATAAAAGATGGAATTAACTAACGTGCTTACTTTCGATATGCAGGGTGTCATTAGATTGCGGATGGTTAAAATGTCCCAGACACCACCGATACCGATACGGTACCCTTCAGTCCAAATTTGGACGGGTGATACTGTTACATTTATAAGTATTTTAGACTTTTATGATCATCTTTTGACAAAAGAGGATCGCCAACTGTTACAATGAAGGATTAATTTTTTTTATTAATCAAGACAATACATGCTGTAAAAGTGATACAAGAATCTACTTCAGCTACTGAGGCAAGAAGTAGCGGGTGTCTATGATTGCATTTAAATCAATTATTCAACGACATACGACACGTATTCTATATTTCGTACTGTCTCATATCATAATGGACAAGCATCTCAGTATGTTATGCAGTATACAAATGTGACAAATTTTATATAGGGCAAACGGGGAGATCATTTGAAAAACGTATAAAAGAACATATGAATTCATTTAAACAACTTAAAAATAATTCTCATTATGCATCACATTTAATTAATGAAAAACATATATTTAATGACGAATATACTATTTTACACACTGAAAGCAAAAGCTATAAACTCAATTTACTAGAAAGCGTGGAAATTAATAACTATAAATATAAAAATGAACTTTTAAATGACAATTGGAAACAAATAATTCACCACTACTAAATTTACACTTTACATCTCCACTTTAGCTATGTAATCTAATATATAAATAGAATAAGCTTGTATTAATTTTAAGAACTTATGTATCTTCTGATGAAGCCCCAAAGTGACGAAGCAATTGTCAAGATAACTAAAAAGTGTGAAAGTTTAAAGTGTTATAAGGTATACAAAGTTAGTTATGACTTAGTTCATCGTACCTTACTATACATTAAACAATATAACTTACATACATTAATGTGATATTAATTGTTGAATTAATTTGTACAGATTATCTCAAATTAATGAGAAACAATTGTTACTTTTGTCAGACACTAAAAATTCTCCAAAAATATTTCACTGTTACTATAACTTACATTTATCGTGCACAGCTTACATTCAACTACTTTTTGTATTATTTGAATATAACACGAATACTGCATTACTAAAGCATTTCTGAGTAGCTTATAACTTATAATCTATAAGGCCATAACCTTTCCGGCCGATTGTTGTGCTTTCGGGCGCTTTGGACGAGATTCACCAATTGCTGTCCACTTAGATGACGATCGTTTTGATTCCGAGACTCTGAGTGAAGTGATGGATCCATATTTTATACATTGTCACTCATCGATCCAAAAATTCCGGTTTACATTACGTTTACGTTTAAAAATGGCCAAACACTGCTCAGAATCAACACATCAATACGTTCTTGTTTTTGGTCAACAGTTAGCAAACGCTGCACCCACTTTGCTTATGCAATATAACATAAAGCCAACACGTTCTTTTGATATCTTTACGATCTCAGCTAACTAACGCAATTCACTTTTCGATCATTCAAAACGATTCTGTGGTGATTTGATTTTTTTGATGTTTTCTGGTGTTACCGTCTCATTTGGATGTCCATTGCGTTCTGATGCACTGCATCATCAGTGTCTCTACGACACGTTTGAAGTCAGCAAACCAATGGAGCGGTCTCCATAACACTTTTCCACTTTTCAAGCCATTGCTTCGCTTGAATGGTATTTTTTCCCATCAAGAAGCAGTGTAAAATTAAAACACGAAATTGTTTTTGATCCATTGCTTTGAAAATAACAAAAGTAGCATCACTCTCTAGCGTCATCACAATAACTCACGAACTAATGAATAGAATATCATGAAATTTTAACAGGTGTCTTTTGAAGGTTAGTACTAACTGAAAGAGAGGAGAATGCAGTAAAATTGGCGCCATCTATGTGTTAGGCCCCGGACGTTTCAGCCCATGTTTTACCACATCTTACTCTTTCCACGCTGTTCAATTGCAGTAGGTAGGTTGGTCGGAGCAGTTTACATGCTGCTGAGGACCAAAGAGTTCGAAATCGCGTTCCTTGTAACACATATAGCTACGCCGTGGGTTCAATTTAACAAGTCGAAATAAAAGTATAATTAACTTTGTCCATTTTTTTTTTTTAAGGAAAGGTTATTGAGGTATTGGCTTTTGAGTATGTATATGGAGAAAATCAATAATTTAAATTATTAACTCGTGTGTTTGTTGGTATGTGTATGATAATATTTCATCAAGGGCCCGGTAAATTAACAATTTAAAACATGTTTTTTTTTGTTTTTTGCAGCCTCAGTGAATGTTACTTTGCGGGCAAGGGCACCGCACTGGTGCTTCCCGCGGAGGCGCACAAGTCCAGCAGACAGTCGGAGGCTCAAGGCAGCAACATCCAGAAACATTTGCAGTCGATGTTCTACTTGCTACGACCTGAAGAAACGCTAAAAATGGTAAGTTACATTGTCACTATTTCGAGCCCCGTCTCAGTGAAGATTAACGCAAATTTAAAATAACGTGGCAATTTCTTATTAGATTTTAACGTACCGAACATTATGTTAATTTTTTCCTACTACAGATTACCTCAAATTAATGAGAATAAAATTGTTACTGCTGCCACGCTCTCGCCGGAAATCGAACCCGAGACCATTGACTTTACACGCCAATGCTCTGACCGCTCACAAATTTTGTATTTTGATCTCCTGGCCCAAGCATACCCAGTGGTTTATTTATTCGTATCAATAACTTTATTAACGCAAAATGGTTTTCGTGATATTGTATATCACTTTATCTTGCGATTTTCTTACGCTTTGTATTAGTCCTTCTACATCTAAGAAATTACAAGCCTGTTTTTCTCCAATACACGCATTAAGGTCCCCACATATAATTATAGTCTCAACCTCATTCATACGGTTTTCTATGGCTCCTCTTAGATCATTCTCACTTGCTCTTATACTTATTAGACCATATTTGTGTTCAGTTGCACACCATCCATCCAATGTATCTTTTTTTATTCCTACAATTTTCCCCCCTGCTAATCTGCCTCGTGAACTACCTATGTTTCTTTCCGCACTTTTGCCCCAATACTTGAATTTGTCACTTAAAAATATCACTTTTTTGTCCATCATCGGCTTTTCCATCCATGTTTCTTGTAGTATAATTAGTTAATTCTTCTACGAACTTGCCGATCCATGTATATTCCAAACTAGTACACTAAATTTCTTTGAATTACACTCAGTTTGTTTCCCTTCTTCCTCGAAATGGTATCGTTTTGAACTCTGCGGTTGTTTCATTAAATTTTAACGCACTCCCATCACTTAGAATCAATTTTAAATGTCCAACCTTTGCATATCTCCCATTTTTTTGCTCTGTCCTCACCTCCTCTCTTAGCCATTTTTGAATTTGAGTCTCTCTCTTTATGTGGTCGTCATCAATCCATACTCCAGTTCCTTTAAATTTATTTCTTCTACCTAATATAGATAATTTTGTTTCCAATGTGTCTAGTTCACAACACACCATATTTTCACTTCCATATCGCACCATAAATTCATTGTTGTGAAGTTGCATTTTATTAGCGAAAAGATGTAGAAGTTCATCCTTACCCATATTCTCTCTCTCATTTACATATCTTCTAACTATGTCTTTCTTCTCTCTCTTCTTTCCTTCATCTTATATTTTAAATGGTCTAATGATATCGGTTCAGGTCTGGATATGTTACTTTGTTCCCTAGAACAGTCCCTATCCGGTTTTCGTGATATTGTATATTATATTGTTATATGTAGAGAAATGAGATTATGAAAGAAGAAATGGAGGTGATTTAGAAAATTCTCTAATGAGCAAGTCAATCGTTATCGTCATCGGTTTTGAATGGGCTATTGGCCTGAAAATTGGTTTATAGTAATAAAAGAACTATTGAGAGTCGCCAACGATATTTTACAGAATAGCCAGTAATTCCACTTATTCTTTTGGAAGGGTAAGTGAGTAGTTCTTGAATTGTCCGAATTCAACCCAATTTTCGACGAAAAAATTATCCTAAAAGATTATAAAACAGTAGTTGGTTTCTTTTTTTTACATTTTCTGGTAGATAAACAATAATTCTTGCAGAACCTATTTAATAAATGCCCTTCCTGATGTGAGAAGACTAATGTAAAACTACAAGAATTCTGGACCCGTTGGGAAAAAGTTATAAGAACCTAAAATAGAAGAACGATTGATTTGCTATCCATCAAAAAATATTGTAACTCTATTAATCGCTTAATCTTCATAATTTTTTTCGAATATAATTTTTTGTCAAAAATTAGAATTTCATTTTCCGATAAGGTAGCCACTTGATTTCTCTAATGAATACGGAATTACTTTCGCTCAACGAGATCAACATAATAGTGTGCATGAAAATATTCTTTAACTGTTTAACATGCGTCATATTTACTGTATGTCACACAGCATGTCAGAACTATTTCATTTTGTATTCTGATAAACAAGACTAATATTAATGCATTTCACATGAGGCATACGACGCGTTCTACGCATGCATACCATATTTTAAAACGACTGGTCAAAAAGTAACGGCTTTGGATACATCAACAACAAATTTTAAAAGGATAATTTGTGACCGTTTATTCTGAACTAAGGGAGTACCCAGTATTTTTTTATAAATATTTTTCGGTCCACAGTGATTTTTGGTTATCCATACAATGTAATCTTTCTTAAAAAATTGAAACAAAACCTTTGAATGCTTGATAGATACTATGCATAAAAATTTGTATGCATAACTATTAAAAACTGAGTAGATGTATTGTAATGTCATTCATAATAAGAGCATTTTTTACAATTGGGTACAATGAAACTGTTCTTAAAAAACTGAAACAAAAGATTTGCTTGCTCAACAGAAAATAATCAAAAACAAACTGAATTTTGACTGAAACTGATTTATGAAAGAGACTCGATGAAGAACAGTTATTCGTACTGATTAGCGACATGAACAAACGGAGAACTGGCTACTTAGCGAGTCCTTTCGTGCTTAACAACGCGCGCTCCCGTATGAACGTATCGGCCATACGCTCGATGTACTACGTCAGGCGTTGGGGCCTAGCGCTAGGTCGTGCGCTCATGCCGTATCTATCAGAAATATACCGTCTAATTCAATGTCAACCGAGTTTCTGGTGTAGGGTGCATCCTATTCGAATAGTCTTATCGATAGTATTGAAGACTAATGTCCGTCTAGCTTTTGTTAGTGCAATTGTAGTTATAATTATAGTATCTCGTTTTTATCGAAATGAATCGTTATGATCGGTTTGTTCAGGTCTAAATATTTGATAAATTTTGAACTAACCAGATCATTAAATGTTATATTTGTGACCTACAAGAAGTAAATTTTATTTGATCTTATACATGCGATCAAACACACAAGGATTGATAAGAGAATTGTTTTTGTCATTTGTAATACATTTTAACCGTGACATCAAAACAATTCATTTTTTTCTTGATTGTTTTTTTGAGAAAGAAATTGGACACAGCTCTGTGACGTTCGGTTTTTCCTACAAACAAACATCCGGCATTTGTTTAGACGAATTTACGTCAAAAGTAATTTTTAAATAATTTTATGTATTTCATTCATCCGCAGTTGAAAACAGAATAATTTCACCGAATTACAAAAAAAGAAATTAGCCGTTGGGATTACGGCGAATGATAGTAAGGTATTTAATGCCTTTTCCAGCAGTAAACTGGTAGAATGCATGTTTTTATGAAATATTTCTATGATATGGAAATAAGTTCCGTATACAATTTTATACTTGGGCTTAGATCTCATCATCAACATCATCATCGTCATCAAAACTTTAAGGTCATCGGATTACGTCGAAGCTCTTGTATAAATGAGCCATATATTATAAAAATCTACATAAAAATGCACTTAAAAGTAAAACTGAACGAAGAGCAACGAAATTTTTACGATCAATTTGTTGACGTACACTATTTATGAACTTCTTCTCGTCGTCAATCACAAGGCAACAATGCAATCCAGGCAAAATTTGCGAAATTTCTAGCAACTGGTTCTATAAAAATTGTTGAAATTGAGGTTTCGCTGATCACTTGGTTTAACATAATGAATAATTAATAAAATAAAACACACGGTATATTTCACAAATGTATTATACTATCTCTGACAGATGTTTCGGTTTTTATACCATCTATAGCTCTTTGAAAATGGTGTTTCGATTAACAGATCATTATCAAAGAGAAATTTCTACTTAAAACGAATTTTTCGTCGTTATTTTATTTATAATAATGATATCTATTTTAGATTAGTTGACCACTGTGTATGCGATTTTCCCACTGTTTTGTATAATATGGTAAAAAGGGCATTACCATATACGTATAAGTTGTGTCATTAGATTGGCCCATAATTGGTAATTATTATTAGGGCGATCTTAAATTATATTACCATACATAAGAATCTTGTTTATTAAGAATTGAATATCAGATTTAGTTTCAATATAGTAAGTAATATTATTAAAGAAATTTAGGATATCATTAGTGTTTATACGTACGCCTTGCAGTTGTTACGTTTTGATTACCAGCATTAACATTGGAAATTAATATTTAATTACTTCACTGATTAAGTTTCGCCCACATTAATTGTCAATTACGGAAATACGACAATGATACAGCAAATGTATGTGATTACTGTTTATTTGTAGTGATATATAATGTATGTCATTTATCAAACGGAAAAACACATTATGTACTTTTGTTATCATTATTTGCAAGAAAATGTATTTTTTATTGGTTATTTGTGAATTATAAACTGTGAATTAGGTGCATTTTATGAAAAATTGTAAAAATAGAAGCAAAATTTTAAATTTTACTGCCTGCTTTATATCGTTTAGAACCAATAACTCTTTGGGTAAAATCAAAATCAATAAAGACTACTAAAAAAAGAAGAATGCAAATTAAATACACAAACTTAATCGGGCTACATGTAACAAATCTTATATAAACTCGACTGAGAGATCAAAAGATTAAAAAATCATTATTCAAGGACGGTCTTAGTGCAGTATAAAAAATTTTGTGATGTACGTTTGGCAAACAATGTTGAGATGTAATATTATTATTATCAAAGTTTAGGCTTATAGGATAAAATAACTTTCCGAACATTTTCTGTCGAGGAGACTTTTTTCCCGTTTTATTCATTCACTTAATTTAGCTAAACTAGCTAGATTTTTGTAATGTCCTGTATATTTTTAGGTTTTGTTTATCACCTAAGATCTATAACCTGTAAGCATAGTATAAGGATTAACCACCGTTTCGTTTATTTTTCCTGACTATTTTTAGTCGTGTTCGATACAAAAAAAGCAGATAAATCCACTCAATGCTTCTCTTGTGTGTACATTTGTGTGTATTCTAATACGGTTACGATTAGTGAAATGTTGTTACGCAAACTGGTATCAATCATTCGCGAGATCAGAGATTTTATTAGCTAGCGTGTGTGCTTTGTGTACCCCACATACCTGTGCCGTAGATTACATTAAACAGTTCTCATATATTATGCAATGATACACTATATCAACTAATTGCCGTCATATATCACAAGAAAAAACGAAACAAACTAACGATAAATGGGGCTAACTAATGCACACGTAAGTCGAAAGGAAGTAATGTTGATATAACACATACTGAAATAAACACTTTAGTAGAAATTAACATAGTTTATGTTTTTCGGTATATGATTAGATCCGGATAATATATTCCTAATTCATTCCATAATCCGGATATCTTATCAGTTCCTTCATCAGGATCTGCTAATAAAGCCTTTAGTATGGGATCTACGGTTTTTCTGCCAGTGCCTCTCTGATGAGACCCGATAGGTCGAAGCCGGTCGTGGGATATGGCTTTCGGTTCGTTGTGCCTACTTGTTAGGACGCGTTCGTTCCAAATGTGAGATCTTTGATCTTAATAATTAGACGAAAAATGATTTTAATTCCTTCTTTATTTGGATATCATTCGTATCTTTCCGGATCAACACTGTAATTCAATGCCGGTAGGTGTATTAGCCCTCGGAGTAGTTCTTCCTGTTGATTTTGTTTATACCGGGTGTACGTTTTCAACCTGACCCCTAGACTATCTTCTGACTGAATTGGAATATCGTTTTGAAATTTTGGTTGAATAAGTTTTCTTAGAAGGCCTTCCATTTTAAAATATTTTCGAATTTCTATCACTTCCGGTTATATCGGAAGTTGACTTCAACTTCGGTTATATCAGAAGTTGACTTCAACTGTGTTATTTTAAATGGAAAATCAGAAATAGGGGTACATTTCATAATACAACCCTACCTTTATTCTAAACACGAAAAATAAATACACAAGTATAAAATTTCAACAAAAGCTTATTGTAACTTGACAATTGTTTCGCCAAACTTTGGCTTCTTCGGAAGTCTTGTATAACCCCCGAAGAAGTCAATTTTTTTAAAATTATTCCGTTTGCCGCATTTACTTTTATGGCGGTTATCTTCAAAAGTAATTGATGATATTTAATGATTTGTCGACATGTTCTTAGGATAAAGGTAGGGTTGTATTATAAAATGTACCCTTATTTCTGATGCGGAATCCAGAAATGTAAAAAAATAAGGGCGTTCCATTTAAAATAACAAAATTGAAGTCAACTTCCGATATAAGCGGAAAATATTTTAAAATGGCAGGCTTTCTGTGAAAACTCATTCAACCAAAATTTCAAAACGATATTCCAATTCAGTCCAAAGATAGTCTAGGGGTCAGGTTGAAAACTTACACTCGATATTCATTAAATTCGTGTTTACAGATTTACATTTTAATTTAACTGTTTTTTTTTCTTTAATAAAGTGTAAGTATCCACGCATTCAAACAATTAATTTGTCGGTATACAACATAACAAACAACTTGGTATATGTAATAAATTGAGGAGTCTGAAGTTGTTTAAATGCCAAACGCATTCACGTTTTGGCACGGCACAGTTGCAACACCGTAATAATTTGGCCACTCGACCCATTCGCATTGTACTCGTACCGGAAAAGTAAAATGGATGGTTGACCTTTTGGTGAGTAAGCGATAAAGTAGTAAATGTAGTAGTGATTACGAAACAGCGACGGACGTTTCTGTACGAATCGACGGGTGACCCCCTGGCGAAAGTAGGAGGGGGACGATCGGTCGTGAACCAAATTTTATGAAATCGTTTGTTGAAACTGATCATTAAAGTAAAGGAATTGGAAAATTGATCGCATTAAGTTAATGGGAGGATTGAATAATATGTTTCGATTGTATTTTGCTAAAATGAGAAGGTTAATAGCAGACACTTGTTGGTCACCGCAAAATTATAAGACTTCATTTCATCAATCACAGTAACAATTGAAAAAATAAGATGAAGTGAAAAATACACACAGTAAAAGTTTCAAATAAATTTTATTTGTATTGCTACAATATTGTTTCGCTATACAATAGCTTCTTCAGGCGAAGATAATACAAACTTAGTCTACTACATCAGTATTTATACCTAAGATGACTATTAACAGTTATGGGATGGTAGGATAGGTAACAAATTTAAATTTAGCAGTGGAGAATTTGTGATTTCAAGTTGGTCGTTTAAAATAATAATTTGTTTACTGAATCTATTTATTTCTAGTTGTTCTAATAAATTGAGTTTAATCCCTTTATTTTCAATATGTAAAAATTTTATTAAAATTATGGTTAAAATTAATTAGATGTTTTACGTAAACCTTTGTAATGTTCACGGAGGCGAATATCAAAGGACCTACCTGTTTGTCCTATACAAACATTTTTACAATCTGTACAACTTAATAAATAAACACCTTGGCTCCCTTAGGTGTTTTACATTTGTTATTAAGAACAAATTTACCTAGCGAATTGTTGGTTTTGAAGTAAATAAAACTGTTATTTATACACTTTATGTTTTTACTTTTTTTTATTGAAGATATTTCATAAAAATCAACAATGAACAAATAATAAGAAAAAACAAACTGCTACTTTGAGTAACGGTTATTTTTAACAAGGTGGCTTCTTATACTACTGAATAAGTGTTTTCATTTAAAGCATAAATGTAGTCATAACTTTTGTGTAGTTAGTAATAAGTGATTTTACAAATTTAAACTTTTTCTATTAAGATTAGTAATCGCGCAATGTAGTGTTAGGCAAACAGTAAATGTACTTAAAAGCAAAACTATTTTAAAACATAAACTACCTATTACTGTATAAGATCAATTCAATTTTCGATGGTTACTGAGACTTATTTTTTCTATATGAAATAGTTTCCAATTCCAAAAGAAATGGTTGTGACAGACCAACATACGAATGATCTTAAGACTTGTTTTTCCTTTAGAAGTATGGAACCCCAAAAATAGTAAGGAATGACGATCAATATGTGTAGGCATAACGAGTTTTTAAATATAATGAATTTATTTTCTACAATTGAAAATATGAAAACATTCCTTTATTTGTAGCCGCTTCAAAAAGTGAGAATCTGCGAGTGTTCCATTAAAACCAATCGCGATAGAAAAAACGTCAACGCCTCGAGCTCTCTATCCGCCTGTTGTCCGTAAATAGTTTATTACGTGGGTTGTCATTTGATCTAAGTCGTCGGTCTTTTAAAAATGACCTACATACATCCACGTCTATTGTTTTCTGATCGTTCTCCTGGCAAACTTGTATGTATGATACGATGTCACATGTTTCGGTACAAAAACCTGAAACAAAACGCGAATGAAAAGAAGAGAAAGTGTCTAATCATAGACGACTGTGATACCCGCTCTCTTAACTATAACTACGAGGCATGTTTTTTAAGTAAGTACCATTTTGAAATTCTACCGCCGCAGCGCTGTGGTCAGCGTTCCGCGCATGCGCGCTGACGCCATTACAGTCTGATTCGCCCTTGTTTACGTTGTTTACTGAGTGTTTAAGATGCATTCGATAATTGTGAATCACGCCGACTGAAATCTGGGCTGTTATACGATTCCTTACTTCTAAAGGACTAAAACCGATTGATATTCATCGTGAGATCTGAGATCTGTGCAAATTTACGGACAAAACATTATGAGTGATGGAATGGTAAGGAAGTGGGTAAGAGAATTTAAAGATGGCCGCACAAATGTGCATAACAATGTCCGTCCGCATGTGGCTAATCGGACCAAAGAACCCATCGCATCTTTTCACTGGGAAACTCTAGATCATCCTCTGTACAGCCCTGATCTGGCGCCCAGTGACTACCATTTGTTCCTGCACCTGTAGAAACATCTGGGCGATCAGTGCAGCGTTATCAAGACGATGACGAAGTCAAAACAGTTGTGATGCAGTGGTTAACAGTTAACAAGTCAGACGGGTTCTATGAGAAGGGTATTCAAAAACTGGTCACTGGTCAAATGTTATGACAAGTGTCTTAATATTGAAGGATATTATGTAGAAAAGTAGATTAAGGTGCAGGCTTTTATGTAAAAATAAAATTATTAAGATATCTTTGCACGTTTTTATTAATTTCAAAACGGTACTTACTTAAAAAATATGCCTCGAATTCACAAATTCTATATTTTGAGAAAACTTCAGTTCAGTGAGTGAGACTAGACTCTTGGTATAAGTGTAGATACAAATGAAAACCAACATAACTCCTGATAGAAGACGGAACTCTAGTAAGTGCGAATCAAATTCACACCTGGTTGGTTCTTACCATTTTGTTTTGTTTATTAAAGTACTATTAATTTACAAAAAATGTACATAGTTTAATAACTTTCTACGAATTGCGATTAGTGACTATATTTGTGCTTATAAAACGAGAAAAAATACTCTGATAAATTGTCTATAGTCTTGTCAGGTGTGCACTAATTGATAGGTAGTAGTGGGCTTTGAATGCAAGAACGTTAATCTCATTTCAAACTGGATGCATCGTTCCACGCTTCCGCTTTTCGCCAAGATGTAATTTTTAATTTAACGCACACTTAATTAGCTGTCAAACTAGCGAATTGATAATCTAACTCGTAGTGCCTATTCATTATACACAACTTACTTGTCTTGTTCAATAATGTAATTGAAAAGGATAGGCTGTTTGTAAAATCATTCGCGTGATTATAACCAGAATATTACATTTGAACGATTGCGTATGTTTACAGACTGTTCCAAACATTTTCCAGTGTAGAAGAAGCAGGTATTCTTACGCAACATCATGAATAAAGAAAACGGATAGAATTTTGTTATTAAATTAAATATAATATAAAATCGCATTGGTGGCACACAATAGGGTTACATAATTGTACGAATTACTCCAACATTAACAACAGTAAACATAAAATGGATTAATTGAAGGTATGCAGTAAAATCTGCGTACCTCCATGATTTTTCAAAATTGTTGTATAGTCTTTCGAAATACATTAAAAAACTAATAGTTTTTTCATAAGCTGTTTTTGTAATAGTGTTGTTTGTTACAATTTTCATTCAAAGGTCTCAATGGAAGTTTATATGGAAAAGGAGAGATAGTAGATGGTAGGACACGTTTTAGGCTAGTTGGAAATGTATTAGTAGCATAAATAGGAGTAAAAAGAGGCAGAAGAAGGCTTACATTAGATTATGCAAATAGTCAGGAGGAGAGTCACACCAATCTTCTAGCAGCCATCTTGTTATGAATGATAGTGAAGGGTTAAATACAAAAGGTTCTGAAACATTTTTGTGGCATTTTAAAATAAAAATTTTAGTTATAAATATAAATATAAAAATGGAATAAACAGAAACAACTATTCCGAGGGCTAATACCCCTACCGGCATTGAATTACACTGTTGATTCCGATAGACTCCTAGAGGAAAATATAACATATTCAAAAAAGAAGGAATTAAAATTCTTATTCATCTAAATTTTAAGATCAAAGATCTCACATTTGGAACGCGTCCTACCAAGTAGGCACAACGAACCGAAAGCCACACCCACGACCGGTTTCGACCTATCGGATCTCATCAGGTGGGCGCTGGCAGTAGTTGTTTCTGTTTATTCCATTTTTATATTTATATTTATAATTATAATATAGCCTGTAAAGGCCTTTCTGCCAGCGCCCACCTGATGAGACCCGATAGGTCGAAACCGGTCTTGGGATGTGGCTTTCGGTTCGTTGTGCCTACTTGGTAGGACGCGTTCAAAATGTGAGATCTTTGATCTTAAAATTTAGACGAATAAGGATTTTAATTCCTTCTTTTTTGAATATAAAAATTTTAGTCTTTTGGACTATTTTTTGTCTGTGAATTTATAGAGGACACAATTGAACAATAAATAATAACAACACAACAATTGACTTATATTTACACACATAACAACGAACAACAATGAAAATGGAAATGTACTTGAAGGCAGCGAAGTAAGATAAGAACTCTTTACTTAGAGGGAAGAAAAGAATGAAATCGAAATTATGAGGTAATAGAAAGGGTAGTAGGTAAGAGTAGGTACGGTACCAATAGAGAAGTACAATAGCATGTAAATTTTTGAGACGAGAAATATCAAGAAATACGACGAAATAGAGCAACGACCCAAATCACCGAAGAAACCCATTGTAAAATTGCAATTAGGAAGGACAGCGAAAGACAGACGACATGCGATTAGTACGCGAAGTTGAAATAGTATAGTAATAAAAGTTATTGGTACATATAGATGAAATACAAAACATTTAGAATAGAATATTAAGAAATATTTACACAGACACAGAGACACAAAGAAAATTACAAAAAATTTAACTACAGTTTTTACTTTATGGAACGGGGTCTCAAAATAATTTTTTAGTCATCGTGCACGTATCTATACTAAATTTTATTTTAATAAGTACCCATATAAATGAAAGGACGGGAGAACTATGACATGCAAATACAAACCGTAAGGGTTTCTAGTTGGTCACGGGATCATCCAAAAGGATGAGTTTTTTATGTGAATTTCGGAATATACTAATGTCAAAATGCTGATAAAATAATAATAATAATAATAATAATACGTACGTTTATACAAGTAGAAATTGTACTCCTGAAGAAGCCATAGTGGTGGTGAAACATATGTAAAGTGTATTAATAAAGTGTGGAAGTTAAACTCAGTATTATTATTTTCGATTCAATATGTTTGACTTCCACCAAGTATCCGCTAATACAATGCAAAGAATGAAGAATTGTTTCTTTCAGCCATTCGCCATTTTTACACTGACCGTTTACTATTTATGTAGCGTTTGTGTTTACTATTTTGATAATAAAATACTGATCGAAAATTATTTTTATATACTGACGGAAACCGAATTTAAATACTGATCATTTAATTTGTTACAATCTTTAGAGTATCGCTATTATTTTCGTATTTACAGACTTCACTTTCTGTTCATTTACATTGCTTTATAATAAATTTTATGCTTCCGTGTTTCTTCTTTATTTACATATCCGTTATTCGTTATAACTTTCATATAGACATGTTAACCTTATGGGAAGGTAGCCACACACATATAACATGCCTCGACAGCTCCTTATTGGGTCGTAATGACTTGTTGAAACAATTTAGCTGAGATTGCTCAGGGTTCGGTGCAAATTTGGCGTTGGAGGATGACAGCAAAATGACCAAAGTGGGTATTAACAACTCTATTTACTGCAACATATTTGTACTTCAGTTTAGGAAAGATGGTGTGTTGGGAAGTAATTTTAGGTTTTTTTCCCGGGCGAGAGCAACCAAAAGAGCAATAAATACATATAAACTTATATGGATATGGGCGTCTTATTTTGTAGGTTATGCACTGAGAAAAAAAAAGTTAAGTTAACCAACAATCAGTTAATTCAACCGTTTTTTTGTGTTAACTGTCATCTATGCGGCAAATACATTGCAGAAAGAGTAAAAATGTTTTAAATTAGAATTATTTGAACGAAAACAGGAAACATTCGTAGAAACAACATACTCTCACAGAGCGGCGTGATCTAGTGCTCTAGATCATTGCTTAGCATTCAGGAGGTCACCGATTCGAACCCTAGTCCGGCTGCTCTGGTCCAAGCTTTCTGTGGTTTCCTTGGATTATGTATGCAAATGCTGGAGCAGTAATATTCCACAGATAATCTTTTACTTCTTTTCTGTCTTCATTTCGTCCGTCCCATCTTTCTCTCTCTAACCACACCACCTACCCATCCCCACAATTCCTGCAAGGAGGCTGAAGGGGGCCTTACGCCCTACCCCCCAGCTTTGCACTACACTATAGGTCGAAGGGACTGCCGGCCCACTAGCACGAGTAGCTTATGGGAAAAAAATAGTTCTATTTGTTGAAAATGTAAATAAGGATTATGTGGGGCCCTATGGATATATTTATACCAGTATACTGCCATTTACGGACGTTTCTTGCTAATTGAAGGATTTCATATATTAGAAATAGCCCAGCTAGATAGACGACGAAATTTGTACCACATTTGTGGACATAAAAATATTATGACACCAATCTTCTGTGTGCAATGAGTGCTTCATTAACCTTTGGATTTACATATTTTATAATAATAGGAATAAAAGTGAAAGTTCACGTGTTATTATTTATGTGTAATAACCGAATGTATATAGCCAATAAAGCACCTGGCTATTATGATGATCGTTTATTTGTTACATACACGTAAATCTATGGATATACAATAAAGTTCTACCCTCTGGATCAACATATTGCGTTAATCACGGCAATATAAAAATTCGTAATTTCACTCCCCCGTATATTTCTATGCAATCACTAATCGTAATCAACAATTATAATTACCGCCTAATGATCTTGAGCATGTGTTGGTATTTAAATATTGTTAAAATGAATGAAGAAGGCTTTCCGCCGCCATACCCTCCGGATTTGCACTACAGTGTAGGTCAGAGGGACTGACATGTATATCGTATTAGAGTCAGTGTGTCGCCGTCCACTATTAACTTTGATATTTCATAACCAAAAACTTTTACGATATAAACAGGTAGCTTGACTGTTATCAAATTTAAACTATTCTGGTGTCAATAATACACTAGAAATGTAAAAACAATAAATTTTGTACAATTTTACACTTGCTGATTACCTAAAGACTATTGTATTATTTTTATGTTGGTGTACACGTTGTTGAAAAGGGAAAAATCCGTATGAAACTTGCTGATAAGCCTCAAGTTTTCAAGTGTGGCTTTATATCGTTTCAACATTACCCCATGAGAGTATACCAAGAAATTTTATCATTAATAATCAAATTAATTCGATTCCCGGCGAGGGGTAATCCCTAGTGGGTAAAAATTAATTTACAATAATGTATTTAAATTATAATCATGATTAGCAATTATTTTTCTCAACTTATTGATCGATAATCATTATACGTATTTCAATACATTAGTTTAAAAAGAAGTAATGAAGAAAAATCACAAAATAATAATAATTTTTGTACCTTTTTTGTGTTTTTTCGACTCGATGGTTTCGTCAAGTCAGTTAAAGAGAAGTTTTAAAATATTTGCGTTTGGTTGTTTTTATTATTGCTGTGGTTTTATACTGTTATAGTAGGTATATCTAAAGGTGTTTTAATGACTTATTTACTTGCTTCTGGTTAATGTTCCATTGGGATGCAGCAACTAAAATGAGTAATATTAAGTCTTTAAATTATCCGTCTAAGAAAGCTGTTATCTTTAATTTAGTTTTGGTCACCTACCATTATAAAACAAATGGGTTCAGAGAATCTGTAATAACCAGCTTTCACTTATGGTAAGTGTGCATGATTTATTTAACGCGAAGAGAAATGATTAGAGATCAGAATCTCTTTTTATCGATTAATAATTGCTGATTAGCGTTGTCTTGTTTTAAACATAGCGAAGACATCTGTTAATATCTCGTTGTTGGCAACGGTCAATTACTTTTCTCATTATTGATTGCTATTGCACAACGTTTTAAAATTGCTTCCGATAGAAAATGTTTTCCGATTTGTAACGCAAGAGTTTATTATATTCTAAATGTTTAACGGCGCGTTTAGAGTAAGCAAATAAAAAGTGTAGTTTGTTCTTCGGTTCACGTCGATTCTACGTTAATAAAAATCGAATAAAATGTCGTCAAACTAACAAAAGTTGACGACACAGGCACATCCAAGAATAGGTAATATTTACAAATTGTATAGGAAAAAATAATGGATATCCAAAAAGTTTAATTAGCAACAAAATACAAAAACAGACATTAAATTGTATTTATCCTACAAAAAAATTAAATAATAACTTTAACTGTTTAACTTATATAGGAGACATCTCCATAAAATTAGGAAAAGAACTAAAGAAAATTAATGAAAATCAAGTATCATTTAAAACTATCTACTCTCTAGGAAATTTTATTTAAAATAATAAAGATAAATTAGATAAATGATCGAAATCTGGCGTCTATAGGTTAAAGTGTGGTGATTGGAATAAAGTGTACATCGGACAGATTTTTATACAATTTTGTTCAGAAAAGTCCCTAAACTAAGGATCTTTCGATGAAAATATATAACATTTTTTTTGATATAATTTGTTATGTAGGTATATTTAGAAGAACAAATAAAAATATTTAACTTTTAGAAAACAACGGTTCACAAAAACTTTATTGAGGTGTAAAAATTATGATTTTATTGTATTTTCAGACTTCAAACCAAAAATTATTAATTTTACTAAAAGAATATCATTTTTGTCGGGATTTCATTAAATAATTTAACGAAATTGCAGTCAATCAAAGGGATTTTTTGGCTTTGTTTAACAACACCCCCTACAGTTACCGGCTGACCTCCGAAACAATATTGTGTAAAAATTTGCCTAGACTCTATGTATGTATGGCAAATTAAAAAAAAAAAAAATAGTATATATAAATCTATTAGTAGCAATTTCTATCGTTGTCCCTCAGTCTGTAAGGGCTCATTTACTTCTAATATTACTAAAACTTGATTAACTATTTTATATACTCAAAAACGTGTACATGCGTTATGGACTTAACTTGTCTTCATTTTCGTATATGTTAAAGGCTATTTGTTCCCAGAGTTATTCGGTTAAAATTCTTATATTTAAATGTGTCGTAGGTGGTAGGACAGGGGGAATTCTCCGAAAGTCTCTTATGGCAAGTCCACCCTTGACTATTAACGTTCCCAAATTATCTAATCCTAGATCAAAAATTTAGATAATTCTTCGTAAGTATGACCAAATATATAAATACGTCAAGCTAAGAGAAATTATTGTTTAGTATTTCACAGCTATATAGATTCATAAATAGTCTTCTTCTTTCAACACAGTTCTACGGATAATACATATAATTATTTTAGCTGGACTTACATACATACATACATACATACATACATACATACATACATACGTCTTCTTGGAAAGATCTTTGAAATTAGTGGGCTTTTATCTGACCACATGTCCTTTATTTTAACAAAACGGTGATGGATTATACTGATATCTCGAGAGCTGCTTTTCGTCAATCGAACTAACCAAGCGCTCTTTTTTGCTGCTGACTGTGAAATGGATGTAAACTACTTGTGGTAGTGTGTCTGAGTGTATCTAATTCTGTAAAATAACTATCATTATTCGGAGACAAAAGACATCCTTGACATGGATTTAGGAAACTGTGTTAGAAAGTTGAAGATGTCGTGCATTGCATGTCTACAACAAAAACATCATTAATTTTTTGTTTCTCCTATAATTTTCTGGTATAGACTACATACATATGTATATTTATTACCATCAGTAACTACAACATTATATTATTTAATAGCGTTGCTAATTGTAAAATAATAAATTTACTGAATTAAGTTTATTAATAATGAAATATTTGAAGAACTTTTAGTTAGTTTAACGCGCCAATACTAAGCTTAGTGGCAAAAGCATTGGCGCGTTCGAGTACCAGTGAGGGCGTGACAACAGTAACAACATTTTCCCTCATTGTATGAGGTAACCTGTAGTGGGTACAAATTAATTCAATAATTAATGTCGCATTAATGTATTTAGAATTAAGTTAATTGGGATGCAAAACAAAAACACTGAATTACTACTTTTCAAACTTTATTTATTCTTACTAATTGTTTCACCCTATTAAGTCAATTTTAAATTTAATAATTTAATGAATTTGTAAAATTTATAAATAATCTACATAAACACATTTATTTTACATTATAAATTGAAATTAACGAAAAACTTAACTATCTTGATTTAACATTAACAAAAAATGACCTAAAAAAACTTGGTATGTCAGTATTTCAGAAACCATCATGGACAGATTGTTTAATTAATAACAAAACTAGCAGCGTTCCACAGTATGACAAATATATTACTAAATTTACCTTTTAATGTTAAAAAATTTATTACAGAGAAAAATGCAATTATGTAAATTGCTGTGAACAATGATTACTACCAAAAACTAATAGAGGTTCTAATAAATAAAAAACTATAATAAAGATGCTATGAATCTGAATGTAGAGGAGTGTATGAAAACAAAAAGTTCATTAATAAATTAGTAGAAATAGCGCCATTACTAGACTAAATCAGTGCGTAAGAAAGGTTGAACTAAATTGTAGATAGTAATACTTCTTCTGAAGATGCCCCAGTAGGTCCAAACAATTATTAAGAATCAATAGAGTTTTAAACGTGCAAATTAAATGTTTTTCTGTCAGTTAACCATGACTTTGAATTTCCATGTAGTGAAGGTTGAAACAATAGATTAAATTCTTACGTTTTATTCCATTTCAAGTGGTAAAAGACATGTTGTTTTTTTCTGCATTTAGTTGTTATAGCATTCGAATATACATCTATAAATGAAAATTTCCTTTGTACGTTATAACTAGATCATATTGAGTTAAATTTATGTATATGTATATGTTCATATTCAAAAAAAGAAGGCATTAAAATCCCCACTCGTCTAACTATAATGAATCACAAATCCCACATTTGGAACGCGTCCTACCAAGTAGGCACAACGAACCGAAAGCCATATCCGACCAGTTTCGACCTATCGGGTCTCATCGTTTGTAATCAACAGTATAATTCAATGCTGGTAGTGGTATTAGCCCTCGGAGTAGTTGTTTCTGTTGATTCCATATTTATATTGTATGTATATATTCATTCATTTGTTTTTTTATTAATTATTTTGCTGCCATTAAAATAATTGAAAACTATGTTTTTTAAATCAAATTTGCCTATAATTTTTCTTTTGTTTCAGGCTGTTAAACTCGAAAGCGTTCACCCTAATCGTACCCGTTATTTAGTAGTCGTGTCGCGTTTTGGTCGCAGGGCCGAAGAGTCCTGTCTTTTGGGAATCGATTGCAATGAAAAGACCACGGTCGGTTTGGTGCTCAGAGTTCTAGCAGACACCGCTATCACGCTGGACGGAGATGGGTAAGTGTTGTATATTGTATATCTTTCCCACTTTGTACTAAATATTAGATATAGGGTAATGGAACTAAGTTGTCAATGAAGTTATCAGAATAAAGAAGAAGGTTGATTATTTTATTGAAATTTGGTTTACTGGTAGAATTAACATGGTAACATAAATAATGATTATTCATTATATATTCGTTAATGCACCCATTGTATTTTTAATGTTTATTAACCATGATTAAATATATCTTCTATATTTCACCGAGCGGCGTAGTTTAGTGCTCTAGAACATTAGCATTCGGGAGGTCACCGGTTCGATACCGGGTCCGGCTGCTCTGGTCCAAGTTATCTGTGGTTTCCTTGGATCACCTAGGCAAATGCTGGGGCAGTAATCTTTCACTTCTCTTCTATCTCTATTTCGTCCGTCTCATCTTTCCTTAACCACACCACCCACCCATTCCCACGATTTCTGCAAGGAGGCTGAAGAGGACCTTACTCCCTACTCTCCGGCTTTGCACATCAGTGTAGGTCGGACGGACTGCCCGCCCACCAGCACGAGTAGCTGGTGGGAATGAAAGAAAAATTTTTTTTTACCATATTTCTCGAGTAGCTAGAGACAACGCAAATATTTTTGGGTGATTCTTGTCAATCTTGTAAAAGATTCTATAGTTAGGATTTTTAACGGTTTAGTTCTATCATTTGGTACAAATAAGGAAAACATGATAATAGATACATTAACCTTCGGAATGTGCTGGTTAGTGTCAGAAGTCATGCTTTTAGTGGTATGCTTTTCAAACGTCTGATGTATTGTCAGGCTGTACCCGAAGTAAATACTAGTCTTGAAGACGCTGATCGCCCAGATGTTTCTTCAAGTGCAGGAACAAATGATAGTCACCGGGCGCCAGATTAGGACTGTACGGAGGATGATCTAGAGTTTATCAGTGAAAATATGTGATGAGATCTTTGGTCCGATTAGCCACATTCGGACGGGCATTGTTATGCAGCAATACAAAGCCCTTGCTCAACTTGCCACGTCTTTTGTTCTGGATTGCACGGCGCAGATTCCTTACCATTCCATCACTCATGTTTTCCCGTAAACTGCACAGATCTCAGATCTCACGATGAATATCAATCGGTTTTAGAGCTTTAGCACTAAGGAATCGTATAACAGTCCGGACTCCAGACTTCACAGTCGGCGAGACTCACGATTGTCGGAGGCATCATAAATAGGACGAATATTTCAAAACGGTACTCACTTAAAAAACATGCCTCGTATTTGCAATGCAGTACCTAATTAGGAAGAAATACAAAATGATATATATATATATATATTCTAATGAGTTCGACCAACTTCACCTAGAACACAAGAACGGAGCATTGGCGCATCATCAACGAAGGACCTAAAAAAGCAAAAGACTAACTCGCGCTAATTATAACTGAACTTGTCTAATACTACTCAATAAGTTATAACCCAGAAGGAGCGAAACGGTTGTGTATTTGCGTTTACATGCTATTATTTTTATTAATATGTTTTGTTGTGCATTGATGTATCTAAACATTTAGATAACGAAATTTATGGGTAAAAATCGCGAAAGCATTGTGTGTGTGCACCTACTCTGTTATGAATCACAATAGCGCTATTGTAGTGTTAATCTTCTAGTGAAATTGATGTTTTCTTTTTACTTTCTCCTCCCAAAAAATAAGACGGTTTTTGTTTTGAAACTTTGTTTTTATCCAAACAAAAACAAATGGGGTGCGCATAAGGGCTCAGTTCACGTCTGGCAACCCCGTTTAAACAAGAAGCCCTTAATTTTTTGATTTCACCTGTATTCCTAACAGTAATGGTACTCAGAATCATACGCATCCTTGTAGTGACGTTAAATTTCATTTGTGTACTAGGTGATGTTGGTTTAACAACATATTTTACAAAAACAGTCAGTTGTAGTAATTTCCAGCCCTTATTGAAGTAGATAACGAGTATTATTGCTTCAAATAAATAAAAATGTCTAATTTTTGGAAGTTTATTTGTATTGAACGTTTTAAATTAGTAACAATAGAATATTTCGTGTGTTTTATTGATTTGTTTATAATTGTTTATTTTATTATTAAATGATTGTCTGGTTCTACGATTTCATTTGAACAAAAAATATTTAAAAAAGTACGCCCCGTTAAAAAATATAAATTTTAAATATTTGGTTTCCTTTTTGGTCTGTCAACCCTTCCTATTTGTTGTGTTGTAGTTTTTAACTTGTATCACTCGCATTAAAAGCAAGCATTAATCTTGAAGTGCATGCACGATGATCAGCTTTCTTTTTTCGGTATTAAAATGAATCGTTCAATTTCTATTATAATAAATTAAATTAAAAGCTTTGACATATTCTTAATAATCACATTTTTATGTATGTTCGGTCAGACAACATTTTGGCAAATTATACAGAATTAGATGATTTGCCATCTGTAATTGCACTTTATATTCTAAATAGAGGTGTAGTACAGTGCCCGGCACCTAAGGAGATTCAAAAGCCATAATCATCGGATGCGCACTTGTAAAGTTTAGCCCCTTTAGGGCGGGGATAATCAGCCGGTAGGCAGAATGATAACTGCTCAGCAAGGTTCAGTAGCGTAGTGGCAAATAGTTGCAAATTAACATAGTAGAGAAGGGGTTGTTAGGGTAAGTAAATCAGTTGGATGAATTCACTTGTGTTCCGTGTTCAGTACCTTTTCTCTCAGTGATACGCGTCGCTGAACTAGAAGTTGACGCTTCAGTTCAGCTATATTCTTATTGGCTCTTTCATTTATTGCTATGCTAAAAGTCTCCGCCTACCTACCTGTCAATCTGACCGTTGCTGAATCTCCTTAGGCGCCGGCCACTGTATGTAATTACTACTGTTATTGTTGATAGGATGGATAGGATTTTATGTTCGACATAAAATCACTAAATCAGCGATTATCGTAATTTTCAGTAATGGTAATTCATTTTATAATGTACTACTACATGTTCACAACACCCTTTCTCCCCTTTTTTTGGTACCCTACTGATTCTTAAACAAACAAAACCTTTTGGCTGATAGGCATGTTAAAAAAATATGGCGAAGGTGCTGAGCGTCATATTTATTTTAAAAAACTATAAGAAAACAGATCTCGTAACGTGCTGGGCATTAAAAATTTTACTGAAATGTGATTACTACATTTACAATGAAATGTAATAATAGATCATATTTTATATCTCAATTATCATAAACTCGTCATCTTATACAAGGTGTCCAAAAATTAATACTACTTGAGTAAGAACATTAAAGGGTTGTAACTTAATTAATTTAAATGGAACGTCCTATTTTTTAACATACCAGGAAATGTATTTTTTAATTACTTATCGTTTGGTATTAGAGTGTTCATAAGCTAAGGCTTCGCGTTTTTACAGGAATAGAATAGAATTTCGTTTGGGTACATTCTGAAACGTACTGTATATATACACATGTGTGCGCCCAAAGTGTTCATTTACTAGTCATTAATTGTCCTTTGCAAGAGTATGATACATGTTTATGGACCGAATTATTTATGTATCGGTCTAACCTTTCACATTAAGAACAAATGACAAGAGCAACCATCCAACGAATGGACTGGATTTTACGAGCAGATGAATTAGATATACGACTGTTGTCTGTCTATCTTGGAGTATCATCGTCATCAGTGATAAACAACTTTCTAAACATTTCCTGCTTTATGAACTTTATAAAACGGCATGTTAATGTTATTGTACATCAAAGTAATACAATAATTGTTTTAAAAAAAATGTTTAAAACGAGCTCTCATGTACCTACAGATCAGAGCTGGACAAAGACATCTAAAGAGCTCCAAGCTCAAAGCCCTTACTTAAAGTGCTTTGGCCCTTAAAGCCCAAATTATATTTTAAAATCTAAGAAATTCGAATTACTAATCACCTTAAGAAGTAGCCCTAAGCACTTGTGATAATGGCTGTGATTACACACACACACACACACACACAGAGCATGAGTGCTTGAATTTAACCAAAAGGGTTTTCAATAGATCAAAAGGCTTCAATCACTTTTAATGTTTTTACTGTGTTCCAGCTTGGTTTTATGTCTTTCCTATTTAATTTCGAATTTAAAGTAAGACAGCTTCAAGCACTTTAAAAAGTCTTTAAGCACTTTGAATGAGCTTGAAGCTTTAGAAATACAAATTACAAAGCACTATTTAACGTAGTTCTTTTACTTCTTCACGAGAGGGGTTGAAGTACAGTGCTTTTAAGCTCTGAATGAACTGGAAGCACATTTTTAATCATACAGAACAATAGCCCAGCTCTGCTACAAAATATGTAAATATTTTATATTAAAAAAAAAGGACACAGAATTTCTGTACATTCATGTGAATGTGAGATCTAAGTTTACCTAATGCCATCTACATTTATGTAGTACTTTTTTCTCTCAGATCATAAATTTTTACCTATAGTTAATCTACAAATAATGCATATTGCAAATAAAGGTTTTAAATTGAACATTTTAGAAGCAGTAGAAATGTATAAAGCAAATATTATTTCTAAAAATAATCTGTTAAATGAGCAACTAGATTTGTACCATTCTATACTGTTCAAGACTTTTAGGTATTTACAATAGATATTCCCAAAGTAGGCATAAATGCAGACGTCACCCTGTTCACGTTTATTCTAATCGAATCGCTTGATAATGGCAACTGTGTTGCCGAAAGTATAGTAGCAATCTGTACAAAATGAAGTGATAGAAAAACAATGTTAGTGTTTATTTTAGTTAAATTCCTGATGGTGATTAACTATCACAAAGTAACTGCCTACTCTCAATCCAATATTTTATGTAGTAAATAGACTAATTATCGATAGACCAGTTAGGGTTGGTACAAATTGAACACACTTCTCGCAGTTCTCTTCAGCAAGCAAATAGAAAATAAAACGTTGATATGGCAGTACGTCGCATTTTCAAAAAATTTTTGGAGGGGTATATTAACTAATAAACTTTAGAATTTAGATTAATTTAGTCTCTAACTGTGGATGACACCTGGTTGTCAAAACGCTACTTAGGTTTTGTTTTATTATGTTTTGCGCTGACGCGCCACTTCTAATCTCCTATGAGGGAGCACACGAAAGATGATGGATATTCGATGCACATAAATTCGAAAACACGAACTTTACTTAATCAACGTTTATTTACAATATATATACAAATAGAAATCTTTCAATATAATAATTATTGTTGGGAATAATACAAACAGGTAAATGTACCCCAAGTTTGAATACAGGTAAACACAAGTCTGAACATCCCTCTATACTTACAGATCACCCACCATGCACTGTCCACGCATTCGTTTACGTACCCTTTCGTTGAACATACGATACCCCTACCACCCTACTCCTTATGTCTGAGGGTACATGAACTGCTGTTATTAACACAGATGCTCCTACCACATTTCAACGACTATGCGTCTCATTTCCCCTTTTTTAAGATTAAAATTCAAACTATGTGTAATAGCACGCAGTCTGAACAGGTTTCTTTCTAAGCATTTTATGTGGAATTTTAGTGTTTTATTTTTCTCATGATACTTCTAAAACCTTCTTAAATCTTGAATAAGTTGTCGTTTTATTTTTATGTAATTGCGAAATTCAGTGTCTGCAAACATAGAATGTGACCTTGTATAATGCAATATAAGAAATGCTGTTAAGATTATTATTGATCACGATTCGACTTCTTCGTGCACTCTGCTCGAAAATTATTACAATTCTCTCACGTTTTCTTTGTCATGGATTTTTTCAAACACTGCTAATCGTCTGTTTTGCCGTGACGTTTCCTACGCTAATCGTTATGCATCATTGTCGTACTAAATGTGAATCATACAAACTATGAAACTAAGCATTCAAACATATATTTCTAATATCATGTTATCCATTTAACGCAGTTTGAAGATTAAAAAAGTAGCTACACTTTATGATGGATGATCTTAAGACTTTCTTTGGTGCATGTGAAGCATGACGTAAATTCACTAAGAAAACGCGATTTGGATAGTTTTTGCAATATATTCAGACTCGATTCGATCCTTGAAAAAATTGATGGAGTTCGCCTCTACTATATGAAAGTTAATCATAATGATACTAGGTAAAGATATCACATATTTTTATTAAAATTCTTAACAAGTTTCGACCTACACGACCATCTTCAGAAGAAGGATTAATAACTAAGTAACAACTATTTGTTGAAATTGTAACAAATGAAATAGAGAATATTTAAGATTCCCCTATTGTTAGAACGTGTGTAAAGTATCTACACCCTCCATCCTAACAATATTTTTAGTATTTAAGATCAAATAGTTATTAATCCTTCTTCTGAAGATGGCCTTGTAGGTCGAAACTTGTTAAGAATTTTAATAAAAATTGAGTGAATGTTTGCAGAAAGTGTTTTCTTTACCTAATATCATCTCGATTTGATCAATATTGTTTCGGTCTTAAAGACCATTTCCAAGGGTGCTTGTGTTACTAAATTTAAAACCTGCAGATACATCCATCTATACTTACAACCTATATAGGAGAAACGAGGTTTAGTAGGAGTACATTTCTATTTGGTTATTGACTAAAAATTGCTTTTGATGTTATGATGTTTTAATTCAAAGATTTTCGAATAAAGAATGTTTTTGCTTATTTTTATATTATACATTCGATATGTTCGCTAATTCTTGTTGTTAGAGTTCATCCACTTTTTCCTATATATATATAATTCCAAGAGAGTTGATCAACTCCACTTTTTTTGAAAAGGGTCCATTTTTGACAATTTTTATATTTAAAACTGGCATTTATGTACGGTATAAAGCATAAAATTTTATCAAATTCTTTGTTTGTAATAGATAACATTGATCTGCCTCATTACTTTCATGCATGATAACATCGTATTTGGTGCTCTAAACACGGAATTTAACATGCAAATAAATCCAGTACATATATTTTAAATTTAATAGCCATTCAATTAAAGTAACAACAATTACAAAAAAGTGAAGAAATACTACGGTCTAAGTTTTACAGCGAAAAATGCTAATTTCACAGTAACAAGTTATATAAATATCAGTATATTTATTTCATTATGGTAATATTATTCAAGTTATTTTGTAGTTTTTTTTCTTTTCATCGTTTCCATAGGAGTTTCTCGGCGAATCGACCAACAGAAATCAGCAAGCATTGCTGCTGACGATTTTCCATTGTAGCGTGTTTCAATATGCAAAATATCCTAATGAAACTTTTCTTCATACTCATCCGATACAGCACCGAGATTTTCCGGAAAGAAATCTACATGCGAGTCCAAAAAATGAATTTTGAGTGACATATTGCATCCTAAAGCTTTATAAGCAGAAAGAAGCTCTCAAATGATTGTCGGTAGTTGTCAGCTTTTGTATTACCAAGAAAATTATGACACACTTTTACAAAAGCCACCCGAGCTTTTTTCAGCTTTGTTCAACTTCGAATTGAAAGCTTCACCGTCGTAAGCTCTTGTATTTGCGAACCTACAAAAATCTCTTCTTTCAATTTCCCGTCATTGATTCGAGGAAATTTTATTTTAAGAGATTGAATGCCTGCACTATCCTTGTTCATAGCTTTCACAAAGTTTTTAATGAGTCCCAACTTTATATGATGTGGTGTACAAAAATTTTGTCACTTGACACTAGAGGTTCTTGAGATACATTTTTAAGTCCGGTTGTCAAGCTTTTTCTTTGTGGCTAAATTTTCACTTTGTAATGTTTGTCTTTCGCGCGACTGCCCAACTCACAAAAAACAGCAAAACTTAGTGTAGGGTAGGGCGGGGCTAGTTGATCAATTTTTCACTTGAGCGGATAGAGCTATATCCGCTATATCAATGATAAGTCCAATGAGATTTTATGCGACTTGATGAATTAGTAATTTATACCGTAGCAAAAGTGTCCATAGTAATTTATTGTTATTAAGTCAGTTTAAGAGCTACAGCTGTTTATGTTCAGAAAGTCACACATGCTCAACGTACCCCATAGGTGAGGTAAGTTGAGCACAGGGGTATGAGGCAAGTTGAGCACTAAGAATATTTAGTTAAACCATGAGTTTAATGTTTACTAAAGATGAAATAAAATATCGGTTTGACAATCAGCACTTTATTTATAGCTATCCCACTGGAATTACATTTTTTGTTTCTTATAGCAGCATCATGTTCTGATATTGTACTTTGAATACGCTGCACAAGTGTTAAATTAATAAGACATGGTGTTTAAATTGGGTTGAAAGGTATCACTTGTTCAGATGTAATTTTATTTTTAAAATAAATATTCAAAGAAGTTCACGCACCCTCAGTAAATTTTTCTTTAACTATTTACCAAGACGTGGGACACGTGTTTAGTTTCCTTTTTGGCTATGGCCTATCGTAAAGCAATCTGTCAACTTTAATAGATGTATATCTTATTGATATTCGCGTAATTATTATAACCAGTAAACGTGAATAAATGCCTCAGGTGACTGCCGTTCCACTTTTAATATCTCTCCATTTCTATCTCAATTTAATAGGTAACAAATTGTTGTTGCAAGCAAGATTTATGTTAATATGATACACATGATACAATTAATAACATATATTCGTATCTGACACAGTTTTGTTATTGAATTAGAAGAAATGGAATTTTTGTTGTTATGGCTTTCTATATGGCAATCATAATCATATTTGATTAAAGTTATTATACGTTATGTATCTGGATACCATGGTTATTTCGTTTTCAGTTTTTTAAGTAAGTGCCGTTTTGAATTCAATAAAAAACGTGCAAAGATTTCTTAATAATTTTATTTTTACATGTATGCCTGTACCTTAATCTACTTTTCTACATAATTTCCTTCAATATTGAGGCACTTGTCATAACGTTTAACCAGTGATCAGTTTTTGAATACCCTTCTCATAGAACTCTGCCGCCTGACTTGTTAATTGTTAATCAGTGCATCACAACTGTTTTGACTTCGTCATCGTCTTGAAGACGTTGGCCGCCAAGTGCAGGAACAAATTGTAATCAATGGGCGCCAGATCAGGGCTGTACGGAGGATGATCTAGAGTTTCCCAGTGAAAAAATGTGATGAGATCATTGGTCCGGTTAGCCACATACGGACGGGCATTGTCATACACATTTGTGCGGCCATCTTTAAATGCTCTCAGCGACTTCCTTACCATTCCATCACTCATAATGTTTTGTCCGTAAACTTCACAGATCTCACGATGAATATCAGTCGGTTTTAGTCCTTTAGCACTAAGGAATCGTATAACAGCCCGAACTCCAGACTTCACAGTCGGAGGACTCACGATTATCGGAGGCATCTTAAACACTCAGTAAACAAGGGCGAATCAGACTGTAATGGCGTCAGTGCGTAGGTGAGGGATGTAGGTACTCAGTGCGCATGCTCGAAACGCTAATCGCAGCGCTCCGGCGACATAATTTCAAAACGGTACTTACTTAGAAGACACGCCTCGTATAATAACTTTCTGAATGCAGCAGTGTTTCTATAATAACATTATTGGGAGATTGTGATTGGACCAATATAATCGGTCAATAAAATTTTGTAACAAGAATGGTGCTTGAGTACTAATATTGAAATTAATATCTATCTACCCTCATTATAAAACCACATTTATTTTAATTCGATCAGGTCTAGTTTTTGTGTAATCTACAGCTACTATCACAAAAATTCAACAATTCAGCTGTTAGTTAAAATAATTGAAATACATTGTCATAATATTAATCTAAACAATGACTAACTGAAATTTTATTAGTAACTTCAACATGCATTAAACAAAGTTATTTTAAGTTCAATGAAAAAATTTATTTTCAGTCAGACGGTTTACCAGTGGGATCACCCCTATCACCTTCACCTAGTGAGATATATATTTTTATCTTATTTAGAAAACTTATTTTTTTCATCAAATAAAGAAAAACAAAACATGTTTTTCATTGGGCTAGATGCTTTTTGTTCAAAATCAAAAAGTTGCTATACTTTTATCCCGTATGATTTTTCTCCCTATCATTAAGTAAAATATTTAAAGACGTGATTGTCTACCAATGTTTCTGAAAATGTTTTATTATGTTTTACATTTTATACTAAAGAAAGGGAAATACATTTGGTTGAATATTAAGAAGACCTACGAAGATCTTTTTTTAACACTTGGTATACTTTTGTCCGATAGTGTATAACCTCATGTTTTGGAAAAGCATCTTACAATAAAACCATTCGCAACTGAAATAGCGTAATATCAATTTTACTATACTAAGCCTAAATTTAGTTATTACAAACGATCTTATATTAAAATAGGGAACAAGTTTTGTTTAAAAAAATTACTGGTTGAACTTATAGTTTTGACTACAATGAGGATATTACGTTTTCTTGAGCCACACTTTATATTACCTTTCCAAAATAGTTTAATTTGGTCATTAAGCAACAATTGTCGGATTTTTTAAATACGTTCCTCAAATGAACCAATTATTTTTTATCTTCTCAAATATCCCATCAAAATAGATTTATCATATAATATATGCATCTACTAAATATTTTTGAGATTTCCTTTTCATTTAACTAGGTACTTCCATTATTTTTACCTTTGTTTTCTTGTTTCAGCGGCTTTAGCGTCACCGTGTGTGGTCGGCATCACATTTTCAAGCCTGTTTCAGTCCAGGCCATGTGGTAAGTGTTTATTATTTTTGTTTTGTAGAATTTCAATTTTCATACAACGAAAGACAATCTCTCGGGGATTATAAAGACATGCATGTTGTAGTCATATCTACAGCAGGATTTAATTAAAATATCTTAACGAATACAGTGTCAAGTTGAGATTAAGTATATAGGCAGGTAGGTAGGGGCCCACCAGAAACGACCTGTTTTATGTTCTCTTTTTTAACTCCTGTATCCCAACCAGGTGACAAGGGAATCTATTGGCTTCACTTTTGTGATTATATGTCTGTCTATCAAGGATTTGCAGTGACTTAGTATATCATGTTTAATAAAATGCGCTTCAGCAAGTGTGTCAACGTGATAATTTAGGAAAAAAATCAATTAACCCTTCTTGAATTTCATCAAATACCTCAGACAAATGCGGTCCAACGTGTTGGATTTTGATAGAAGATGAGAAGGGATGGGGTGTCATTTGATTAATTTAAAAAAAAATTGTATGTATACAAATATTTAAATAAAATTTGAATTCGTCCATCAGCTTTTCGAGATCAATTCCGTCAACAACATCATGACTAGGAACATCGCTCTATGATTCAATCTTGTTTGGCCTATCGTTGTTCGAATGTAACATTTAAGATGTTTTAGTGTTGAAAAACTGAAGTATTTGAAGAACGGAGAACCGTCATGAGATGGCAAACGAATTTCGAAAATTCATGTACAATACTGATTGGCCAATTGGTTCCTGCAAAAAATCGATAATGTCTTTTAAACTTTTTATTTCTTTGGTCTCTTTCACGTAGTTTTCAGAAAAATCATCCCTGTAAAATTCGACTATTGATCCTTTAAACATTTAACAAAATTCGTAGTATTTGTGCTAATAAGTAATTGGACCATTTAATCGATATCAGTAAAAAAAACTGACAGTACATTTCCTCAGGAGTTGCGAAATCATGACGTTTAACATTTGACCCTCAATCCAAATGTTTTGGAAGTTTCCTGTGCCGTAGGAGAGGTCTTATCCAAATGAAGTTTTTCTACATCGATTGAATAGTTTCGACCTTTACTTGATATAGGAATAAAACTTCACAAATGTGAATGATGACAAACGTATATTTGAAACGAAAACACATGAGAATACATGATTTATCATATGTTGATTTTTCACACGTGAACTCTACCACGTTAACAATTGGTCAACACAAATAACTGATCTTCCGTAGCCACTATCTTCAGAAATGTTGACAATTAAAGAATCTCTGATAGGAAAATAGCGGCCGAATTTATTTTTCGAGTTTTGTAAATGAAGTGTGGTGTATTATTATACGTGTATTCTGGGCTTATTGGCCGTGGTTATTGGGATTTTACTCCTGACGTTTCGCCTGCAGCTGCGGCAGCTTCCCAAAGGTTGATGGTCGCTGTTGGTCTTGATCTCAGCACACTGTTCGTCAATGATTGGATTCATTTTATCAAACGCACACAAGTTTTCTCTTTCGACTTTGCGCATCCAGAAATCGATTTCAGCGATGAACGTACTGTTTGTATCTTCAAATTTGAATACGTTGCTCCTGACTTCCAATTTCCTGACCCTTGCAGCGGAAGGTTCACTTTATTCAGTTGTACGAAAAAATCCACTAAATAAGCAAATGTACTTTATACTTGAATTGACGAAACTGATTCAGCAACTCGTTGTTTCCTTATTAGTTAAGAATGATTTTGCTTCTTCTCTGAATTCGTAATAATAATAAATTTTAATAACTGTATGATTACTTCGTGGACCAGGTTAATAGAAACAATGTTATATAAAAACATCCATTTGTCCACCTTTTAACCAAAATACAAGATGTATGCCTTTTATGTTGCTTTGTATACAGGGTCGTTTAAACTGACTGGTGCATTAGACGTTTTAGGGAAACTAAGCATGTTACAGATTTGAAAATTTGGGAATAGGGGTTATCAAGGATAATCTATTTAACTAAAATAATTTGAATTGTCGGGCACTTCCGGTTATGCCGTAAGTTGTTGTCAACTTTTTTATTTTAAATGGAGTGGTATATATTTTACGATGAATTCGTATGAAACATAAAATTTTAAGGTGACTTTGATAACCAATTTGTATGCCTATATGCCTACGATGAATAGTTTCTGAGATAATTTAATTTATTGGAAAAAATATTGCACCGCAACACAAATTATAAAAATTCATAACTTCATAAAAAACGAAATGACTTAGAATGTTGAAATTTTTAATAGTTATAGCCAAGTCATAAGGCTAACGTTAACGTCATGCCAAAACTAAACTTTATAATTTGTACAGGGTGTTCAGAAAAAAATACAAAGTTTAAACACTTCAAACACAAATAACTTCATTTTTTCAAATGGTACCTAGCATATTTTATTATGTCATTCGAATCTATTTATTATTCTCTTTCGATCTAACATGCTTAGTTTCCCCAAAAAGGTCTAATGTACAACTCAGTTTGAATGATCCTGTATGTATAGTGTGTCATTATGTCTCATTAATATGTTGTAAAATTAAATGTATGTTTGTGTTTACTTATTTGTAGAAGCGTGTGAATTAGGTAGTTCATTTTGCATTCTAACGTAACACTGTCACCATATTAGTAACAAAATCACGTAACTCAATCTGTTTGTTCTCATTGCATATGTAAGTAGAGCTTGTTCTGTAAGAAAATCACCAATTCTCACACAAATTGCATATGTTATTCGAACACATACGAAATGAATATATAAAGGTGTGTGTGTATTATGTCGCTTTCCATTTAAATGAGGTAACCGCCAAATTGTTAAAATTTTAAAGTTTTCTCGTGGCTGGTTCGTTCTGCTTAATTGTCTAAATGTTAGGTACTGCAACGGGAGCAAAAATTGATAGCTTTCTGATGAGAACCCAGGAATTTCTGCTTTATAATCAGACTTGCATACATCTTTGTTTTCGAATTTTTGAGAACTTTTTATTTAAATTCACCATAACAATTTAGCTAGTTATGTGTAGAATCGATTAGTTTTTAGAATCGGTAAGTCGATTATAATTTTACACTTGGATTTATTGATGCATCGATTAATAATTGATTTCAATACACTTAATTCAAAATTTTCCGACGTTTAGATGTAGAGTCAATGCTAAAACTGTTCTAAAACGTAAAAACTCGATATTTTTGTTAAGTTTCCCCAAATGTAGAACATGAAAACAAAACAGAAAAATATGTATTACTAAACTAACAGGCGGGTTGAAAAGTTCGTAGGCTAGCATAGAAAAAAATATATATATTTTTTTTTTGATAGAATTTAATTTTATTATTCAATATAGTTCCCTTCAAGGGCGATACAACGATTATAGTGGTCATACAATTTTTCGATACCATTTTTATAATACATTGCATATGTTAGCCTCAAAATAGGCTTCGGTTTCGGCGATTACGATTACCTCTTGATCGGCGCGAAATTTCTGTGCAGCGAGCATCCTTTTGAGGTCTGAGAACAGAAAAAAGTCGCTGGGGGGCAGATCTGGGGAGTACGGTGGATGCGGAAGCAATTCGAGGCCCAATTCATGGAATTTTGCCATCGATTTCATTGATTTGTGACACGGTACATTGTGCATTGTCTTGATGAAACAGCACTTTCTTTTTCTTCAAATGAGGCCGCTTTTCCGCGATTTCGTCTTTTAAACGCTCCAATAACGCTACTTAATAGTTGCTGTTTATGTTTTTCCCATTTTTAAGATAGTCAATGAATATTATACCATGAGCATCCCAGAACACTGACGCCATAACCTTGCCAGCTGACTTTTTCGTCTTTCCACGCTTTGGAGTGAGTCTGTTCATCACGTGCAGTCCACTCGGCTGACTGTCGATTGGACTCCGGTGTGAAATGATGGATCCATTCGGATTTATAGCGATTGAACAGCTCCAAACACTGCTTAGAATCATCGATCCCTTGTTATTTTTAGTCGATTGTGAGTTCACGCGGTACCCACTTTGTACAGTACAGAACTTTCGCATATCCAAATATTCATTCACATTCACGATATGACCAACACGTTCCTTTGATATCTTTAGGGTCGGGTCTCAGTAGTTTCGCTGTTAATTGAATTTTTATATGATTTCTAATTTCATTTTGAATAACCTTTGAAATGGTTCCCTATAAAATATTCTTGTAGATTTATGTACATCTTGACCTCCTTGCCGATGATGAGCTACAAAATCGAAAATGTTACTAAAACAATTTTTCTTATGTTAATTAAATGAATAGTTAGGTAAGTCTTAATTTACATATGTTCCTATAAATAATGAGCGGCTATTTATAAATCAGGAGCAGAGTTTTACTACAAAGAAAACCATAGATTATAAGTTTTGTTTGATCATTCGTTAAATGATTATTTTTTATTGATGACTTTCTTAATTTCTAGATTTTCCAATATTATAAGTGTTGGGTTGTGTACTTTGGCAAAATACAAATAAATGGTTATTACCACTTCTGTATTATTGCTTTGCACCTAAATTAATAGACGCAAACGATGTTTTTAAATGTATATTGACTACGTATTTACAGATTATAACGTCTTCTCGCTACAGGAATCAGAATCATACTATTTTTTAACTATTATATACAAAGACTTATAGACTACGGGTTTGAAAGCTTGGGGGGTGTGTGGATGGAATTTTTGTTACTGGAAAGGACTGTTAGTGCAAGCTTACATACTAGGGTTCTAGGAAGGTCAGGTACAGATAACGAATTTTGTGCACATCTGGAACTGTTCAGTGTGGAACAATAAGTTTCTTACCTTTTTCGTCAAGTATCAAAACTTATTTTACTGCATGTTGCAATATTAGGTCAGGTTTTGCATGCGAACTTTCTGTGTAGATACAGATGGTTGTTTATTTTCGTTTCACAGCGGGCATAGCGCCCAATAGTTGTACGCAACGTGATGTTCCACGTTTTCGTTTTCAATTAAAAATAACCACATTTCCCGCTTAATAATAAATAAACACAGCGTAGCCTCGCCGATTGGCAAGAACGTATACATGTATATCTGTTTGTACAAATAAAATAGTATGTGAAGGATTTATTTACGGTAATAATTTTGCAGGTTATCACAAATTTCCCCCACACATTCATATCATAAATCAACTGATTTTTATGATTGATTCTCCAAATGGTTTCACAATATCTTTTTTCTAGTTTTTATACAGGTACTTATTTGAGTACTTGGTTATAACCTGTTTTAAATTTATTTACCAGCTGGGGTGCGAACTTGTTTTTTATTTGCTTCAGTGTTCGTTGTAAGTTTCGTTGAAAGTATTGAGTAAACTATTTTCAGGATTTTTATTATATATTTAAATAACAATAGTTTAAAAATTAGAGTACATAGAACTATTTGGAGTCAGGGGTAGAAATAAAAAAAAAACAACAACGAAAACATTATTTTTTTGGAAATCTCTTAGCGGGAAATTTTATTTTTATTAAAACCAAATTATTGTATTAAACAGGGGGCATGAAATTCAAATACATTAAAAAATGTTAGAGAGACCTCAAATCGAACATATTTTCAAGAAGGGTTTCTTTATTATGATATGTTAACATATTAACTTTACGAGTCAGGGCTCGTAAATATAATAAGGATTTTTTTGAAATAAATACACAGTTGATAGATAACTTCCACAATTTATTATGATACCTTTGTATATCATACAAAACGAATAACAACCTTGGCATACATATAAAGAATAATAAAGACAAAGTCGAGAAATTATCAGAACCAGGCATATATCAACTTAATTGCAGTTCTTGTTCAAAAATTTATATAGGTCAGACGGGAAGAAATTTTAGAATTCGTTTGAACGAACATTTTAGATCATATACAAACCAAAAAACTGATTCTAACTATGCAAAACATGTGTTAGAAGATAATCATATATTTAATTTAGATCTAAAAATTTTACACATTGAAAATAAAAGTTTAAAACTTACACTATTAGAATCTAAAGAAATTAACAAATATAAAAATACAGACATATTACTTAATGACCAAGTAGATATAAACCTCTCACCACTATTAAATCTTTTCCATCACTCTAATGAAGATGCACCACCCTATTTATAGACATCTACTCTTAGGTAGTTTTATGTAAATTTTGTACTTCTGAAGAAGCCACAGTGTTGGCGAAACACGTGTTAAGTTTATTTAATAAATTGTGGAAGTTATCAACTCTGTATTTATTTCAATATGTTAGACTTCCATCAAGTATCCGCTAATTCAATACAAAGGATTTTTTTATTATTATTATCATTTAAATGTGTATACAAAATATATGCAACAACTTGTGATATGTATTTTCTATAGGGGTTTTTACACCTCTACAATTATTTTGTTACTTTATTTCGTATCCCAACGACCATGTTGGATACTTCAAAATTTATTTTACTTATTTTATTGTGATTTTGAAGTATATAATATATATATATATATATATATATATATACCCGCGTAATACTTATAAAGCGGAAAATTAATTTTCCGATATTTGTTTTTTATTTATTTATACACACTATATAATTTGTAATAAATATATATATATATAAGTATTTGTGTAAAATAATTTTAATATTTGAATTAATAAATCGCGACTGCTGGGTATCGTACACTGGCCCGCTGTTTGTATTGTCGACGTACACTGAACGTCCATAAATGGTTTGACGAAGTCTAGAAGTAGAAGGGAGGCGTCCCGACGCCGCGTGTCTTATTTTAGACGCGTTCCTGGTCCGACGCGTGTCTATTGTATATTGGTTTTATTAGCACGCTAAGCGCTGACATATAGGGATGGAAGTTTATCTTTTTCTCGTTTTTTTGTTCGTTAAAATGCAAATGTTATTTAAAAAAAACTTAACCGAGTAAACAAATTTTGTCGTTTCTTTAAAATTAGGCAAGTAACCTTTAGGCACCTTTTCTTTTTTTATATATGTACGTGTAGTATCTAGACTTAATATTATCAACGTTTAACAATTAAGTATGTATCTTTTGAAAATGGCATAACAGCCGAAAAGATAGTCAGGAATCAGAATGAAAAAATTTGTGAAATAATCCTAGAGTATTTTTGTTTTCGTAATACCAAATTAGTTTCGTAAAGATAGGTTAATATAAAAATGACATAGAGGCAATTGCTGCCATCTAGTGGATTTTAGCCGCTACAGACAAGATATTTGATTTCAGTCGTCATTATGATGTTTCTCATTTCCTAATTTTTAAACCAACGTTACTGAAATATTTTTATAAATGAATCGTGTTTGTAATGTAGTCTTTAGTTAGTACAATCAATGAAACATAAATTTAAGTAATTCTACAGCTCCTGAAGAAGCCTCGGAGTGGCAAAACAATTACCATACTAATAAGAAAACGTGGACGTTATAAATAACGTTTTAATATACGGAGATTACAAATTAAAAGCTTTTTAATGTTAAAAGTTTATGAGTTATAATTCTACATCTTTTTTTATACTTGATTGTAATCGATTTATAGTTTAATTTATATCTACGTCAACGTGCATTTAATTACAACGTTAAATCAATATCGTTTTGAATTACAACATTACGAGCAGTAGTGTTATTACATTGACATTGTAGTATTATTGATGTACGTATCTCCTCACGCAGAATACGAGTATTTTAGACAGTATTCAGATGTTACACTGTAAGCCCTACCATCAACTTGTACTGAAAAATTATTCCTCGAAGAATCCATTGTATACCAAGTAATAGTGATACATAACGTAAAAAGCTAGTTGCTATGCTAAAACAATAAATTTAATGATTTATAATCACTTGTTGAACTGGTCGGATCCTTGTGAAACGTTATTTTAATAATTGAAGGAATTTAATTCCTTTAATTATTTAATTATTTTGTCTCGATTATTACATAAAATTTCTCTATACTTACAGTAAATTATGAATATTTCTCGATTTAAATAAAAAAATCGGGATCAGCACAGAACTAACACAACCAACAAGTAAATAATAAATTGAAAATTTAAAATAATACTTAAAATATTGACTGCTTCCATATAAGAAAGGTAACAATTGAAGAAATCCTACTAAAAGAATTTTTAGGTAGAAGTCTTGAAAAATCATTTTCATGAATGATTTGTTTTATTCAGCAACAGATACCATTATTTTATCAGGATTATTATGTTTTCATTTTTGTATTACTATTACTATACCAATCATTGTTGTACAGGATATCTGTTCGGTTTTCTCAAAGACATTTTTTGGGCAAATTTATAAATTGAATTTCATAATTTTATTTCACATCATACAAGGCGACGGATAATTGTTTAGTCTAAAAATTATAATGAACAATATTGGATGTTATTCGCATCAGCGATTAACAGTGACCATTGTTCTCGAGAGGTACCATTATCAAATGTCGGAACAAGTGACACAGTATTCATGCACGCGTTCTACAGCAAGTTAGTTTCGTCGCCTTTGATTATCAATTAATCTTCAATTTTTTCTCGTCGCTATTTCGTTTTTTAATATTATTAATAATATTTGTTAGTTTCTACGATAGTTTAATTTTTGTACATTGTTTGTAAATATTCGTTTTTTTATTTATGAATTAAAACTTTAAAACCACATTGGAGAGTTAATTCATTAATGTGGTACAGCAGTACACCAAAAAAAGGTGAAACATTATGTGCTTTTTCCTTACAATATCGTTCATTTTGATTTAAATACCTAATCCTCATTGACATTGACGTTTGCTTTTACGTTTAATAAAATTTATTGAATAAAATTATAATAGATATAAATGTAAACACATTCGGTTTACTTTTCACAAAGTTTTTATTAGAAGACTCTAACAATTGTTTCGATTTTTCAATCGTTTTCGAAGAGATCATACACGATATGAACGATTGAAAAATGGAAACAGTTGTTAGAGTCTTCTAATAAAAACTTTGTGAATATTAAACTGAATGTGTTTACATTTACATCTATTATAATGTTTTTTCACAATCATCCTAGTGCATCATCTATAAACCTTATGAAAAAAATGGTTATATTTTCATTTAAAAATTATGGAAAATAAGCACGTTTACACTAATCTGCGTTAATTTGAAACGTCATGTTTTCAACGTTTTGGTGTTTTTTGTATGTATCTATCCATCGTTTAGAGACGTTATCTGTCTATTTGTTTTTGTTGTGTTTTCTTGGTTCTATTCTACTTTAATAACATGAAATAACGTTTAGCTGTCAAAGAGGAGTTTGTATAAAGCACCACCACAAACTGAAGATAAATTAAATACATAATGAGCAAGTATATGAGAAAAGGCAAGCAAATAGCCATTACCAGAAACAGCAAAATGAGGTAGTACATACAGGGGCATTATGTCATCTCAATTATTTGTACGACACAATCTAAAAAATAATAACAAAAGCAGATTAAATTAAATATTGTAATCTAGAAAAAAAAAACTTTTGGGTGTTTCATTCCCATCAGCTACTCGTGCTGGTGGGCGGGCAGTCCTTCCGACCTACATTGTAGTGCAAAGCCGGCAGGTAGGGCGTAAGGCCCTCTTCAGCCTCCTTTCAGAAATCGTGGGAACGGGTAGGTGGTATAGTTAACGAAAGAAATATGAGACGGACGAAATGAAGACATAAGAGAAGTGAAGGATTATCTGTGGAATAGGATGTAAAAAATACTGTGTAACGTTAGGAAGTAGAAGTAGACAGATGAAACGTCATTATAAGGGGTGTACTTAGGAGGTTAAACTATTATTCGTAGAAACCGTGGTATAAACAAAAAGTACCATGTGCTTTCGGCGATTTATAATATCCATCAAAATTAAATCATATTTAGTTAACTAGTTTCGCAAAAACTATACACCTATTTACTTGTGGTGCTGGAATAATACTGAATAACTAGCAACTGTTGTAATTGTTCATATGTTAAACTGTAGCCCTAAAAATCTATTTAATGGCAATGTCACAGATATGCTTAAAGTATGTATAATTTTTCACTTATGGCAATTCAATGCCGGTACGGGTATCAGTTCTCGGAGTAGTTGTTTCTGTTGTTTCTATATTTATAAAGTTAGTTTAAGTTTAATCATTCATGTTAAAAGTCGTAATCAAGTTTTATTCGCACTAGTGGCCAATATTTTCTATTTATTAAGTTCAATAATGTTATATTGATTTTTACTTTATTGTTGTACACTGTTTGAAGTCATCAGCCAACACCTTAAATATAAAAGAAACGGCCTAAAGACGTATCTCATTTATACTAACGACTTCCCTTCCCATATAGATAAGCTTCCTTCGAAATTACAGATTACATCTTTTTAAGTGTAGGCATGTAGAAGGAACATAAGTCATAAGTAACATACAATTAGTGTCCTGCGTAATATATGTTACGTTCTCGCTTATTTGTCCGTTCTGTAATATAAGGCAATGCGAATGACAGAATGCTGCCATATGTCGTTGATTAATTGGTCCACACACAATTTCTCAATAATGTTACTATATGTTACATGCGTGCATTCAACATTCTCCCAATAAATAAATGCTTATTTATTATTACGCGCACATTCTAAACAACCAGTTTTGGCTGCGGCGCTCGTGTCAGTGCGATAGCAGAAGTATCATGGTCGATGGTTTAGGACAATTTGGCCGTTTGCCCCACATTCTTTGTTGTGATACCCGCGGCGATAACGGGATCCTATCAACTGCGACTGATTAGTGCTTGGGGCTATCTAACTTTGATGTTAACATTGCGTGTATGAAAAGATGCTAATTTCAAATGAAAATCGTAAAGCTATCTATTACTTATAGTAAAAAATAAAACGGAAACACTGTACTTTCACAATTTGTTTATTAATAATACGACAATTGTTTCGCTAGCACTGTACCATCTTCAGGTGAATAATGGTATTGTAACATTTGAGCCACATATATATATATATATAAACATAAAAACACAAACATAGTGGGGGAAAAAACAAGCTTAGGTACAAAATAACATTACAAGTAATAGTTAGAACTAAAATTATCGTTAGGGAAAACAAAATTATTAAAGATATAAATTAAGTAATGTCTGTTTTATTTTTTAGGATGAATCTTAACTTTCAAAAATTAAGTACTTATTCTTCGTTAAAATTATAATGTAATATAATTTTATAATATCAACAGTATAAAATAGGGTATTTCATGTGGTAAATGAAATAGAACTGCAGTTTCAAATTGACTACAATATCTATTTATATTCTTATTTATTTTGGCAAATGTACCAATAAAAAAGTGTTATGTAACCACTGCTATTTGGGGAGCATTCACAGTGAAAAATTTTAATAAAAATTGAACCTAATGGAAGTACAAAACACTCCTTCGACTGTCTTAACGATATCTTTTCGGCTGTTAGGCCATTTTCCAAAGATACAAAATTTTGAATATGTACAAGAATACAAATATGTATCTATATTAATCGAATCGTAGCTTAGTTTTTTATAAAACATTTTGAGTAATATTAAAAGCGAAGTAGAAAAAAATTCAAATTTAGCGTTTCGACAAATATTAATATTTCAAATCAGGCCAACATAAGCTAACCAAACCCTAACTCTCATGTACCGCATAACATAAAAAAAGAAGGAAAAGTATTGTATTAGGAATTATTGCATATTCATTTTTCGCCTTGCATATAAAATAATGTTCCTTCATATAAACATTGCCGTCCCTTTTCATCCCTTTAGAGATGGAATTTCAAAATATCTCTCTTCGAGTACTCAAGGAACATTTTCTCTAAATTTCAAACCTGTAGATCCATCAATTTAGGCTTCTTCATACAAAATTTATCACACATTTAATGATGGATTTAAAAAATTCCTTCCTTAGTGTAACTCTAGAGTACTCGAGGAATATTTTCTCCAAATTTTAAATCTCTTTAAATAACGACCGATTTAGGCTGTGCGTTGTGAGGGATTTATTTACAGTAATAATTTTGATAACTTTAAAATCATATATTTCGGGAGTCAGGGGTTGAAATAAAAAGAAAAACAACATCGAAAACATTTTTTTTTTTTTTTGGAAATCTCTTATCGGGAAATTTTATTTTTATTAAAACCAAATTATTGTATTAAACAGGCGGCATGAAACTCAATACATCAAAAAATGTTGGAGAGATCTAAAATCAAACATATTTTCAAGAAGGGTTTCTTTATTATGACATCTTAACATGTTAACTTTACGAGTCAGGGCTCGTAAATATAATAAGGCCTAGAAATTAACAGATATCATAAAAAAGATCTAGCATTAAACGATCAAATAGAGTTTAAAAATTCACCATTGCTAAATATTTTTCTATAACATCTCCCCCAACCCATTAGGTTAGACATATATCTTATACAAATCGAAGTTTGTCAAATCATCACCTGATGAAGCCAATGTATAGCGAAACAATATTGTAGTGTACAAAAAAGAATATTTTTGAAAGTTTGTGATTTTTAATTAGTTCAATATGATTATATAACTAAATTATATTAAGTACCTACGTGAGCAATAAAATAGTTTTATTTTGGAAGATGAAAATTTTGTTAAAACTTCACAATCTAATTGGATATTAGACCACATTGTATATCGACACATACACATACATCGTAAATCTTGTCTTGTTGCCCTGCATCTATCTAGTCACTACATTTATTAACCAGAAAACCTGATTCGATCCCGTTTTTTTCCCTTTCATCGGACGTGAATGGACGATCCATATAAAGAGGATTGCAAGCAGACACTGTTGCTGTTTCAATGGGTCGTTTGTTGCTTGTACATACATTTATGTACCCATACACATATACCTGTACATATATCGACGCGGTAAGGTCAGTCCCGTTATTATCCGTTTACGATGTATGTAGATATAAACATGTCGATAGCTCTTTGCTAATCCGATCATGCCTAAGGATGGTCTGATATGGTTTAATCAATATCCGAAGATCCAGTCGTTCATTTTCTTCCGTTAATCGGATTTCATGCTTCCGTAGCTTCGGATTTGTTATAAAAAACCGAAAGGACCATTTATTGCACAAATCGGTTGACCGAAAATAATTTTTGCATCCATGAAATCGTTAAAATTTTCGGGCTTCAGTTTACTAGACCATTCGTAAATTTAATGCCATTGTTTTTACGAGCTAATCACAATATCAATTTTTACATTTCCGATTAGTAGAAACGAGAAAAACGTGGAAAATTGTCGTGTTTTTATATAAGATGTCGTCTATATTTCAACCCTTTGGCCACTAGCAATCGTTATGCCTATTGTTTTCTGATATCAGTTTCATACAATTCATTCGGTAGACATGGCACAGCTGCAAAATTCGAAGCAGAACATCTTTTTTGTTTTCGGAAATTGGAAAATGAATATTTTTTATGTTAGCCACGCGGTTCAGCCTCAAATTTCTAGTCACTAAAACATATTCCCTGCAATTACTAAATTTAGGATTTCTTATATTTCGTAAACTACGAATTAACAGAGAATAAGTAATATAATCCTCAATAATTTTATTTAAATTAGATGAAACCGATGTAAGACTATAACGATTTGAAATTGGTAGGGAGATTAGAAAAGGATATCTACATTGAAAGATATTGTCTTGGAAATTTGTCATTGTGTACGCAAAGGAAATTTTTAGCTTCACGAAAACATATAAACATTCGATGTTTAACAGTATTTACTTTTTAAATTGGAATTTTTATAATAAAATTTATGAAAAGAAGACAAGGCAGTCTCGCATAAAGATGAAACGATTCTTTAATTGTATTGATACGTATAGGTATTCGGTTTCGAATGGCAACTATTTATACCTACTTTTTTGGCATGTAGGTAAGACGAAAAGATAAATACGAGGGTAAATCAAATATAAACGGTAATTTTACTATTTAGCTTAGCACGTAATTACGATCTAAAGGATTCAATGCTCGAGTGTTGTTTGGTTTATAAGGAATGGGAAACCGGTTTAGGTAGAAGCTGCGCTCGGTTCTGTCCGCTGTACAGCCATGACTGAGCGCAAGGTATCTTCATCTGTTGCACAATGCATCACCATAAAGTTTTTAATCAATGAAGGCGTTAAACCATCAGAAAATTTCACTCGTTTGAAGGTACAGCTTAGGGATGCTACACTGTCTCAGAATCGAGTGTATATGTGGGTAAGTGAATTCAGGGATGGGTGAGAACGTGTCGAATGAAATGTGTGTACCATTAATAAATAAATTTATTTTACAAAATTACCGTTTATATTTGATTTACCCTCGTAATATTTATTTTATGTACTTTTTTATTTTGAGAAATTACCAAATGTGGACTTCTTTCGTAGAACTGCCTAAAAATAATAAATGCCGTCCTGAATGGAATAAAACAACCAAATGGAAAGTTGAATGTTGCCAACTGTTAAAAACTTAAGGACACTTTCATGGAAATGTGTCAAATAAATAGTCCAAGAAAAGAAACAACCAAGTACCGATACCAGTACATTTTACTGATAACTAATTCACTATAGGTTCAAAAGAATTGATAGAAAAAGTATTTGGTATTGAAAATAAAGTATAGGTACATTATGTACTCGCATTTACTGGTATCGTCTCGGGTTGATAGTTCCCCACGTTTGTTTAGAGATGTTCGCTGTGGTAGCTGGGGGTGTCTTTCTTTTCTCATTTATTTGATAAATGTCGTAGCATGAAAATTTTCTATTTTTAGTTTTTAAAGAATTTTGATTATACAACTAAACAATAATACATTCAAAAAAGAAGGAATTAAATTCCTTATTCGTGTAAATTTTAAGATCAAAGATCTCATATTTTGAACGTGTCCTACCAAGTAGGCACAACGAACCGAAAGCCACATCCCAGTGTAATTCAATGCCGGTAGGGGTATTAGCCCTCGGAGTAGTTGTTTCTGTTGATTCCATATTTATATTTATATTTATAAACAATAATACCTAGAAAATTCTAAAAACGAAAAAGAATATATTGATTGTTATATTAATCAAACCGTCGTTCCTGATTTTAGGATTTTTGTAATCCACAGAAATAATGGATCTCTATTATTGTTCGAACTGTAGACATATATGTGTAAATTATTATTGTTAAACGCTACTGGTTGAGATTTTTCGTGGACTGCCAATGGAATGCTTCCTTTTAAGGACATCGTCGTTTAAAACCGGTCAACGCATATCTGTACTACATCAAAAATTATTGTTAGACTACCTATCGAAATGATTATTATGACGACGGGTTGGGAGCTTATTATAACAATGGGCATTTATTCCATTGGTTGCTTGAATTTATCACTTGTTGTAGTTTACCTTGCCAGATGCGACAAAGCATCTTTTTCGAGTAAAAATTGTACCGGTTTAGCCCATAAACCAAAATATAATTGTACTTATATTAATAATGTAACTACATATTTGAGTACTGACCTACCTAACCTCGACAAAAAATTTACAAGTATTTCATTATAAATGATTAATAATATTACACATTAATTTCGACGATTCTATGTATTCTTGTATGTTCATTGTTGCTGTTATCACCTCTCGTAGCATTAATGCGTAATGCGACGGACCCAGGTTCGATTCTCGGCGAGGCAACAATTTTTCCTCGTTATTTGAGGTAATCTGTAGTTGGTAAAAATTAATTCACTTTAATGTAATAGTGTAACTAGTTAAACCCGTCCAAATTTGGACGGGTAGTTACAGTTATCGATGTGCACTTTTACATTGTAATCGTGGCAAGATTCTGTGGCGACTTGCCATAATCTTTTGTTTGATTTTTCTAATTGTAGTTTTATTGTGTTTATCTTTTTAAAAATTATTTTTTTATTATTTTGTAAATGTTTCAATAGTTCTTTTCAATTTCAGTTTTTATTGTGTCTCTTCAAATATTTCTATTTTTAATACTATTCTATTATTGTCACTATCTAAATATCTTTTTCAAACATTTCTACTAAATTCCTTAACCTATAAAATTCCATTGTCATCTATTGAAATAACTTTATTGCTGTACTTTCATATAATCCCTTTAACAATTCAATTTCGCATACTAACAGCTTCACGTCTATATTTCTCGTACTTTCCTAATTGCTATTTAATGATGGGTTTCTTCGGTGGTTTGGGACTAAATTATTTTTCCAAGTATTTCTTATCTTGAGTCATTTACAACTGTACTATCATCCAACCGGTTCGTTACCTTAATCTGACTAAAAAATTGGATTGTTTCAGCCGTTACTCTGTGATAATTCATCTTTACGATAAATGAATAAACACTACTTTGTTTATTATCACATTTTATTTACAAATCCTTTTGACTATAGTTTCGACAATGACAAGCTTTTTTGTCGAAACTATAGTCAAAAGGATTTGTAAATAAAAAGTGATAATAAACAAAGTAGTGTTTATTCATTTATCGTTAATCTGACTAATTTTCTCCCCTCTAAACTGTCTTCCTAACCATTTCATTTTCTAAAATATCTTCACACTTATGATTTCGACCTCGGTTAATTACTACCTGTTTCTTTATAATTCATTCCTGCCAGTTTGTTGTTAAGTGTTGTTGTGGTTGTTAATTAAATTGTTATCGTTGTTAGCGTTTGTTTTATTTAGTTCAATTCTTTATTCATCTTCATTAGATACAAAGTCTCTTTAATTTCAAAGACCAATCAAATCCAAAATTACATTCTGGATATTGAATGTAGGCGCATTAGTTATATAACTTTGTATCGCGAGAGGACATAGCTCCACATTATTATATAGTGATAAAATAAAAATTTGTGTATAAATCAAGGAACACAAAAAATAGACAAGGGTCACAATTACGACAATAATTTTTTCTTTTTCCACAGACGAATAAAAAGACCCCAGTGACTAATCACAGATTTCGTTAAGTTTAGATAACGCATTAGTTTTTCAGTTTTTTATTTGTATTTTTTATTGTATACTCGTTGTTATAATAATTGTTATGTTAATTATATGAACACTTTAGAAGCGTGAGTTAATTACAAAAACAGCGACTATATTACCAAAACTTTTTGTAGGAAATTTTATACTTATTAGAAATAATTGTATTAATTTGTCTTCTACCTAGATTAGTATCCCGAAAAACTATCATTCAGATAGTCATATTTAATCTCACCTAATGGGTTTTTATTCTCTCGTATTTAAGGGCTATAAGAAATAGTTGAAATTGGGATTTTAACCCTCTTTACTTCTGGGAAACAAGAAGTTCTATACAAAAATTAAAAATTGTAAACACTATAGTAGTGAATAAATGTAATTTAGGTAGTTTGCTTGTTAATAATAAAGAAAAAATAGAACTGCTACAAAATGCAGGCATTTACAAACTATCATGTAACAGTTGCAATGCGTCATATATTGGCCAGTCTGGCAGGAATCTTGGAATTCGACTAAAGGAGCATAAAAATCCATTTTAAATCAAATATACAACATGGGTTTAGCGACACATTGCATAAATAATAACCATTTTATCAATTCGGACACCATCAAAATTTTACATAATGAAAGAAAAGGGAAAAGATTAGACTTTTTAGAATTTTTCGAAATTAAAAAAAGCAATAAAGATGAACGAGAATATAACAAATGACCAACAAATTTTTTTCAATACGCCTTTATTAGATGCAAGATTAGAAGCAGGGTTATCTGGTATTTCTTAACAACGAGAATGTATCTGAAATTTTGAAAATTATACCCACAGAATACCGGCTGTTGACTGTAAAAATATATATAGACGATAAGTATGACTTGAAATTTAGTAAGTCTATTACTCTTGAGAATGGCATTGTTATGTCGAAACAATGTTGCAGAGTTTACAATAAAATATTTTGAAACATTTAAAAGTCATTTTAATTCGTACAATTTTTAAAATTGTAGTAAGAACTGGGACTGGATGTTTTGAATGTTTTACTGTTTGGCATTGGCTTGTCAGAACAAGCAGACATCGATGAACATAATTGTTTTATTTGTTTCATTTTTTTAAATTTACCAATAAAACTGTTTAACACCGAAATGGAATTTAAACACTTACTTTTGATTTATTCATTCTACATTCCTATCTGGTTATTTGGAATTTGCCTGTTGGTTGGATTTGCCCAATGGTGGAGCGTATTGGTACACGTTAAGGTCGGCCTACGTTGTGCTGTCTTCAAAGTATTATATAATATACATTTTTCATAGCTACTTATGTATACGAGTAAGGCAACATTATAGATGTACCTAATCTGTATCGTTTTATTAAATTACCCACATTTTTATGACACCGTAAAACTACAAGAAATAGCATTAAAATTCGAAACAATTTACGATCAACACAGGTAGGTACTCACGGTTACGTACGGTCTGTTAATTTCGAAAGAGTAGAAAAATATAAATCCTGACATAAGAAGATAAAATCATTGAAGATGTAATTATTTTTTAATGTATTCTTTTTATAACAACACATTTCATTAAATTGTCAAAGTATATCGCATATATGCAGGGTTATTCCAGTTTGATGGCCTATCAAATGTTATAGAAATAAATACTTGTAGTTTGACTATGGGACGGGAATGCTACCATATGTCGTGAGTGAGTCACAAAAAGGAATCGTATATTAACCTCAAAGGTAGAAAAATTGACGGTTACTCAGAAATAGCGATGGAATTTAGTAGGAACGGAAAAGCTAAGGGGAACTACTCACTACTGTCACAACCGATACTCTTAAAAAAGCATACCACATAAGAACTCCAAATTTGACTTAGTACCTAATCACTGTACAATAATGTGCTGGTATATATAAGTTTGTAAAGCAAATCGGTGAAACTATTTCGTCCGAAGATACAATATTCTGCAGTTATCTGACCATTATATGTCTAAATACTAATACTTTCGATATTTAGGATTTTAATAACAATTATTATGATTTTGGTCAGAAATTTATCGAAACTACCCGATCCGGATTGCGATTTTGCTCTTTTTCTGTTTAGATAATTCTCGAGGAGGGGAAATCTTCAATAGACACCCCCTAGAGGGTAGTGTCGTATTCATCGTAGTGCCTACTGATTAAAACCCCCCCTCGAGATGGGAGCTCAACCCGAAGGTTATACATCCCGGGAGAAAAGGGGGAGTAGGATTAGGTTGGGAGGTGGGGAGGGAGGAAGTGTTGAGAGATCGGTGGCCCACCACAGATGGTTGGGTGGGAATTCGCGCTGAAAAGCGAAACTAAAAGACTGGCGGAGGGCGGAGGGTGGCAGCTCATTGTAGAAGGTGACAGGGTCTTCTATAACGATCGTTCGGTTTTGGAAAAATGGCAGAAAGTACCGAGATGGAAGGGTTCGGGTGATCTGTCACTGAAGTGCGGAGATTTGCTGCGAAACTTTGTACAGCTTCGGGGAGAGAAGGGAGACCGGTTTCTTTCAGAATCTGGGAGTTTCTGACGAACCAGGGATAGTTTGATGCGGAGCGAAGGATCCGCATGTATGTGCCTTGTAGGAGTTAAAGGCGGTGGGGAAATGGCGAAATGTTCCGTAAAGAACAGTTAATGGAATAACAACATAGAGGCATTTGTTGCCATCTAGTGGATATTAGCTGCTACAGAAGATATTAAACTAACTAGACAAGGCCTCACTGAGGTATTTAAACTTGTCTAGTTGAATCAACAACGCAGCCAACAATTGTTATTGTTATGCTTTACGTGAATTCACGTATGTAGACTGCGTTGTTGTTGATTTAATATCTTCTGTAGTAGCTAAGATCCACTAGATGTCAATAATTGCCTCTATGTTGTTATTTATCCAGGATGTTGTGTAATCGGAATAACAATTAAAAATCGTGAAATTTTGACTTGTCGGGCGTGTCAGTATTCTCTCAAAGCCATACGTTAAAATTAAACGGTTTCAACCAGTACATTTTATAATAACAGAAGTGGATTATTTCGATTATAATATTTTTACGTAATAGTCGTGAATTACCATTTTTTACTGCATGATTCAAATGATTTTTGATCATCTTTTAGTTCGGATTTAGAGTATAGCATGATACCAGCAGTCGTGATTACTGAGGGGGGTGCAATTTCCCTCCTCCCGATTTACGACCAATGCACTTTATTTTGACTGATTTCAAAATTTTAAAATCGTCATAAAGACATCACTAGATTAATGTCGAAGTCCCCTTTAAATTAATTCGTTTTTTTTTTCTTTTTATTATTTATGTGTATTTATTTTATTCTTTTTAAAGACAGGTAGACAGAGCAATATTCAAATGCAAGTGTTACATGGATAACAAACTAGAATTTTTTTTTTTTTGTTTGGAACGAATGTTTTGGAAGTTAGGTAAAATCACACAAATAATGGCTCCCTTCTGAATAATACTAGAGAACATTTATTATACTAAAAAAGACCTTTTAAATTTGTTTACATGAATACGTTGTTTACTTCCATTATCGGTTAGTTTGAAACGTACTGATCTCGTTAATTACTGTTAGTTTACGATGAGCTCAGGGTCGGATAGAATTTCAGAAAAATTCTGTCTGTAATGATTTATCGTGTTTGTCGTACAGTTTACCTCCTGAAATATTAGAATTGATGCGAATACATTACGTTATGAAATATGTATACACGTTCACTGATAAATCAAGATTAAAAACGTTTACGGAATAAGAATGGGAATTTTCAAGGCTGACTTAAAAGTAATCTCATCGGATCGATTCTGATGAAGAACTTTGAAGGCCGACAAGGGTACACTGAAAACAACTGTTTAATAAGTGGGTACTACTTTACTAACTATAGACTTACAGAACTGGAATGAGCTATCATCAGAGGATTCTTTCCAGCTCACGAAAGCAATGCTAATCACAAAAAAAACTATTAATCAATCGATTACAATTTGCCCTTTTTATCTACACGTGTATATTTATTTATAACGTGATACTTTTGAGTCAACTGTATTATTTTAAGAAATTTTTGTTTTACAGTTTTTATTTAGAACACTCCAACAATTGTTTTATTATCAATAAGAATAATTTTACGAAAGTAACAACGATCTTATATACCTATGTAGGGGTTAGATGAACAAATTTAAGACTGGGGAGGTCCAAAATTCAGTTTGGTCGTTTAGTACGTTATGTTGATGTTTGCAAGCTTTTTTAATTTCTAAAATTTCATACAGGTCTAGCCGTTTGCCTTTATTTAAATTATGTAACAATTTACAATTTTTTCTATCAATAAAATGATCGTGTGTAATGCAGTGTTCGGCTAATCCAGTGCATTTTTTATTTTGGATGATAGATTTTTTATGTTCTTCTAAACGGGTTTTTAGAGAACGATCTGTTTGTCCAATATAGAAGGCGGAGCAATGTAGTTTTGTTTATCTAGTTTATTGTTAACTATGAACGAACCTAGATTATTTTTGTTTACACATATCGGAATGATGTTAATTTCCTTTATGTTATTACAAATTTTACTAGACACTGAAGGTACAAAATTAATAAAAGTATATTGTTTATTTTTGTTATTTTCAAGTTAAAAACTTTTTGTGTACCAAGTGTTTTATTTCTTAATTTTATTAAATATGTTTCACCAAGTGCCTAGCCAAGATTCAATTTCTTATATATGTAATATTTTAGGAAGTAAAATACATGAGAGACAAGTTAGGCGTTAAAAAATGCGGATGACGTATGAATATATATATATATATATGGGTGTAAATAAGAAGATATTCCCTGAAATTCTACTTTTAAAAGTAATTGATAACACAGGTCAATAAAATCAGGAAAGGAAAGGGCAGTTATTTGCGACGTAATTTGCCACGCTAGTCCAAATATAGCCTTAGAATTGTCTCTAACAAATCACATGTTCAACCCCCGCATCTAAACATACGAGTGATTTGTAGTGAAAGAGTTAATTTTGTAGAGCCCATAGATCTCGAGAAATTAGATGATCTGCTAGCTTGATGTGTTGTGCTAGCAGATTTATTTTTGTTTTTCAATTTGTAGAGAATTTAAAAAAGAAATACTAATTTGGTTTAGCCTGTAGATCCTGGGAAATTGGCTAGAAATAATGATACCAATTAAATCATTTCTGAGCTCTGAAACGAATATGTAATCTGTTAGAATGATATCAAGGTAGCATATTATCCGATTTCTCGAGATCTGTAGGCTGTTAAAATTAATTCTCTCGCTGCAAGTTACTCATATGTGTAGATGCACGTTAGGATTTTAAAATATTCTAACTCTAATACTCAAAAAATGCAAGTTTGAGCCTTTTTAATCAATCATGAGAGCAATAATTTCCGAGATATTTGTGGGCAAGCAATAAAAAAAGCTTTGTGTTTCATTCCTACCAGCTGCTCGTGCTGGTGGGCGGGCAGTCCCTCCGACCTACACGGTAGTGCAAATCCGGAGGGTAAAGGCAGGCCCTCTTCATCCTCTTCAGGAATCGTGGAAATGGGTGGGTGGTGTGGTTAGGGAGAGAATGATAAGACGGACGAAATGAAGACAGAAGAGAAGTGAAAGATTATCTTTGGAATATTACTCAGTATTTGCCCAAATGATACAAGGAAACCACAGAAAACCTGACCCGGATTCGAACCGGTGACCTCCCGAATTCTAAGCAATGATCACGCCGCTCGGTGGGATACCACACCACCAAAAGTAAATGTTACTAATTTGGCTTGTTTGGATTTGTAATTGGGGTATCGTGAAATTTCAATATTCCAGGACAATTTTGCAGTCAGCATCGAGTTCACCATTAAAAGATATTTACTCTTTTTCGAGGGCACGGCTATAGAGACATGAAATAAGGTAGTAATTTTCGTATATTCGAACTCAAATTTGACTCCAAAAAATATTTACCGCTTTTTACAGTTTTGAGAAATCATAGTCGTAAAACTAAATAGGCAAATTAACAATCAAAATCTGAAGATACTGTAGCAATTCTGAAGCCAGATTCTAATTCAGCGATAAAAGATACCTATCTTTGTCTTTTAATTTCACAAAAGGGTTAAAAATTAAGTGTTTTGGAATTTAAGATTCAGATAACTCAAAGTTCAGACGTGCTGTGGCAATTATAGATCAACATTGTAAAATATGTCGGAGGTGACATCTCTGGTCCACGTTGACCTGTGTAGGTAATCGAAATAAACATCGTTTACTTACAACGTATATTGTTATAAACTAAAATGTACAAATCCTTAATTAGCACAATTAACCTTTAAAAAAGCGAATAATTGTGGGCATTATCAACTCATGTTTGTTTCACTTCGAGAACCACAATTAATGTGGTTTTTATTTATTTACTACAGTATTCTATTATTCTTCTTCTTATGTTGTTAATCTAAAAATGATTGTTTTTGTTAATTATGTATGTACGTTAGGAGCTCATTAAATCAATGCATCAATTATCCAAAAAAGGTAGGCAAATATGACAAACACTTTAACTGCGATTAAAAACACATTTTAAAACGTAAATTCCGTAAATAAGTAGCTTATTAATTTTATCTTCAAAAGAAAGAAAGCAAATAATACTCATCGTTAATGGTTTTAACTGAAGAAGATCCGAAACAATTTTATCCTGCGATACATGCCAGGAGGTACGCGGAATGACCTTGTGTAGTCTTTAACCTTTTACGAGCGATCGTGTTTTTTTGCCATTCGCGATCAGAAAACTTCGTCGTCCGTCAGCGTTCGCCAGTTTGACCATAAACATTATTATAAGTATGGAAAGATTGCCATTGAAAGTGAGACATCTTATTTTGCATTGGGTTTTGGTCGTTCTCAGTTCTCCGGCCTCAAACGTGCCGTCTTTTTTGTATTATACTTCCCCGAGGTCGGAGTCTTACTGAACTCTCTCTGAAACTAAAATTTTCCAGGTAAATATTGCTCTGTATAGTTAAGGTCAAGTATCTTTGCGACTGCCCTTATAAGGTAACGGCAAAAACTCTGTACAACTATCGTATCGTTTAACTTGTAGTTATATTCCAAATATGAAAGCTACATAAGGTACAATATGTCTCGATCAAGATACATCAATTTATAAAAGGATAATTTCAGAGTTAAGCGGGATTTTTCGAATGGGGGAGAGTTAGGGGTTGCTACCAAGAAGTTTTAAAAATCTATTTTTATCCAAAAAAGGTTTGTATAAAACTAGAAATAAAACCAGAACAGCTTAATTATTAATCTAACTTTTCCTCTGCCTCTCACAACTCCTAATTCTGCTACAAATATGTCTCTAACTAGCCTTTCTTGTCGTAGAAGGTGTCCTACGATGGTGGAATCTAATCTATTTCTTATTAATGAATGTTATTATTAAGATCTGTGTGTATTCAAACTTTATATTGTTTTTGTTTATGTTAATTTATAGTGTGATATACTTCTATAATTAACAACAGAAACATACGTAAAAGTATATAACACTGATACATACTCAATGGGGAAGTAGTAACTACGAGGGTGGATCAAATATAAACGAACCTTTTTAAATTGAGCGCCGGATAGTTGTTCAAGGCGCATCCGGGCGTTAGGAACTTGAAGTGGGGATTTTAGGTGGCACGGAAACGACGTGTCGTATTACTGCGTTCGCTTGGTTAATACTCGGTTAATCTTACAATGAGTGAGAAAGAGTTATTATTCGTAAAGTTTCTTACACGTGAAAACGTGAAACCAGCTGAAATTTTGTGCAGGTGGCACTCACAATTCGGAAATGAAACGCTTTCGTAGCCACGTGTAAAAGTTTGGTGTAAATAATTTAACGATGGGCGTAATCGTGTCGAAAATGTAAATCATCCTCGTCGTCCGCGCATCAGCGTTTCGTCAGTTAACATTGCACGCGTTATTGAAGGGGACTGTCACGCCACCTCACTGTGCTTCAGATATCTGGTGAACTCGGCATCAGCTATGTGAGTGTCTACACAATCGTAAGAAAAAATTTCAGCTCGTTCGGTTCCAAAGTTGCTGAGGGAAGATCAAAAAGCTGCTCGAGTTCGCATCTCTCAGGCGTTTCTCACTCGATTTAGAGAGGAAGGTGATTTTTTTTTGCACAAAATCTCCGGTGCCATTATCTGGTATCCTCCCAGTACCGGGTCCAAATCACGTATCTACGCTATGTTCACTATTTATTACCATTTTTGAGTTTCTGCATTTTTTATAGATGTATATATTGTTTCTTTATTTATAACAATAGTAAAGAAAAATGATCAATAAGAAATTATTGGAAAAATGTATTCAGATCTATGTTTGTGACATTTTTTTTTAATAACCTACTTGTTTCGCGAACATATATATATAAGTATAAGAAGTTGTCAGTTCAACTTTGAGGTTGGAACTGATCAAAAACGGCCCATGTCAGCCCATTTCAAGACTACTATGAATTATAACACACGACAGACGGATGTGCATTGGTATCCCACCATTAATGGTTCCTTTTTATTACGTTTTTGACTCGGAATTTTAAAAATGCTTCAAACTCAAAAATTCGTTAACGTGTGGCGTTTTTCCAATCGATTTCCATAAAATTCATCTCGATCGCGCGTCAGTCGTTAGATTGAGCTCACGTCATACGGATACGTGTGACAGTCGAGTCGCCTATTCCAAATTAGATGATTGTTTCGAAAAGGCCAGGTGAGGGAGCGGTGTGTTGGTGGCCAAGGCGATCAGCCAGTAAGCGAACGTATGTAGCAGCGCGTCTAGATATTAGATGGCCATGTTAGGGAGTCTCTCACACCATTCAGCGAATGTTCGCGTTATTACGTTTGCAATAACGCGCGCGCCGTTTGTTTTATTTTCGATTCGGATCCGCGAGCAGCAGGTGTCCGTGCGAAGAACTTGTGTCCGTTCGCATGTTTTACGAACGAATTCCAAGGGTCTAAATATATACATACATACACTCAGTTCATTGTGAATTTCGTACAATATGTGTATAAATAAATTGTTGTTCGGTTTTCAGTTGTTTTGAATCGTCAAAGCGATTGTAAAAGTGGACGTGAGTAGAAGTGCTTTTTCTCGTTTCGCGAAACGTCTGAAGCGAGTGTAAAGGCTTTTTTAATACATTGCATTGTAGTGTTTTTGGTGAAAATCAAATAAATTACAACATTATTATGCTAGGAAGTGGTGTTTTTCAAAGTGCTCTTGTTGGTTCTGTGAATATTAGAATTCTAATTAAGAGTCTTGTTTCCACATTTTTTAAACAATATAGAAGGTGATAGATTGTGAATCTACAGGATATTTTTATGTACCTATTTGTGCTTATTTTGGAGGTTTATTGTCGAGTGTTTGTAAAAGAATTGTTTACTATTCTTTACTGTTAACTTTTTGTTGGTGATAATGGTTGTTAATAGAAGATGCAGTTTCACGAAACATCATTCATCTATGTGGGACACTAACGGGTAATTTTAATTACATTTCTGATTTTTTAAACATTTTTTGTTACATAACATTTTTACATATCAGGTATCAAATTTACAAAAGTTTAGGTTTTATGTATCGTTTAGTAAAATTTGATGTATGTAAATTAATATTGTATTAAATTTGTTGGCCATTGCAGAAAAATCATTATTTTGAAAATTGTTTCAAGGTTTCTGTTACCTTTATTAAACAAACTAAAATATATTTTCACAGTCATTTAATGGGAACTGCGGAACAAAGTAATCAGAAAATTACGTTCGTTCGAAATTCGAAGAAAGTTAATACAAATTTTCTTCGTGTATTAGTTTTCCAAGCATTGACGTCACTACTTACTCCGCAATTTTCACCTTAATAGGAGATTTATAAAGTCATTAATAATTCTATAATCAATGTACTTTTTGGCATATGAGTTTCCTATTTAATTTCTTTTTATTTCTTTTAAATATAATTATCAAATAATTTTTAAACCCTCAAATGTATACGTCATTGTTTGTCGTACTGTAAAACTCGATTATAAGAATATTTTACTGTAAGTAAACTTCTATTTCTGGCGATGCGCTCAAAATACGATCTCATAATAGTTTGCTCCTTTTAGAAGTTTGAACTATGAATTTTGGTACTTAGCAGAGTAGGACGTAATAAAAGAATTAATTATTGTTTTACAATAACGGTACGTTATAACCGAAAGTACGTTAAAAGCGTGTACCTTATAAGTAGTTTTTACTGTTGTATCAGTATTGCAGAATATGTTAAATATTTATCGTCACTTTGTAAATGTAGCAGTTAGCAGTAGAGTTCATTATGAAGAAGGTATTAACTTTGCAGTCATTATCGATTTGCAAAATGTTAAAATATTTCTCTAAGTGGTTATGTATGTTAGACGATTGAGCACGGTGAATATTACCTAAAACAAAACCTTTTATCAACATTTGTATTGTATAAATCGGGTGTCGACCTTCCTAATCGTTTACTAATTTACATCCTTTTTCTTATAGTCATTACCCTATTAGTCAGTAGACAAACAATCGCATTTATCAGTCGAAACGAAGCATTGATGCTATTCTATTGCTGCACACAAATTAGAAAACAAGTCAGTAATCATATAGAACACGTGGAATATAGATATTGTGACGTGTTCAGTCATGAAAACGCAATTAAATGAACGAAAACAACTAAATTTATTAACAACTAAAATTAAATTAATATTACAGTTCTGATTAATACACATCTACACAATTTTTCACAGCTCTGTATGGGTGCGAAATGTGGATGGTGGGCGCGGCGGAAAAAAGTTAGAAGTGTTTGAGATGTGGTATTATAGGCTGTTGATACGAAAATATTAGGATAACAAGGAGCGCTGTGGAAGTCGATAAGGAAACGGAAAGACGGGATAGTAGAGCACCGTCTGGGACGTGAGGGTTAGTTAGACACGTATTAGAAGTATAGGTGGGAGTAAAAAGAGGCAGAGGAAAGCCTAGATTAGATTACTGTTCGCAAATAGTTACGGATATAAAATGTTTTAGTTTTAGAGAAATGCGAATATTAGCTCAGGATAGGAAGGTGTGGGGTCTTTGGACTGACGACCCTATGATAATGATGAGATGTAATTTAATCTGCTTTATTTCATTAATCTTAATTTTAATTTACTATAATTTTCGACAAATATTCTGGTTTATATCGTTCTATTTTTGTACGTCTGTGTCTGATTGCTTCTGATGTTCTTATGTCCACCGAGCGGAGTGGTCTAGTGCTCTAGATCATTACTTATCATTCGGGAGGTCGCCGGTTCGTATCCGAGTCCGGCTGCTCTGGTCCAAATTTTCTATGGTTTCTTTGGATCATTTAGGCAAATGCTGGGGCAGTAATATTCCACAGATAACCTTTCACTTCTCTTCTGTCTTCATTTCGTCCTTCTCATCTTTTCCTCCCTAACTACACCACCCACCCATTCCCACGATTCCTGCAAGGAGGTTGAAGAGGGCCTTACGCCCTACCCTCCGGCTTTGCACAACAATGTAGGTCGGAGGGACTGCCCGCCCACCAGCAGGAATAGCTGGTGGGAATGAAACACATAAAAGTTTTTTTTCTTATGTTCTATTAATAATCTGTATTTCAAGATAAGGTCTGTTGATTTCAAGCAAAGGTTTGGAATGAATCAATAAAAAATCTATTTATTTTATCTCGGACTTCTTTGTGTAGCTTTCAAGATATACAGTTAAACCTCTCCAATTTGAACTGTGAATTACAAGAATATATGGATAGTACAAACTTTGGAAACTGAGGAAATGAAATCCCTTTCCTTTCCTCTTGAATTTTAGTACCGAATTTCACCTTTTTTGTTAATGTGCAATAATATCGTGTGTAACCTACGTAGATTCGACCAATTTGTTTTATTTAGTTTGACAAACAGATACCCTCTTAAAAGGCTCTTCGAATATTTCAAATACTAGTATATAAATATACTCTGATAGTTTGATATTACATATATCAACTTACTTTTGTGGGACAGTTTCGGCTTGCTGAGTGATTTGCTGATGAGAACTGATAAGTTCGAATCAGGTGTTTCGATAAATCACTGACCAAGAACTTAACATTTTTTACTATGCATAAATAATGTTAACTATATTATAAATGCACTGTAGTAAAAACAATTATAGGAAATTCGACTGCATGTGGGACACGAAATTATGATAACAGTACATACAAATCTTCCATGAAATATAGTACATAAATATGTACAAGTCTTTGTTGACTGACCCTGCCTTTCAGTAAATCATTCAAACACGCATCTTCTTTCGTTGCTTTAAACTCGTGTGAACGACAAGTTTTTTAAATCACCAAGCACTGATACGTACCATCAGCAGCCATTTCTTCATGTGATTCTGAAGAAAGTGTACGTTATGTCTGTGGAACTAAAACGATGTAAGTGACTTTTTATCATCGTTGTTATTACGCTTGTCTATTATTTCTTGGGCTTGCTCGCTCTCGTTGACATTTCACTGACTACCGTGTTTTTCCAGTTTTACAAATAAGGAGTGAAGTATTCATATTTTTTCCGTCTACTTTAGCGTACATGCACATAAACACACCTTTTTGAAATTGTTCGTGGAAAGTATAATAATAACAATATTAGAAAAAGGTAGTCAATTTGGAATTACCAGCAATGCTGGAAGTACATGGTACAATATATGTTAAAGTGATTGATTAAAATGCTTCACCGGAAATTATAAAGACTAATGTGTTTGTTTATTTTTATTTTGGACACGTACCCGCTTCGTCAGGGATTTGATTATATACAAATATTGAGAGTTTTATCAAAATAAAATATAGCTTATATTATTCAGGGATGTAGCTTTCTATTAGTCGAAAAAATTTAGAATCGGTTCAGTAGTTCCAGAGATTACCCTCTACATATAAACAAACATAATTTAACTCTTTATATAATAGTGTAGATATAAATATCAGAGCAGTGACGTCGTGAAGCATACAGGTGCAGTAGATTGGTCGCCCCGCCGCGATATCTTCTCCATTCGGTGACGGGTGAGGAACGCTAGACATTATCTCACGCAAGCAGAGATGCGGCGGCCACACGTCTCTAGCTTTTCATTTGGGCAATTAACATTAGATTTTATATACCTTTTTACGTAAAACTTCCTCATTTATTGTAAAACAAAAAATAATTATAATAGAAATTATATTCGGTTTATGAGAGAAATAAATCTCAATACTGTAAAGGATGTAGATGAAGGGATCACTTGAATAAAAACCATCACTGATATAAATTTTGCTTAACACTGTATACGTCTGGCTCAGCATCGTGGCTAGAAATTCTTATGGGTGGGTTCGATTTCCGTTCGAGAATGCAAATGTTTAACTTTTGATAATGTATTAACTTTAAAAAATCAACAACAAAGCAACTCGTCACCGCTCTACATATTTTGTATTTTTTCTTTTATTGTTCATAATTCAGTTAACGTTTAGTGTCGATTATTATTAAACAAAGTATACTGAGAAAGAAAACATTTGGTTATTTTTAAAGGGAGCCTTTTGGGGCCTCAGTGTCTGTTATACTGAAACAAGCATTGCATTCTATGTTCTTTTTGGTGCTTGGTAGACAAATCATATTTAAAATTAAAAGAAAAATAAAAATAAATATATAACGATGTGAGAAAATATTCAAACGTTTCATCACTGTTTATTAAATAATATCGACGAATCGTTTCGACTTGACGGTCATTTTCAAGAGTACAATGTATTGTACTAAATGTAAAATTACAAATTATCCTTAAATAATTGGTAAGTTATGAGAAGGAATAGGGGGTGAAAATCATGAAACTATAGATTGTGTAAAATCAGAGGGGTGTTGCTTACAGTTAATTCTGTTTGGTTATTCATAATATAAAGTTTTGAGGTCATACCTTTTTTTGATTTCTAGATTTTCTAGAAGATTTAAATTTTTGCTTTTAGGTTCATGGGCGTAGCCGAAGGTGCCACCAAATTGTACCTGACCAAAAAAGGTACAACCGATCTTGCCACTGACCAAAAAGGGTCTTTGGAAAGGTACAACCGATTGTGTCACTAACACCTAATAGGTAGAAATTATTCAAATGGGAAAGGAAAATACTTTATTGATATTTTATGGCATTTATTTAATAGTAATTAATAAGGATAGAAGTTTAAATTAAAATCCTTTAAAATTTTGGATTTTAACAGATTAAATAATTTTTCGTATGTTTGTGATTGTTTATTTCTCAATAAACTATATATGTAAGGCACATAGTGACTATTTTCATATCCATAACCTGGTGGCAAGATTGGTTGTTTACTTTTAAAACCCCAATTTTGTAGCAGGCAGATCTTTATTTTTAGTGGCAACTTCGGTCCCACCAAGGTTTATGTGTAATTTTTTTAAATTGTCTTTATTAATTTCATGATCTTCACTAACACAGTGGTCTGAAATGCCTGTTCTCTCATTTTTTATTACATTAACGTGTTTATTTAACCTGATTTGAAAAGCTGGACCAATCTGCCCAATATAAAAAGCATCGCAATTTTTACACTTTATATGATACACCCCAATTCTTTTTATTTTATCAATATATTATTTATTGTTCACTAGTAGCCGCCCTAAATTATTTCTATTAACTGCTACCGGATCTAAATTTAATTTCTGTAACCGTGTTACTATTTTATTAGGGACTCTATTGACTAGATCCAGAACTAGAAAGGTCTCAGTGCATCGTAGAGTTAAGATTCGAGCTAAATGGTTAGGTTCAGACGTTTCTTCAGCAACTGCGGCTGACATTATCAGTTGGTCACTGTCAAGACTTCTTTAGCTCGAATCGAACTTTTATTATAAAAAAGCAAACTTTATAATACTTGCAGTATTTGATTACTTTTGTCATGAAACTACGTTGGATAAAAATATCTAATAATAACAATAAATAAAACCCCAAAATTTTACGTCTCGGGACTGTAGGCCATTTAGTCTTGTGGTTAGGATTGTTCTGTTAAATACAGTAGCCGGGAACAAAATAACGAATAAGTGTGTTAAAGGTTAATATTAATTTACCATAAAACTAGTAAATAATTACAATAAATGTACCTACATCTACGTGGTAATAAATATGTCTTGGCATTTTACAAATTCCGTGAAATAGAAAATCGATGCGATCATACTGCGACATATAGGTAATGACGTACTCTTTCGACAACGTCTCCAATCATAGTAGGACTGTGGGTTAGACGTGTAGGTTGGCCTACGTTCGCGTTCGTTGGCAAAAAAAACCCGACGACTTCTTTTATGACCAACTTGGACGCGTCCCGCCGCCTTTTCAGAAAACCATTACCAGGTTGCTATGTACTACATACACATAAACGGTTCTCATGACACTTCGTGTATGTAAATTTATTTTCTGGAAATTTTCCGACTTGCAAACTGTAAATGTTACGGAAAACATGGTCGGATATTGTAAATTGTAGTAACCATAAAACCTTGTAAAAGGACTAATAAAATAATTAATTGTATTAGCCAATCAGGATTTAGGCATGCATTTATAAAAATATTGTGATGGAATAAAGCAAATTGACTCGACAAAGATTTTTTTTAAGTAGAATTTCGTTCCTGGTTTGGTCAAGATTTACATCCGACCAAAACTGCAGAAAAAATCTGTGTTAATGTAATTTGTTATAGTATCTAGTTATGCTAGCATGCTAATGAGGTCTAATAAGATCGAATTCGCGAACCCATCTGGTAAATTCGATAAATTACTGACCAAAAACCTATACTGTTCTTATTAATTTGGTTTACGAGTCTTTCACATATATAAGCTGTGTCGTCGATTCAGTTGAATAACTAGATACCTTAACAAGACCTTCATCTAACATATGGAACACTTCAGTTAGCAGAAGATATTAGTAGATGGCGATTTACTGCCATAACTAGGTATTATATCAACTTACTACCTATGATGTACTGATGAGATCTAATAAGATCGAAATCGCCATCCACATCTGGTAGTTTCTATAAATTACTACTAAACTTAATATAATTTGTTATTATAGCCAGTGACATATTTAGTCTCATGGCAGTATTAAGATATTTGGTTAATTGTAATATACTTTTGTATTAGTTTGACATGCATCGTTCATGCGTATGAACTTATACTGTAACTGACTATTTGTACCTGTTTTTTCGACTTAAGGGGTTTTCTATTCCTAATGCATGTTATTTGTTTTTAAATGTTTTTAACGGTTAACTTAGCTTAGTAATCAATAAAACGTTTTAAAACGGTATTTTTTACGATTTAATTTGTCATCACAGCTTAATTTAGAATCAACATGTTCTCAATTGGTGAAAAAGGCGTAGGAATTAAAACAGGAATAACAGTTTTCAATGTTCAGCTGACAAGTGAACAAAATAACACGTTTAAGCAAAGAATATTAAAAATATCGAAATAAGAAATTTATATTCTCAAAAATTGTTTTGTACTGTTACGTAACATAACTATAGTATTGCAGTACATCTATAATTAACAAAATAAACACAAATTTAAAGATATTACACTAATATATACTCATTAAAGACAGCAACAAATCCAGTAAATATAAATAAATATAATTTTTGCTGAATTTTATTTGTCACATGATTTTTTATTTTTTGCATATTGGATTTTTCTCCTAGTTTTTTCTATAACCAACCATCAGGTCAGTAATGTCGAGGTCACTTTTTTTCTGTCCACTGGATTACTACATTTAAAATGTATATAGCTGTATCTAATGAAACGATAGTCAACGGTTCAGGATTAGTACTTTATATTGTTTTATGTTAAAATTTTTATATTTTGTGTCACCATATTATGTGGCTAAATACGTACTCACTTGCCCCATATTAAATTTCTGAATCACATGCGATTTCTCGAAAGAGTAAGACACATTAGTTGTTTAATGTATTGATATGTACTATAACTTATTTAGGATGTATTTTAGCTATTTAGAACGTACATAACCGAACCAGTAACAACAAACTATGTACTTTTCTAATGCAAATACACGAATACAAGAACATCTACGACCGGCCTGCATAGTCTGGTGGTTTAGATTATAGCTTAGCGTTTGGGAGGTCACCAGTTCGATTCCGGGTCTCTCTGCCCCGGTTCAAGTTTTTTTGGTTTCCTTAGATGACTTAGGCAAATGCGGGGGAAGTAATATTCCATAGATAATCTTTCACTTCTCTACTGTCTTCATTTTGTCCGTATCATCTGTCTCCTCCCAACAATCATTGACCCACTCCCACGATTCCTAAAAAGAGGCTGAAGAGGGTCTTCCGCTCTATCTTTCAGCTTTGCACTAGAGTGTACGTGGGAGGGACTGTCCGCTCACCAGTATTAGTAGCTGATGAGAATAAAACACCCAATTAAACATCTATCTAGCCAATACGACTCAGGAAGTACTGTAGTAGCAAGTATATCGAGGATTTACTGCAATGATGCAACAGAAAGTGTAAAATATCGTTTTTTAAGGTCAATAGGCATTCGTTTCCATAACGGAATGTTTATTTTGTTTACAGTATACGGCGGTCTAGCATAATTAATATGTTGGCGACATTATGCGGGCTTTCCGTTATCCGATTCTACTGCCTATGAATATTTTCACCTTAGAAACCAGATTACTCGACTTTTTTCGATATAGATCTTACATGAAGTTTCCAGTAAGTAATAGAACAATTATATGAATAAACAACAATAAAATAGAGAAGGTATTTTATTTTAAAAACTATTTTAGAAAGTACCTATTTTCCATTTTTAATTTCAAATGCATTTTTCAAAACAATTTCACATTGAGAATTTGAAATACGCAATCGTTTCATATTTTGAATAATATCTTCTATTTCAAATTAATTGTAACAACCATTTTGCACATCTTTAGTTAATTCACGTGTTTTGTATCAATAAACGCTTGAAAACATTATTGGGGTCATTAGATTCTAAACACGTGCATCTTCTTGACTCGGCGGATATTAATTTGCGATTTGGCTTCAGAGCCATCCGTCTGCACATATCTACAATGTTCAGTTACGAAGTGGTTCATGGCTAGTTTACGCATCAGAAAAGCTTCTTACATATGCAATCGTTCGTTAATTTCATCTTAATCCGCGAATGCTTTTATCCTTGAATTAATAGCCGCACCGTCTCCGCGATGTATTTGTCTGCATGTTTGCATCCGCGTGTGCGTGGTTGTTGAACGTAAAATTAAATGATGGTCTCCATCGCAGATTTTCCTGCTTTGATGTGGAAACGTTTCGACGATATGCGTATCATATCGACGTTTTAACGGACATGTGTTGTCGAACAAAAATAGATTGAGCTCTAAACGGTGAAAAGTGGATATTTAGTGAATTATACTGAATGATATAGTATGTAACAAAATAATGCTAATGAAAAGAACATAATGTAATTTAATCAGATACGAGTGAGCCCCGGCAAGGGCGAATACAGTGAATATTTATTAATCTTTTGTATAATTGCAGCACAGCACATGTCCCGATTTTATTTTTAAATATTATGCCAAACATCTCTATTTAATAGGGATATTAGGAGACATTGATCATAAATTAAACATTTAGATGTAGATTAGTTACGTACTCCTGTTGATTGTGATTAATCAATTTTATGGCCTACATAAAAAAACAAGGAAACTGCGTTGGCAAATTGTTGCAGATACACTGTATGACTTACCAACTCTTAATTAGAGGTACGGAGGTCCTACTCTGTAGGACGCGTTCGAAATGTGGGATCTGTAATCCTTAAAATTTAGACGAAAAAGGATTTTAATGCCTTTGTTTCTTTGAATATATTATATCTTCGTCTAAGAATCCATCGGAATCAACAGTGTAATTCAATGACGGTAGGGGTATTAGCCCTCGGAGTAGTTGTTTCTGTTGATTCCATATTTACATTTATACAGAAGAGAAGAGTTGAAAATCTCCTAGGTGCGAATATATATATAAAATATTAAATAATAACTATTAATCTCAAAACACGAAGCCAACAAAAGAAAATAATAATATCAAGCTCTGAAACTTGAATAGCTAACCCATGCAATAGATAATGTCGCAATAGCAGTATGACTACAGAAGTATTCGTCAAATTTTTGCTTTGGACACGTTTTTCCATACAAACGCCATATACACGCAACCACTTCTCGTAAGACGCACCACGAAAACCGCATAAAATTACTTATCGAAAAGGCAATTAATGTAATGTGCGATGTGCTTAGTTCTCTGTCTGACCATCATACGTTTCGAGAAATCAATTTTGCTACAACACTTCTTGGTCTCCCTTATAGATACATGCTGTATGATAACCGCATAAATTGCAGTATCATTTCTTCGATTGTGTGTTTCTTTTTGGTCTTTAAAATCGTATAATACGAGAGATGTCCTATTTTCTGCTTCGATTCTCTGCCGTTTCTTACGTAACAAATCTGGTACAAATAATTCCGTCGTAATAGCATTATAATTCAGTGTGTAAGTCATTTCGATTATTCGATTCGATATCGATACATACATAGATAAAATGGCTTTAAGTATTAGATGTTAAAAGAAGTACCTATATACCGTATACCACCCGGAAATAAAAGTCAACATCGATAATCCTTTTCATATAATCCGTGCCTGCTGTGCAAGTGCTAGTAGTACGAAGTAATATTTTATCTTTGAATTGCTAATGGATTTAGTAAAATGAACCACCTGCCGATCGCAGAGATGATCTCATCGGTGTGCTCTTTTCACTGCTAAGGCGATGCAAAAGCTTATGGGAAAGGCGTCAGTCGTGACACCTGCTAAAGGTGCAGCATACCATTTGATTTTAATTAAACTACAGATAAAAGAAGTTGAAGTTAGATTTATTCTAAATAATAGAGTCTACATGCAGTTGCTTGGTTGAAATTCATTATGAAGAAAAGATAACACTAATGTAAATTTCAACAGGTTTATTGATTACACTTAACAGTTGTTTCGTCAAATTTTGGCTTCATCAGATGTTTACATTGCACTTAAAATTATAGTAAACTTAAAACTTTTGAATGTTTCATTCCCACCAGCTACTAATGCTGATGGGCGGACAGTCCCTCTGACCTACGCTGTAGTGCAAAGCAGGAGGATAGGGCGTAAGGCCCTCTTACGTCTCTTTTCAGGAATCATGGGAGGGGGTGGATGGGTGGTGGTTAGGGAGAGAAAAACGACACTACTATTACTACCATAGCATTTGCAAATATGATTCAAGGAAACCACAGGGAACTTAGACCAGAATTTATGAAAGTATATAAAAGTTTACTAGAGGAAGCCGGAATCGAACCGGCGACCTCAAGAATATTAAGCTATGATCTAAACAACTAGCTCACTCCGCTATTTGAAGGGAGGGGGGCGTAGAGAACAAATTTAATAATAGGGATTGACTTAAATCTATTTGTTTGTTAACCAATAATTGGCTATTTTAAAATTTATTTAATTTCTATTATTTCTAAAAGTACTATATATATATAATTAAATTTGTAGTAGTAATATGAAAAGCGTATAATACACTGCAAATTTAATTATCTAAATGAACACTAAAACCCGAATACCTAAAGTTTCATCCGCAGTTAGACTCTTTGGTGTTTATTTAGTTAAGTTCCACAGTACTCCAATTGATTTTCTTATATTTCAGTTATCCACTGACCAACATGAAAAATATTTAAACAGTATGACGGGAATGTAGCCTCTTATTCTTGTAACTTCATTTCATTTCTGCAAATACATTACATTTAGAAAAATATTAGAAGGCAGTATGCAAAACGGGGGGGGGGGGGTCGAGATTTCGAATGTCGTGGGGCCTTTGCATAGTTAATGCGACACTGACTTCATAGGAAGCGTAGTGGCGATTCGGGGGTGTACACATTTCACAAGAGGACATACTAATGATGAAGGTCATAGATGGGATGTGATCATCTATCGAATTTTAATGCATTTGCTGCAAAATGATTTACTAGCTTTCCTTTATCTGACAACAATTACGATTGAGAGTTAAAGCTTACAAAACAAATAGCATACAACAACGGATAAAAACTTAATAAAAACAAATTGTATAACTCAACAATTGAATTAATTAAAAATTAAAATTATTTTAGTTTAACATACATAGGAAAATTAAGTAATAGTGTATCTTCAAGATTAAGAAAACAAAATATAAACGTAACATTTAAAACTACAAATAAATTAGGGAAACTAATTCAAATTAATAAAGATAAAACCGACAAATATAAACTATCAGGTGTGTACAAATTAAGTTGCGGTTCATGTGAAAAATGTTACATAGGCTAAACAGGCAGATCGTTTATTACTAGGACAAACAATAAACAGAAATCAAATTATGCAATCCATTTACTAGCCGAAAACCACAATTTCAAAATTTTACATGTGTTAGGAAAAAGCACAAAGTTAAATGTTCTAGAATCTTTAGAAATTAATAAAATAAAAAATTATAATCCGCACCTATTACTAAACGACCAGATAGATTTAAATAATTCACCATTATTAAACTTATTCAAAATAAAAAACCCCATCCCTTAAGTTAAGTTAGATTATAAATAGGATGTTTTGTGTATACTCAAGCACTACTATGTATTGCTTACTTGAAAAAGCTACAGTATAGCGAAACTATAGTAGTGAAAATAAAAAATTTTGTGAAAAGTTTAATTGTGTTTTACTCAATATGTATTCAAACATTCACCAAGTAACAGCCAACGCTATCAATTAACAGTGTAAAAAATACTGCCGATTGTGGACCATTACATTGATACTGGCATTACAAAAATTCGTGTTTTACTTTCGCAGCCGGAATCTACACTATAATTAAGATTCGGTCTAAACTCCCGATCCTCATTAAAAAAAAATTAAAATGTAATATTATTTTTATTCCATTTCAACTTTGGATATGGATATTGCTTGGCGCCACTATAGTGTGTGGGTATACTTATATACTTTCCAGACCATAATATTTTTTATGGTTAAATAGTGATGAGTAAAATTCAATGATGCAATGTTTCGTTTTAAAAGATGGTAAAGTTACAGTGACTTTTTGTAAAAACGCAATATAGAATGTCCGACCTTTTTTATTTCTGCTTTCTAAGGAATTAATATATTTCAAATTAATAATAAACGAAAACATTAATTTGTACATTTATGCGGAAGTCTTGTTCTTATTGGATCACGTTGTAGACTACACCGGTAACAGGAACGTAGTTTTTTTTTCTTTATCAAGGTGAACGAGTACAACAAGTACACAAACTTATTTGTCTTGTTTGTCTATTATAAATGTGTTTGGTGTAAAATGCTGTCATACTTGTACATGTAATGCGTATGTCATAAGTGTCAGATTCAGTGAACTTCATTATATTGTTGTTATTCCTTATTACAATTGTTATGTACAGATTTTACGGCAACATTAATTAACAATAAGCGGCAAATACTTTCGATCGGTTTTTGCTATTAAGGAAAAATGTTGATGTGTAATACTACTAGGAATTCACTTATTATTTTTGCTTTTTTATCATACCAAATAAAATGGAATAATTATTTTTCACATAATGTGGAATTGAATTAATTTAATATTTGTAAAAGTTGGTTGTTTTCGTACATCAAATACAGTATTAAAATAAATTTACAATAATTTAGGTACAACAATTTAAATGCATTATATCTATCTAGAAGGTAAATTAAGATATTAGTAAAAAATATTTTAGCTAATTATACTACCACTGGTTGAACCCTTCGGATAGGGTAGGGCGGGGTTAGTTGAGCAATTCTTCACTTCAGCGGATATAGCTCCTCAATGATAAGTCCAATGAGCTGTTATACAACCTGATGGATTAGTAATTTATCCCGTAGCAAAAGTGTCCATAGTAATTTATTGTTAATAAGTCAGATTTAAGAGCTACAGATGTTTATGTCCAGAAAGTCACAGATGCTCAACGTACCCCATAGGTGAGGTAAGTTGAGCACAGGGGTATGAGGCAAGTTGAGCACTAAGAATGTCTAGCTAAACCATGAGTTCAATGTTTACTAGAGATGAAATAAAATATCTGTTTGACAATCAGCACTTTATTTATAGCCTAGTAGTGACATTAAATGATGTTTCCCTACCAATGCTGGTGGGTTCTGGTTTTTGTATGAATAGCTCCGGATTTCGTTTTAAAAACATCGTAAGCCATTCTTTTCCGGCCATCTTATTTGTAGTCCAACTGGGTGGAATTTTAATGCCAAATTTAGCACCACACTCGTAGGCAAGGCGACGGACGTCTTTTGGAGAATATCCATAGAAGATTGATGCCATTTGTAGCAAGTATTTTTTCAAAGACTCCTCCTGTGTGGGAGAAAATACATGCCTCGGTGTTGCATAGTCCATGGATGAATCACCACCTTCATTTAATTTCTTCAAAAATCTTGTCAAAGTCGTCCGTTTGATATCGAACACTTTTTCCCTCATCGTTGACAGCCTTTGGAGCATTTTTCAGTAGTGTAACAACATTTTGTAGTCTTCCACTTGTTAAGTCCGCATACCAAAAAAAAAAAATCATTCATTAGATTAGTTGTTTGAGTCGTGGGGTAAGTTGAGCAACTGTAGCTCAACTAACCCCAACCTGAAATTTTTAAACAAAAGTGTGGTTATAAAAAAAACATAAGAATTATACCCAGAACCTCTCTACATATCAAAATTACAATAATTTTATGGAAGATTAACACTTACCTGATTGAAAACAGATAACATTCGACTAATACAGACGAAAACTTGCGATAAACGATTTTTTTACTGTTTGGTCACAAAATAAACAAAATACACGGGCACTAGTGATCGTGTGGTGATTACATCCCCCGCGACGCCTTCTTTCCGCCATACGATGCCCCTAGCCCCTAGCCCCGCTCTACCCTACTTATACATTTTAATGCTGTCGAGATTCGGCTGGTGGGCTTTTAACCACAGCCGCCACTGTCAAAACATATTATGTTACAATATCGTGGATATCGAAATTAGGCGTCTTAGTCAGTTCCGTCCTTTAATTAGACGTTTAAATGGTCAGCTATTGTAGAATATTGTATTTTAGGACGATAGTACCATAGATATTAATACATTTTTATATAGTGACTAACTGAACCCGTCCCATGGTGAATAGTACGTATATTTTAACAATAGCGTTCCCTTATACCCTAACCTAATAATACCGTCAGCGGACATTTAGCCACAGCTACCACCACATCCAATCTATGATCCTACAATGCGACGACCGAACACTGAAATTTAAATAGGTACGCGCAAAAATAAAAAAATTGGTGATTCCAATTAAACGACATCATCCTGGATATCAAAAAGTAGTCATTGGTTAATTCAATCCTTTATTTAGACGTTTTAATAGTCAGGTACTTTTTATTACTTATTTATTTTGTATCATGAGAGGAGATAGCTTCTCAAGAATAACCTTACAGACCTACCCATATGCCAACACTATAGAGATGTAGAATGTTATGTTCAGTGATATATGATTTTTTAATTTATTATGTAATATTTAAAAGCTTACTTAGAATGATTTTACCAATGTTCTATCTAAGGTAGACATAAGAAATTGTATTTGTGCCAAGGAAAGCAGAATATTTTTTTGTTACAGGTCAGCCCTTCAAACATTGCACAAAGCCAGTTCGAAGGCACGTGAAGAGAACTATTTCCAAGGGGGTTTATCCCACGAGTGGGTCGATTATTATGAGGGAAAGATTCAATCTGACAGGTCGTGTCTCAACGAGTGGCATGCTATGGACGATCTGGAGTCACGCCGACCTCCGTCTCCCGATTCTGTACGCACTAAACCTCACGAGAGAGATGAAACTGAAATGGTGATTCGATCTACCTTGAAAGAGATCATGATGAGTGTCGATTTGGACGAAGTAACCAGCAAGTATATCCGAGGTCGTCTCGAAGAAGAGCTGGACATGGATCTGGGCGAATACAAATCCTTTATCGACCAAGAAATGTTGACAATCTTGGGACAGATGGACGCACCTACTGAAATTTTTGATCACGTTTATTTAGGATCGGAATGGAACGCTTCAAATTATGAGGAGTTAAAAAAGAATGGGTAAGTATATTATATACCTATATCTACGACTGCTATAAATAGTTAGTTTTGATTATGTTTAATGTTAATGGATGTCTTATTTTTTTCTTTCCAGTGTGCGGCACATTTTGAATGTTACCCGAGAGATAGACAATTTCTTTCCTGGAACTTTTGATTATTTGAATGTAAGAGTGTATGACGATGAAAAAACCGATTTACTTAAGTTTTGGGACAACACATACAAATACATCACTAAGGCTAGAGAAGAGGGGTCGAAAGTTCTAGTCCACTGCAAGATGGGTGTGAGTAGATCGGCTTCCGTTGTAATAGCGTATGCAATGAAAGCTTACAACTGGGATTTCAAGACTGCGATGCAGCATGTGAAAGAGAAGAGGAGCTGTATTAAACCCAATACTAACTTTGTCGCTCAATTAGAAACATACCAAGGTATTTTAGATGCAATGAAAAACAAAGAAAAACTTCAGCGATCGAAATCGGAAACTAACTTGTCGACAAACGGCGAAAAAATCGAGAAAACATTGCCCGGAAGTCGGCCAACGCCACTAATTCAAGCATTGAAACAGTGCAGTGATGTGGAGCTGCGACTTTCGGGTGAAGAACTGAGAAATACTGGAGCGCGACCGAAATCGTGGTCTCCTGATCCAATACAAACAACCGAAATTAGCAACAATTCTGTGACGTCGCATAGGTCATTGGACAGCTTAAACAAAGACGGTGTTTCAGAAGAAAACTTACAAAAGTTAAAGTGCGAGAAAAGTATAAAAAACGTTTTGTTACCCTGTGATAACGGCGAGTCGTACAGCGTCTCGCCGAATCAAATAAGACACATACCGAGCGAGAATCAGGATCCAATCGCATCATCAATCGGCGAAATCACGACGAGTGCCGTGGTTAGTGCGTCTGTTAAGCAAATGGTGAACGAATTCGAATCACAGAAATCGGTCGAGTGTCGTAAAAAGCTAGTCCTTAACGTAACAAAAACTAACGAAACTAACACATCTAAATCCCCTTCTCCTGATGTATGTGACGCGAACAGTAGTTCCTCAGAATTGCAACAGCAGTTACCACCAGATCTCGACAAAAACGAGACGTGGGACCCAGGCGAGACAAGTCACAATAATAATGATAATACCAACCTCTCTTTACTCAAAAGTACAACAATTGATAACTGCTGTGATGATACATCTAGTGTAAGCGCGAACGGTGACGAACAAACAATGTGGACATCGTCCACAGTATTACAGACACAAAATTCGGAGTGCAGTGTTGGAACGTTGGTGTTCGCAAATACTTCAAAAGTTCCTGAAACTACTATTATTATGCCGGATAACGAGAATGACATTACTGTTCGAACGGAAAATATTCCTTTGAGAAAAGGCAGCGACCCTTTTTCTAATCAGCTGGATAAGGTGTTCGATAGAGAAGAGAGAAAACAACAACGTGTCTCTGTTATCCCAACATTTCCCGTGAAATTTCCTGAAGAAACATTAGAAGACGCTGCAGCTCATAGAGAATGCCCATCGCGTCAAAGTTCGTGGAGTTCCTACGATAGTGCTGTCGTTCTTGGATATCAAGGGGAATCTCGAGGTCTTCCTTCAAGACATAGCTCGTGGGGATCAGGTGATACAAGAACTCTTCCTTCTCGTAATAGTTCCTGGGGGTCGTACGATATGAGACCGACCGGCAAAAGCTACGCGACGAATAACACTGGCGACAAAGACGACAAAAACTTAACTTCAAGTGGTTCAGATATATTTAGAAGCAGCTCGAGTGGCATGTTCCCTTATGATAAAGAAGATATTCCCTGGTACCCGGGAACCGTAAAAAGAACAAAACAAAGAATCGAAGAGAATAATAAAAAAACAGAAGATATAAAGCGAGAAGGGAACGATGTATTTTTTATGGACGATGGGTTGACAAGCAGTGATGTATCGTTAGCAGATTCGCATATAAAATCAAATTCTTCGGAAACTCTCGCTACAGAATCCGCCATCGAAAATGAATCTGGTGTGGTTGAAGCGGTAAATACATGTCTCATTCAAAACAAAGCAGAAAATGATCTCCGTAACGCCAATCAAAACGTTTTGTCCCCCAGTGCCATATCGCCGAAACTTGAAATAGTCAATAGTAAACGAAACCAGTTTAGCAGCGGATCTTCGAGATTATCTGTAAGCGCTCCAGAAAGTTCGGCAATGGAAATGGTAGTTCCTCAAGAATGCTCTCTATCACGATCAACATCTAATGTGTCTTCAACCAGTTATGAATCAAAGTCAAATGTGGTTAATACCGCTCAATGTTCTTCAGTCAAAAAACATAAGATCTACCTCGAAAGTTTATCTAGTAAAGATATCAAGTCGCAGAAAAAAGACGACGCGGCTTTTGAAAATGCTACAAACAATCCCAGTAAATCAGGAATCGTGAGAAGCTTGAAAAAGGAATTCGAATCAAAAACTACTTTGAACATAGATGACTTGAAGTCTAATAACACCAGCAGTGCACCAACGTCGCCGGTCAGTGTCCACGTGGAAATCGATCGAATTGACAACGAAGGCTCTAATCCTGGCGGTGAAGATTTAAGCTTAAAAAAATTAATTGGAAAATTCGAATTGACATCTCGAGAAAATTCTCAAGTAAATTTGCGTGCAAAACAACAAAACAAACAGCAGCATGGGAAAAGTGGTGGCCGTTATTCCTGTATCGAAGTATCTGCCGATAAACCACTTCATAACCCTATCATTTCCTGCTACGGTGATAAATGTAGAACGACTGGCGAATTCAAAAGACCTCCGATTGCACCTGTTGTTAGGAATCCAACTCCAAACGTTGTCATGGCCACCGTTATTGCAAAAGCAGCAAAGAAGCAACAGCAGTTTGGAAAGAGTCATCCTTTGGCGAGGTTGCACATCAAACCGAGGCACTCAAATCCCGTGTATAATACAATGTAGTAGTTTTTAGGAATGCGACCCGCATAATCGGCTCAAAACTTTATACTGTCGGACTCTGTGATGATGACCTTTATTAGAAATAACAACATAAGAACTGAAGAGTGTACTTACTTTTCATTTTGGCGGTAGCGGTGCGGAATCGTGGTATGTCGTGGACCATCGACTGACGATCTATTTGTAATTATTGCCAAATTGTAATATTTCTCAAGGTTATATCGAGTATATACTATTTTGTTTCCAAAGACATATTTGTTGCAATTATATTTTATTTTTGTTATTTACTTGAATTTACGATGTTTTAATTTATAAGCCTCGATTTGTAACCTTTTAAATTTATTTAATTACTTACATGAGACTGTCAGAAACGGACAGGATTAGTATAACATACCATGTATGAGTTTAATATATATTCTCACCTTATAAGGTACTTTTTATAAAAATAAAACGCTTAAAAAGTGGATTTTCTTTTCGAATTCTAATTTTTAAATATATAATATTACTGTTGAAACAAATTTAGGCTACGTATTTTTCTTTTTCGGAAGTAGCAGGTAAAAAAGGTACTTAAATATAATAACAATAATTCACCAATGCCACAAAAGTAATTTACATCTGTTCCAATGTGTAATGTCACTAAGTATGTTTTATAAATGCAACTTCCAGTTTCATCTGGCTCAAAAAGGCTAAAACAGGGGAAGTAACTCTCGACCCAAGGTATAATATCATATATATTAATAAAACAGCAATTTGGTTAATTTACATATAATTTGTATATCACTTAACACGTGTTTCGCGCGCACTGCGGCTTCTTCAGAATTTTTACATGAAACTTAATCTACCTTACAAGATTTGTTGTTAAATACTATTGGGATGGGTGGGGATAGGGAAGAGGTTCAGCAATGGTGAGGTACTTAATTCTATTTGTTCATTTATTAAATTATCACTATTTTTATGTTTATTTATTTCTAGTATTTCTAGAAATGACAATTTAAAACTATTATTGTATATGGTATGCAAAATTTCAAAATTATCACTAAAAACATGGTCGTGGTCTATTAAATGCTTTGCGTAATTTGAGTCTGTTTTTTTGTGAAGGTAGGATTTTTTATGTTCATTTATTCTAATATTGAAATTTCGGGAAGTTTTTCCTATATAGCAATTGTTACATGAGCTGCATGAAATTTTATAAACACCGGATTTGTTTTTATTATCAATTTTGTCTTTGTTATTCTTGAGTGATTTGCTTAAAGTGTTATTAGTTTTAAAAGCTACCTTATAGTTAAGACTTTTTAGTAAGGATGAAATACATTTGGTTTGTTTACCTAAATATGTCAACAGTCTGTATTTTGGTTTCTCGATTTTAAGGGGGTATTTTAATTTTATTGCTTTCTTGTGTAGTATTTTGTTTAACATACTGTCTATAGCACCTAATTAAAAGTATTTAACAACAAACCTTGTAAGATAGATTAAGTTTTATGTAAAACTTCTGAAGAAGCCGCAGTGCGCGCGAAACACGTGTTAAGTGAGATACTATTACATGGAAATTGATCAAATTGGTGTTTAATATTCATAATGAATTTCTATGATGTAAATGTAGATTAAATTATATATAATATCATGTGTTACGCTAAATAGCCTAAGCAGGGGTGGCGACGGTAGAGGATGCGCATCTGCGTATGGGTACCTACCAAAATATACCATGGTTACCATTTTCATTGCCTACTCTTGATTACGTTATTGGCAAACCCCTACTTAGCAAGTTACTTCTCTTGTTTTGTTTTGTTTATAGTCAACTTCATCTGACATTCGTTTATTTTTCGACTTGGACGTTTAAAATTTCTAATTTATTATGAAACATAACTGCGATTGTCTTTTTTGTTAGATATTTATGTAGATTAAGAGTATGCTCGATATAACCAGCATGAAATTGAAAACTGCTCACTTTTTTGGTAGATTTGCTAAAGTAAAAATCAAAAGTAAATTATACTGTCAAAGTTACAGGACGATTAAATAAGTAACTTCAGCAAAAGCTCCCGCTGCTTAATTTTTGCTCTTATTTTTCTTCCAAGGAGACGAGCGCTTGAATTAGTGGGCTGTAAGAAATCTAGTCTAGAATGAATTAATTTACGAATGGAGTACTTGATTTTGCAACAAAAAGAAAAAAAAATCATGACAAACGACGGAAGATCTGGGCGAATCCTTTTCTCTTCTTCTGCCCGTAGAGATCTTCGATTTTTAAGGAGTTTGAAAGTACAAGGTGGATAAGTGTTCACAAAGCAGTTTTACTGAAATTTGGAAAAAAGCCTTCATGTTTTGTTTGCTTTCCAAAGTTGTAAGCGGTAAGTAGTATAATAGATGCAGTTCAAGAACAATTTTTTTTTGTCGCTTCAGCTTGAGCAATGTTACTGTAAAAACAAGGAATGTAACAAGAACTTTCTCCTTTTTACATTGAAGGGTAAATAATTTGTTTAACGTTGGTTTCGAAGAAGTTTCCGAAATTCTTAAGCAGTCTCTTCAATAGTATTAGCAATAAAACACAAAGTTTTAGGTTACAAAATATTTATTTTAGATCACAATGAATCTTCTTCAGGTGAATTATAATAAACTAAAACTAAATAGTGCTACCTTATATACTAAATTATAACTACGTGCAGGAGAGGGGATTTATAAATTAATGTTAAGTAGAGGAGAATTGCAAAACTATTTGGTCGTTTAAGGCACACGCTTTTTCACATAATTTGTTGATTTCCATTTTACCATAAAAAACAAGTCCTAAAATCAGGTGTTTACCTTCTTATCTGTGGTGTTGCGATAAAGTGTACGTGGGACCAACAGGAAGATCTTTTAAAGAAAGGATCAAAGAACATGTATCTACTTTAAAAAAAAAAATTGAAAATCAATCTACGCCGAACATCTTCATGAGTTCAAGCATAACTTTAACGAAAATTTCAAAATTCTTCATTTAGAAAATAAAAGCTTACAATTGAGATTTTAAGAAAAAAAGTCTCTACTTAAAATTTAATTTATAAATCCCCTCTCCTGAACGTAGTTATAATTTAGTATATAAGGTAGCACTGTTTAGTTTTAGTTTATTATACTTCACCTGAAGAAAACTTTGTTAAGTTGAAATGGTCAATGTTATCTAAAATAAATATTTTGTAACCTAAAACTTTGTATTATTGTTAATACTGTTAATATGGAGTTACAGGAGCTAAAAGTCTCGTTTATTCAAGTCTCTTTAATAATATATTTTTGATAAGAACTACCAGACATATAAAGTCTTATTACCACAATACATAATTTGATATGAATGTACCTTATCTTAAGAAATAGATTTTATTTTCTATATTAAACCATTAGAAAGGGACAAACAGGTTTGAAAATATTTTTGTATGAAGCTTCTTTACTTCAATTTCAGTCAAGACTATGGTATAAAGATAATTTGATTTCCACATTGTACTTCTGCTCCACACCCGTTACTGTTATAACTATTATTATTAATTATTATAATTATAATTACGTTCGTGTATAGTATAAATATTATTATTAATTATATATGAATGTGTGATAGAATTTTTTGTACTTTAGTTTGTAATATAATATTGAAGAGAAAACTGTACTGCTTAAAAACTTTTATGCATAGACATGGATGAAATAAATGCTATAATTTATTTAGCAGAGAAGTCTATTTGAAATATTTTTGATCCCGCTGAGAAAGCTATACGAGGCAGTAAAGCGATTTCGTTTGCCTTAGTTACATATTCTTTAGCCTTATCCTTGTTAAATTTTGATTGACCTACGTCGATAGAGTAAACTCCTTTTGGTAAATTCTTGATATTTGCAGCAGACTAAAATTAGAAATGATACAAGTAAACTTAAACTCGACTATCAGCAACATTAAGTACATATTTTTGAAATCTTTTTTCCTTGATGCCTTTTGTGGTTGTTACGAAAACAGTAAGTTATTGAAATCATAAAAAGAAACCAGTATTTTTCAAAATATTAAATTATCAAAACAGGTACTTAATTGAATTTTCGATTTATATTTTAGTGGTAAAGGTCAAAAATGAGCAGAATTTATTGAAACGGTCACTTCAAGTAACTGTACTTTATGTTACGTTACTTAAATGTTTTCTAAGTGCATATATAATTGCAAAAACTTACAAAAGAAGTTGTCTTGTCCACAAGTCTTAATATATTACTTTGACACCCACCGCAGATCAAATAGTCCTTCCCTATAAATCTTCCACAATACAACTGCAATAAAATAAATGGTAAGTATGTTGTTTAATAAATAGCAGGATGTCTTAATGCATACTAGAAATGAAATTTACACTACGAACTGAAAGGAAATTAATTTTTTTTTAAACCATCCCCAAATTTCAAATGAAAGTGAAATAAGTTTTTACAATAAAATAAATGTAATTAAACTATGGAACGTAGGAATAAAAACAAAAAAGTTGATTTTTTTTGATAATTTTGTATAAAATAGTATTAATATTCAAGGAAAAATAAAAAATTATTTTTTAGCTCACAATGATAACAATCTGATTGCATTTCGTGTATAAATACATGAACAATATGTTTTCTTGCAAACAAGTCAAAAATTTAACGTTAAGTAAGAATAGTTTTTCCGAATTTTTCTACTTTTACTTTTTGGTCTATACGCTGTTAAAATAGTAATGCAGTAGAACAAGAAGATAATTTTAAACTTTTCCAGAATGTATTGAATTTATTTTATTTTCATAATGTTTATTAATTCTAAAGCGTAAATATAAAAAAAAAATAGGACAAAATATATTGGTACCTTTGTATTATAAATGTCCGGTTCCAATGTTGTAATGAGATTTCCTGAGCCATAATCCCAAAGTTGAAGTGCATTTTCAGCTTGCCAAGCACAAGTTAATATCTGAAAAATTTATTGAATGTTAAAATTATTTAATGAGTTTTGGTAGGTCGAATTTGGACATTAAAACATATTAATTAATTAATTTACAATGGAGTCGTTTTGATTGTGAAACATACATATCAGATTCACATTGAAAGTGTTTTTCGTTCTTGAAATATATTTTTTTCAGTTGTATATTTAGTCAAATTAAAGGTTTGATAGTTTCGACTTTTAGTCGGTGAAAATCACACACTTTATTTACTATTCGTAACATATGTTTCGTCAAACTTTGGCTTCCTCAGATGTGAGTACTTACTACTAAATTAACATTAACTTTTTGTGTTTCATTCCTACCAGCTACTCGTGCTGGTGGGCGGGCAGTCCCTCTGGCCTACACTGTAGTGCAAAGCCGGAGGGTAGGGCGTAAGGTCCTCTTCAGCCTCCTTGCAGGAATCGTGGGAATGAGTGGGTAGTGTGGTTAGGGAGAGAAAGATGAGACGGACGAAATGAAGACAGAAGAGAAGTGAAAGATTATTTGTGGAATATTACTGTCCCAGCATTTGCCTAAGTGATCCAAGAAAACCACAGAAAACTTAAAAATAAGCATTGCAATCTGGGTGATTAAATATGAACATAATAAGGGTGGTGGTAGTATTTAAAATAAATTCAAAAGTGGGGAGTTGTTGCCTTCGGTTTAGAAATTAATAAATATAAAAAATTAAGAACCCTGCTCAACGACTAGACCGAAGGCAACAACTCCCCACTTTTGAATTTATTGTGAATATTACCACCACCCTTATTGTGTTCATATTTAATCACCCAGGTTGCAATGTTTATTTAGTAGTAAGTACTCACATCTGAGGAAACCAAAGTTTGGCGAAACATATGTTACGAATGGTAAATAAAGTGTATGAAAATATTTAGTTTTGTTTTTCTAATCAAATTAAAGGGTCATCCAATCGAGCTATTTGAAAGGCAATGGTTTTCTTTATAGAATGTGTGTGGGCAGGTTATGAAGCCCAGAAAAATAGTTATCAAGACGATTTGCTTTCTTTATGTGAAACTGTTAAATAAAATTTCAAGATTATCCTATTCTATACAAAAGTTACTTATTTTTTTATGATTCTCACACAAAATTAAGCCATTGGTAACCGTTAGGGGAGGGGGAGCCTCTTACATCCCACAATTTTGCCACTAATTGACTGGATCAAATTGTTTAAAACTAATGGAAGGTCACTACGACTTCTATAAACTTACAGTTTTTCCAGCAGGATCGATATCTAGCCCTTCACCCCCCATATGTAAACCTGATAAATGACGCAGAGCGAATGGCTGACGAAGATCCCAAAAAAGTACAACATCATCCCAACCTCCAGTGATTAATTCATAATTTGATTGAGGATTGAAACACGCAGCGAAAACTCTCGAAGTGTGACCATCCAAAATTGAATTATTGTCGCTTTAACGAACGAAATTAATTAGAGTATTAACAAAAATCAGATAAATCATCGATCCATTTCACAAATACCTATCCGCAGGCCCGTAACTAAAAATTTAATTGGGGCGCTGGACAACATATAACAAGAATAATATTTAATTTGTTTATTTACCGCTTGAATATTTATTAAATATCATGTTGAACGTCAATAAGTATTCAAAATAATTAATTAATTACAGTATCTAACGGTTTAAGAAGTTAACGATAATACTAATTAAATGTGTTCACTAATTGTACTAGACACATCTGCAAAATTTTATTTGATGAAATTGTTAAATATTAAAAAAAAAACTATTAAAAATATACTTTTTTGTATTTTGAAGAGTGCATAATTATTGACGGTTTTAAGAAATGGTGAAACTTTTTTATTTATAAAGAATAAAAACACTTGTATATGATTTTCACAAATTATTTATTTGGCAACATGTTTCGCTAAAATAAAGGCTTCTTCAGGTAGTTGAGTGTTTACTACTCTGGATTTTCATTAAGTAAAGGTCGAAACAATTCAATATTTTTTATTTTTCGTCTGATTTTTAATATTTATCGTCTCTTCGGTTTCATTACTAATTTTTAATAGCTTTATTAAATTAAATTTTGCGGTGTGTCTCATACAATTAATTATTTAATATTTTTTATGCAAAATTATTATTTTAACAGTTAACCAAATAATATTTTTTTACTTCAAGCGTTTTGTACTTTTATCGGTAGAGTATTCATGAGCAAATTGTTTGTTGTGGGTATGGTATATGTACGGTGTGTTCTTAACCAGTTTAAAAGCAAGATAATTTATTATTTTTTAATTTTGAATGAGCTGAAATAATTTTAAGTTTTGAGCAAATGGAACGAAAATAAAAAATCAAAACAGACTCATTCCTGTTTACACACAAAAACTTTAAAGAAATGCCCACCAAAGAAATGGGCAATACATGTGTCCGTTCGTTAATGTTTTTATGTGGTGAATAGGGGTGTCTTTTGATTTTATTTTATTTAGTCATTAGTCTCCATTTTTCTACTTAGAAAGAAACTAAGTTTAACATAATTCGTTTTTATGAAGTGTTAAAAAGTTTTTTCATACTTTGAATTATTTAAACAGAAATAATCCTTATAATAATTAAAATGATATTTTTATAAAGATGGTTATGATTCCTAAATATCGTTATTCCAGATAAAAAATACCTTCCACTTAAAATTCTTTCTTGCACCTTTGATTCTTCATCATAATAATACATTTTTCCATTGTCCCCACAAGTTATAAATTTGGGCAGTCGTGGATGGTAGGTAATATTATATGTTTGCCTTTTCTCTCTGATTGTGTATATACATTGTTTGAAACTATAATTCCAACATTTCACCAGTCCATTTGCATCTAAATGTAAGTACTAATTGTAAGTATTCTTAGATAACTAAATATAAAAAACGTTATATGTTGCTGTATGCTAACATATTCAATAGAACGTAACGAAACAATTAAAAAAAGTTGTTATTGATAAATTTTAGGTAATCATGAAGTCGACAATTTTTACGCATCGAACAGGCAAATCGTAAATCCTTTTCTGCTAAACAATATGAAAATTTAATTCTAAACTATTAATAAAACACCAATTTGGTTAATTTTCAAGTAATTGTATAATCACTTAACACGTGTTTCGCGCGCACTGCGGCTTCTTCAGAAGTTTTACATGAAACTTAATCTATCTTACAAGGTTTGTTGTTAAATACTATTAATTGTGTGCTATAGACAGTATGTTAAACAAAATACTACACAAGAAAGCAATAAAATTAATTATTATTTATTAGAGATCGGAAGAAATTTTAATAACTCAGATGTTCTTAATAATGTAAAAATTCTACATGTAGCTAACAAAAGTAAAATTAAATTGTTTGGAAATATTAAAAATTAAAAAGAGTCTTTATCGCGATGGTGATGCTCTTCTTAACGAACAACTAGACTTCTTTGTTCGATATTGGAAATCCCAGCAATAATAATTAAATATAAATACAGAATCAACAGAAACAACTACTCCCAGGACTAAATGCTAAATGCCCCTACCGGTCGTGGGATATGGCTTTCCGTACGCTGTGCTTACTGTGGGATCTGTGATCCTTGAAATTTAGTCGAAAATGGTTTTTAATGTCTTCTTTTTTAAATAATAATTACACCAAGATTTATCCGAAACGTTTTGTTATTCGATTAAGTTTACGTTTATAACTCCTATTGTTGGCATAACAGCCGAAATCATCGAGTAAATAAACTCAAATTTATGGAATCACCGATTGTCTTTATTGGTTTAATTATTTAAATAAGAGTTTCGCTTCAAAATACTTGTAAAATAATTAATAGATATTAGGTGTAATATTGTATTGATAACTTACATGTTGCAGTAACGCAGTTGATAATAGGATAATTTTTATTGACCGGTCTATGTTTTATACAAGTGACTGGTGCTGAATTTTCGTCAATTTCATCATCAGTAAGCGTTGCAGTACATTTGGAATTTGCTGTTGAAAATACGCGTATTTTGCCATCGGTAAAACCGGCACACAAATAATCAAACTCTTCAGTATATTTCACGCAATAAGCCTCCTTTGTTGTTGTTCTAGTAAGGGTAATAAACGGGCAAATTCAGCTGTACAGTAATTTTAATCAAAAATGAACAGTTCGATACATAACGCAATACCTTATTCAGCTTTAAAAATTTTTGAAACTGATGTTTGCTATTAATTATTAATTATTATTTTATATTAATATGTAAAAGGAATCGAATGTATTGGGATCATATCTATTTTGTGTTATTTTATTATTGAAAGAAATGATTTACATCGATAGTTCGAAAAGAATTTGTTTGATTAAATTGAAATGAAAATAAAATTGGAACAATTTTAATCTTAATTTTTATCAAGAAAGTTATGCTAGAAATATGGAGGATAAGTATAATAATTATATTTTCAGCATTAATATTTTATCTCCAACATTATTTTTTACCAGAATACTTGCAGAGTTCAAAGTAGAAAATAAGAGACTGCGGTAAAAGAATAATTAAATAAAGACTCACCTAAATTGCCACTAACTAAATTTAATGTGAGCGGACACCTGTTTCGCCCACTTCACACGTGGGCATTATCAGTTTCTCGTTGATAATGCCCACGTGTGAACTGGGCGAAACACGTGTCCGCTCATATTAAATTTAGTTAGTGGCGATTAGGGTGAGTCTTTCTTTATTTAATTACTTACAGAGTTAACTGCAATATATCTTTGTTATATTATATACAATTTAAATAATTATAGTAAAATTTGCGTACATAGAGGAAAGTACTTTGACCTGACCGGCAAGTTCCAAGTCTTCTGTAGCTTGTAGATTTCGTAACTGACCCTGAATGTCATTAGGGTCTTTATTTCTAACAAATGTGCTTGTTACGGAAAAATGTTGGGTTTGCTGAAATGGCAATTTAGCTGTAGGTCCTGCTTGAAGTTTCCTTTTTGGCTCCAAATCCCAGTCATCCATTTTGTCTATTTTTCGAATTTTTATATATTTGCAGTAGTTTAATCAGTTGTTGTAGTCATTTTTTAAAATTTTAAAGGTTTTTTTTACATTATATATAATTTTGTTATTATTTCTACTTAAAATTTTGAATTTTATCGAAATTCAATGCTGCCAAACATGACAGACAAATTTCATTTGTCACCAACATATGTTAACTGCTAACTGGAAGTTATGAAATAAAACAAAAATATATTGCCCATTATTTTGAGACTATAAGGTTCTCAATAAATTTTGTTAATTAAACTTTAATAATAAAAAAACATTAGTATTTGTTTTATTCTGTTACGACAGGTGTGGATGATAATAACTCCTTTTTATAGAATAAAAATTATTGGCTAATATAAAGCAACGAGAGTCTAATGCAGCATACCATTTTCTCAAAATTGTGGGTGTTTTTGTTTTAAAATTAGAAGTAAATGTCAGAGTTATAATATTTTTAGCTAGGAATTTTTAATGCGTCGATTGTCAACTCCTGTTTTATAGTAGTCTGTCATATATTGTTTTGATGTTTTTGGAACTAAACCCGTCCGTTGATGGTGAACAAACAAAAATATTTGATAAAAGTTTTCGATGCAGAATCGTAATTCTAGTTTATAAAGGGTAAGTGTCCTTTTAATGTTTACTTCGAGTGAATTTGTTTAGAGATATTTTATCAATTTTTGTTTGCTATAAATTTACCATTAACATAAAGTTGTGTCATATGTTTTCATTACATAACCTGAAATTAATAATTAACCTATTTTGTTAAAAAATAATATTTTTTTAGATAAAAATTGTAAAACAATGAAACGTGGAAAGCCCGTTCAGCAGATTTATAGACCAGGAAGTGGTCCTTTACGTAGGACTGGTCAAATTTTAGAAGAATCGGAATCGGATACTAATGTCATTATTAATGCTAGAAATAACGCTGTAAAATCTCCAGTTAATCGTTCTAAATTAAAAAGTGAAAACAATTCACCTAGGGATCATAATTTGGATCTAGTATCTGAGAAGCTAGGTGATATGGATATAAATGATAACTCAAGTAACAAACGCAAATCAAAGAAACCTGATCAGAGCTTTTATGTTCCTAAACCTTTAGTTCAAGCTCGGGATGGAAGTGTTAATAAATCTATGGAAAACTTGGCATATTCTAATGTAGATCAATATACTCCAGAGAGTAGAGAAATGGGTGGTAATGTTGGTAGCAACTTGGCATATTCAAATGGGATTGTTGAGGGTTCAAGATCAAAACGGTTTCCTAATAGAAGAAGATTAAGTATATCTTCAGACACTCAAGATAGAAATTGGCGAGCTCCTTCACCATCAAAAAAAGATTTTGATTATCGTCGGGATAACAGAGATTTCAGAAGAGGTTCTGAACCTCGGAATGTAACATCACGCAATTGGGATCGGGGTGCACGTGATTCACGAAGTGTGGATCCTGCTTACAAGGGTTATCAATCAAACGAAAAAGTCCGTGCCAAACCTCCCAGTGGTAGAAGACCAAGTGGTGTGAGCTTAGATTTGGCAAAATTAGATTCATTACCACCAAGACTTCAGAAGAAATTTTTGGAAGAAAATAAACTATTGGGTTCCTACATTGGTACACAATCTGAAGGGACGTGGGATGGTAATAGTCTCACATTTCAAGGTTCCCATAGGTCAAATATACCCCAAACTGGTTGTGTACCAGATAGAAATTATTCATTGCCTAGCCATGCACATTTATCTGTGCAACAACAAAATATACACAATCAATATCAGTTCTCAAATCCTCCACAGTGTTACTATACTCTACCACATGGAATTCCAAGAGGTCGAGGTCGATTGCAACAGGAATATGAACATTCTCATACAAACTACTACAATAAGTAAGTTTACATATTATTGGTTGTTGAGGCATAAAAATTTTGAAACTTCCTCTTTCACTTTTAAGATTAAAATACTTGCAATTATTAGTTCTAAAGAATTTAATAAATGAAATATTCGGTGAATTTTTTAGTAGTACATTCATGTGAATTAACTTTTACTCACTACTGATTACCTCAAGTTAATAAAAAAAAATCGGGAATCGATCCGGCGTCTTTGTCTTAATTCACATTAACTTCATAAATGTCTACATTGTTTATTTATACATTCTGTATTAATTTTGTTATCTGCTTGGGGTACAAATTTGCTTTGCATGAATTTTATTGAAATATCTTCACCTTATTGCCATTTTCTCATTATCCCTTTAGTATTAGGTTTATTGACACCAATACTTATTTTTATATAATGGTTTTTTTCTTTACTTTCTGGGATCTGATATTTTCTACATATATTTTTTTTACTATTTATTAGTGATTTCAGTTGAATGTGCTACAAGTAGTATTCGGTTATTCATTGATTACATTAAATACATCCACTAATATTGCCCTTTCATTATTTCAAGTTTTATATAAAACATTTATTTATTTAGTTTTTCAGTGCTTTTGAAGCAACTTGTTAAGTTAAATTTAATATATACCGTAAATATTTTTTACTTTCTAGTAGTATTTTATCAGTTATGGTTTATTATCAGGTCACTATTTTTATCTATACCTCAACTATTTTTACTAGTATTACCTTATCATGCGGTTTCTATAGTCAGTATATATTAATCAAATTGTAACATTTGTTTTTAAGGTGCAATACAGGAGACGTTTACTATTTAACTAGTCCTTTTAATTCTCGTCCTTCTACGCCTCCCTCGGTTGCTCAGACTGCATACAGTAACGAGAATATGTCACGTAGCAGTCGTCCTTCGACTCCCCTGTCTCATTCCCACAATAACAACAACGGTGCAATAGCTGGTGCAGAACGACAAGAAATCTGTGATAAAAGTCAAGAAACCGGTCATTCCCAAGCCGATGCTGATAACGAAGGCAGTAATAAATCCAGGGACATGTTGATTAAGGGTTTCAGGGATAGTTTGAAATTGCAGTTATCTCCTGTGTCGCCGCCTACACCACCTGAAAAACAAATTGGGATACTGAAAGATACAACTATAACTTCGAACAAAGTCTTAGTAAGTAGAAAGTCACTTCTATCATTTTGACTGGGAATACTTCTCAAATAAAAACTTTTAATAATAAGTACATATAGGTTTTAAATAAAATGACATAAGTGCAATGGTTGCGTTGTATTACTAATTTGTGGTGTTATTTAGGACTGGAGCGAGGAAGTTGAACTTGAAGCACTCAGTGATGCCTTAACAAGAAGTTCATCTGTTACTAGTTTAATAGAAAGTAGTACTGCAATTAGTAACCCACAGAATACAAGAAAACAGTCTAAAAAGTAAGTTCACAATCTTTTCTCTTTTTTAATTAGTTCAACTAATTGATCAACTTTTTCTTTACTTTCAGGAAAACAAAAAAGCGAAAGAACAGGTAAGGGCTTTATATTTATTAATAGTTATTTATATGTGACATCAAATGCTTTTTTAGGAGTAAAAGTAGGCAAAATGACAAAAACTCGGACTACCAACATACCCAATATTCAGAGCACGGTTATGATCAATCTCGTAGTTCCTCGTCAAGGGACCAACCCTTTAAGGTGCCAGAAGGTCGCGGTCGGCGTCGCCGCAATTCTAGAGACAGCAGTTACGATCGCAGAGATTATAGGTCGAGAAGGACCAGTCGGGAACCGAGCTTTGAACGTAACATAAGCGAGAATGAACCACAAAATTGGCGAGAAGAGATAATTCGAAGTCGGGCAGTCTCTGAAAAAGACGATAGGGTAAGAAGAGACTCTGAAAAAGATAACAGAATTCGGAGAGATTCGGATCGAGACGATAGAATTCGAAAAGACTCAGAACGGGACAATAGAGTACGAATGAGTTCTGACAGGGATGACAAAATCCGAAAAGACTCCGAAAGGGACGACAGACTAACAAGGGAATCAGAAAAAGAGTACAGAACACGTAAAGATTCAGAAACCAGTAGAGACGAGAGAGAATCTGGAAGAGGAGGAAATTATATTCGACGCAACTCTGAAAAAGAATTGCTAAAAGAACCAGAAATGGGTTCAAGGAAAGGTGGATTGCTCGTCTTACCACAGAAGGATGTTGAAACGGTTTCCGGCATGGGTGCAGAAAGACCTCGTTACCCCGAAATGCACCGGAAACCTGTAAGTCCAGGCGCACAACAACAAAAGTGCCTATTTGACCCGAAAAATCCAAATAAACCAATCATTATAAATTCGAGTAGTTCCAGAGTGAGTGTGCCAGGGTTCGCAGATAATACTGAACCTCCGCCAGAGTTGAATCAATACACAGATCAGCTGGGCAATCAGAGACCTGCATGGTATAATGAAAATTCGGATAATTCGAAATCTTGTCGGTTTCCTGGTTTGTTGAAGGAAGTTAAACAGGCTGACCTCGAACTTCAATACATAAACAGTTCGGGAAGGATATTAGTCAATTGGGGCAATGTAATTAAACTACGCCGGTTCCTAATGGAAAGCTTGAAGTATCTCTTGTGCAAAGATATAAAGTTTTGTCAGTCAGAAAATGTAGAACAACATTTATGGAAGATTCTCTATCATAATATAATCGAAACCATGCGAAAGGCAATTGCAAGCGATGCGCAGAATAAAGAACAGTATAAGGGTTTTTTATTGTGGATTATCGAAGAAGGAACAAACTATTTTGAATCGTTGCTTGAACTCCTAGAACAAACGCACAATTTCAAATTGAGTGACCACTTAGGTAATAATAACAACACTACCCCCAAAGGGTCAAAGTATGCAGGATTAGCTCTCATATCTGCTCAGAAATTGTTTCTTTTTCTGGGAGATCTTGGAAGGTATAAGGAGGAAGTTAATGAGACATCTAATTATGGAAAGTGCAGACAGTAAGTACTTAAATTGGTTTTTAAACGGAAAATCGTAGCCGGTATTAATTTTTTTATATTGTATTGTAATTAAATATTTTTGTTTCAGGTGGTATATTAAAGCATGCGAACTTAATCCTAAAAATGGTAGACCCTATAATCAACTAGCTGTATTGGCTTTCTGTGCTGTAAGTACTAATCCTTTGTTTTTTGAAAAAACTTTTAAAAAGATACCTACCGTTCAAATTTGTTCCCAGCGCTTTGAAATAGATAGTCACTATGTAAAGACTAGTTTTAATTTATAATTAGCTTTGGCCATGGTTTAATGATTAGTAAACTGCAACTAGTTTACAGCACATTCAAGCGGTAGACGACATTTTAATTTGAAAAGGAAAACTACAGTATTTTAGTTAGTTTCCTTTTCTTACTGTGAAATTGGTCTACCGAACGAAGTCAATTATTTGTGATTGGCGATTATCGGGTTTTCTGGTCGTTATAGTTTTTTGTCCTCAACATTTGCTGATCCGCGCTTACGACTTCTTTTTTGATAATAAAAAAGTACACCACTCTTAAAATTGTTTCGTTTTGTATTTCAGAGGCGAAAATTAGATGCCGTTTACTTTTACATGAGGAGTCTTATGTCCTCCAATCCTGTTCAGTCAGCACGAGAGACGCTCATATCCCTTTTGGATGAAAATCGAAAAAAGGTAGGAACAAATAAAAAGAATATTTTAAATATTATTTTTGCGTTATGTCACTTATAATCATTTTTATTTATATAAATAACTTAAAATACTATACAGGGGAATGACACGTATTCAAAACAAATATAGAAAAAATATACGTTTTGATAGTGTCGATTTTTTAAAAGAAAATTTGTTATAAGAATTCATCTAGTAAAAAATCAATTAGCCAAAGAAATAATTGCTATGGAAATTTAGTTTGAACTTTCGTTTAATGAAACATATACTTAAAAGATGGGAAATACGTTTTGTTACGAATTAATTATTATAAATTTTCTATTGTGTGTCATTGTCAATATTCCTCCTTTAGGTATGTAAAATGTTTATTTCATATTAGGTATATGCAGCATTAAACGGTAACTCACGGAGCCATTTTACAAATTTTAAAGTTATTAATTAATGTTATTATTTTGATTTATAATTAACGCGAATTTCGTAGTTTTTAATTTGATGTACTTACTTGCTAATTTATTTTATTCTTCGTTTATGCAAATCAAGGAGGTACAAAGTATTTCATTTACATTTAACATGGAATGTTGACATCTCGTTAATATGCTCGTTCCAGTGAGAGAGTTCATCAACAATTTGAATCAACTTTATTTAAGGGAAACTAATTTAATTTTTGATTGGGTTAAAAGCCAGTTACAAACCGTAAGCTTAAGGGTTGGTTCAAAAAGACAATGTTCTTAGTAAATTACTGGTACTTGTTGATTATCTTGTTCGTCACATCTTGCAATATAAGATAATCGTTATGTACTGCAAGATGTGTGTTGATGTTTACCTTTCTGAATTTACCCATACGTAGTTGCAGTTTTTATATAAGTTTTATTTCAACCTCCATTGGCATACATATATAGTAATTTTCAAGGTAAACTTCTAAATAGAATTAAATGTTTTTAATCCTTTCCAAAAATAATCTTTTGAAGACAAAAAGTAATTATCTTTCAGCCATTTTATTGGTATTCTCACAATAAGCAACCAGTTTTCAATGTTTATGCAATTGCAACTTTTAAAATCGATTATTAGAATTATAAGTAGTACGAAAACATGAAATTAGATAAACAGTCATGCTGATATATGTATAAACAGTAGAATCGTAATAGTGTGAACAGTGTATACGGAAACTGTGTATTTATTATATCAGTTCGCCGTAACTAAATTTTCGGTCAGAACTAGGCCAAGTTTTAGTGTTTAGAGCTTGAAAATGTGTTTCAAGTTCTTTCAGTGCTTAGAAGCACTCTACTTTAAGCCCTTTCTCGACTAAGCTTGGTAAACGAATAACAATGCTTTGTAATTTATACTTCAAGAGCTTCAAGCTCTTTTAAAATTACTTCAAGCTGTCTCAAATTAAATTAGAAATTAATTAATGAAATCGTAAAACCAATCTAGAACATAGTAAAAACATCAAAAATTAACAAATGTTGAAGTCGTTAACTCTTGGTGAACCATAATGAAATACTAATTAATCAATAGGGCTTTAATATTTTCGAAGCGCTTGTAATCTTGTCATGTATTTGTAGCCCTTTTGGTTTAACTGAAGCATTTAAGCTGTTTATCGAAATCCTTTTCATAAAGTGATTTAGGCTTTGAATTTAGTTACTTTTTGCAGTAATTGGTTATTCAAAGTTCTTGGGTTTTAAAATGTAATTGGGTCTTCAAGGATTAAAGCACTTTAAGTAAGGGCTGTGGGCTTAGAGATCTTTAGATGAGGGCTGATGAGAGCTTTTGTTTATTTGGATAGATGTAGTTTCATTAAATAGACCTATAGACGCTTAAATGTAGTAATTCAGTGGACAGAAAAGTGTGACGTCAACATTACTGACCTGAAACACTAATTGTAAAAGAAAAGCCATTATGCAAAAAATCTGTTTTATGTATTTGTTGTTGTCTTTCATTGGGAATGTATTAGAGGTTTATATTTTTTATAGGTATGTTTATTTTGTTAATTATAGATTTTTATTGTATATTAAATGTAACATTCGTTTACGTGAAAAAATGGATAAAGCTAAAACAGCTGTTCAAACCATCGCGATTCTACTGTATTTACTTAAACAATCAAATAAATCGACATTAAAGTATTTATTAGTGTCTTTAACATAAATATCCAATTCCATATGCACCAAAAAAAAAGTAATTGCAATTAAAACAAAGAAAATCAATCAAACTAAAGACTTTAAAGAATGCTTGGTTCTTTAATTAGTCATTTTTAAGTTGTCCTGCTACAACTGGGCTCCTATATGTAGAGAATTAGCTAAAATTGATTGATGACAAAATGGGATGCAGGGGTCTGAAATCGACACAGTTGGTAACTTTGGCTAATAACCTAATCAAAAAGAAAAATATGGGTATAAAAAACAAGGGTATAGAAATGAAACAATTATGATAAATGTTGGTATGTGTTCGTATTTTCAAATTTTTACTAACAGTAGTTAGGTGTCCATATACGTAATGGTCGTCCTCGCAAACACATGCCGTATATATAAATAGATATTTATGTCTTGGTCGGTTTCAATACGAATGCGTAATTATTACTTATGTTAAAGAACGACATAAACGTCTGTAAATCTCGATGACTAATAACCGTTTCTTGTTTCTCTTGTTCCACGCCGCGCTGCCACATTCAGTACCACAATCAGATATGCGTACGTATGATTTATTTTATGCACATCTTGGGTCACACTTTACAGTTAGGGGTATAAGCGACGTAATTGTGCAAAATTCTTAGTAGTTTATTGCAAAGAAATGCACCGCGGCCGAATTTCAGCCGTTGCATTGCGTGGTTGTGCGTACGTGCCACTTAACATTTAATACAAACCGATTACGTGTGTGCTTATCTATGGTCCTTAAGTAACTGAGAGAGGCGCAATGCACTGTTCTTTGAAAAATAAGTGTTAAAATTAACCATAAAGTAATATGGTAAGAAAGGATAATAAACTAATAGTTCTAGACGGATGGGTACCGTTATCGATGATGTACAACACTTAAATTATGATTATGGCGAGGTTTCGCCGGCGGGCGTTTAGCCACAGCTACTACCATATCCTATCTATAACCCTACGACGACGGAATATTGACATTTTTATTCGCTTAGCACGTCAAAAGGTTGGTGATTTACGATTAAAAATTCCGATTAAACGGGAACATCATGGATATCGAAAGTAGCCGCGTTAGTTAGTTCAATCCATTAATTAGACGTTTTGATAGTTAGGTAATTCCATAATTTTGTATCATGAGAGGAGGTAGCGTCACCAAATTACCTTACAAATCTACCTATATGCTAGTACCATCGTTACGTAGAACATTATTATACAGTGATTATAAAATCCCAATTCGTCAATTTTCCAACGTTTATTATTTTATTGTAACTTCATTGACATTTTGCACATTATTCCTTTCTATCGTGTTGTCTCTTGATTGATAAATATAATGGTCGTTAACAGTCAAACCTTGTTTTGAATGGTTTTGTGGTTCGTGATTACAGAAGTAGAAAGGTCTTTCCCATTATCTGATGAAAAAATTAAATATTGTTGCAAAAGTACTTCGTCGTCATTAACCTAACTAGGAAGTTTTCTAGGGGGGCAGCCGGTCAGCTGATCAGCTACGGTGATCATTTCGATAAATTTCGTTAATTTTCGGATATCATAAAATAATTTTACGACGAATGGTATTGAATCTTTTTCTCTATTTAAGAAGAATGAAAATGTGTATTTCTTTAATACTGCTGCTTTTCTGGAGTGGTCAGTTTCCCTGACTTTCCCTTATCACTCCTCCAAAATTTCCTGACCCACTATGCCCATTGTAAAGGTTTCTTTTTGTTCAACAAAAATTAACGAATAACTTCATAAATTTAATATTTTTCTGGTGAACGAACCGGCTTGTTAAACTGTTAAGGGATTATAACGTTTGAACAGCTTGAATTGGATACATTTGGTTTTCGTATATTTTTATTAATCTTTCACACAAACAATTCATTACATTAGGTTTAAAAGTCTATTCCTAATTATATCTTTTTGTATTCGGCTAATTCTAAATACTGGATTATTCAAGTTTGGTGTTTTATTAGGTTTTTGTAAAATTTGAAGGATTTCGAAGGTGAAAATTCGATCAGGACCACCATCATTAACCAGTTTTACCGGAAGTAGACACGACGTCGTTATTTTAAATAGAATTGTGTGTTTGTAAGATGAAATTTTAGGCTGGTATATTATAAGAAGGGGGTTTATTAAAGAAAGTTAATATTTAAACATTGTAGTTCGTAAAGAAGGTAACTCGAAATTATGAAGAAATTTGGAAGTCATGAGCTAATCAATAAAACATAATTTTATTAATTGATATTTTTACGTTTTTTTTTACCTCGTAAAACATCTCTTTGGTTTTAACCGTTGTACTGAGTGTTACGAAAACATGATATAATCATATAATTTTCTTCGTTTTTCTTTAAAAAAATTTATAAAAGTCTGATAAATGATTCAATTTGAATAAGTATTATATTTCCTTGGGAACAGTTAAGACAGCTCAATGTTGCCCTTATTTTATGTGTAACGACAGTGCATTCGTCTTAGTCCGACCATAAATAAGTGCTACTTGCCGGTTTTGCCGTTGTTATCAAGAGAAATGATTAATTATAAGTGTTTTGTGTATTTAGAAATTCATCAATATCGTTGGCTAGGAAAATGGCCACGGCGACCGTTATTATTGTATAAAGCAAGTCGTAATATATTATAGCCTGATCGTATGCCATTTAAAGAAATTCCTTTCATTAGTAGTGTGTTTATAAAGAGGAGGTCTATATGTCAGATTAAGGAAAATGAAAAATTACGCAGAGTACATTGCCACTGCATTGTATGCACCTATGTGAAAATGAAAATAATTTAGAAATGTGCACATACATTTTATACAGGGTGTCCACCGTTCTGCCTAAAAAACGTCCCTGAGATTTCCAAAATTTGAAATTCTAAGAGTCGACTCTAAATTAAGGCAAAACAATTACAAAATTTTAAGTAGGATTAGTTTCATACATAAGCAAGTACACAAAATAAATGGTATATTTAAATATAAGAAATCTGTATCGGTTGAACGGTTTTGAATAATAAGTAAAAATAGAAATGACGACATTAAAATTCTTTTTCGTCTAAATTTTAAGGATCACAGATCCCACATTTCGAACGCAACCTACACAGCAGGTACAGCGTACCGAAAGCTATAGCCCACGACCGGTTTCGACCTATCGGGTCTCATCAGGTGAGCGCTGGCAGAAAGGCCTTTATGGTAAATATATGATAAATATAAATATAGAATCAACAGAAACAACTACTCCGAGGGCTAATACCCCTACCGGCATTGAATTACACTGTTGATTTCGATGGATTCTTAGACGAATATATAACATATCCAAAAACAGAAGGTATTAAAATCATTTTTCGTCTAAGAATCAATCAACAGTGTGATTCAATGCCGGTAGGGGTATTAGCCCTCGGAGTAGTTGTTTCTGTTGATTCAATATTTATATTTAGAAATGTCGAATTTAATGAATCGTATAATTAGAGTACAGGGTATGGTGTTCAAAGTAACCAATATTTTGAAGAAGACAAACTGTATTATTATGATTAAAATAACAAACACAACGATAGAGAGGTGTTATAATTAGGAATGCTTTGTGAATGAAAAAAGTAGTAGACATTGTCGGAATGCCGAATGTAAATAATTGCTATATTGGAAACAATAAAATGATGAAATGAACAAAAACGTAGGCCCTATCCTCTCAACTGTACGGTCCTATCCTCTCAACCGTACAGGTATTTTCTTTCGCAAAAATAACGGCTCTCCTCCCTATCACAAAATGAACCGTTTAGGGTTAAACACAAGGTGGTGTTGCGTTTTATAAAATGTTATTTAAAATAGTATGTTTCACTAAAACTTGAGTTATTATTTTTGAGCATTTGTAGAATACCATTGTGGAACTTTAGTGTAGGGTCTGATGTATGTTTTACAAAATTTTGACTATTTAACAAGTTATCCATTTTCGAATTATAATCAGCCCTCGGAAATATCACTATTGAATTGCCTTTATCTGCTTTACTAAGGATTAGACTGTTACCTTTGAGCTTGTTTTTTATGTTACGAATTAAATATTCATTGCTATTCTTATTTAATTGCTTAATAGTTTTTGTAAGATTCGCTAGGTTTAACTTATCTACTAAGTCTACATTTGAAATGGAGTTCAATGCCAATTCTGTATTTACCACTAAATGATTAGTGTCCCTTTTGTTCTGGATATTTGGAGAATATTTTAATCCTATGTTTAAAAAATTGTTTCTATATTATTAAAAATTACGTCCGAATTATTAATAAATCTGGGGTAGAAGTTGAACTCATTAGATGTAATTACGACTCCCATTGCGCACAATTTTGTATTTACAAATGATATAAATATACCTATTTGTGGTTGTAAACTTGTTATGAATGCGTGCGAAATGAAAATATGACTCGTTTATAATGTCTGTGTCTTAAACATGAAAAATGTTTAGTTATGTTATAATTACAATAAAATTTCATGAATTATAAACAATTATCTGTTTGTAAAGGGTAAAAATATTTCCCTGAGATTTGCAGGTTTTCCAGGTACGGTGGACATCCTGTTCACCTCATCTTGATGAACTTTGCAAGCATCACGGGATCTATTCCTGACCATTGTAATACTTTTTTCTTCTTCTTATGTTAGGTAAAATAAATTGGTTAAACAGAAGTGAAGTTTAGTAAAAACAAATAACTGTACGAAATAAGTACGGAGAGAACGGGGTTATGAACAAGCACTACATACAAAGATATATTTTCGTTTCTTTCATATTCATATTGCATACGATTAAACCGATAGAGTTAAATTCACTGTAGAAGTCATAAAAAGGTAAACAGTCAAACATTTATACTATGTATTAAGTCAGAAATTAGTGAAATAGATGGCTGTTTATTATTAATATCATGTACTATCTACCTAGTAAGAAAATTATTAATAATTAATAATGAAATATTTGAAGAATTTTTAGTAGGGGTAAATTTTAAATATAATAATGCGATATTAATTATTGAATTAATTTATACTGATTACAGATTACCTCATACAATGAGGAAAAACTTTGTTACTGTTTTTAATGATTAATAATAATATACATTGATTTCGACGTTCTGTGACATAGTAAGTACGTTCGTCGTTATTATTGTTGTCACCTCTCGTAGCTTAGTGGCAAAACCATTGGCGCGTAAAGCCTAAGGTCCCGGGTTCGAGTCCTAGCGAGGGCGTGACAACAGTAACAAAATTTCCCCTCATTGTATGAGGTAATCTGTAGTGGGTGTATATTAACTCAATAATGAGTATCGCATTAATGTAAGAAAATTATTTTTCTTTTTATTGAGTTGGTTTTAAGTAGCTTATTTTTTAAATTAAAGTTGATAGTTTGTGACACATTTTAAATAAAATTGAATATGGGTATTTTGAGTAACAAACTGGGTTACGTTTCACGAAACATTTTATTTATTCTTCTCTACAATATTGTTTCAACCCTTGCGGGTCATTCTCAAGAGCTATGGTGTTACTAAAGATGTAAATAATGTGACAGACTTATATAAACGGATGACAATAAGAAATGGGATAAATTAACTGCAGGTAGTGGTCATCTAGTTGTAAGGTCCAATAACAGCGGAGAATCCAAAGTGAACATTTCAATTTGATTATACAATATTTTGCTTATTATTAATGGCTTTCTTAATTTCCAAAGATTCGGGCAAACTCAATTTACGTCCTATGTGTGCAGAATGTAAAGGTTCAATCGAATTAGTGTCTAAATTATGTTTGAAATCTAAGCAATGTTGAGCTATTTATTCCGTTTGGAAAGAACATGTCCTTTAAGCCGAGTTTTTATGGCTCTACCTGTCAGTCCTAAGTAAAAGGCTGTGCAATCTTTACAGTACTATTTGTAAACGCCACTTTTATCTATTGAATTTGTTTTAACGGATATAATACCAACATAATTGACGAAATGTTAAAGAATAAACAACATAAACTCATTGAAATTACACTTTGGAGAGAGGAATAAATAATTTTTTTCGTGAAACGTAACTCAGTGTTTGTTTGTTACTCAAAATACCCATATTCAATTTTATGTTTTAAATGTTAATTGTGGAATTTAACAATTATAATGTAGAACACAGTAAATATCTCAATCCGAAACACTTCTCGGTAACAAAGTTCCCTTCTTCAGGTACTGAAGAGAACATGAGGTGGGGGTAATTCATTACGGTTCAGATATGCGTATAACTTTATCTATGTTTGTGTTATCAGTTTCGTTTCGTTCAAAGTGTTGTTTTTAGCTCAAACAAGTTTCCGTTTACAAAAAAGAAATTATCGCTGTGCAGGTTATTTATGTGCAGAATCGTTTTTCAGTATTTGTGCTACTCTTGTCAAGATTTATTAAAAATGTAATCAGATTTATGAGGGCAAGGCGACATATCGAAAAAAAAAAACTGAAAAGGATAGACGGTATTTGTTGCAATTAATCATGAGCAGGGTTTGAGAATTACGACTAGTTTGTTCACATTTAATACTGTTACATATTTTTTTACTGTGACATATCCAAAGGAATATTTATCAAATTTGTACAGAGATTTGATTTTATATACAGGGTGGTTCATAACTATGGGACACAGGAATATTGCAGATAAAATTAGAAAACGTTTAAGAATTATAGTTCCAAAATGATTTTCGGGGAAAATTGTTTCAGATATTGAGTATGAGTGTGTTTAACAGATTTTCGTTTAATTTCATTCTTTCTGCAAATATCCTACGGATCCTATGAATAATCATCCCGTACAGTCATTTATCTTTTATAAACGCAGGTATTATTTTCGTACTTTAACGTGGCACAAAAGTAGTATAACTAAAGACACTCCCGGAAATGGTGTCTCTAAAATTATTAGTCTTTGAATGCCCTAAGATTTTCTCGATCAGGTTGAGAAATAATTATGAAGGTATAAACTCACAGGCGTAGAAAATTGATTTGTGACACGGTGCATTGTCTTGATGAAACAGCACTTTCTTTTTCTTCAAATGGGGCTGCTTTTCCGCGATTTCGTCTTTTAAATGTTCCAATAACGCTACGTAATGGTCAATAGTCGTTATTGATGGTTTTCCCCTTTTTAAGATAGTCAATAAGTATAATACTATGAGTATTCCAGAATACTGATGCCATAACCTTGCCAGCCGACTTTTGCGTCTTTCCACGCTTTGGAGTCAGTTCATCACGTGCAGTTCACTCGGCGGACTGTCGTTGTCGATTGGACTCCGGTGTGAAATGATGGAGCCATGTTTTATTCATCGTCATATATTGACGCAAACGCAAAAATTCGGATTTATTACGATTGAACAGCTCCAAACACTGCTTATAATTATCGATCCGTTGTTGTTTTTGGTCAATTGTAAGCTCATGCGGCACCCCCTTTGTATAGAGCTTTCGCATATCCAAATATTCATTCACATTCACGATATGACCAACACGTTCCTTTGGTATCATTAGGGTCGTGTCTCAGCTATCTCAATCAACTTCACTTTACGGTTACCAAAAATTATTTTGTGGACTCTTTCGATGTTTTCGTCGGTAACAGCCTCTTTGGGGCGTCCACTGCATACATCATCCTCGGTGCTCATTTCGCCTCGTTTAAATTTAGCAAACCACTTTTCTACGGTTGATTTTCCTGTTGCAAAGTCGTTGTCGATTGGACTCCGGTGTGAAATGATGAAACCATGTTTCATCCATCGTCACATATCGACGTAAACGCAAAAATTCGGATTTATTACAATTGAACAACTCCCAGCTCGAAACACTGCTTAGAATCAACGATCCGTTGTTGTTTTTGGTCGATTGTGAGCTCGCGCGGCACCCACTTTGTACAGGGCTTTCTCATATCCAAATATTCATTCACGATATGACCAACACGTTCCTTTGATATCTTTAGGGTCTCAGCTGTCTCAATCAACTTCACTTTACGGTTATCAAAAATTATTTTGTGGACTCTTTCGATGTTTTCGTCGGTAACAGCCTCTTTGGGGCGTCCACTGCATACATCATCCTCGGTGCTCATTTTGCCTCGTTTAAATTTAGCAAACCACTTTTCTACGGTTGATTTTCCTGTTGCAAAGTCGTTGTCGATTGGACTCCGGTGTGAAATGATGAAACCATGTTTCATCCATCGTCACATATCGACGTAAACGCAAAAATTCGGATTTATTACAATTGAACAACTCCCAGCTCGAAACACTGCTTAGAATCAACGATCCGTTGTTGTTTTTGGTCGATTGTGAGCTCGCGCAGCACCCACTTTGTACAGGGCTTTCTCATATCCAAATATTCATTCACGATATGACCAACACGTTCCTTTGATATCTTTAGGGTCTCAGCTGTCTCAATCAACTTCACTTTACGGTTATCAGAAATTATTTTGTGGACTCTTTCGATGTTTTCGTCGGTAACAGCCTCTTTGGGGCGTCCACTGCGTGCACCATCCTCGGTGCTCATTTCGCCTCGTTTAAATTTAGCAAACCACTTTTCTAGGGTTGATTTTCCTGGCGCAAAGTCCGAATAATGTTTATCAAGCCAAGTCTTGGTTTCAACAGTATTTTTTTTTTTGACAAAAAGCAATGCTTTATTATTTTTTTCAAAGTAACAAAAGTTCTTGCACTAAAAATGCTATAATTCAGATACTAATAGTGCAATACCTGTCAAATTCATACACGCGTCTTTTGAAGGTTAGGCCTAACTAAAAATCATATGGATTTGATACTAGTAGCGCCATCTATGGGTCAGCCTACGAACTTTTCAGCCCGCCTGTTAGATACTTTTTGAAGGCTTGATTTGATTTTTGGTTCACTCTTAAAGGAACAGTGGTTGTAAAAGTGGAATATTTTAATCTTTTGGTAGAAACGAAGCGGACTTCGTAAGGAAAGTAATATCTTCAACGAAGTACTTGCAGCAATAACATAAATAAATTTAAGTTTAAATACGCGCATTTCTATCTGATTTGGTGGATATTACTTTCAATTTTGCATTAATAGCATCAAACGTCGTTGTGAAAGATAAAGAAACATTTTCATAATCATATCCAAGCAGCAACGTTTACGATGTTGTAAAGTGCATGGTATGTTCATTTTCTGCAGATGCTTATTCATTTAGAAAAATTTCGTGGCCGATACACCGGCTAAATACCATTTCCTAATGACTTCTATCTTTGGTAGTGGTGATCAGACGAAATTAGAAAATGGTAGATACAAGTACATGTTTACTGACATTTCATACATACAGAACGTACATAAAAGCTGAACTTCCCGTATCAATAAGTTGTTGGGCAAAATGGTTCCCGAGAAGTTTCCAGTAGAGATCATTTGTAATTACCGAAAGGAAATGATGGCACTTAGTGTATAATTTATGATTATGCGAACGTTAGACGTTTAAAAGGCACTTTATTTATTTCGGAATCACTCTAGATTACTAATTACTATTTAGAAGTGAAAGCTCACTGAGAGTATTAGTCGTTTTGCTGATTTTCGCTTTGATAATAATATTGCGATATCCATATCTGATGTTAATAATGAGTTCGATTAAATGGATATGAGATGAATGAGTGGTAAAGGTATTATCTAATGAACTTAATAGAGTCTACTGATGCTTCGTTGAAATTGAAAAAATAAAAAAATAATAACACATATAAATTTCAACAGGTTTATTTAACTTGACAATTGTTTGGCCAAAACTTTGGCTTCTTCAGAAGTTTTACATGAAACTTAAAAACTGTTACATACAGGTTAACTTATATACTAATTTGTAGTGGCGGGGATAGGGAATATGTTTAGTAATGGTGATTGACTTAGGTCGATTTGTTCGTTTATTACTAACTTGTATCTTTTAAATTTATTTATTTCCAGCGTTTCTAGGAATGATAATCTAAAGTTATTATTATCTAAATGTAACATTTTAAATTCCTGATTTTGGGAAAGTAGATGGTTGGCATAATTAGACTCTATTTTTTTGTATCGATATGATCTTTTGTGTACAAATATTCGGGTCTTAAAATTTCTAATAATTTTTCCAATATAAAATATGTCACATGATTTACATTCCAATTTATAAACACCTGACTTGTAATTTTTATCTGTTTTACTCTTACTATTTTTAATGAATTTACTAAGATTATTATTGGTTCTGAAAGCTATATTATAATAATTATTTTTAAGAGGATATGTGGTTAGTCGGTTAGTCTAAATAAAATAAAGTCTTATATTTTTGTTGGGATAACTTGAATGTTATTTTTTTTAGCAACGATCAATTAGGGCGGCTTTGTAATTATTATTGGTAGCAATTCGCTTAATGATATTTAATTCTTTATCAAAGTCTGATTTTGACATAGGAACGTTAAGTAATCTATGTAACATACAATTAAATGAAGCTAATTAGTGCTGATGGCAAGATTTATTATTTATTAAAATATCTGTGTGTTTTGGTTTTCGCAAAATTGAAAAATTGTGTTTATTGTTTACTTTACTAATGGTAAGATCTAGAAAGTTGATCTGGTTGTTGTTTTCAACTTCTCTGTGCTAATTTAATGTTTGGATGAAGAGTGTTTAAAAAATTGATTGATTTTTAGATCTCTATAAATATTTAGGAATGTTAATACATTCAATTGTTGTTCCAAATCAAATCAAAACATATTTATAAAGGGTAACACCCAATAATTAATGATATATATATACCTCGAAAACCGTATTATCTTCTGTTGATGGCGTGATTGCCGAATGTTAATGCTGCTATAATATCCGCAAATATAAGCACACTAAGTAGTCCCCAAAATTACTTAATACATTGTTTAAAAAGAAGTAGACTATATTTTTAAGTTTATAAATTTTTCATATCGCAATTTATTATTACAGACGTTACTACTAATTACCGCTTATGGTTAAATATGGATTACAAGAAATGTCTTACTTTCAAAGTATTTAACAGGATGCTTGACGTTAATACATTTAAATATATTTATTTTAAAGCCTAGTTATCAAAGCCAAAAGCAAAAAATGGAAAGTAGTGTTAAAAATTGAATTTAATTACTTCTCTGACTGCAGAATCGTAATCACAACCACATTTTATCGTTTCATAAATAACTTTCGGTTTAATATTTTAGGGGTTAATAAGTCCAACACTAATTTCTTATAGCTCCTATATTATAGTTGTAGCTTATGTTATGGCCGTAAACAAAATAAAAAACATTTATCAAATAGATCAACACAAGCTAAAGTAGTTTTGATATTAATAAAAAAATATTTTCACAAACACTGCTGCTAAATTAAAAAACAATTTTTAAAATAAAGCAACCATAAACGATTATCAACAAAATAAACAAAGGGCCCCCCATTTACCGACAAATCTGCAACCATCTACGAACTTCCACGTTGCACAAATGGACGCAACTGAAAGTCATAGATAGTTGAAGATAAACCGATAAAGGGTGTCAGCCTGACCCAGCCGGATGATTAGTAATATACGACGTCTCGGCATACCCCTCCAGCTAATTCCTCTACCATGAACTACACCTATGGCCACTCGGTGTAACGGGAGTACTATAGCCTTTGGAAATATAACCGTATTACCGTCTATGTGACTTACTGGCCGAACCTTTATACTTCTCGCGCTGCTTTAAAGTGCTGTGAGCGCTAAGTTTCAAGTTGTTTTAAAACGTTGATTTCACAGCAAATTAGCTTTTTAATACCGTATGCATTCATCAATACATGAACTGAAGTGATTTGTAGAACATCTTTTTTCTAACAAAAGTAAAACCGCATAAATACAACAAATTACTTTAGTACTGGTTCCAAAGTCATAAAAATACATTCTAATTTGTTAAAATACAATCTATATACGGTAAATTGACTTTTGCTATAAAAATACTTCGATAGAATTAAAGTATATTGCTCTAATAAAAATTATCTATTCGTTAAATAAAAAAGGGAAATATGTAATATTTATTAAATGTTGATGCTAGCTAATGCGTAGATTGTTTGTTAGCAAAGGGAGAGAGGAAGGAAGAGAAATTTTAAGAAAATGTTGTTTTTAGTTAATTTAAACAAACTCACTCCCTCGAAATTATAACAAAACAAACAAATTTTATTGTAATCATTCACCAAGTTCAGTTTTTGTTAAACTATGAAATATTCTTTTAATTTCCACGAATTAGTAAATTACCATGTAACTTTCCACGCACCATTTTTTTTTACGATGGACTAGGAAACTGAGACAGATACAAAAAGGTATAAATGTGTCCATAAATTTACTTAAATCCTGAACTATAAATTATCAACGATTTGTTTTATCGTTATATGAATTTTTTCAAGTATTTATATCAGAACAATAAATACAAGTGTTCGAGTTTTTTAAAGGGCAATGCCTAGAGGTCAGTCTTTTGGGCATTCTCTAGAGATAACAAAATACACAAATCATATAGCAACGTTATAAAACTAAATTTAGATTGTCGACCATTACAATATTGCTTCATATTTTTGCATTCGATGGAAAAAGATAAGATGGTATTTTTATATTTTAGATTATTGAAAAATTTCAGTTTATTAAACAAAAAACATTGGAATTTGTTTATTTATCTGATGAAGAATTAAAGGTCTTTTGTACTTCTTATACTGGTTTGGAAAATGAAATGAAAGTTAAATTAATAAAACAATTCAGATGTACAAAATGTTTGATAAATGCTTACTAACTAATCATTTTAAGATAAATATTTTTGTAGTAGTAGTTTTAATTGTTTTAAATGAAAAATATTAACTTATGTTTTCCATTTCTTTCCTTATATTTGTAATTGTATAGAATCAACTTTATAAATATATAGGCTTTTTAAAAGTATGTGTTTAAATTTCATTAATTTGTTATCATAGCCACAAACCTCCCCTTCGAATAAACTATTGTATAATTTATAATACTTAAAGGCATTTAAGTGGTTAAAATATTTTATTAATTAGATAATCGCAACCAACGTTTCGTCTTATGTAATCAGTCATTTTCGATGCAAAATAATTATAATGATATATAAGAGAATATAAATCTGATGTTTTTTGAAATACAAAAAATCTTTCTTCTAATGCAAAACTACAATTGGAAGCAACTCGTACATTGTAAAGGGGTGAAATTTATTTTATAAATAAGCCTAATTATGACGGGCCAAAAACCTTGGTTATATAGTTTTACGTCGAATAAATCAAAAGATATGGGAATTAGAATTATAATTCTTATATTTTACAATGAAAATCTTTTCAGTTTACTACATTAACTCAGAAAAGTCCTTGTATAAACATGGAAATTATGGTTTTCGTATTTTCCAATAAGTTATATACAGTGGCTGATTAAACTCTTTAATCGAAAATAAAAACACTATAAGTTATTGAAAAAATTGATAGAGTATGCCTCTACTATACGAAAGAAAACACTTTTTGAAAACTTTCACTTAATTTTTATTAAAATTCTTAACAAGTTTCGACTTACAAGACCATCTTCAGAAGAAGGATTAATAACTAAATAACAACTATTTGGTCTTAAATACTAAAAATATTGTTAGGGTGGGGGTGTAGATACTTTACACATGTTCTAACAATAGGGGAATATTATCTATTTCGTTTGTTAGTCTAAAATTGTTAGGCTTGTACTTTTGTCACATTTTCCCTACTGACAATAGGGAAATTCAAATAGTGAAATTGTTACAAACGAAATAGAGAATATTTACGATTCCCCTATTGTTAGAACGTGTGTAAAGTATCTACACCCCCCACCCTAACATTATTTTTAGTATTTAAGACCAAATAGTTGTTACTTAGTTATTATTCCTTCTTCTGAAGATGGTCTTGTAGGTCGAAACGTGTTAAGAATTTTAATAAAAATTAAGTGAAAGTATTCAAAAGGCGTTTTCTTTACCTAATATCACTATTAGTTATAACTTCCACAATTTATTAATAACTGTGGCTTCTTCAGAAGTACATTTTATCATAAATTGTGGAAGTTATAACTTATACTGCTTTTATTTTCGATTAAAGATGTTAGACATTCATCAAGTATCAATACGAATAAACTCTTTAAGATGACATATAGACTCCTCTGTTATCATAAAAAATTCTCTTCTAGTATTGTTTAGTAGTATTATGTTTTGGCAATAAATTGATGGTGAAGGTTTGTTGCCTTGGATGTTCTTGCACGGCTCGCTTTAGTCTTTTTTTATACGTACCTGTAGATATGTTTTTATCGTCATTGTAGACTTTTCTACAATTTCAATAATTGTCTTTGTTTAATCAGTATGAGCAAGGAGAAAAGAAAAGGCGGGAAGAAAGATTGGAGAGGGCGAGACAGCATATGAAAGACAAAGAATCAGAGAGCTCAAGTCATTCGAGTTCCCTGAGGAAAGAAATTTGGATAAGACCGGACGGTGGACGTCGTGTTCATCGGACAACATCAGCCGTACAAGATCCGAAGCCACTTGACTCGGAAGAAGAAGACTTGGCTTCGTTAACAAGTGTTGAGGTATGTAAAAATGCTGAAGTTTTGAAAAACTACTTTGAGTCACGTTGAAGCTAATTTTCCTTTTAGTTATCTTAAATACAGATGCAGTTTAGTACCTATCTAGGCTAAGTAGGTTGTTGGCCATAAAACTTTTGAAAGAAATACATCAGAAGAGTCGCGATAGTGTCAACTACGCATAATGGAAACCTCGCATAACGTCACCAGCAATGGTGGTCGTACGGGTACAGTCAACATATTAAACTTTTAGTAAAGCAAACGAATGTTCCATGTCTTTAACAGTCAATATTTCGCTTTTACTGTTGCGTTACTGCTATAAATCCCCGATATCATATTTGGTACTTACCTAGTGGTGTATTTACTTAAAATAGTCATATAGTTCGTTGTAAGAAATTTTTGTATATATCAATACGTACGTGAAATGTCGCTTAAAACATCAAAGTGTCTTACTTCTTTATGAGAAGTCGCTTGTGATTCAGAAATTAAATATTGGACAAGGTGCGTATTTAGCCAAAAAATATGGTTTCTAAAAATCTCCAATTCGTAAGATAAAACAAAAAATCTCTAAAGCTACGAAAGATACATAAGATAGATCGGACTAAATGAATGAATAAAAAATAAAAAAATCTGATTTCTTTGGCAAAAAGTAATATTTCATTATGGTTTTATATATTTGTTGTTGTTGTTGTTTAATGATCACATACTGATGTTTTATATTTGTGTATGTTATATTTAGTTGTGATAATTATACACTCCAGGTAAATGTTTAATCGACTATGTTAATTGCTATGACTAATTCCTTCCGCAAAGTAGTAGCAAAGTATTGAGTATTACAGTGCGCAGTTTCTCTGGAACGTACGTATTCCCCATTTTATTGCGACATTTTTATTTAGCTTCAGATGTCCGTGCCGGTGATTTGAATGAGCTTTATGCCAAAAATAGTTGAAGTGGTAAATAATATTCCGGTTGAAATGAACGAAAACGTTCGTATGCAAATTGTAATTTTGTGTCAGCCCATCTAATATGTGATAACGAAATTATGTTGTTGGTTTCCACTTGTAGGGGAGTGTAAATACTTCCTGCAGTACGTGTCATTAATCGTCATCAATTTTAAATACATATAATAGAATCTCCAAATGGTCGGTTAAACTTTTACCTGTACTGTACATGTTTATTACATATCAAATACAACTTTTGTTAACGTGAACGGCTGTTGTCTTTTTTAGTTGACGCTATCGGGATTCTGCTGTAATACGAAAAAAACAATTGCAAATGATATCGGTTTAGTTCATAATGCAAAATACCAATAGTCCTTAATTAAAACAAAATACGAGGCATGTTTTTTAAGTAAGTACCGTTTGAAATGCTGGCGCCGCAGCATCTCTCACCTACGAACTGACGCCATTACAGTCTGATTCGCCATTGTTTACGTTGTTTACTGAGTGTTTAAGATGCCTCCGATAATGGTGAGTCCCGCCGACTGTTCCTTAGGGCTAAATGACTAAAACCGATTGATATTCATCGTGAGATCTGAGATCTGTGCAGTTTACGGACAAAACATTATGAGTGATGGAATGGTAAGGAAGTGGGTGAGAGTATTTAAAGATGGTCGCACAAATGTGCATGACAATGCCCGTCCGCATGTGTCTAATCGGACCAAAGATCTCATCACATGTTTTCACTGGGAAACTCTAGATCATCCTCGGTACAGTCCTGATCTGGCGCCCAGTGACTACCATTTGTTCCTGCACTTGAATAAACATCTGGGCGGTCAGCGTCTTCAAGACGATGACGAACTCAAAACAGTTGTGATGCAGTGGTGGTGATGCAAGTCAGGTAGCAAAAACTGGTCACTGGTCAAACGTTATAACAAGTGGCTTAATATTGAAGGATTATGTAGAAAAGTAGATTAAGGTATAGGCTTTTATGTAAAAATAAAATTATTAATATATCTTTGCTAGTTTTTTATTAATTTTAAAACGGTACTTACTTAAAAAACATGCCTTGTATGTTCACTACGATTATCTGACACGTTAATGCAATTGTCTATTTCATTTTATTTCTAAACAGCTTCCTGTACATCAAAGATAGATTTTTGTTTCTTTTTCCCGTATCTATATGTATTGTTGTCGATTATTTGTTATTCAATAGTTGATTAGGTCTACGCGTAGTTATTTGGAATTTGCGAGTTGATGTCGTCATTGATATTATCTCGGTACGGAGGATAATAGTCGATTTTATTGATAGTTGTACTATTATAGTGGAACGTGATGGTAATGCGTACATGTAGTTATAATAAGAAGAAAATGAACGAGGAATACAGGAAGTGAAAATAGTATGTTGCAGTGTATAACGGCCGATTTTTGTCCACAGGTGAACAAAAGGTTCGTAACCAGCTACCTCCACGTCCATGGCAAGCTCATTAACAAGATCGGGTAAGTGTAACGCAATTTGCATCTTTATCTCGAAGTAATAAAGGCGGCCATCGGCGAATTGTATTATGATTGATGGTCGACGCTTGTCAGACGGGACAGTTATAATAAACGGACCCGAGGGTAGCGGGGTTTATTTTAGTTCGTGCGATTATACACGATAATAATAACGTTAATATACATTGTACGTCGCGTACGATTGCTGCAATAATTTGCTTGGCATTTGAAACGTGTAGCAAACTTTCGTATTATAGCAGGCACAAATATCTATATAAATATTGCAATAATTCAAACTATCAATACTGACCATTTGATGAAGCATATTTTAATAAATAAAACACAAATTTTTGGACGTTTCAACAATAATTTAATGTACTCTACAATATTGTTTCGACCCACATGTGGTCATTATCAAGAGTAAACAATCACTAAAATTAAAATTGCAAAAGAGTATATATATGCACATAAATGGTGGGGATACATATCTGAAAAATTGTTTACAATGTTGTTAGTAGTAGCGGGTTAGTAGCTAATTCTATTTGGTAATTTGTTATATTTTTATTTAAATTTACAGCTTTCTTAATTTCTAGAGATTCCAAAAGGTTTAATTTTTTGCTTTTTGAAGCTGAATGTAATAATTTGGCTTTATCTAATGTATGGTTTTTGACCACACAATGTTCTGCCATTCCTGTGCTTAGTATTTTATTCTTTATAGAGTATAAATGTTCTTTTAGCCTAATACCAATCGAACGTCCACTTTGACCTATGTATATCGCATTGCAATCAACATAATTTAACGAATAGACACCACTTTTTTGTACTGGTTCTAATTTGGGTTTGTTAGTTACTATAAAGGATTTAATGTTATTTTGATTGGCGGAAATTACTTAGATAATGAATTTTTTGAAAATAGAATCTATTTTGTGGTTAATTTTACTATTAATGAAGTTAAAAGAATAATATATATGATCACGTTTGGTGGTAGAAGTCTTGAAAAGTAAAGATCTGGATTGATTGTGAATTTTCCTTTTTAGTAAAGTAGATATTAATGAAGTTTTATAACTGTTATTATTTTTTATTACATTAAATTCTTTTTCGAAATCATCAATTTTGATAGGTATATTTATTAATCTGTGAAGAAGGCTGTGAATAGTTAAAAAAAGCCCAATATTTTCGTTATTCAAGGTTTTAAGAAGAGGAAATAAAAACACCTGTTGCAGTTTGTCTGAACCCTTAATATTAATATTTAGTCGTTCCTGAACGCAATTTTCCATTTTCCTTTCAATTACAATCCATGATCATTTTATTTCTGGTTATATTTCTGAACATTTTCAATGTTTTAGGAAGAGTTAATAAAAACACTTGTTATAATTTGTTTGAGCCATTAATATTAATATTTAGTTGTTCCTGAACGCAATTTTCCATTTTTCTTTCAATTATAATCTATGATCATTTTATTTCTGATAGATATAAATATAAATATAAATATTAATTTGGAATCAACAGAAACAACTACTCCGAGGGCTGACACCCCTACCGGCATTGAATAACACTGTTGATTCCGAACGATTATTAGAGGAAGATATAACATATCCAAAAAAGAAGGAATTAAAATCCTTATTCGTCTAAATATTAAGATCAAAGATCTTACATTTAGAACGCGTCCTACCAAGTAGGCACAACCGGTCGTGGGATATGGCTTTCGGTTCGTTGTGCCTACTTGGTAGGACGCGTTCCAAATGTGAGATCTTTGATTTTAATATTTAGACGAATAAGGATTTTAATTCCTTCTTTTTTGGATATATTTTATTTCTGGTGATATTTCTGAATTTTTTTCAATGTTTATGGAAGAGTTAATAAAAACGTCTGGATTTACTCAAAATTGTTTATTACTTATCTTCTTATATTGGAGCGAAGTTGTTGATAAAATATTTATACTTTATCGTGCTACCTTGATATATGACATGTGTACATTTGTTAGCTTATGTTATTTTCAAAGGAAGTCAAGTATTTTCATTTTTGAGTCGTGAATAAATTGAAAATGTAGAATTTGACATTATTCCATTATCGTATTTCTCTAGTTGAACTTTACCGCGATCGTCGTTCGACTATCAAATGATACAGTACGCAGTAATAAGGACAACAACCGGTGAGTGCGCTTTGCCTCACTAGGTATTCATTCTGACCGCCTATGGGAAAATACGAAGTACATGTCACGAACATATTACTTAGACAGGAGTATAATCATTGAGCGACAGTGTTCAAATGTTTTCATAATTTGTGCACTATTCCGGGTTTCCATTGGGAAATTAATTGAAGCGGAAATTAAACGTACTTTGGAACTTTAAATGTACAGTTAATAGGAGATATAATGAAATGAACATTCTAATGTTTATAAGTTTTCAGTCAAAATATATATTTTCGTAATTAGTTAGAAAACACAATAAAAAACTTCAACAGGTATATATGTTACAGGCCAAACCCGATTTCAGGACAAACTAGTTTTGCCTAGACTAAACTGGTTCTTCCTATACGCGATAGGATTAACTAGTATAGCCTAGTCCAAACTAATTTGTCCTAAGCCCGATAGGTTAGTTAGTCCAAACTGATTTGTAACTGATAGCGTAACTTGGAAAACTGGAGAAATTCTGTGAATTATTTTTCACATGTAAAACAATTGTGCGCCAATCTTGACATTTTAATCCAGACCATTTATACTATACAGGAATTTGTTTTTTATTTTTTTATTGTTGAATTTTTCAATTGATCTAATAATGACGTTATGTGTCATGTTTGGATTGTATTCAAAAAGCTTCTGTATCTTTTTATAAATAAAACACAGAATATTGAGGATTTCCACGACAATTGTTTCGGTACACAGTTCCTTCTTTTTCAAGTACTCTATTACACTTAAAAATATACAAAATTATGTCTTATATATACATATATTCAATTACGGTGGGGGTTGCTTTAAAATAGATTTAAAAGTGGTGAAGAATTGAGTTCTAATTGATCATTTAATGATAATTCTGAATTTTTGTTTTTTATTCTACTTATATCTAACGACCCTAAATGTTTTTTCTCTTTATTTAAACTATGTAAAATTTTGTAATCTTTATTGAAATTGTGATTTTACAAAAGTAAATGATTTGCATAATTAGAATTTTGTTTATGATATTCATAACTTTTAAAATGTTCTGTAAATGTTATCTTCTTCTAGCTTCTATACCATCGTTTTTAGAGCGCTGTGGTGAAAGTGACCAAATATTTTTAAGTAGTGGACAACTTGAGAAAAAAAAATGATTTTACTTGGTTCGGTCCATTATACAATAATAAATTGATTTTTTTATACGTTATTTCAATTTCTTTCACACAAAATTGCTTTCTAAGAATGTCAGTATCGCTAATTGCTTTGGGTTTAATTACGGCACCCATAGTAGTGGATCTGAGTACCTTTGTAACTGTAATCAGTTTTATCCTAGATTGATAAATTATGATTCGTGTGTAATGAGTAAGTGTTAAGCAGTTTTGTTTTCTTTTATTGCACTTGTTTTGTGCCTAATAAGTTGTGGTCGTTACTCTTCGTCTGAAATAATGCTTTCGGCTAAGAAATGTTTTGAATGTATCCAATATGGCTATAAAACGTAAATTGTGGTCGACGTTTTCTTTCAAATGTTTCACGTCACTCATTTATCTGATTTTATGATTTAGTGATAGTTAATTGTTGCGTGAACGGTCGATGAGTGTACATTGAAACACATCACTTTAACCATGAACATTCATGTACACATAAATAAACCCATTATAGTTAAAGTTTCCTCTCATGCATAAGATATCGTGATGATAGCTGCTATTAAAAGTAATCACGAATTAAATCTTCATCAGTTATTACTTTTAATGCAATGGTCAACAAACTTTTTGAATGGTCCGGTAATTTTTGTGTAATCAGAAAGTAGATGTATTGTGATATTAGCTAGCTTGTTTATCCAGTATTGTAGAGTTTGTTTCGAAATATTATTCAATTAGAAGAAAAATGATTAATTTATTTTTAACAGAATAATTAATTTACATATCTAGTTTTAGAACAATAACGCCATCTATTATTAACTGAAATATTTCGTACGTTAGACAAAAGCCTTATTGATGTATCTACTTGTTCAACTGAATTGACGAAGCAGCTTCAGTACGTAATAAAAATAAAAATGTAAGCTCTTCGTCAGTAATTTATTGAATCTATAACTACTAATTTGGTTTACGCGCCTTGTATCACGTATATAAGCTGCGCCGTCTTATTCAGTTGGGCAAGTAGATACCTTAGTAAGACCTTTGTCTCAAATCCGAAATATTTTAGTTAGCAGTAGATATCCGTAGATGGCGATATAACAGGCGGGTTGAAAGGTTCGTAGGCTTGCAGAGAAAAAAATGTTTTTTTTATTTTATATAATTTGATTTTATTATTCAATATAGTTCCCTTCGAGGGCGATACAACGATTAACGATTATAGCGGTCATACAATTTATCGATACCATTTTTATAATACGATTTGCCTTTAGCCTCAAAATAGCCTTCAGTTTCGGCGATTACGATTGCCTCTTCATCGGCGCGAAATTTCTGTCTAGCGAGCATCCCCTTGAGGTCTGAGAACAGAAAAAAGTCGCTAGGGGCCAGATCTGGAGATTACGGTGGATGCGGAAAGAATTCGAAGCCCAATTCATGGAATTTTGCCATCGATTTCATTGATTTGTGAAACAGTACTTTCTTTTTCTTTAAATGAGACCGCTTTTCCGCGATTTCGTCTTTTAAACGCTCCAATAACGCTACGTAATAGTCATAGTTGCTGTTTATGGTTTTCTCCTTTTTAAGATAGTCGATAGTCAATGAATATTATACCATGAGCATTCCAGAATACTGATGCCATTGCCATAACTTTGTCAGCCGACTTTTGCGTCTTTCCACGCTTTGGAGTCGGTTCATCACGTGCAGTCTACTCGACTGACTGTCGATGTCGATTGGACTCTGGTGTGAAATGATGGAGCCATGTTTTATTCAAATATTCATTCACATTCACGATATGACCAACACGTTCCTTCGGTATCATTAGGGACGTGTCTCAGCTATCACAATCAACTTTACTTTACGGTTACCAAAAATTATTTTGTGGACTCTTTCGATGTTTTCGTCGGTAACAGCCTCTTTGGGGCGTCCACTGCATACATCATCCTCGGTGCTCATTTCGCCTCGTTTAAATTTAGCAAACCACTTTTCTACGGTTGATTTTCCTGTTGCAAAGTCCGAATAATGTTTATCAAGCTAAGCCTTGGTTTCAACAGTATTTGTTTCGCCAAAAGCAATACTTTATTAACACACGAAATTCCTTTTTATCCATTTTTTCAAAGAAACAAAAGTTCTTTCACTAAAAATGCTATAACTGAGATACTAATAGTTCAACAGCTGTCAAATTTATACACGCGTCTTTTGAAGGTTAGGGCTAGCTAAAAATCATATGGATTTGATACTATATACTATACATGTATGGGTCAGCCTACGAACTTTTCAGCCCGCCTGTTACAATACTGTTACCACGTCCGCAGAATCCGCGCCTAAAATAAAATATGAGAATTTTGATCTTCACTTTCAGTGTGTGTTTGCACGTTGACTTCTACAAGCAGTAACTTCTTAGCGTCCTAAGTGCGCCCTTCATAATGACGTCATATATGTAGGTACGGTCTATACAACTTTAACAGAAGTTAACGTGGGCTTCTGCTCTGTCTATTGTCTTTATTAAATTAATACATGCAAATTTTGGGCAGAACTTTATGTTTCTATGTTGTATATGCTAAATACGTTTCAAAAGTTGTTACTTCCTTTATTTTGTTTAATTTACGTCACGAATACGGAGACTTCCGTATTACAAAGACTGATGATCCTGTTATTTAAATTTAGTTATAAATTGGAAAGCATCGCGAATCCAGTTTTGTGTACAGCTCGAGGATAACGTTATTTGTATAGTTTCGGTTCGTTTAAAATTAATTTAAAACCCAGAGGCGCACATTTGCAATGAATTACACGAAAAAACGGCGAGTATATGGAGAAAAGTTCGTTCCGTAAATAGCTTATGAATATTTAGAATATGGATTATGTAAAATCATTCGGGTTTAAGCACTAAATAACGGTCTTAATACGAAGTGTTCGTATGCCGCGTTGAACGTTTCTATTCAAGAAACGTATGACGTGCAAAAGCGGAATGGTTTTGAACTATTTTACGTGCCGTGCCTTGAATATTGCTTATTAGTGCACTGTGATGTGCAATAATTTATCGAGAGCGGTTAAGCGAAATTACCATAAAAGGGTCACGTTGTGTTTATAATATCCTAAACATTGATATAAGAAGAAAACTTCTTTTTTGTATATTTTTCCATTCAAAAGTTTTTATTTGTGGTACCACCTAATTATGTTTTCTCAAGAATACAAAAACTGTTGGCTTAAAATATAATTAAAAGGAATTTTAAGTAGTAATAAAATAGGAAATGAGGCAGAAGTCATCTTGATAGGAAACGAAGGTGAAGAGTTAGGAGATATTTTAGAAAATCAGATACCCTTAATCAGACAAGAGTTTGAAATAGTACTAAAAATTGTCAACAATAATAAGGCACCAGGTATAGAGGGGATTAGTGTAGTAGGCGAGCTTCTTCAGAGGTCCTTCCATCTCCGATGTAGATTCTCAGTCTAGGAAGGACCTCTGAAGAAGCTCGTCACTCGTGTTAGCGAAACGTTAGGAAGCAATTCCAACCAACTACGGCCTTTAGACCCGAATAAGGACTATACTAATCCATCAACTGGCTGCGAAAGCCTTAACTAATTCGATAGAGGGGATGTAAGCGGAAATTTTAAAACATGTAGGCCAACAAATTACAGATCCTTTGTTTAAGTTAATTAGTCACATATGTTATAATACACAGAGAAAGTTTCGGTTGACTACAAACGAAAGATGGTAGTAATTATACTACGTAAAAAGAGATACGCGGATAGATGCGTGAATTTTAGAATAATTAGCGTGACTTATGTCAAAAATCTTAACTATAATAGTGCAGAAAACGATGGAAAAAGGGCGGAATGTTAAATGGGATAACATGCTAATTGTACATAAAAGTACAGTGGCCGGCACGTAAGGAAATTCAAAAGCCATAAATCATCGGATGCGCAGTGGCAATGTCTAGCCCCTTTAGGGCGGGGTTAATCGACCGGTAGGCAGAAGGATAACTGCTCAACAAAGTTCAGTAGTGTAGTGGCAAACAGTTGGAAATTAACAGAATAGAGAAGTGGTTGTTTGTAAAGAAATAATATACTTACAACTACTAACCACAATATTCTTCTATGCCGCCAGCGAACCTGACACACAGACTAAACAACATTATTTATGATATCTGGTACATGCACAAATCGTACAATCATAAACGAAACTACGAAATATAAAAATAACAAATATAAAGATCGATTGTACAAACTAAGTTTTCTAACAAATGCCTTAACAAATAGACCCTGGTAAGATACACTACATAATTCATATTATCAAGTTTTGTTTAGTTGACTTTATTTTGTTTGTCAACAACTTATTTCTATGCATACCTAATAACCTTTAAATTAGCTGGTATTCCTAAATTTATATAATTAGGTACTTATTACTGTGATTTTCTCCTTATGTTCATGATGATAGTGAAATTTTAATTGCTCACTTCGCATACACCATTAAAACACCATTAGGGTAAGTAAATCAGTTGAATGAATTCACTTGCGTTCCGTGTTCAGTACTTTTTCTCTCAGTGATACGCGCCGCTGAACTACAAGTTGACGGTCCAGCTATATTATTATTGCTCTTTCATTTATTGCTATGCTAAAAGTTTCCGCCTATCTACCTGTCAATCTGACCGTTGTTGAATCTCCTTACATGCCGGCCACTGTATAGGGATGGAATCCAGAGAGTGATACATAGTTTGTGTACAGAATGACAGGTAGTTATAGAATTTGGACAACAATGTAGGGGAATAAATATCAGGAAGTCAGTTGAAGATGCGGTTAATATTAGTAAAAGCAGGATAACTTCAGGGATAGATACACAGGGGCAAAAGAGTAACTGTATTAGCATGAGTGGTAGTAGTAGTAAATAAAATGAAAGCGGTTTTGATAGTACAACATGAAATAAAAAAAAAATAAAAATAAAACGAAAATATTGATTTGTAATAGAGGTAAAAGTAGGCTTATAGCTCATATAACAATTGGAGACGAAAAATTAAGTAACATAAGTAAGCCAAGTCAGGTTGGAAAAGCGGTATAGTAGTCGAGTAGTTTTTAATTAAAAGAAATCACTTCTATACTCGCGCAGAATGTATAGTTTTAACTGGTCGTGATGTTTCATTATATATTTTTATGAATTTCTTTCTTCGAATTTGGCCACTTACATTTGGCATTAGGATAGCTGATGTTTAGTTTGACTGAGAAGAGAAATATATAACCCTTAAGAAGAAATGTAATCACAACTTTCCCTATGGTACTGAAAGACATCTCTTTAAAATGGCCTGTTAGGAAGCACTCGAAGTAAGATAGGAAGGGGATGTTTTTTTCTTGTTCGGTTTTATTCTGCTGGTTGGTTGGCTGGTACAGTGTTGCCGGCCACAGTGCATTACCGCGAATCGTACAAATTTGCATGTCGATCGGACGACATGGAAGCGTCCGTATGTTGCCTAAAAATATGTTCGGAATACTAATCGGCAGATAAATTTTGCATTTTATGCAACAAATGGGTACGAACCGAGCCGTTCCGTTCCATTGTAAATACATAATTCGTGCGAAATGCAGATTACCAGAATCGTCGCATTACGCAGTAGTTATATGTCGTTTCACAGAAGTGAACGAACCTACAGCAGTGGCGGCTGCATATAACGTTAATACACCTAATAAATGCTCAAGTGAAGAGGTAAGTGCATGACCGCTGCACCTCTGCCAACGTGAGCGGGTTGCCATGACGACCGTCAAATTTACATACACCGCACTTCCCACCTGTCACCGAATACGGAAGGGTTCGCGTCGGATTAATCAGTCTACTGCATCTACATGCTCTTGGCACGTGTTACCCAGTTGTTTGTATTTGTGGTGTCGACGCGGCGCGACAATGCTAACTCAATATATTCATATTGTTCGACACATTCCCTGGAATATATTCGAGGGCATCTGGACCTAATTTTGAGTATAGTTTTTCTTGGTTTTCTGCAACTCTTCACCTATCGTAAAGGAATGAGCCGCTGCATCTGCAGTAACTGATGCACCTTATCATACCTACACCAGCGGCAGCTCTAAGGTTGCTAAGGGTGTCGAAATCAAATACTGCACGGAGAAAACTGTAGTTAAATAGTTGCTTATACATCGAGTTGATTGAACTTTTATTAAACATGTAATTATTTATATCTGGTGTTTAATAGCCATCTAATCGGATAATGGTTGCATTTTTAACTGTAGCATATTGTAATTTCTACTAATAAACAAAATACAATTAATCGATTAATCGATTGAATAAAATGCCAACTTAAATTTATGGTGTGAGATGCAAATACAACTCTTATCTAGAAAACGTTTCGGCATCGCCGCTGTTTTTAGGATGCTCATTTTTCGGGAAAACCTGAAAGTGTTAAGGAAGTGTAAGGGAATTGTTTAAAGAAAGGGTTGGTACGAGTGTGGTTTGAAAAGTCCGTGACTTTTAAAGGAAAACATCATTTTATTTTTCTACATAATTTCGTTTAGCTCGATACGTTTAGTCCATCGTGTTTCTTATTTTTTAATTCCTTCTAAATAATAAGATTTCTCGAGGCCCTCAAAATGAGCGTTTGTTTCCACGATGACTTCTTCATTCGACCGAAATCTTTTACTGTCCAGCCTTTTCTTCAGGTTTGGAAACAGGAAATAGTCTGAGGGCAATAGCAGTGTTGCCATTACAGTTACTGCGCGGGAAATTCAAAAAGTGAGGGACTTATCAAACCACCCTCGTATTATTTGATGTAAAAATTATTGTACCTACTCTAAATTACGCCTATTCGGTTTTAGGATGTGGTAGCGGCCGTGACGAATCGCCCGCCAACGGAATCATTAGGTTGGGTTAAGCTAGTAAACTTACAGCATTTTTTCATATAAACTATTACTTTAATCGTGTATTCCACAACATGTTTGATGTAGTTTGGGGTTTTAGCTGTTTCTTTTAAACCTTTTTTGCAAGTGTTTTTTAAATAAATTGGACTTACTTGAGCAGATTTATATTCCAACAAACTCTGTTTAGAATTGTTTGTTTACTCATGTGAAACGGGGTGAAAATGATGGCGCCAGCGTTTGGGTTCTTGTTTTTTTTTATCTGTAATTATTGTCTTTATCACGGTCGTTTTCACTTCACTTATCTCTACTAGTTAATTGTACATACACTACTTGGGCTACAAAGTATCGGGTAGGATGTAATGTTCCTGTTCTTGCATTTCGGTGGTGAATAATGAGCTAATGTGCAAAATAAGTAAACATACTATAAAATGAACTACTAAACGACGATACGGGTACTTCGTTTTATTTTCATTTTATTGACTTTCCAGACGTTATTTTTAGCTTTGAGCGCTTTATACAGGATGATTAATTAAAAGTCAAGGTTGATATATACCTACGATTGGTATCAAATAAGAAGTATCAACTATAAAAAGCACCTTCATTATAGAGAAATTAAACAAACTATACACTTTCACAAATTATTTAATTAATTAATTCGAGTAAATGCCGATTTCATTTCATCAAATTAAAGTATCAGAGTATAGGGTAACAGATCTAAATACACAGGTGATTATTTTGAAATGGTCTTAAATTCTCCCTGTATACGATTCAGCAGATAATCCTTACATATGTGTCTTAGGTACCCTTTTAACTTCGCCATATGTGCATGCATCTTTAGTAACAGAACCAAATAATAAAATTAACTAGTTCAACCCGTCCAAATATGGACGGATGGATACTGTTATCGATGGTTTATGGGATCTTTGATTTTGGTGAAGTCGTTTCTAGACTAACTTTGGGTTGTAGAATCTACAAAAATGACAAAAACTATAACTAGGTCGTTTATGTTGGAAGCGATGTATTTGACTTAGAAGCTTTTTATCGTCCGAAATAGAGCATTGTGGTTTGAAGTGTATAATTTTTAAAATGCGATGCCATAATTTTTGGCCGGTTCTTAAAATACGGCATTCAGAAGATACGCAGAAAAAAAGTTTCAAAACACAGATGCCCATCTTCTGAATTGGAATATGTATGGATCGACCACAGTTTCTTAATGCGCTTTTTAGGGGTTATAGATAGAGATCCTGTCGATATATTTTTGTATTCAAAAAAGAAGGAATTAAAATCCTTATTCGTCTAAATATTAAGATCAAAGATCTCACATTCGGCACGCGTCCTACCAAGTAGGCACAACGAACTGAAAGCCATATCCCACGACCGGTTTCGATCTATCGGGTCTCATCAGGTGAGCGCTGGCAGAAATGCCTTTACAGGCTATATTATAAATATAAATGTAAATATACATATGGAATCAACAGCCAATTTGGAAGGACGCGTTCCAAATGGAATAAGGATTTTAATTCATTCTTTTTTGAATATGTTATATCTTCGTCTAAGAATCCATCGGAATCAACCGTGTAATTCAATGTCGGTAGGAGTATTAGCCCTCGGAGTAGTTGTTTCTGTTGAATCCATATTTATATTGATAACCAAGATTTTCACTGCACCGTACTTTATGCATTTTCCTTTAAAAAATATAATTATCTTGTATATTACACACTCTCTCATTTTATAAACTGTTAGTGGATACCACGTAAATCGCAACAAATGCAATGTTTATGATCGATATGTCATATCTGTTGTTGTGTAGTCTCGCTCTCTCTGCACGGTGATTTTTTAATCGAAATTAGCCACTTACAGAGAGCTTAGGAATTATTCTCAGTCGCTGAAAATGTCTCTTACATAATTGATATGTAATTATTTTCTGATTCTTCGATATCGTCGGTGCGCGGAATGCCCGATGGTCGATGTTCGAATTGCGGTCGTGGAATTTAAACGTGGACATGAAAGACTGACGAGACGGACAGAAGTGCAATGTTTCTCATCCGTATGCCGACTAGGTGTTCGTGTATCGCACGCAATCTGGGAAACTGCTGACCCTGCCGCCAATTATTATTACTGCAATTCTGGCTTTTGTATGTGTACTGGGTGATTGTTTATGTAAGGCTTTGTGTTAGTCGCTTCAGAAAAATAAACAGATCCTTTCAGATTTTCTCAGTCATTTAGGAGAAGGGGGGTGAAGGTGGTCCAGACTGGCAGTACATTCTGTACATATTTGTATACGAGGGTGGTTTGATAAGTCCGTGACCTTTTTGAATTTCCGGCGCAGTAACTGTAGTGGCAACACTGTTTCCGTTAAGTGCCATCTATCGATAGACTACTGTACAATTTTGAGCAAGTTGCGACGCTTAGTTTATATTTGACAGCCATCGAAAGCAGTTAACAATAACGGAAAAAAGTGAATTTCGTGTAGTGATTAAACATTAGTTTTTGCGCAAAAAATCCGTTAATCCGTTAAAGACACCAAGGAGAGGCTTGATAACTACTATGGGGAGTCTGCACCGGTGTACCATCGGTTTCAATGGTTCAAAAGTGGTTTACAAATTTTATGTATTTCCCTTTTTTAACATTTTTATTTGCCGTATCTAATTCTTCAAAGTTATATTCTTTTTATAAATCCTTTTCGAACCTATCCTATTGTACCCTCAGTTGGCGTTATTCGAAACTTCATGCTCCCGCCCATTTAAACTCGCCAAAAAGTAACCCTTTTCTACATCCGGTCCATTTTTACTGTTTTGCGCCAATTACCTTCGTCGCTATCACTTTTCTTAAATTACTGGTATCCTTTGAATAACGTCAAACTAAAATCCTGAGAAACGGTTACCCTATTTCTTACATAAAACATACCGTTCATAAAAACCCTTTGAACGAGAATTATCAGGTGAGTCACTCTAACTCAGTCAATTTCATCCAGCTCAATTCAGTCAATCAAGTCCTTATTCACATCTTATCTTCTACTTTTCTTCATTCTACCGCAAGTTTCTTCGTCTTCAATATAACTTCCCCTTATAAATAGTGAAGATAACAAACCTTACACACGCACGCATTTTTCTTTTATTACCAAACGACCGAAAAAAGATAAATTTGTGGTGTTGAGGAATGTGGGAGGTTTATACCAAAATTAGGTATTTCACGGAACGTTGAGGTTTGTATAAAATGATAATTCAGTAGCGAAATTTTACGTTTATCGGACGTTTTATAGAACACATATGGGCGCTTAGGCTTATTCTAATATGAAGAGGGTTGTACATTATTTTATAAATATGTTTCGTATTTGTGTAGATACTGTTTGGTTAAATAAAACGGTAAATTATGATGGAACTGTCTCTTGGAAGAAGGTAACAGGTTGGGGTGGGTGGGGTAGACTTTATACAACACTAATGATTATGGATATGGGGTAAAGGGTTAGTAGTAATAAAAAATCGAAAATTTGAAAAAGAAACGAATCTAATTGCCTTACCCAAATAATATAAATAATTTCTAGATATGTATTAGATGTAGGATTTTCGTTATAGTTTTCCTGTAAACATTGAGTATAGAAAAAATGGTTTGCTTTCCTGTCATGAGCTTAGGTTCAAAATATTATTAGTTTATCATGAGGGAGAAAGGCGGTTTGCATTCACTAATTTGTACTAAAAACTATAAATACATATATAATTAAAAAAATCGGACAACAACGAAAGAAAATAAATATCGTATTGTAAAGTGAATTAAAATTAAATCCTTATAGTAAAAAAAAACAAAAGAAATCAATAGAAAAGAAAAGACAAAATAAAAAAGAAAGCCTTACTAATTAAATAGCTGTTGGGTGTAAGTTCAATGATCATTAACAAGTTTAGATGTTTTCCCAATTTATTCAAGCACTTTACACAATAGACACTCACCACTTCATCAACATGTCCACTTCGTCGTTTGGTTAAAACCCCAATCGATCGTCCTCTCCAATCGCGCCCTCATGTAACAATCCTTGAAACGTGTATATCGCTATTTTTAGCAATAACGAAGGGTTCTGTTATTTTTTGAGGATATTCACACACATAAGTCGCACTTTTTCTCAAAAAGGTCAAAAAATGCATCATGAATGAATATGACTACCCTGTTTGTTTCATTTTTTTTCAACATCGATGTTGTTGGCCTGTGAATTAATTATCAATTTTTTAATTAGTGTATTTTCAAAATTGATAAAAAGTAGATGTCACTGTTAAGTGTAACAAAGGGTTAAAAGAGACCCACCCTTAATTATAAAAAATCTTTTGTTTCACCCACTAGCGTTAATAATGCGATAATCAGAAATAAAGTGGGTGATACACGTCTCCGGCTTAATAAAAAAGTTTATGATAATTAGGCGGTGATCCTGTTTTAATTCTTCTAGTTGTTTCTTACTTACTAATTGTATTTACATCGACTGTTAACTGTTTTGATGATGCTTTCGCAGTTAGAATTAGAAGTAGACATTTGCTTTCTGCCTTTTTTCTTTATTATAAGAGATCGTTTTGTAAGATACACCTGCATGTTTCTTAACTGTTACACAAACAACGACACCGCCGGCACCACGATCAACCCCTGTATTCCTCTCCGTCATGCGCCACGCTTCACTTCACAACGCAAACCGTTGTTTTTATCTTAGCCCGAGATCCGATGAAATACGCGAAAATGGAACACGGAGGTGACGGGTGAGGGTTCTTCGACCGTTCTTATTATTCTTATCGGAACTCGATCGGAAATTAACGGAAATGATGCGGTCTAAATATGGCACCAATTCCTTAGGATGTTGCGGGATCTTCAGTTCATGCCTCTAATGACCTCTTGTGTTTAAGTCGCATCGAACATATCCGGAATTTACATAAAAAGCAGAAAATTTAATGATAACGCAAGAAACGGGTTCAACTAGAATAAATGACGTAACAGATGTAAATAGTAACTTTCGTTATGTTTGAATATTTATATTAAAGTTCTGAATGGTGAAGTATCCACTTTTCCTAGAAGTCCAAAAAATGGAAGAACAATTTAAATATGAAAAGTTTGATTTAGACTTTTTCTAAAAAGTGTAGCGTAGGTAATAATTAAATATTCGTACTCCATTGTAAAATTCTAAAACGGCATTGTCTACGCTACTGGAAATTATACAAAACTGTTCATTATGGAGCTACGTGGACCTTCGCTGCTGTCTTGACAGCGAAGTTCACAATTCTGTGTCTGTATCGCCCATGGTTTGTCTTCGATTATACAAAACATCCTTATGGCTACTCTGATATAGATGGGCGATCTGAAATAGCAGAATACTGAAGGTTCCCCCTGTGATCGAGAGGAAAATACCGGTAATAGACAATTTTGTGCAATGCAAGCTCATATTCAGAATCAAGCTGAAAATTACATCCAACAAGCTTATTTGATGCTTCTAAAATTGTCCGTTTATCTGGGCAATCCTAGAAATGATATTTGCTTAGGAAAAGTGTTTACTGGAAAATTCTTACTTCTATTACTAAGACTCCGCTGTCCATCTATCCGTCTGTCACTAGGCTGTATCTGATGAACTGTGATATTTAGATAGTTGAAGTTTTCACAGAAGGTGTATTTCTATTGCCGCTATAACAACAAATATTAAAAACATAATAAAATTAATATTTAAGGCAGCTCCCATATAGCAGACATGATTTTTTTGCCGTTTTTGTAGATAATAGTACGGAACCCTTCGTGCGTGAGTCCAACTGTCACTTGCCCGGTTTTTATTTTTTAAATTATCTGTTTACAACGTCTGCAAAGCCTGTTCAAATTAATTAAAAGAAAATAATGGCTAAAGTTAGTAGAATATATGTTCATCGTCAGTATTCTGTCAAAACTGTCAGACATCGATCGCGATTTCGAACCTTTTGGTTCTCATCAGAACATCGCGCCATTGACAGTATTCAAAATACGTTATATAATAGAAGAAAAAATGTAAATAAAACTTCAAAGAATTACTGTTCAATTAATTGTATAGGTAATTTAAGTAATAAAGTAAGTAATGAACTAACGAAATTAGGATTACAATGCATACAAATAAATAAATTAAATCTACATAAATTATTAGTTAACACTAAATCTAAGGTTGATTGCATGGATAAAAGCGGGATATACCAAATTACGTGTAATATGTGTGATGCACTATATACAGATCAGTCAGGGAGAGAGATCAGAATAAGAGTGAAAGAATATAGAGAAAAATCAAAAATCTACAGGTATATCCGAACATTGTTTAAAAAGTAAACACAACATCTCATATAATTCGGTCAAACTACTACACCATATTCCAAAAAGTAAAATGTTAAACCAAATAGAATTAAACACCAACAATTCATCCCTGCTAATGTTCGAATTCCCTCATTTACAAACCTAGTATAACTAGTTAAGCGAGAAATGTAAAAATCAGTACAAACATCTGTATCCTTCGATAATGGCCTAATAGCCGAAACGTACGTCAGGAAAGTTCAAATTCAGGTTTTGTGAAATATCCCACAAGGTGTTTTTGTACTCACTTCACCAATTAATAGTAGTACGTTTTTACACATGCCGTTCACTACGCTGGCTGTACTTATCTATTTGCAGCACACCATCTGTGTAAAATTTCTGTAGAATACTGACCAAAAACATATTTTTTGTTTTATATGGTCATGTCATGTGTATAGATAGATACGCTACGCCGTGGTTTCAGTTTGACAGTCGATGTTATTAATAGAAAAGAACCTTATTGAATATCACAATAAGTAGTATATATAGTAGATGACGCTTATCACGCTGTTTATAGTCATTCGTTAGATACTTCATATCAAAATGCTGGAAATTTTGGCGGAGTTGTAGAACAAACTGGGTAGCTTAAACCCCAACGCCAAAACACGATTTAAAATGTCTGAAGCACTTTTTGGTAACAAAGTTACCTTCTTGGTAAAAGTTCTTCCGACATTTTGTGTCGTGTTCTGGCGTTGGGGTTTAAGCTATCCAGTTTGTTCGTTAAACACTGTTTCATAAAAGTAAATTGGTCGGTTAGGTAAGAAATGCTACAATATGAGGTAAGTATTTATAGAGGGTGGCATATGACCACTTTCTTATTATCATTGTAATTCGCCAATTTTACTTTTTTCACTCAATTTTAACAATATTTTCCTTCTAATTTTCTGAGATTGTATCTTTTTAGAACTTGAACACCATGATGATTTTATAGAAAGTAGTTTATAATGCATAATTTGAGTCAATCCGTACTTAAAATGTAACTTTTAGATTTTGATCCGATTAAAAAAATAATCTCTCTTGTCGCATTTTGCATAATACTATCGCAATTGGTTCCCAGGACTCCGGAAACCGCAGAGAGCTCGTTGACACTATGAACGACGTCGCCGTGGACGTGAAGTTTGCGACGTGTACCTAGATTACTTATGCATGTGTGTTTGGTGTTTCGTTGTTTATGAACGCAGATTGTCGGTTTGATTCGAAAAGGTCTTATAAATACATCAGATACATACGCATGTAGAAACATGTATGGACATGGGAAAACAGGATAATTACGACGGACGTAAACGTATCCTGAACGAAATGTGGTTTCCTCTTAAAATAGTTTTACAGATTTTCCGATAGAATTTGGTATTAGGGTACACTTATATGTTAGATTCGTGGGTTGAACGATATCTGGTTGTAGGAAGGTATCGACCACATGAATTACTGTTAAAAAATCCTGTAACATATGTGCTGGTAAGATGCCTCAGTTAAATATAAACGCGAATTTTACTTTTTAAAAAACATTTATTAAAACTACATAGAAATGTGAATAGAAGAAACAATATTTATTTCACCATTGAAATTTACCCCTGAAACATGTTTTTTTGTTATTAAGAAATAGATGTGTGGCGTATTGACTAAAGTTAGCACGAGAACAGTGCAATTCAGAATTGTGGCGCTCATTGTCACACTCGCCTCTGCCAGAGCTGTAAATTTAATTGTCAATTTTGTACATTTTGTATATGTTGTAAATATGTCTTTTTTCTGTGTTTCCATTCACATTTTTATTTCGTGTATCTAATTCTTTAAATTTCATTTGAACTTCTTACAAATCCTGTCAAACCCTTCCTATTGTACCCTTAGTTAGTGTTATTCAAAACTTTGTGCTCTCCCCATTTACTCTCGCCAGTAGAAAGTCTCCCATTTCTGCATCCGGCCCAAATTTCACTTTTTACGCCAATCACATTCGTCACGGTCACTTTCCCTAAACTCCTGGTATCCTTACTTCAAATAACGTCAAACTAATATGCTCAGAAAAAAAAAATGGTATGAAGTCCTACCACAATACCAGAACTGAGAACACTTAACCTCGATGTACGTTTCGCTAACCAAGTTAGCATCATCAGGAGATGATTTAGCTTTCATCATTGGTTGAGAGATGATTTAGAACTCTCCTTTCATTCCTTTAACATTTGTTTCATAAAAATCCTGTAAACTAGATTTTTTTTAGTCACTAAAAGTCAGTTTCAAAACTCAACCTAGTCCTTAATCAACATTTCGTAATTTCTGCTTGTCTTCCTTCTACCGCTGGTTTATTCATCTTGTATATAACTTCCCCTCATAAATAGTGTACTTATTAATGTTTTTGTTGTGTCATTCCAAAACAGCAAACGACCAAAAACCTAAATGTAGCCAATTCTATAAATCAACTGGAACGTGACAAAAGCAAACGTGTTTCTAAATTCATATATACTCGTTATATTCCCAGCTATTTATAAATAAACTTAAGAAAGCTCACATAAAATAAATTGAAGGGTTAAAAACTAAAATTGTAAATATACACAGTGATTCATTTTAAAAATATGATACCGAAAATAACTGCTAAAAAATAAAATAACAGCGATAGAATAATGGCATAACAAATCAATCAAGGGAATCCTAATAAATAAATTTCATGTTATCATACTGACGATTATTGAAACCCTCAGCCAACTGCTATGGGCATCCCTCATGCGACGACGCAACGTATCTGTTACCACCCCGTGTTGCCAAGGGTTGTCAGCATGGCGAGAGACACGTGTTCGGGAAATCGATATCGATTATCAGCTACATATTATAACTCGACAATTAAACTTTTTCAATTGATATGACATGCGTATTGTATATTCTAATGGTTACCTCAATATCATATAGTTGTCAGTCCGAAGACGCACCTACCTGTCCCACTCCTTATTCTGTGCCAATTCTTGTACTTCTCTGAAACTAGAACATTTTAAATCTCCAACTATTTCCAAACAGTAATCTAATTTAGGTCTTTCTCTGTGTCTTTTTTCTCCTATTTCTGTTTCAAATATGTCTCTAAATAACTCTTTATGTCTCAAAAGGTGTCCTATCATCCCCATCCTATTTCTTCTTTTCCTTATTGTCTTGTATCACGCTCTTTGTTCTCCTGCTCTTTCTATTAACTTTTCAAACGCTTCAAACTTTTTTTATTCCTTCGTGCCCACCGTCCATGATCTGCACCTAACACATGGGCTGAAAAGTCCCGGGCTTAACAATGAAAACATGTTTTTTTTTTGTTCAAAATTGGCTTTATTCATTAACGTAATCTCCATCAAGAGCAATAATTGTAGAAAAATTTATCTTTGGCCTCAAAATAGACCTTAGCTTCAGCGGTAAAGCGATAACCTCTTCCTTCGAGCGAAATTTCTTGCCGGCGAACATTTTTTTGAGGTCTGCGAATAGCCAGTAGTCGCTGGTAGTAGTCTCTAAATCTGGAGAATACGGTGGATGTGGGAGCAATTCAATGTTCAATTCATGTAGTTCTGCCATTTTGCCATTGTTTTGATGACAAATGACTTGTGACATGGTGCGTTGTCTTGATGAAACAAAAATTTTTTTTTTGTCATATGGATTGTTTCTTTGCAATTTCGGTCTTTGCCTTCAAACGCTCTAATAACGCTATATAATTACTACAATTAACCGTTGATGGTATTTCCCTTCTCAAGATAGTCAATGAATATTATACCATGCACATCCCAAAATACCGAGGCTATAACCTTTCCAGCAAACCAACGTTATATTTTGTTTCGGTTGTTTCCGATGGAGCGGAGTCTCCGCAACACTTGTCCACTTTTCAAGCCATTGCTTCGCTTGAACGGTATATTTCACATCAAGAACCAGTGTAAAATTAAAACACGAACTTGCTTTTGATCCATTGTTTTGAAAATTAAAATTAACAAAAGTAGCTAGATAGAGTCACTCTTAGCACAATCACTCACAAACTAATGAATAGAATATCATGAAATTTTAGCAGCTGTCTTTTGAAAAATTATTTGAAAAAGAGGTGAATGGAATAAAACTAGCGCCATCCATGTGTTAAGCCCGGGACTTTTCAGCCCATGTGTTATATAGAGCCGTGCTCGAAACATACGCTTTTAATATTTTTTTTCGAATTTCTAAATTAACTGATCGCGAACACTAAAGTGATTTTTTTCTTTTCTAAAAGTGATTCGACTCTGTACTAATCTTTGTTGTAGTACCTACATAGTCATTAATCATTATCCATAAAATTAATTTGTTTTCAAACACTTACTATTAAAATTTAGGAGCAAATATACGTGTGTGCTCAAGTTACTTTTTTTGTAGTAAAAAAGGTTAATTGTATGTAATTTCATTGCAAGTATGTATCAACCCATTACCAAAAAATCAGTGAGACGTTGTTGCTGGGATGTTGTCAGTAATTACGAAATTAACGTTGCTCGCATACGGTGCCTTCGTTGAGGCCATCACGTTTCGGTAATTTAAAAGTAAGGTCCGATTATCTTCCAGACAGCGTAACGGTCGCTTTGGTCGCAGTAATTATGCGAATTTTTGGCTAATATTTTCCAAAGGGTAAGCAATTTTAGAGGAATTTGCAATGGTTGTGAAAGATTAATGAACTGGTAGGTAGGCGTATACGTCTTAAAGTAGGATACAGTTGAGGACCTAATTTTCGGTACCTAACGTGATACTGTAAGTATGTTCTATTATGGCTCTAATTTATCCATAACCTACTTTGCTTAAATGATGGTTTGTTAGTTCTTATGCTCGGGTAAGGAAAATTCCATTAAAAGTATTTAGGGGAATGATTGATTATGCATAAAGGCATAACGTTATTTTATCATGAAGTTTAGTAACTAGTTTAGTTTGAGGGTTTTGCTGTATAACTCAATTAAACATTAAATAACAATAACGCAACAATTAACAACCACGATGAAAATAGAATGAACACGAAGACCGCGATGTAAGATGAGAACTGATTCCTCTCAGAGGGGAAAAAAAGAAAAATCGAAACTGTGAGGTAGTAGATGAGAGTAGGGTGCCAATAGAGAAGGATGAAAGCATGGAAAATTTTGAGACGAGAAATATGACCAAATAGAGCAACGACTCAAATCACCGAAGAAACCTATCGTAAAATTGTAATTAGGGAGGACAGCGAAGGACAGACGTCATGCGGTTAGTACGCGAAGGTAAAATGTTAGTCGGGATTCTAGAAAAGTGCAGTAATAAAAGTTATTGGCACAGATGGACAGAATACAAAAGGTTTATAAGATAATGTTAAGAAATATTTACATAGATACACAAAGAAATATAATACAAAAGAATTTGAACATGGAAGTAGTATCCCCATCGACCACCACACTAGGTTCTTTATAGTTATTTAATTATTATTATTAGTTTATGAAATATGAGCTTTCTAGCGAAAAAAGAAATTTGAAGACCGAATCCATAATGTAGCAAGTGCATAAAGTTGGAAACTGTGGAGAGGGATCAAAGTCTCCGATATACTACTTACAGTTATTCCATCAGCTTGTGTCATGTAATAGTTCACCCCTTAAGGGATCATTCCCGAGGGAGTAGTTTTTGATAAATCTAAAATTAACTTGTAATCTATTGAAATCCATATGTTATCTGGTGAAATACGATGTCATCTATGTTAGATGAAACCCATAACAAATCCAATGTACTTTGCATGAACTCCAATGAAAGCATTTTGCAATCCGCTGAAATATTTATCAAATGCGAGTGAAATCCGAATTCATGAAACGCCAAAATGAGAATTGAAAAACGACTTTCACGCATCAGTAACTTCATGAACTGCTAGTTGCGTTGGCGTCCAACTTATTCTATGAGTTATCAAGTGTTTGCATACTTCGTAAAGGTTATAGTTTTTGTCACTTGGCCAACAGAGGGAAATTTGATCAGTAGTGACGTGTCAGTTAATTGTTTCCCGTCAAATTTTTAGCAGTAACTACACTCGAGAATACTATATCTCATATGATTAACAAATATCTCTGGTTGGATGCTATTTCATTGAAGGATAGAAGGGTACTCAGTATTTGGTCAGTGGTCATGAGACATAAATCGAATCATAAATCTGAATTTCTGTCTAACAATAACAGATATATTTTAGGATAAATTTTATACTCCAGGGTATTTCCTTTTTTCTGAATAACCTTAATGGAAAGTGAAACAATATATCTTAAGACAAACATCATCTTAAGGGAAACTTTAGTCATTTGACATTGGTTAGCAATTATTGTTGCTCAAATGGAAGAATTGAGTCAACATGAAAAAGTCATAATTCTGAGGTCAAACTATTTTTTTTAATGCATTTGAACTTTAGCAGTGCTACTTTTATCAAAACATTTACATCATTATATAAAATGCACGAACTTGATGTAGCATCCTCACCTTCAGAGCTAACGTTAAATGTGTCACGATCTCACTTTCCTTAAAGAATTTTTGTGTGTGACTATCTAATATTTGTGAATATATTTCTGTCTGGAATTCTTAATTGAAATGCAATTTTTCGCATGGGACCTGTTCCAATTTTATGAAATTAGAAATCTGATAAACATGTCCTTAACGTTCTTTATGTGATTGATTTCAGTGATGAACGCAGATATAAGCTGCCTTGTAAATTCGGTTTGGCAAGTAAATATCCTTTGTATGGGTTTTGCCAAACATTACGAAATACTAGAATTAGTGAACAATATTTGTAGGTGGCGCCATACTGCAACTAAGTGACATTTGATTATCTTCTTTGCATACAGCAACCTATATAGTGTATTAAAAAAAAAAAACTTTTGAGTGTTTCATTCTCACTAGTTACTAATCCTGGTGGGCGGGCAGTCCTTCCAACCTACACTGTAGCGTAGTGCAAAGTTGGACGACCAGTTTGACCCAAATATTGCACTTGATCTCATATACCCCGCTTTTTTTTAATGTTTTCTTGTCTTTCTTTGTTATTTACCAATAGAGAGCCCAAATTCTTTTTATTAACTACTATTGGAGTAATATTATATTTTTGTAATCTATTTGTAATTTTTGAACTTAACAAAATTTCTTGTCATTCTTTATGGGTATATTGGGATAAAAATTACTAATTAAATTTTTTTTCGTTTTTTGTTTATCATTTGATCAATCAGAGAAATACGGTAATCATTGTTATTTGCTATTTGTTTCAAAGTGTTGATTTCTTTATTAAAGGAATTTTGAAATAAAGGTATCGAAAATAGTCTACGGATAAAAGAATGGAAATAATTAAGCTTTATGTTACGTGATTGTTTTGAGTTTGAGTGTGGTATTATATCTGTGTATAAAATCAAATTGGATAAATTGTGTACTTCCACCTACTGTTTCCTATTAATGACATGATAGATTAGATGCATAGGTTTTTGTTTTATATCAACTATGTTTGGAAATTTACTCGTATATACGTCAATATTATACGGACAGCCAGTCCGGTACAATAAATCATCCCGGTGCCGTTTTGTTGAATTAATATCGTCGTGTTCAAGCTGTCCATTACTGCCGGCCATCATTATCTTTATGGCAGGTCTTATGCGAGAGAGACGCTACTTGTACCCAGTTTGGCTTTAAATGGGCACCAGTTTATTCCTAAGTGGGATAGCGAATGGCCAATACCGTATCGTATAGAAGTATTGTGGGAAAACTGAAATAACTCAATCATATCGTAGGTACGATCTTTGAATTAAGATTATGAAAAAAGTGGACAATATTGTCGTGTTATTGATCCTAGATAAAACTGTAAACATTCATTTACCAAGCGGATTGGCAACTAACTATAACATTTGATTACTTTTATATCGGTGAATTATTAAAAATGACATTTAATGCGATGCTTGCGTTTTTGTGGTTCAAAAGTAACGGATAATTGTTTAAATGATGGATTTCTAATTAACCATAAGAGAAGTTGGCAGGTAGGTTTAAAGTAAAACTTTGTTTTCTAAATTGCAAATAAAAAGTTGAAAAAAAAAGTTTCTACCATATTGTACAACAGTTCTTCCCTTTGTCAACAAAAAACTATCTTTTGTCCTATCAAATATGTTATGTTAATAATTTTAGCGATGAATACAAGTTTCTTTTACAAAATAAGTTCAGCTGTAATATAATCGAAACTAACTCCACTAATCTTAGTTTAATGATATGTAATCTTAAAGTTAGTGTTCTCTAGTCTAAAAAATCGGGTATCTATCAAGTTTTTTGAAACAATTGTGACGCTACATATATTGGACAATCAGGCAGGGCTATCGGTAAACGCATTTCAGAACATGATGCGGCTATAAGAAACAAAAAATGTAATTCCAGTGGGATAGCTGAACATTGTATTGAGTTAGGTCATTCTCTAGATGTAAATAATTTCAAACTTCTACATTCAAACATTTCCAAATCAAGAAAATTTTCTCTTTTAGAAAATTAGGAAATTAAGAAAGCTATATTAAATAACCTTAACTTAGTTAACAATCAATTAGAACTAACCACCTATAACTCCCCCTTCTACTTTTCAATTTGTAATTACTTAAATAGTAGCGAGTAGTTCTTAATTTTAGTAATCATCTGTATTTCTCTTGTAAATGGCTTTATTATGCCGTAACAAATTTGTCGAGCTGATAAATAAACTAGTGAAACTCGCCCTTTTATTTTCTTTCTTGTGCTTCGCAAAAATACAGTTTTAGAAAATATGCACCACTTCTACCTTAAATTTCACTAAGAATATGTTCATAGCTTAAAATAAATAAAAAGTAGGGAATGTTAGATACGCACCAAAGAATTATTTTTAAAGAATGATGTACTGAATTATTCTGAGCGCAAAGGATGGTATTGTTCGATAGTATTGTTCCGTAATTAAGCGAAATAGAGTTAATAACACAGGTCAACGAGGTAATTTGCGATTCTGATTCGATGTACAGCTTTATTGTCTCACTATGCCAGGATTCTCAGATATTCTAATCCAAAATTCAAACGATCCAGTTTGCGAGAGGAGTGCATCGTGAAATAAAAAGGCAAACAACCAAAATATTAGTCACATCCGGGGTGCCCTTTTTCGTTGAATTATAACATGGTCTCATAATTGCCCTAGCAGATTTAAGTTTTTTTTAATGCTAATATCAAAATGTTGCTAATGGCTTTTTTGGATCTGGGATTAGGGTAGTATGAAATTTTAATATTCTAGGGCCATTGAAAATAATTACCCTCGTACTGTTTTACGAGGGTAATTCTAGTGCCTTTATGTTTTCAGCCCGGCAAAGTATGTATGTATTTTTCGATGGCGAACACAAATGTGGCACTAAAAAACTATAGCACTTTGCAGTTTAAACGTAGTAAAACGAAACATAAAGTTTTAGTTAGAATTTTTATTTTATTTATTGTAATCCACATTAATTATTTCGCCACACAGTGGCTCCTTCAGGTGGAAGAAAACTAAATTAAAATTAAATACAGAGCGACTTATATAGGTACTAAAATTAACGAAGAAGAAGGGATGAAAATTTAACAGTTGAATGTTGAAGATTTATGTTAAGTAAGGGAGATTTGTTTAAGTCTAAATGGTCGTTTAAAATAAGGCCTTTTTTGTTTAGTTTGTTTATTTCTAAACTAATAAATTTAATTTTTTTCCTTTGTTTTCAAAATGTAAAATTTTAAATTCTTCATTAAAACTGTGGTTGTTTGTTATTTAATGTTCGGCGTTCGATGTTAAGTGTTTTTTATCATAATTATATTTGTGCTCTTTTATTTTCTCAAGAAAGGATCTACCTGTTTGGCCTATATATGCCTTATCACAATTGCCGCATTTAAGCAAATAGACACCCGATCTTAATTTTTTTTTATTAAAATCTATTATTTTTTATGGTGAAATTTTTTATATAGTTACTCAGTTTATTTGAGAAAGAGCCTATGTATGTTAAACTGTTATAAATAGTGTTTTTGTTGTTTTTATGAATCGGGTATTGCAGTTTCGAGAAATCCTAATCTTAAAACTAAAAAAGCCAAATTTACACCATTCCAATTTTTAAATTAATATGTATCAACATTTGGATATAACATGAGTCATTTAGTGACTAAGAATTTCTCAGAAATGATCAATCTCTTTGTTGTGTCCTTTTATTTTACCTATTAATTTTCACAAAAGTTTAAAAAACTCAATTTATTAACTAAGTTGGGATTTTTGGAACCTTCTGGCAAACTCAAAATGTAATGGAGTCCTATCACTATACCAGAACTGAGAATCCTTAAACTCGACGTACGTTTCGCTAACCAAATTAGCATCATCAGGAGATGATTTAGAACTGAACAATTGATGATGCTAACTTGGTTAGCGAAACGTACGTCGAGTTTAAGTATTCTCAGTTCTGGTATAGTGGTAGGACTCCATTACATTTTCAATTTATAAAATTTGGGTTTAGTTGAGTTCATTTAAGGGTTTTCTAAACTTTATTACCACCCCAAAATAATCAAGTATTTTAAAATCGTAAAATTGTTAATTTTGCAATTTTATTGATTGAGATATATTTTTAATTTCTGATTGTTCTTTCAGAATGGAAACGTTTCAAGAAGCTGCTATGCAAATGCTGAAAGAATTTAGAGCTCTCTTGCAGTGTTCACCACTACCTATAAAAAGCAATCGACTGTATCAGCTTTTAGCACTGAATATGTTTGCGATCGAGAGCACTCAGTTGAAGGGTAAGTGTTTTTTAATTATATCAGTGGAACGGAACACTTATTGTTCTTCCAATTTATAACTGTGATGGAAATAATATAAAAATATTATATTACTAGAGCTGAGATCTTGAAAAATAGTTTTGTCTCTTTAAAAACTAGAAGATGCAAAATACCCAGTTCTATTTTATTCGATTTAAAAGGAACATTTTATCTATAAATATTTAATAATTAAATAATAAATAATAAAAAAAATAAAAAATTAAAAAGATCTAGTAATAATATTATTTTCCCGATGCAAAAGTCTGACAATAAAAATAACTCATGGCGAAAAATTCCATATTATGGTACTATTAGCGAAAAGTTAGGTAGGACACTCAGGCAGTTCAATATTAATGCAGCTTATTTTAATAACTTTACTGTAGGTAAATTTCTGGTTAACAATAAGATGACTGGAAAAACCGACACCCTCCATAAAAGAAAAGTTTTAGTGAAACCCTCATTGTTTTAATTTTTTTCTCAATTTTGAAAAATGTTTCACCAAGTGATAACGGCAGATACCTTTAAGTTATTTTAATAATATTTATGTTAATGAATAGAAAGGCGTCATAAAGTTTATTGAAGTCTTCTGACGACCGTTTCGGCTGTTAGGCCATTATCAAAATACAATACAAAAATTCTGTATCTTTGATAATGCCCTAACAGCCGAAACGGTCGTCAGAAGACTCAATAAATTTTATAAAGCCTATCCAGTGAGTTTTTGAACTCATTAACCTAAATATTACCATATTATTGTTTTAAACACATCAATTCGCAATAAATTGCAAATAAAATTACAATTTTGATGTTTGTCATATGTTCCTTATATTAATAATAATAATTATTTTTTAATTCATTCCCCGAAGTATTACCAATCTCTTATACATCTCCTTTTGTTTATTTCACTTTTATTTCGAAAATCTTTTTTTTTTTCTATTACACGTTATGTTGACGTTATTAAATGCGCCATTATGATTAATTTTTCGTGTATAAAGTATATCGCATTCGTTGTGCAACATTTTATAAATCATAAAATAATATACTACTACTACTACTCATCTTATTTTATAGTTTCGAAATATCGTGATTACGAAACGTAATTTTTATGGAAACGTTACGATCGGGACGTTATACAAAAGTCACTGTTGTTACTACGTATAATAAAGAACTACTTTGAAAATATGAATAGTTTATTATTCAGATAGTATTAATATCAAGAAGACCTAGCGGTGTGGCCTAGTGCTCTAGATCATTGTTTAGCATTCGGGAGGTCACCTGTTCGAACCCGGGTCCGGTCCAAGTTTTCTGTGGTTTCCATGGATTATATAGGTAAATGCTTGGGCAGTAATAATCCACAGATAATCTTTCACTTCTTTTCTGTCTTCAATTCGTCCGTTTCATCTTTCTCTCCCTAACCACACCACCCACCCATTCCCATGATTCCTGCATTGTTTAAAATTGTTATTTTTGTCAGTGAATTTTAATGCAAATACGTTTCTAAAGGTCGCAAACTCTTAGAAGTGTTGACTACCCACTGATAAAGGACCTTCTATAATGTAATAAGTTCTTCAGGTTTGAAATTGCTTTGAAATATTTTGTAAATTTCTTCAAAAGGGCATTTGCTATGTGTTGAGGGGAAGATGGGGGAAATGGTAGAGACAGTATACTAGATTGATTACATTGAAAAGGATACCAAAGTTATTATATTCAAAAGTTCAAAAAACAGATTTAAAAATATTAACTCGATTGGACCATTAGAAGCCGAGATACTAAATCTGAATAAAAATAACAAAAATGGTAAGAAAATAACGGGTAATAAATAAGTGCCCAATAGTATTGCCATGCGTATATGAGCAATGTACATATAAAGATAACATGCGGCAGAGTGGGACCAGGAAGTGGAATTCATAAATAATGTAATAAAATGGTATTTTTTTGTACCACAGAAATGGTCACGGTTAAGCCCGAAGTCGAAAATTAAAATCTAATTTAGTCGAGTTAGCCTGCACGCTGTGTTTATTCGACCTTATAAAACGACCATTGTATATCATTTATTTCGATTATATATATATATTTTTAAGTTAGGATGTACTTTAGTCATTTGAGAAAAAAAAAATGACAGCGGTTTGTGTAAAAGTAATTTGGATAAATATACATGTGTAGTCGTATGGAAGTAAAAACTATTTGAACGCCTTTCGAAATTAATGATAAGCACTTAATCGTTGGCATTTGGCGACAGCTGTGAAGGCACTGGTCATGATTTTCTTTAATCGACGAAGTTACGAAGCGCTGGACTGTAAAGAGACATTCAATGTTAATGGCGTTTTATTGTGTGATATACAATTCATTTTTGAGTCAGTTTGAAAATAAAAGTCACAGGTAATTTTTTGTGAGTTACTTTCAGATAATTTCGTTTATGAATTGATTCAACTAAATGTAAAATTATGTAAGGAAAATATTAAGTTACGTTAGGTATCTTTTTTACTACTTGATAATTAATTTGAATAAATCATCAAGAGTTGTTTGCTTATCTGGAAGAACGGAAATTTTTAGACAATAACTGTTAAGATTGGTAATAGACTTTGGCGATCTGTGTATATTTTTAGATTTATTTTTCTTGAAATTTTGGTATTATCGGTTACTTCCAATTAATGTTTAACATCAATTTGAATACGCTTTTTTTCTACATGTCTCATTCGTACCTTTTCTCCGACATTGATAAGGATGCTTCTTGAGAACAATGGTTACTTCGGAAAATTCAATTTCCTTTATTAATCGTTGATGCGAATAATATCGACCATTGTTCGTTATAATATTGAGTCTAAGTAAATCTTTGTTGCCTTTTGTATAGTGTGAAATAAAATGTTAAACTGTGAACTGTCCAGTCTTATTCGTCTAAAATATTTTGCACGTCTTTTTAATTAAGGTTGTGCCGCAGTTAACCACCCTTGTTAATAACTTACTGTAGTACACTGTCTAAACGTACAAATACAATAACTACTTCAGAAACCTTACTTCATGATATTTATAGAAACTGAGAGCCTGGAGATAATTATTCTGCGACCAACTTCATATTGTCATTTATTGATAACCTTTTCTATTCAATAGGCCATTATAATTAGAAATTGAAACAGAAAAGTTCCTAAATCTATAGAACAGATCGAAAGAGGCGTAAATAATGTATAAATGATAATTGGTTCATAATTATTCTTCTATGTTTCCTGGAACCGGCACTTTTAATTGAAAAGACAACGGTAATTTCAATCTTCTTTTTGTGAACAAATTGACGACAAACAATATACTATACATAGATGACATTTTTGTTGGTTTGTCGTAATTTAGGTCTAACATAAAGTAACAAAAAATTGAGGAAGTAAAGATAAAAATTGTTTATTTTAATTAGTAGATAATTTAAGTAGTCTCATGGCTAGTAAATGTGTTTGTCAGAAAACGGGCGATTGTAGGGTCAAACCTTAAAGCCTTCTTTTGTTTAAACTATTTATTTTAATAATGAAACATTTTGAATAATTTTTAGGAGAGGTAAATTTTAAATACATCAATTTGATATTGATGATTGAATTAATTGGTACCCACTATAGATTATCTGAAATTAATGAGTGAAAATTTGTTACTGCTGTCGGGAGTCGAATTTGGGATCTTTGGCTTTACGCTGCAATGCTGTTACCACTAAGAAATGTTATGTTTTACAAAAATTTACGTATTCATTTTTCACCTATACAGCTCAGTTTTTTCAAGGAAACGTTTGAAAAAATAAGTGTTGTTTAAATTTTTGATGTTAAACAAAGTATTTCGATGCAAAATAATGAGTGCTTCTTGTCGTAAAATATTTCTTCAGTTTTTTTTAGTTAAAAAGCTAACCATAATTGCTTACCTTAGAAATTACGTAGAAGCGTTTGAGTTGACAATGCACTTTGTCGAGAACTAAAATTTAGGTCAATTAGATCTTTCGTGTTTTGGGAACTAATAAGAGTTTTGTAGAGGTAATTTTCTACGGAAAACACTCATATATTCCTTGTGATATTTTGAATTTACTTATTTTGATTAGTTTTTTTTAAAAACTGTTATGTATGTATATTTATAACTTTTATTTGTCCAAAATTGTTTTTGCAACGTCTTTGTTTTGTTATATGGGCTTTTTTTTTTGATTTTGTTGTTCGCTAAATTTTCTGAATTTGGAGGTTTCTTATTTAGTAACCCTTGAATAATGTTAGATCGTTTCAAAAAGTTCATCCAAACATTTGAACTAGTTTATGAAAAAAAAATAATAATAATCAATACAGAAAGGTTACATAAGAAAAACGTTGTGAAATGTATAATGGTTCGATGGTTATTATTGTATTAAACTTGAAAACTAACTTAAATGTACACAAACCTCCCGAAGGCTGGGAGGGTAGAACGGTCTCTACGGTGAAGACAGCAAATACATACATTCTTAGAAAGATTTTGAATCGAAGGGTCCGACAAATATACCCGACGTGTTGTATAAAAGTTAAAAATAGAGACAATAAATGGCTAGATATAAATATCTGCAAAACTTAAATGACAAATAATGAACATTCTGTATAAATGTAAAGCTAAATTACGATATGTTAATACCTAGATCTGAACAATGCCTAAACTATGCTATTCTTCTATATGATCGTACAACCTTTTTGTATAGGATTTCTAATAATAATAATAATAATAATAATAATAATAATAATAATAATAATAATAATAATAATAATAATAATAATAATAATAATAATAATAATAATAATAATAATAATAATAATAATAATAATAATAATAATAATAATAATAATAATAATAATAATAATAATAATAATAATAATAATAATAATAATAATAATAATAATAATAATAATAATAATAATAATAATAATAATAATAATAATAATAATAATAATAATAATAATAATAATAATAATAATAATAATAATAATAATAATAATAATAATAATAATAATAATAATAATAATAATAATAATAATAATAATAATAATAATAATAATAATAATAATAATAATAATAATAATAATAATAATAATAATAATAATAATAATAATAATAATAATAATAATAATAATAATAATAATAATAATAATAATAATAATAATAATAATAATAATAATAATAATAATAATAATAATAATAATAATAATAATAATAATAATAATAATAATAATAATAATAATAATAATAATAATAATAATAATAATAATAATAATAATAATAATAATAATAATAATAATAATAATAATAATAATAATAATAATAATAATAATAATAATAATAATAATAATAATAATAATAATAATAATAATAATAATAATAATAATAATAATAATAATAATAATAATAATAATAATAATAATAATAATAATAATAATAATAATAATAATAATAATAATAATAATAATAATAATAATAATAATAATAATAATAATAATAATAATAATAATAATAATAATAATAATAATAATAATAATAATAATAATAATAATAATAATAATAATAATAATAATAATAATAATAATAATAATAATAATAATAATAATAATAATAATAATAATAATAATAATAACTTTATTAAGCTATACAAACTGAACATTATAATTTAATTTTGCTAATTTAAATATCCTTACATTTACATTGTTAATTCTTAATTGAACTAGTATCTAACCTACTAAAACTTATCTTATAACAACTACGTTTTGTTTAAGTAATACTGCCTAAGTTCCTTTTTAAATTTTGCTAAGCCTGTATCATTTTGTAGATCATTGTATCTACTTGAGGTAAGATAAATTTTTCTCTATTTCTAGTATTACGTGCATGTTTCAGTGAACTGATTAATAAATTATTAAAATATCGCGGCATTAAATTCAATTTGATTTAATATACTCTACATTTTCCTTAAATTTTACATTTTTACTATTATCCCTAAATGCTCAGTTTTATCTACTATTTCCAATTTCTTATTTTCTATTTTTATTTCTAGATTACTTTTTAACTCCGTCTTATGATGCCCTATTACCATCACCTTTCTTTTTTCTGCGTTCAGTTTTAATTTGTTTGTAGAGAGCCAATCATTAATATTCTTCATTTCATTGTTTAGCACTTCTTGCAATTCTATTTTATTCTTATTTGAGTAATACACTATCGTGTCATCTGCAAACAAATGAATTTTGCATAACTTTGTTGTTTCCACAATGTCATTAATATATAATATGAATAGCAATGGTTCAAGAATGCTGCCTTGCGGTACACCGAAATCAACGGTTTTACTTGTTGGGATTAAATCACCACAATTTACTTTTTTTGTGCCTGTCAGTTAGATAACTTTCAAACCATTTCAATACTATACCTTTAATGTTGTAGCTTGCCAGCGTTTTTAGTAATATATATATATATATATATAATGCGAAAAGTCCAAAAATTCCCATAATGAATTTAACGGTGTTTTCTACATTTATTTCGTAAACGGTAGCTCCGGTGGGAAATGATTGATTTGATTTTGGGAAAAAAGGTAGTGGAATAGGCCTACAAGGGAAACCACTGGAAAAAAACAACATTAAATAAAACTGCGAACCAACTTGCGATGTTTCTCGTCGTGACTAAAATTGATTACGAGTTTAACGTTTTCGAAAATAAATCACTCTGTACGTTAAAAGTGGATATCTATATACTTTATGTTATCCAACTCGAAAGCAATTCGCTTACATTATTTTCAATTTTTATGTGACGCCATCTGTATTAACTTTATCTGGTGGTACAATTGACGTGGGCGAGAATAATTTGCGGGCGCTTGGGAAAAGCACATTTGGTAAAATAGCAGCCGTGATGTATTTTCCTCGATCATCTTAATCGTATAAGTGGTCATTGTTGCCGTTGTGTCCCGTGTCGCGTCCTTTTAAAACCGCATCGACTTTAATTATTACCTCTTGCAAAGGCATCCAAAGAAATCTGTAATTCTTGTAGTCCAATAAATTAACATTTATTTATGCCCCGATCATCCGGTCTCCGTTATGCCATTTGCGTGGGTTTAAGTTTAGTAAAATTGTTTTCTGCCACACTGGTTTACTTTATCTTGGGTCGGTCGAATGACCTCTTTGAAAACGGTTCATGTTGTTTTTTATTTATCTCGGGAGATACGGATATATGGAATCTTCATGGGTCAATTTACGAGTTTTTTTTCTGAACGCCCTGTATAAATTATGAAGCCAAATTTTGGCATGACGTTAGCCCTAAGACTTGACTATAACTAGTAAAAATTTCAACACTCTAAGTATTGTTTTTTTTTGGAAGTTATGATTTTTATAGTTTGGGTTGTGGTTGCGATCTTTTTTATATAACAAATTAATTATCGCAGAAACTATTCACTGTAGTAGGTTATCAAAATCAAATAAATTCGTCGTAAGCAAACTGATGTTATCCTTCTTCGGGTGTACAGGCCGTCGTCGGTTGGAATTGCTTCCTAACGTTTCGCTAGCACGAGTGGCGAGCTTCTTCAGAGGTCTATCCAAAGCTTTCAAAGAATATTCTTTGAAAGCTGCACCTTGCTGGCATCAGTCAACGGCTATTACAACAGGCTGACCAGAGAAGCCATAGAAATCCACAAGCATCCGGACAATTTCAACAGGAAGGAGGAGACCCTCAGACTCAATCAGATCTGGAACCCAATTCTTAGGAACGCACGAACCATACCAATCGACACATCAAAATCTACTGAAGCGGAACAAGCTCTCCGCCCCCTACCCACAGGCATAAATACCATCTGCGTAGGAGAAAGGAACAGTCTACAACCAACAGCGAAAATGGATAGACCTCTGAAGAAGCTCGCCACTCGTGCTAGCGAAACGTTAGGAAGCAATTCCAACCGACGACGGCCTGTACACCCGAAGAAGGATAACATCAGTTCGTCAACTGGCCGCGAAAGCCTTAATCAATTTGTCGTCGTAAGCAATATGTCATTCCATTAAAAATAACAAAGTTGACATCATCTTCCTGTATAATCGGAAGTAGCCGACAATTGAAATTATTTTAAATAAAATGTTCATTCTTGATAGTACTCCAAAATTTTCAAATACTAAACATGTTTAGTTTTCCTAAAACGTGTAAGGTACCACTCAATTTGGATAACTCGTTAGTTGTATACACACTCGTAATTTCTTGTCCAATTTTTATCCATATTACTACGAGTACGGTTAAGTTTGACAGTCCTATTAATATCTCATTGAAATGCAAACTAAAATGAGCAAGAAACCTACCCACACTCTGCCTGTTTATTATGTAAATTCATAACTTGACTAGTACTTCCTAACTTTGAATTGATAACTGTAATGAACCTGTCGAATTATAGATAATTAAATGTGCGTGTGTGAATTTAATAATGCACGTGAAAAGTCATAAGTGCACTTGCATTTGATTTGAGGCAAAGGTTTATCTCTGATATCATTTTATTAAATTTACATATCATATAATTAATTGAACGTTGCATGCAAATATTAATTAATATAGATGTTAATTAGATATCAGCATACAGCAGTGCAGCTATGTTACAACAAAGTTATGTTGATACATTTTTAATTTACATATGGTGCGGTGGTCTAAGTGGCTGAACAAGGAAATTGTGTTAGGAATGTAAATTTCTGTATCAGCCATTTTCATTTAAATTGAATTATGTAATTTATTATTAATTTGAATAATTTGATTTTTACAATGAGTAATAATTTCTAAATCGGGATGTATTGATGAAACGCACTGTATTACTAATGAGTAAAAGTATGATTATGGTGGCAGAGATATGATATTGGAATATCCCTATTTAAAATGTAATAACAAAATGAAAAACATCTATATTCATTTTTTATTTTAAATGGAATTTTTTGAATACTAACAGACGGGCTGAAAAGTTCGTAGGCTAGCACAGCTCCAAACACTGCTTAGAATCATCGATCCGTTGTTGTTTTTGGTCGATTGTGAGTTCGCGCGGCACCCACTTTGTACAGAGCTTTCGCATATCCAAATATTCATTCACGGTATGACCATCGCGTTCCTTTGATATCTTTAGGGTCTCAGCTATCTCAATCAACTTCACATTACGGTTATCAAAAATTATTTTGTGGACTTTTTTTAAGTGTTCGTCGGTAACAGCCCCTTGGGACGTCCACTGCGTGCATCGTCCTCGGTGGTCATTTCGCCTCGTTTAAATTTAGCAAACCACTTTTCTAGGGTTGATTTTCCTGGTGCAAAGTCCCAAGTCCGAATAATGTTTATCAAGCCAAGCCTTGGTTTCAACAGTATGTTTTTTTGCCAAAAAGCCAAAAAGCTAAAAATCAATGCTTTATTATCATACGAAATTCCTTTTTAACCATTTTTTCAAAGTAACAATAAGATGACTGGCAAATACAACAACCATAGTATAAACAAAAGCAATTTAAAACTGTTACATAATTTAAAAGGTGACCCCATTTTAGACAGATATGAAATTTTTGAAATTAAAAAAAGCAGTCAAATCAAATAAAATTATTACAAATGACCGAATAGACTTTGGAAATAACCCCTTGTTAGACCCTGATATTGTAACCCCTCCCTAAAACCATCCATTATAAACAGAAATGTACATTAGAATATTATTTAGTATAATAGATACTCCTGACGATGCCCTTATAAGGCGAAATACGTATAGAGTTTAGTAATAAATTACAGTGAAAGTTTTCGAAGTTGTTTTATTTCAAATTTTGATTTTATTCACCTCGAGTGGTGCTTAGGAACTTTCGGTACAGATACAGTTACAGGAATGTGAAATTTTTATTTGAAAACCTGTGTTATGTATGTGTGAACGGTGGTTAGTGGAAGTTCGAAGGGTTCTTAGGTCGTATGTGTTGTTGTTGTTTGGTATAACCCCGTCGTGTGTAAATATCTAAAGGTGTGATTGACCAAGGAGAAGAAATACCAAATGCGAGATGTGCAGGAATATGGGAATGGGATAGTGTATTACTTTTTTGGCGGCGATAAAGCATTGACGGAGGTAGGGTTGGAACACATCATTCTAGGACACCCGTTTCATTCCATCACGAGCCGTCACTGTTCCCAATTCAATGTAGGTTGCTTGTACTCTGGAGATGTTACGTCATCACCAGGCGGTCTTTTCATAACATTGCATGTACTCTTTATGCAATGTGTGGTGTGACGGTAGACTTTAGACGTCCACTGATAGGATGTATCATCATATTTGAACTCGCGAACTCATTTGACAGCAGTGGGAAATGAAGGAGCAGTGTTCTTAGAAGGATCGCGCCGACCTTTGGCACCGTCTGTGTGCGAAATATATAAAGGACGTTCTTTTTTCTGTTTCACTAACGTAAATCTACAGAACGACCAATAACGTGTGTATGTACATATTCAAGAGGAAAGTGTTTTAGGACAATTAGCTTGGCACTGCTCATGAATAAAATTAAAATTGGGAATATTGAACTAGTATTATCGTTGACCTAAGTGCGGACCTTATATTTGTAAAATACGCCTGTTCTCTTGTTATTATCAGTCTTGCCCTGAAACTACATATGTATGTTACATTTTACATGCATCAATAATTACTTATATAAGTACCTATTTACTTATGTAAAGTTTGTTCGATCTGGTATTCAACATTCAACACTTGTAGTACATGGATGGGTATATAGCTTTCGGCGTCTGGCAAATACTAGCAGTACTAATTCATGTAATCGATTTAATTAACGTCAATAATGTATAATTAAAGATGCTCATTCAACGGCTTCATCAAGTTGTACATCCATAGAGCCGTTGTATTTGTACGTTGCTTGTGTCTTTCGTTAGTAGTCTGGGGCGGCTCGTTGCCCAATTTGTTTATAAAAATATATGATTTTCAATAAACAAGACACACAAAACTTTTCACAGAATTTATTTGTTTAATATAACTATAGTTTCGCTACACTGTAGCTTTATCAAGTGATGAATGATTGTGGTGCAAGTATATACAATTTTTTACTTATATAAACCTAATGCATGAGAAATATGTTAAGTACATCGGCCAAACTGGTATATCCTTCAAAATCAGGATCGATGAACATATTAATGTTTTAAGTTTTAAATATAAAAAACAGAACTCAAATTATGCCAACCATTTGCATTTAGAAAAACATAATTTTAACAAAGAGTATGAAATATTTCATGTTTCTAGTAAAGGTGCTAAGTTAAACATTTTAGAATCTCTCGAAATTAATAAAATCAAAAATTGTAATCCTGATCCATTAGTAAACGATCAAATCGACTTAAATTGTTCACCGTTATTAAATATATTCAAAAATCATCCCCCACCCCATTTAGGTTTATATATGCAAAAAATTGTATATACTTGTACCACAATTATTCATCACTTGATAAAGCTACAGTGTAGCGTAACTATGGTTGTGTTAAACAAATATATTTTGTGAAAAGTTTTGTGTGTCTTGTTTATTGAAAATGGATAAAACTTTCACCAAGTATCAGCCAATTCAATCAAATATTTAAAAATATATGATAACAAGCAACACATTGTAAATATCTATTAAGTTCATTCATTAGGATCGTAACTTTTTGGAAAAAATGGTGTTGTTTTCAAAATTACAAAACGAATAATGTTAATCATAATATGGTAATACAACGGTTGTAGGTGGTGATTGTGGTTAAATGCCCGCCGGCGGAATCTTCCCTTGCTTAAAATACAAATGCTATGTGAAATTAATAACGTTGCCCTACCGTTTAAATTTGGACGGGTTCAACTGGCCGATATATAATAATATAGAATTATGAAACCGTCTAGTTAAAGGATAAAATTAATTAACGCGCCTAACTTCGATAATCAGAATGTTGTTTAATCGGAATTTTTAATTTTAATAGAATTAGAGCGAGATCGGAGAATTATTTTATATTTCAGGAACGCTGCTATAGTATTAAATGCTGTTTTGTGTATGTATTTGTGCTCTAATACCTAACCTAACCTATGCTTTGTTTCAATATTTCAATGACAGTTTGTTAATTAATAGGCTACCATTTGATTTGGCATTTGGAGTTGATTAGTAAACGTGAGTAATTAAATAAAGAAAGACTCACCCTAATTACCACTAACTGAATTTAATATTAGCGGACACGTGTTTCGCCCACTTCACACGTGGGCGTTATCAACGTGAGACTCTCGCCCACGTGTGATGTGGGCGAAACACGTGTCCGCTCATATTAAATTCAATTGGTAGTAATTAGGGTGAGTCTTTCTTTATTTAATTATTCTTTTACCACAGTCTCCTATTTTCTACTCAGTGAACGTGAGTGTATAGTTTAACTGAACTCTTGATATTTTAAGGTAATTTTAGTATATTGTGGCATTATTTCCTAGTTGTAGTTCTTATCCGTTTGGATTGAACCGCCACTGTTGCTCAATACGTGAACGTATGTATTAAGGTGCCATTAGCAAAGCCACGGATGAAATGATTCGAAAAACATCGGTAAACGGCCAATAAGCAGCAGGTACGATGACTAATTGAACGAGAAAATAAAACGATAAGTGCAAACATACCGGTAAATGTTATTTGCGGATATACGGAGTGATTGATTGAATTATATGAAAAAGTTGGAATTTAACTGAATCGTTGTTATTCATTTCAATAGAAACTTTCCATTCTTCTTCTTTGTTTTTATTGTTTGTTCTTTTTTTGTTTGCGGCTTCGCTGGCGCGAAATCGAATTTTTGTTTGGTAGGTATCTATTTTTTGTATGTTTTATATTTTTAAAATTGTCTTTTAAACACATTTGTTAGGATATCCAACTCGATGGTGTTAGTGTTAGTGTTTTTTGTATTGTTTATTGTGCAATACATGACATAAACATATATAAGTCTATAATTCTTTTGTTTACTCGTTGATTTGTGATGTCAAGAAAAATTAAATAATACTTTTTTTCTATTTCCGTTAAGTCTCTATCTATTTTGCTTTTTTATATACATTTTTTTTTGAAAATCATTAGGTGTACGGCAGCTTAGGAATAGTATATTAATCAGAGTCATCATCAGTCGGAAGACACCTCCATTCCATCCTATTCTTAGCCAATTTTCGCATTTCTCTGCAACTATAACAACTTAATCCTTAAACTTAATCCCTAACTACTTTCTAAGCCTTCTTCTGTCTGTTTCCACTCTTATTGCTACTTATATCTAATACGTCTCTAATTAATCCTTCATGTCTCAAAAGGTGTCTTACCAACCTATCTCTCTTTTTCCTTATTAAATCCTATAGCGCCCTTTGTTCTACTACTCTTTCCATTACTTCCTTATTTCTAACGTTTTTTTTATCACAGTTTTTTCAAACACATTTTTAGTTTTTTTTTTTTTTTTAATTTTTGCGCATGCTTAATGTTATGTCTTTACCCCCTTTTCCTATTCTGACTTATCTTACTTCCTAGATATTGAAAATTGGCGACTTCTTGTAACATAGCTTCTCGTCTCCAATTTTAATATTACTAACATGGGTAATAGGTTCAAAGAAGCAGAAGAAAATTTAAAGCAGGTAAAACTGATGAAGCTTATAAATAAGAGGAATTCTAGAGGAATAGGGTACAGTAGTAATGATATCAGAAACGAGACAATAGTCGTCGTGGTATAAAACAAGGAAAAGCAGGATTTGAGGAAAGAATATTTAGGGAACCTATAGGAAATTTAACGAGTTCGGAGATACATTTAAAAAAAACAGTGTTGAAATAGAAAAATTGGGATATTCCATAATGAGGGAAGAGTTCTAACTTAGCATTAAAAAAAATAAAAGAATAATAAGATACCGGGTATAGATGGATGCAGATGGAAATTTTAAAGGTTAGGTCAATAAGTTAAGAGATCCCGTGTTTAAGCTAGTTAATCTATACATATAAATAAAATTGGAGTGTCTGTAATATTAAAATAACAACTTTTTACTAAATACATATGGATGTATACAAGGTACAGAACATATACCAAAATAACATTTTTTGAAATTTTTATCTGCCTGTCTGTCTGTCTGTTTGTTCCAGCTAATCTCTGAAAAGGCTGGACCGATTTTGACGGGACTTTCACTGGCAGATAGCTAATATAATACGGACTTAGGCTACTTTTATTTTAGAAGTTAATTATTATTATTAATAAATAGTTATTAATTTCTAAAATAAAAGTAGCCTAAGTTACACCTTATTACATTAGCTATCTGCCTGAGAAAGTGCCGTTAAAATCGGTCTAGCCGTTTCAGAGATTAGCCGGAACAAACAGAGAGAGAAAAATTGTAAAAGTGCCTCCCGCCATTTAATACCACAAAGGCTGCCTGTTGTGCGGGGTCAGAACGCGCTAGCGGTCTATTGCTAACGGTTGTGTCTCAACGAGTTCGTTTAAAATTGTAAAAATAGCTATTTTGTTAAATTCCACGCGGACGAACTCGCGGGCACAGTTAGTCACATATAAGACACGGGGAAAGATTCGGATGACTACCAATAGGACATTGCAGCAGTCATACCAAAGCCGAGAAATGCAGATAGATGTGAGCATTTTATAATAATTAGCTTAACTTCACATGCATTACATTTCTTAACTAGAATACTACAGGGAGGGATGGGAAAAAGGGCAGAAGAAATATTAGGGGAAGATCAATTCGGGTTTAGAAGAAATAGGGGAATGCGTGAGGCCACCTATTTCGTTACATACAAGGGCTGCTTGGAATTTTACTTTATTGTTTTATCTCCGTGGCTTTGAATCGGTGTCCTTCCGAATGCTAAGCTATCATGCAGACCTCCAGACCATGCCGTTCGGTATATCTATCTTGTACTGATTATACTTATATATTAGCGATCGTATCAGCCGTGACCGTTTATCTGGCATCCATCTTCGATATGTTGAGAGATTGCATCATTTGGAAATGACGCGTTCAGACTACGATCAGTTTTAAACCGAAGTGTTTCGCGTATGTAACATATAATAGCGAAATATATGTGCACATAAACGTTTGTATCTTGTATAAATTGCAAATTACAAGGACACATGGTTTTTATATATGTATTTCATGCACTTGTCCAAAGAAAATACTCAACATGTACCTAAATGGATACGGCCAGAACTTGTTCCCTTAATCAATACGTAATATTTACGTAAACGCGTGTAGATAACTGATAAAATTCATAACGACCTGCTTAAAATATACATGGCCATTCAAACTGAGAGGTTAATTAGACGTTTTAGGGAAACTAAGTGTTACAGATTTCAAAATTTGGTAATCGTGAGTCGACTGTGAAGTCCGGGCTGTTATACGATTCCTTAGTGCTAAAAGACTAAAACCGATTTATATTCATCGTGAGATCTGTGCAGTTACGGACAAAACATTATAAGTGATGGAAAGGTACGGAAGTGGGTGAAAGCATTTAAAAAAATATGCATGACAATGCTCGTCCGCATGTGGCTAATCGGACCAAAGATCTCATCACATCTTTTCACTGGGAAACTTTAGATCATCCTCCGTACAGCTCTGATCTGGCGCCCAGTAATTACCATTTGCTCCTGCACTTGAAGCAACATCTGACTGTGATGCAATGGTTAACAAACAAGTTAGGTGGCAGAGTTCTATGAGAAGGGTATTCAAAAACTGGTCACTGGTCAAACGTTATGACAAGTGCCTGAATATTGAAGAAAATTATGTAAAAAAGTAGATTAAGGTACAGGCTTTCATGTAAAAATAAAATTAAAAGTGTAATTACTGAATTTGACGTTGAAAGTGCAGCAGCAATGAAAAAATGCGCTGATATTTTTAAAAAGGAAACGGTCAAAAAAGATTTACAATTTATTAATTCAAATTATGTTAAAATTGCGGAGGCAATAACTGCCTTAGAAGCACATGGACTTTCTCACAATAAAATGTTAGTCTAATAGACACGTTAAAAAAACAAATTGATGTCATTAGTAATTCTAAAGCTAATAAAATAAAGGAAAATTTTTCTAATATTATCGACAAAAACAAAGGAAACGGCTTACTACAAAATATAAATAATATAATTAAAAGTAATTAATGATACCAGTATTGACGATTATGTTGGAAGTATAAACAATAGAAACTGTTTTAAGTTTGCCTCTATCACTTCATGTGACGTAGAAAGATTTTTCGCATATAAATTGATCTTCACCGAAAAAAGACTTGGAGAAATATTTAGTGACTTATTGTTTTCATGAAGGAAAACATTTGTAATTTAGTGTAGTATATTGTATGTATTGTATTTTTTTTTGTTAATAATCTAACAATAAATAATAAATGAGTAATCAAATCGGAAGTTTATTTTGCATATATACATATTTTACTATTTTTGGTGCATATTTGCATGCCTATTTCGCGATTTATAAATGCATATTTTCCAAACTCTAGTGATCACACGCGACAGCGGGCCGCCGAGAAGAGAACTTCGAGACAGAAAGCTACTTTGACGTCTTCAATACCTCTGAAAATGTCAGCCGCAGTCGCTGACGAAACGTCAGGCAGAAAATCATTCTTATAATAATTTCTTATTTTGAGACTTATTAATATTTTTAAAAATACTCATTTGAAACTAGTATATGATGCGTTTTTCTCGAAGTAATGCGGACAGGACAGTACCTTACATTGTCTTTGTTTGCATGGTTTTTGCAAACTACTGTGTATGCTTTCAATTATTTACTTTACCTTAAGAATTTTTGCATAATAGGGTATGCGATTTGTTCTGTTTGTACAAAACAAGCCCGTTTCTCGTAAAAACCGAAGCAGTTTATTTTATATTCTGCCCTCTAGACACGTTCTTCAGTTAAGTGTGCTTGCTGCTTAGCATTCGTATGTACTTAGGTAAACATCATACGCCATTGACGTGGGGCACGTTTCAACTTTTTTCTAACGTTATTTCCTTAAATTCTTTCAAGTGTAAGAAACATTGCGCTCACCGTGACAAATGTGACAAAGACGCTTTTAAATTTAATGGGACAGAAAAACATGTTAGACCTCTCCGTTTTGCCATTTTAACGAGCAACAGTTTTTTATATTTATAATGAGATATAACCTTTTCTTGTTATTGATTTGTTTGAAAGACCAAAATAGAAATGAATTAGTGGGTCGTTAGTGTTCAAGTGATAATAAATAATAATATAATAGAAAAAGGGTTTTCCATTTCTGTCCCTTGTTATATGAATATGAGAAAAAATAAGCCAAAATGGGACGAAAAGGTAGTTTATTGTATAACCGACGATACAGAGTAGTTTTTTAGGTCAAAATCATAAAGGATTTGAGGATCTTTGAGGATTTCCGTTTGAGGTACATGGTAAATGTAATGTCGTTTCTGTCACCACGTGGTTATTTAATTATGTTATTTATTAATTAATTGTATTTAATTAGCGGATACTTGATGGAAGTCTAACATATTGAAATAAATACACAATTGTAAGTACATTTTGTACCTCTGAAGAAGCCACAGTGTTGGCGTAACACGTGTTATGTTTATTCAATAAATTGTGGAAGTTAGCAACTGTGTATTTATTTGTTAATTGTTTATTAATTTATATCTTCAAACTGTTTCAGTTAGTGTTCTTTTAATTTGCTATCTAAATTATTGTTGTTATCGATCACTGATTAGAGATTATTTTATATTGTTAACTTTTAAGATTTTGACATAAAAACCTAGTTAACACAACTAACATACTTTAATTTTAAATAATTAATTGACCTATTGGGAAACGTCGGTGTTGGTTGTACAATAATTCATCTTTTCACCTTACTTTCGCTTGTTTCATCCCCAATAAAGATAAATAAACACTAATGTAGTTTTAACAAGAATTTATTAATAAACCAGGCTCGATGACGTTCTTTTCGACCTAATTGGCCACCTTTTAGAGTATCTTATGTATATACTAAAATTAAAAACATTTTCAACCTGTATTTATACAATAGTAGGTGGCTTGATAGAGAATAAAATATTAGTAATGTGCTAATTGTAGTGAATTTTAATTCGTTGTTCACAATATTTTTTATTAACTAGGCGTTTTTTATTTCTATCACTATATAGAAAAAGCTTTCGACAATGTTAAATGCTAATTGTACTTAAAAATATACGGATATTTTCGTGCTCGCTAAATCGGTTAAATAGTTAGGGATGTAAAATGTTTAATGCGAAGGTTAGCTCGGGGTAGGAAGTAGTGGAGGTCTGTGTGTGCAATTATTAGTCTTCGGACTGGTGATTTTATGATGATAGAATTATGTTCTACGTATTTATGGCGGTAACGTGTAGGTAGGTTGGTAAGGTAATTTTGTGGAGGTATCTTCTTTCATAATACAATATGGAATTACCTGGCTATTAAAATGTCTAATGAAAAGATGCCACTAATGTGCTTACTTTTGAAATCTAGAAAGTTTTCGTTTAATTACTGAAATGTCAATCGATCGTCGTAGGGTCATAAATAAGATGTGATAGTGGCTGTGGCTAAACATACGCTGATGGAATCATTATGTCACAGTATGGAACATCGCCATGGTTAAAATGTAAGAGAATTTCAACAGCGGTACGGATCTGTTCAAACTTAAACGGGTACAACTAGTTTAAAATAAAGTTGTTCATGTTTTACCGTCGGGTGTGAGAAAACAATATGTACCGTTTTGAAATTCTGCCGCCGCAGTTGTTTTACGATTCCTTAGTGCTAAAGGACTAAAACCGATTGGTATTCATCGTGAGATTTGTGCAGTTTTCGGACAAAACATTATGAGCGTCGTGCAATTCAGAACAAAAGACGTGGCTAGTTGAACAAGAGCATCGTTTTGCTGCATGACAATGCCCGTACGCATGTGGCTAATCGGAGCAAAAATCTCATCACATTTTTTCACTGGGAAACTCTAGTTCAACCTCTGTATAGCCCTGATCTGGCGCCGAATGGCTACCATTTGTTCCTGCACTTCAATAAACATCTGGGCAGTCAGCGTCTTCAAGACGATGACGAAGTCAAAACAGTTGTGATGCAGTGGTTAACAGTTAACAAGTCAGGCGACAGAGTTCTATGAGAAGGGTATTCAAAAACTGGTCACTGGTCAAACGTTATGACAAGTGCCTTGAGGCTTTTATGTAAAAATAAAATTATTAAGATATCTTTGCACGTTTTTTATTAACTTCAAAACGGTAGTTACTTAATAAACATGCCTCGTACTTATATCTAAAGTTTTGATCGACTGTCCAACACTATTAAAGCAAACATCCTGTTTAGGTAATAAATATTTTCAATAATGTATTTCATTTAGTCATAGATTTTTGCGTTAAGTATGTTAAGTCAATTAGGAGGACGTTTAAGAGCCAGGTGCAGGGAAGTAATGTAAGCGTTTTGTTGGTGCAAATGCATACAACAATAGTTATATAGTGGAGGTGTTAATATTTTCCCCCTTTTTACATCAACAAGGTGTACAACATAATAAGGCGTATTCCGTGTCACGTGTCCGACAATTGGTCGGCCAGCGAACTCTCGTAAATGATTCCGTTGTTACCAGCAACAAAAACAACAAAAATTGCACATAAATTTACTTGTTAATATTTCATAATATTCGACTTTTATGAACGACCGTTTCATCTGCTTCCTTCCATCGTATTATACACACATGGATTGGTTCAGTCCTTCCTTTTTTGTTGCCATTTCTTTAGATGAATGGATAAGTGATCCATTTTCCGTGGATGAAACTTAACTTATTGATTTTCAAAGACTTGACTTGTAAAAACATTGTTAATAATTGATATTTTTGTACATATTGCAGGTACAAGAATAAAAACATTTGATAGTGAAGTTATTTTTTAAATATATTTTTTTCTTATCTGGGGGGAAGTGGGGTAACAAATATCTTCTGGTTACTATGGGGGGGGGGGGTAAAAATATGGGAAAGTAGTCCTTACGTAATTTATGAACTACCCCTAATCGGAAATTGCCGTTGACATCTTCACTGGAGTCAATTTGTTACTGTTCGGTCTTTGATGTATAATTTCTGCCAATGATGTCAACGGAATTTTTACTGAAGATAATTAGTCGTAGTCGCCGACGAAACGTCGCGTAAATCTAATCTTTCATTTCGACCACCATCTACTAGGTTGAATCTTAATTCGGTCGTGAAATTATGAAAATATACAGAAGAACTTTAATAGCTTTTGGGCGTAGTTATAATGAGTCTAGGGAGTTTAGATAGTATGTTTTTTTTTTTTTAAACAAAAGGAAAAACCAGATTTACGAATTTATTAACGAAAACAGAAAATTCGTTCAAAACTATGTATGAATAAATCAAAGAAATTTTTTTAAAAGAAAGTGGCTAGTTAGCTAAAAATAAAATAAATGGGTGCCCATACTGTACTATAACCATCAGAACCCGGGTGTTACTAAATTCTAATAAATTACTAGTTTGTTTATTTATTTTACAACTTGTTTTTCTTTGAATTTATAAGTATTTTATTGATCGAATTTATCCTATTTTGTTTTAGTAAAATATTCTTCTTATCAAGTAAATAATTTCTTTTCTGTGAGTTTCTTGTTATGCAATTATTTTTTAAATAGGTCGTAGTGACTGACAGCGGGTATCTGGATTGTTAGGTAACGAGTATAGGCGCGTTATCGTTTGGTTAGGAATAGAAAGGAAACAGAAAAAAAGCTACTCGTGCTGATGGGCGGACAGTCCCTCAGACCTACACTGTAGTGCAAAGCCTGAGGGTAGGGCGTAAGGCCCTCTTCAGTCTCCTTGCTGAAATCGTGGGAATAGATAGGTGATGTGGTTAGGGAGAGAAAGATGAGACGGACGAAATGAAGACAGAAGAGAAATGAAAGATTATCTTAGCTGTTGCGAGAATGGTCAAATATTGGTTGGCTCTGTCTCTCAGTGTTAGATAACTAAATACCCTGAAACTAAAAACGAAAAAGGGAAAATATTCCCAACCTTCAAGCCCCAACAACTCGAAATGCCCGTGCCATGGAAGTTGTTATGACATCATAAATTCCGAGCTACACTTCCAAGTATACAGGACAGGGATTTTCACGTCGTAGACCTGAAAGTAGTAAATGTGGATTCAAATAAAATCGCAATAATTGAGGCTATTGATTAAAGAGTTATACAAAAAAGTCAAAAACTTCGGATACGCTATGTTAGGATTTGCATCGACACAGCGAGATAGTTGTTCATGAATTCGCCAACAGTAAAGGATCATCCCAATGGGAACTTAAACTTTAAATTTTAAGAATTAGGAATTGAATTTTGTATTTTTGTGGTTGTTTCAGTTTGGTTCCATATTTATATTTGAATTTTGTGTTTGGAATACCATGTTCCTATTCAGAATATAGGAAAAAGGAATATTACGAGAAATGAAACTCGTATTTTTAACGTGATTCCTATAGTGTTCAATGTAAGTAATTTCTGCCAAATGTCAAGATTTTTACCCAAAAGTATATGTACATCATCTTTAATAACGTTAGGTATAAACCTTTTAAAACATACACTGAGGTAGAAACACTTACAAATACAGTACTCTAACCTCACTTTCTGTTTTGAGATAATGCTTAATTCATGAAACCCGAAGTTTAAATGTATGTATAGGTCTTAATTTTTATGTAATAACGCAGGTTTGTGTTTCTTTTTTCGTCGATCTTTATCTAAACTTTATATAAACTAATTTATATGGCATGATGGCGTACATGGGAATTTATCGAGTTGGGAACGTTCCCCTTTTTGTTGTTTTGTAAACCACGATTGAATCGAATTAAACAGAATGCGAGCTATATTTTTTCAGTTTCCTTTTCGGGATGCTCGTCCGTTTCCGTTACTGAACCGGAGTGCATGCAACCCCGACCAATCCAACTGCAGTACATATACGTGAATAACGACAGGCTGAGATTAATTTTGAAATTCGAGTCGCGCAAATCGTAAAGCCATTTAACGGCAAACAAATGCAAGCAAATTGTTATGTTGGCGCTGGCCAGTTTATTATCCAACGTCGTGAAGGTACGTACGTATATAAAGAGACGGCACTTTAACGGCAAATAAATCGACGCTGCGGCGACCGGAAAGCCATTCAATAAATCAAGATGGCGGCGCCAGTGGCGTGATTGCAGATTGCAGTGCCGGTAGTAGTGGTAGCAGCAGCGGAGAAGATGAGCGGCGCTAATTTACCTCTGCCCTGTGTTTCCTTTTTTACATGTTTTATTCTTTATATGTAATGTTAGCAGCTTCTTTTCAATTTTTATGACAATACTTGCTTATGTAGATATATGTACTACGTACGTTTTAATGAACGTGGCACAAAAATAATAAAAGTGGGCATAGGGAAAGGAATAGAGTCGAACCGGACTAGTGAAGATATAATATTTCTGTAAACACTTTTGGGTGCTTTATTTCCACCAGCTGCTAATGCTGGTGGGCGAGCAGTCCCTCTTTCTACACTGTAGAGCAAAGCCGGAGGGTAGGGCGGAAAACTCACGAGGCGGATGAAATGAGGACAGAACAGAAGTGAAAATATTGTCTGTGGAGTAGTATTGTTATAACATTTGTCTAAACCATCCGATGAAACCACAGAAAATCTTGGACCCTGTTTAGAACCGATATCTACTCAAATGTTACGCTTTCTTCAAGACCTAAAGACTACGTTGTTCAGAGAATATTATACTTCAGATATTGTTTTCATTACTGAATGTATACGATCATAATTATTGGTCAACTTGCTTCGACTGGATGGAGGGTTTAAGGCCATTTAATCGCCAGTAGTGTTGAAGACATCCTCTATAAGGGTGTCCTTACGTTTATTGTCTCTGTACCAAGTTAAAGCCCTAGAGTAATAGCTACTACCTTTTGATAAATATAAATTTAGAATCAACAGGGCTAATACCCCTACGGGCATTGAATTACACTGTTGATTCCGAAAGATTCTTAGACGAAGATAAGATATCCAATAAATAAGGCATTACAATCCTTGTTAGTCTAAATATTAAGGATTAAAGATCCCACATTTGGAACGCGTTCCATCAAGCAGGCACTACGAACCGAAAGCCAAATCCCACAACCGATTTCGATCTATTTAGTCTCATCAGGTGGGCATTGGCGTTCCAAATGTGGGATCTTTGATCCTTAATATTTAGACTAATAAGGATTTTAATGACTTATTTTTTGGATATACTACCTTTTGACTTTGATATGAACAAGTTATACCTCAAAATAAAATGAAGTAAAATGCGGAAATGTGTTCCGTACCAAAGCATTTTCAATATTATGAAAAAGATATAATAAAAAATACCCTCCACTTTTGTGGTTATTTTTTGCGATCAAGAAAGGTCTTTGTTTTGCTATAAAAGCATCATAGAGTTTGATCAGCTCATGTATTTACCAGATTTGCCACCGCATGATTTCTGATTATTCTCAAAACTCAAATTAACGATGAAGGGAAGACTTTGTAATATCTTTGATATTTTGAGGATTATTTTAAAAAGCCGGTTATAATTCGTTTAATATTTTATAGTTACTGCCATGGTTATTTTGCATAAATAATAATCAATAATCTAAATCAAAAATGTGAAAATTTAAATATATTTCACCTTTTTAGTAGCATCTACTTTGAGTATGAAGAAGTGTCTTTTATATTTAAAATATCTCCGGATTTTTGAGTGATAGAACCTCCAACTATTTTGAAGTACATCTTACGATTACGCGGTCCAACGGGGTGAAGTTTTAGTTTAATTTCATTATCGAATTTCTTTCTCTTAACTTTTGTACAGGCAATTTTTATGATTTGGTTTCTGTCATCGATGGGGAAAATAAGGAACGTTTGATTTTTGGTTCTTATTAAATTTTTCGAATTGATTGCCATGTGACCTTAAAGGACAAAATGAAGGTCTGCATCAATTACGTCACTTTTAGTTTGCGTGTCGATCGTGTAATATAAGCTGCATCGTAGATTCAGTTTGTCAAGTATCTTCCTAAGGCCTAAAGGCGTAAATATCACCTTTAGTAGTTAACATTAAATGGCGATGTAGTGGCTGCAAATGATTTAGAAAATGCTTTTCATTAATGGAAAAAGTTATTTGGGGATTCCGTTATTTCTTAGACACGTTGCATAAGAGAGGATGTTACAGTAATTGGATAGATGATGCCTCTAGCTCGTGCAACTCCATGATAATAACAGTTTAAAACAAAAACAAACGTTTTTTTCTTGCAAAAATTTTTTATTGTCTCCACAATGATTACTTCAGCATACAGTGCCTTCTTCAGGTGGAACTAAATTACAATCAGAACTCTTATATATACCAACTTCCAATCTGAAGGGTAGGGGTAAAATGTTTTAAATATTTAATAAAGGTGAATTACAAGATTCCAACTGGTCGTTCAAGATACTTCCATTTTTACACAATTTATTTATTTGTAACTTTTCTAAAAAAATAAGTTTTATTCCTTTATTTGCAAAATGTAGTACTTTGAATGTTTCATTGAATTGATGTTTTTCATCAAGTAAATGTTCTGCGTAAGAAGATTTTTTTATTTTTATTGTTTAATCTTTAAATGTTTTGTTATTCTTTCTTTAAAATATCTCCCAGTTTGTCCCACATATGCTTTCTCACAATCTCCACTGTTTTTTTATGCAGTTCACCTGCTCTCATGCAGCTTGTTTACTTGAAAGATATTTTGTTTCATATACACTTCCGTATTACTATAAGTATTTCGAGCGTTAATCATGTTCTCTGTAATTTTCACTGACGTTATTCCTGTTTTTGTCCATTATGCGTGACTCTCCGTATCGCCTGATGTTATAAGAGCCATTAGAATTCGAAATTCGCACCTATAAGAGCAATGAAATTTCGTGACCTCTTCTGAGTATAAACAAAAAAGTAATCTGCTTCCTTCAGGATATATAAATCGCCCGTGTGAAATCAAAATACTATTAATTTTGAGGACATTACAAATGCCATGTGGCATGCTGTTACCTAACAAAAGTCAAAGTGATAGTACACCATAAATTGGCATTTGTATTTATTTTTTTTTGCAAGAAAGGAATTGATTTGTAACAATCTAGGGGTTAATGTCAAAAGTAAAAATTATTCCATATATTTCACATAAAATTTGATTTTACCTGATTTCGTCGCATTTCACGTAATTTTCATTGATTTCATTTGCATTTCCGATTAATTTTATACGAATTATGTAATTCACTTTTATTTATTATTGTTTTCGATTTATGTTGCCTCTATTGAATAACAATCTTCATTTTTTTTTTTATTTGACACAATTCAGACTCATTTTAGACACTCCATAGGTATATACCTAGTTTAGATTGTTTGTAACAATCCTTACTTTTACACAGATTTATAATATACCAGATTATTTGAAAATGTTTCATTTTGATGAATTTGTAATCACCGCGAATATGATCTCCATTTGATTTCGGTGAGACCAATAAACAGTGCAACTACATCGATGTACATATTGAGTACAAATGAATCATAACTATCAACATTTTTTATTAATTAATTGAAGAACAAATTAATTTTGTGTAATTTCCAAGTAATTTCAAGTAAATTATTTTTATCCAATTTTGAGGTAGATTTAAATCTTAGATTTAATATTAGTTAGCAACGAAAAAGATAGGTCATATTTGTTAGGCACTTTTTTTTCTTACATAATTTTTTATTGGTGTTATTCTATGAGAATGACCTAAAATGTAACAGCTCTTATTTTGTGTAATTTTGAACATAAGTAGTGTTATATACGGATCACTGATCAGATATTGAGCTGATAACTACCCTTTTTACTTTTACATCAAATATACTTACTACTAAAAATTTTGTGGGAGGTAATTAACTAACACTTCATTTTAGATAAAATTTCACGAAGTTGAAAGAACATATTATATGTTACATTACAGTGAATAGAGCTGCTTACAGTTGTTTTCATTGTTGTCGCCTATTTTTTCCATTACAGTCGAGTGTGCACCGATAAAATAAAAGAAAGGGGACATAGCGCCATCGGCGCCGTTATCCTCGTGGGCGGCTTACACGATTCGTACTTGTTGTAGATGTATTGAGTTATCAATCGCGTTGTCGCATTGCCGATAAAAAGCAAGTCTCTCACGTGTCGATTATTAGATTACAGCTGTAACCGCAGTATTTTAGCCGAGTTTGTTGAATACAGAGTGTTACAAAAATAATAACTATAAAAAATTATGCGTCAGTCGATTACTGAAACTTTTTAAGGAATAAAATTGAAGTAAGGTCGAACAAGACAAATTAAAATCAAAGGATTTTTTTTTAAAGTACTTAATTTATTAACCTCATTAAAATATGTGAATTTACTAAACTAAGTGTTTTCTGAATAAAACCTTTTGATTTTTTTTTGTATTTTTATGGAATGCTTAAATTGTAAACTAAAAAGTGAATAAATGTTTATTTAGAATTGAAGGATTTAAACTATAACGAAATTAAATGTAAAATAAATGAATATTTGAGAAATTAAAGCCCAATTCCATGAATCGGGCTTCGAATTGCTTCCGCATCCACCATACCCTCCAGATCTGGCCCCCAGCGACTTTTTTCTGTTCTCAGACCTCAAGAGGATGTTCGCTGGACAGAAATTTCGCGCCGATGAAGAGGTAACCGTAATCCCCGAAACTGAAGTCTATTTTGAAGCTAAAGACAAATCGTATTATAAAAATGGTATCGAAAAATTGTATAATCGGTATAATCGTTAATCGTTGTATCGCCCTCGAAGGGAATTATCGTTTATTGAATAATAAAATCAAATTCTATCAAAAAATAATATTTTTTTCAATGCTAGCCTACGAACTTTTCAGCCCGCCTGTTATCTAATTTGCTATTCTCAATCCAAACTAATTGCTAATTAGTACTTCCCAAAAAAAGTAAACCTGACCGGTTTAACTAACATCTATATACTTATGTTACCTCCATCTGGTACTGCCTTACGGCCGCACGTTTTTTAAAATTATTATTATTTTAGCCTGTTTTAGAGAAAATTATTCATTTGATTGGCATCGAAACCTGATATCATTGAGCGGTTGCCAGATTCTCATGACCCGCAGTTGCTGGTCTTATGCAAAAGTGTGTGCTTATGATGGAAATGCTTTTCCATTACTTACTAATTTATTATTCGTTCACACGGCCGTCACTTTTTTTGCTCATCTTTTCAAACGGTCAACTTCCCTAAGAGGAAGTCTTCGTAGTACTTATGCGGATGGATGAGAGCAAACAACCTTCGTAAAAGATTAGTAACGGCCTAGTTAGAAGAATTGATGGCAACTAAAAACAATAAAAAATTATGCCCAATAAACAAAAACTAATGTGGGCTTTGGATGACCAAAATACTTTGCAACCAATTTAAATTATGATATGCATACCTAAATATTATTTTTTTGTTCATGGGTCTGCTCGCGTAAAATAACGTTTATAGTAGAATTACGATAAGAAAATATAAACATTGAAATATATGGACAATTTTTTAGTAGATGTTAATTTCAATACATTAATGTGAATTAATTTTTGAGTTAATTTTTTCCCACTATAGATTACCTCAAATTAATGAACTGAGTTTGATTGCCGGCGAGGGCGTGTTAGCAGTAACAATTTTCCTGATTATTATTTGAGACAAATTCGCATTTGATAGGACCAATGTTTTTACCAAATAGGTGAAATGGGCACTATTACAGAAATTTTGTTGAAAATGATCTTCTTCTTGATGGTTCATTGGAAACATGACAGTTATAGTTTATACATGACTAGCTGTGCCCGCGACTTCGTCCGCGTGGAATTTAACAAGAAAAAATATTTTTAAAATTTTAAACGAAGTCGTTGAGACACAACCGTTAGCAATAGCCCTCTCGCGCGTTCTGAGCCCGCGCAACACTTTGTGATATTATGTGGCGGGAGGCACTTTTACAATTTTTGTCTTTTTGTCTGTCTGTTTGTTCCGGCTAATCTCTGAAACGGCAGGACCAATTTTGACGGGACTGTCACTGGCAGATAGCTGACGTAATAAGGAGTAACTAAGGCTACTTTTATTTTAGAAATTAAGAAGTATTTATTAATAATAATAATTAATTACATTTTACAAAGTTTATTGAAGTCTTCTGAAGACCGTTTCGGCTGTTAGGCCATTATCAAAGATACAGAATTTTTGTTCAACAATGTGAAGCCTGTGTTGCTACCGGGAAATAATTTTGACTATTTCTCTTATCAAATGTGGATTATTTCGGCGGTTACTTTGTGGTATTCGATCATAAAGAAAAACACAACACTATACATTGTTTTATATCACTACTATTGTAATAGAGGGTTGTGTTTGTCATCATTCCTCTTATAGTTAGTAAAATTTAGGTACTATTTGTTAATCGAATTTTTTGATGTTTGGTTTCATAAATCACGTTGCTGTAGTTTAGCCAAAACTTTCAGTTAGACCCTGTTATCTTTGTATTCCCTTTTTTGTTTTATTTTAGAAATTTTGGATCTTGATACATCATAGAGTTTCGCTATATTTCTAGCAATTTCCAAACTCCAATGAGCCCACCACTAACAACGAAGTTTTACAGCTAACTTGTGCAACGTATTTTTAAGGCCTTTATACATACATTAGTTCCCTTTACTGAAAGTTTAGTTTGTTGACGGTAACAATTTGGAGGTCTGGTACTTTCTTACAAATGATATGGTGGTTATGTGTAGTTGACACTATCGCATTTCTATTGTATGTATAGTTTAAGGGACAAAAAGTATTCTTAAATCTGTTAAGGGTTGAATAACGAACAATCAAACCATTGTTTTTACATCTTGTTATGTTCGTTAGGTAAAGGTTTAGCTACGGTAATTTTACGAATTAGTTTCATGTGTCTGTCAGCTGGTTTTCGAAACAGACTAATAAATTACCGGGTGATTTTTATTCCCTTTGGAGCGAGAGTATTAACCTATGAAATAAGGCAACCTTCGCAAGGTCGCACGCTGTTCGTCGGACTCGACCCACTCGCGTTCGATCGAATGAAGCTGTTTCGTACTTTTGTGTAATTTATTATTGTACAAATTAATAATTTTAATCACTATACACCTATTATAATTGACACATCACGCTATAGACAACCTCGAATATTTTTTCAACTGAATCTTAATTAAAAATTAATAATGTGTACACAAAATGTTTTATTTTAGAAATTCATTAGTTGTTCGGCGCTTGATGAGACATTTTACTAATTATTTGAATGAAAAGCAATTGGTATATATGTTTCATAAAATTATCAAAAAACTTTAACAATTGTTTCGACAGTAACGTATTACAGAGTCATACAATTTAATCAATTATGTATTCAAATAATAAATAATCCAATGTATCAGAGACTAAGAAAATGTAATTTAAACTCAATATATGTAAATAAAAACAACTTGGGCTCACATTTAGTCAATAATAAATAAAAATTACATGCATTTCAAACAAATTAATGGTAAAAAATATATTGGGCAAACTGGACGGGCCTTAAAAACCCGAATTAACGAGCATATTTAATTTATTGAAAATAACATATGTACAGGAATTGCTGATCATTGCATAAAGAACAAGCATTCTTTAAAATTATTATACAATGTTAATAAAGCTAACCGTTAAACAAACTTGAAATATTAGCGATAAGCAGGGTCAGTTACCTGAATCAACATATTTGTAACGACCAACTGAAATTTAGGATTTCCCCCAAATTAATATCTGTTCTATAAATACTTGTAAACATTTTTTCGACGCCTAGTAATTACCTTAATTACCTTTTACTTATCCTTTTGAAAACGACGCTAATTTCGAAGCAATTGTTAAGGTTCTTTAATGAATTTATGAAACACATATGCCAAGTGCTTTTCATTCAACTAATTAAAATGTTTTTATAAGTTTTTAGTTGTTTAATTAATAAATGATTGTTTTGCTATCGTCTGAAACTTGGGGTTGATAATAAAATTTTATATCTTCAATATTGTTTCATTGTTTCTTTTATTTTAATTATCATCATTAGTAAAGGGAAAGGTAGAATTCACTAAATACAGTAGTTTACTTATAAAGAAAAATTTAAAAGCTAACGTTGTATCACTAGCAAACATTTCCGTTGTGCTTACTTCTTTTCTGTTACCGGTAACTGCCTTAAGTCTTACCATTCACGTTCTTTGCTACGAGAATATTATTACAAAGATCAACTTGGATCAGGAAATTAAGACCAGAGATGTTATATGTATCAGAATTACCTCGGGATGTCAGGATTTTGAGATATCATAACCTCAAATACAATTTTTGGGCATTTTATTAGTACGGTTACCTGAAGTAGTCAAAGGTCAAAACAATTAAGAAAGTAGTCATTTTTGACGTATCTTTTATCGCTGAATTAAAATCAGCTTCAGAATTGCCCTTGTACATCATGATTTTGAAATATATTAACCTTAAAATCCAAATGATGTAAATATGACTTGTTTAGTTTTAAGATTAGGATATCTCGAGAATTCAATTAGATGGAACTTTTCTGGGGTCAGAGTTTGCCATTAAATAATTCATCATTAGGGATAGATTTTTCGCCGGCAGCTACATCTGATATCTTCATTGTTTCATCAACCCGAATCTAGCGTTGATTCTGGATGTTCTCTGTCTTCTGTGTTCTTATATACTAATTAAATTACATAATCAATTGTTGAACTGGTCGGATGCTTGTAAAACATTATTTTAATAATTGAAGGAATTAAAATCACTATTAAATGTTTCAAAATATTTTATTGTAAACTCTACAATATTGATTCGACATAACAATGTCTTTCTCAAGAGTAACAGATTTACTAAATTCCAGGTCAAAAAAAAACTGTTGTGTGTTTCATTCCCACCAGATACTCGTGCTGGTGGGCGGGAAGTCCCTCCGACTTACACTGTAGTGCAAAGCCAGAGGGTAGGGCGTAAGGCCCTCTTCAGCCTACTTGCAGGAATTGTGGGAATGGATGGGTGGTGTGGTTATAATTTTCAAAATTTCAAGTACATACTCGTGAAGATTTTTTATGCTCATTTAGTCGAATTCTAATATTTCTGCCAGTCTGGCCAATATATTGCAAATTCGACTAAATGAGCATAAAAATCCATTTTAAATCAAAAACACAACACGGGATTATCGACACATTGCATAAATAATAACCATTTTATCGATTCGGACACCATCAAAATTTAATATAATGAATGAAAAGGGGAAAGATTGGACTTTTTAGAATTTTTTGAAATTAAAAAAGCAATTAAGAAGAATGAGAATGCAACAAATAACCAACAAAAGTTTTTCAATACGTCTTTATTAGATGCAAGATTAGAGCAAGGGCATCTGGTATTTCTTAACAACGAGTATGTATCTGAAATTTTGAAAATTATACCCACAGAATACCGGCTGTTGACTGTAAAAATATATATGGACGATAAGTATGACCTGGAATTTAGTAAATCTGTTGAGAAAGACATTGTTATGTCGAAACAATATTGTAGATTTACAATAAAATATTTTGAAACGTTTAAAAGTGATTTTCATTCCTTCAATTAATTAAATTACTGTTGTTCGTTGTGATGAAGTCACAATACCATAAAAATGTTTTACCTTATACTGCATTGATTTTACAATTGAAATAATAAATAACTTGATAAAATCGTTTTGAATATAGGAACAGAAGGGCTAAATCTGTCTACATCTTTTTCCTAATTAAATAACTTGAACGCACTTTATGTTTCTATTAAACTCTGAAGATTACCGAATAGTTCAAAATACTTGATAAAAGTCTAAAACTACTTTATGTTTAAATTTCACCGGAAATTTTCGACAAAATGGATAAATATGTTACATGTACCATATATTAACAATTTTCTTTTTCGTCTTGTTCACAAGAAATTCCTGAATTTACAATGTGGTAGAAGTAGTTGTCGGACTGTTTTTCACGGCCTATGCGTACATTTGCATACGTGTATATAATGTACTTGCTCATGTGTATGTTTAAATGGTCGACTGCAAATAGCTATAGTGGCTAATGAAGTCGGTAAGAGAGCGCCGATGTTTTTTTTTTTCGAATCGATTGGCGCCAGCTAACTGAGGAATGTCCGCAAACGGAGCGTTCTCCGGACCATTTATCATTGAATCTACCTATTAAATAACTATTTTACGAATGCCTGCCTGCCTATTTGTCTCTGTTTGTTATTATCAACCATTCATTAGCAACGATGAGAGACGCGTATTTGGTAAAGAGGTAAAAATGGAATGTTTTTACCTTTCGTACGCTTTTCGTTATCTTCCTCTATTTTTAGAACGCATAATTTTAAATTATTTAATGTGGGAAATTATATACTTCGAGAAAAGAACACCGTTAATTCTTCATGTATAATTGGATAGTTCCGATTATTATTGTAAACATGATTCCATGATAATTATAAGACGTCTTTTTTTGGTATTTGAGGAATTTGAGAATGTCAAGAAATATATTTCATATGAGATTAAATTTTAGGTGAAAATTACTCATATCGTTTTCGTTCTTGTGTACACAGCAAGGACATTTCAGATAATCTGATTGGTAATTCAATTTAATTTAAACTCCATATTAATTTGTTTTACGTATTTATTATTTATATAAGTTGCGTCGCGATGCATAACCATAATGTAAAATTTGCATAATCAAGTCTATTCCAAATGCAACAAAACAAAGTGAACTGTTAGCATAATACTTCCAAAGCAAAATTTCATAATTGTATTGAATTAGCGGATACTTGATGGAAATCTAACATATTGAAATAAACACACAGTTGATAACTTCCACAATTTATTAAATAAACTTGACACGTGTTTCGCCAACACTGTGACTTCTTCAGAAGTACAAAATTTACTTAAAACTACCTAAGAGTAGATGTCTATAAATAGGGTGGTGCATCTTCATTAGAGTGAGGGAAAAGATTTAATAGTGGCGAGAGGTTTATATCTATTTGGTCATTAAGTAATATGTCTGTATTTTTATATTTGTTAATTTCTTTAGATTTTAATAGTGTACGTTTTAAATATTTATTTTCAAGTGTAAAATTGTTAGATCTAAATTAAATTTATGGTTATCTTCTAACACATGTTTGGCATAGTTAGAATCGGTTTTTTTGTTTCTATATGACCTAAACTGTTCGGTCAAACGAATTCTAAAATTTCTTCCCGTCTGACCTATATACAATTTTGAACAAGAACCGCAATTGAGTTGATATATGCTTGGTTTTGATAAAAGTAGAGAAATTATTAATAAAATTTTAAGGTGACTTTGATAACCAACTTGTATGCCCATTATGCGATGAATAGGCTCTGAGATAATTTAATTTTTTGGAAAAAAGAAAACTATAAACAATCATAACTTCCATAAAAAATTAAATTACTTAGAATGTTGAAATTGTTACTAGTTATAGCCAAGTCAATTCATAAGCCTAACATTATGCCAAAACTAAGCTTCATAATTTGTACAGGGCGTTCAGAAAAAAATCCAAAGTTTAAAAACTTCAAACACGAATAACTTCATTTTTTCAAATTGCACCTAGCATATTTTATTTTGTCATTCGATTCTTTTTTTGTTATCCTCTTTCGATCCATCAAAATTTCATAATTGTATTGAATTAGCGGATACTTGATGGAAATCTAACATGTTGAAATAAACACACAGTTGATAACTTCCACAATTTATTAAATAAACTTGACACGTGTTTCGCCAACACTGTGACTTCTTCAGAAGTACAAAATTTACTTAAAACTACCTAAGAGTAGATGTCTATAAATAGGGTGGTGCATCTTCATTAGAGTGAGGGAAAAGATTTAATAGTGGTGAGAGGTTTATATCTACTTGGTCATTAAGTAATATGATCTTTACCACCACCCCTTCCTTCTTAAATTTATGTATTTTCTTGTTATCCTGTTATGAAAAAATTTCAACAAGTATCAGCTTCAATAATTGATAGTAAGTAAGTATGCACTGTTTGATTGATTTGTATCTGCTTACGGAGAACGTTTCTTCTCTCCCGAGATCGTGTCTTCTCTTTCCCCCCTCAGAGCCGTCACGTCATTGTGAAGTATAAATGTAACGTAACAGTAATACGATATGCTCAGAAGAGAATTTTTCAGCCTTGAGAAATGCTCGTCGTTTCGCGTGCGTCTTGCATAAAACATAAGAAGCCAAAGGAGGAGAGTCTTACAGTATGTTGCAGGAAGTGGATATTTTGCCGGCCCGTAAAATATTGACTAGGAACTGAGACAAAGCTCTTCGCGATTTACTGCCCTTTAAGACGTGGGACTTAAAATATTAACTAGTCAACTTCTACGAAGCTGAGGCTGTTTGCTTGCTCTCTCTCATGGGAGATCCTTACACTACCCGTGTGCATTTACGTTATATCTACATTGTAGGTACTATATACACAGGAGGTATTCAAAACTGTACAATAATAATAATAATTGAAAAGTGTCTGCTCTTCTTTTGACGTTGATGTTCTGTGTCACTTGTGCCTCTTCAATTATTTTTTTATATAAGAACTACAGGTACATCTTTCCCGGAGGCTACCAGTGTAATGGGAACTTTGGAGTATTAAAACGAAGCAGGACTTTTCTGCTTTTATTATTAGTTGCACTTAACGACTAACTTAATATTAATTTACCCATTTATTCATATGAAGAATTTGACATATTCAAAAAAATAGAAGGCATTAAAATCCTTTTTTGTCTAAATTTTAAGGATCCAAAATCCTACATTTCGAACTCGTCCTACACAGTAGACAAAGCGTACCGAAAGCCATATCCCACCACCGGCTTCGACCTATCGGGTCTCATCAGGTGGGCGCTGGCAGAAAGGCCTTTACAGGCCATATGATAAACATAAATATAAATATGGAATTAACAGAATGAACTACTCCGAGGGCTAATACCCCTACCGACATTGAATTACACTGTTGATTCCGATGGATTCTTAGACGAAGATATAACATATTCAAAAAAAAGAGGTACTGAAATCCTTTTTTGTCTAAATTTTAAGGATCCAAGGTCCCACATTTCGAACTCGTCCTACACAGTAGACAAAGCGTACCGAAAGCCATATCCCACGACCGGCTTCGACCTATCGGGTCTCATCAGGTGGGCGCTAGCAGAAAGGCCTTTACAGGCTATATGATAAACATAAATATAAATATGGAATCAACAGAATGAACTACTCCGAGGGCTAATACCCCTACCGACATTGAATTACACTGTTGATTCCGATGGATTCTTAGACGAAAAAATAACATATTCAAAAAAAGGAGGTAGTGAAATCCTTTTTTGTCTAAATTTTAAGGATCAATGATCCCATATTTGGCTAAGAATCCATTGGAATCAACGGTGTAATTCAATGCCGGTAGGGTATTAGCCCTCGGAGTAGTTGTTTCTGTTGATTCCATATTTATATTTATATTTAATTAAGTATTATTTTTATTATTTTCTAAATTGTGTATCTTTTCATATCCCCTGCACTATGAGCAGTATAAAAATCATTTGTTTAATAAATAACAATTTTTATTGTTTTAATTTTCTTTTCAAACTGTGTTTGGGATAAAAATTTCACTGTTTTCAATTAATATTGTTGCGAGTCGGAGCCCGAGGCAAAAATCGATAGTCGGTAACGTTTATAGTCGTAAATCTTTCAGTACATGACAAATAACAAAATGCAGAACAATGGGGGGTGCGAGAATATTGGAGAAGTGTGTGGTAGTTTCTAGAAATTCGCTGAAAGGTTTTACGATAATATAAATAGATTGTTGGTCAACATGGAAGACAAGTTTTAGTAAACAGTGCAAGTACGAAGTAAAGTCAGTGATATAAATAAGTAATGTAAATACAATATTAACTAATGATGCAGTAGGGGTATTATGAAACATATTAAAATAAATAAAAGAAAATAAAACTGCTTTTTTATGTTTCAAGGAGTTTATTTAACTCTACAATTGTTTCGAAGTCTTACGTCTTTATCAAGAGTACAATGTTATAATATAGTATAAAAGCAATTTTCTTTTCTTTTATTTAATATAAATAAGTTTAATCAATAAACGTAGCTGTTATATTATAAGTGTATATAAAGTAATTTAGTGTTGAGTAAGTCAATTAGTTACATATTCAAGACTATTCAAATAAATTCAAGCAACTAGCCAATTCATTATATAGTACTTAACTACAAATATATAATACTCTATTACAGAAATGAAAGAATGTCTACTATTGTACCATGTACCTATACAGTGTGAATATTTGTCTATTTTTAATTTCCGTTTCCGGATTCTTGGCTGGACGTTTCTTTGATTTACTTCTAAAACTTTGTTCTTTTTGTACGAATGTTATTAACCTAACAAAAACGTTCAATACGGGCATATATATGTAATTGGCAAAAAAAATTAAAAGATATGTAATGCAGTTCTTTCTTAAATTGAATTTGTCATTGCGTTTTCATAAACTATTGATAACTGTGTTGCGTTTCTATTTCGATTAAAGATTTAATGCATTCGTCGTTAAGTCTGAAAATAACTTAAAATTTCACCGTAAACATTATCCCTGACCGTTTCCGTATATGTGTGTATGTGTGATTATATGCACGGATTTATCTATATGTGTATTTTAATATAGCGCGTGCTTCTTCTGCATGAGTAGGTACTGCGGGATGTTGTGTGTATGTTTGACCGACGGTTACCCCTGCAAGGCCGTTTCAAGGCCGTACATTAGCCAACCTCACCGTTTTTACGATAACGATCAATGTTTCTCTGTACACATATAACTATCCTCTAAATAAGCGTGTACGACCGACTCATAAGAAACTGCAACAGTTCCATTTTTTCACAGGCTCGCTATCCAAAAAGAAACAAACAAATACTTATTTGATCCGCCCGCTAAGGTTTTTGTACCCTTTCAGAGGGCCACGATTTTATTTTAAACTATCCGTCTGGGATGTAGTTATTACTATTAAAGAGAGGGCAGTTTTTGGGATCGATACAGGAGGAAAATATTAGCATGCTTAGATTTTCGGACTATACAGCAGTATTAGCATCAAGTAGGGAAAATGGAAACGGTATTAACAGTAGAGATTGGAATTAAATAAAAACATGAAATTGGTATGCAATGGAGGTGAAGGTAAGGTTAGAGTCAATATAAAAATTGGAGACGAAAAACTAGAAGAAGTCGTTTATTTTTTATATCTATGAAGTTAGATAAATAAGAATGGAAAAATCAGTAGAGACATTAAACAAAGAATACCGTAGGACCGAGTTGTTTTTAACAGAAAGAAATCACTTTTGGGCTAGCGATTGGTTATTTTATAAACTCCAAAAAATATATTAAAAGTGTATCTTATGGGGCGTGGTGTTCGTAAACGGATCGGTTGAAGAAAACCCGAGCGGCGTGGTCTAATGTTCTAGATCATTGCTTAGCATTCGGGAGGTCACAGGTTCAAACTCGGTCCGGTTGCTCTGCTCCAAGTTTTTCTGTGGTTTCCTTGGACCACTTAGGCAAATGCTGGGGCTGTAATATTCCACAGATAAATCTTTAACTTCTCTTCTGTCTTCATTTCGTCCGTCTCATCTTTCTCTCCCTAACCACACCACCGACCCATTCCCACGATTCTTGAAAGGAGGCTGAAGAGGGCCTTACGTCCTATCCTCCGGCTTTGCACTACAGTGTAGGTCTGAGGGACTTCCCGCCCACCAGCACGAGTAGCTGGTGGGAATGAAACACAAAAAAGTTTTTTTTTGAGGAAAATGCCATAGGTGGAAACAGTTGGGTGCTAAAGGGTTGGGTTGCTGTAAAACCCTTGATCCAAGTTTGGATGTGTACGCAGTGGAAGTCGGTCCCGTTGCTTACCACCCCTTGCTTACTACTACCACCATTCCGTCTATTAATTCTATTTGGTCGAGGAGTGGGACAGAGTTACAACTTCTCCTCCGCCTTTCTGTGTTTCCCCTCAGCTTCTCGGGAGCTCTCGGCTCGGCCCGCAGGAGCCGCTGGCTCTTAGGAGCTGAACTGCTCGGTCCTGATTTAGAGCATTAGACATACGCCACTCGGTAAAATGTAAACTTTCAGGTGATTCTATTTATACTTAATCATTGTAATTTTAAAAGGGGTGAATTTTGAAATTCTATTTGCTCATTTGGGATGGGAAGACCATTCCATAAAGCTGTATTGATCTCAGATATTTCGAGGAACTTAAGCTGTTTACTTTTATTTTGAAAATGAAGAAGGTTTACATTCTCGGAATCAAGTGAACGGTTGAATGTTATACAATGGTCTGCAATCCCTGTACATTTTTTACAATTTTTTATAGATTTTTTATGCTCTTCAATGCGGTTTTTAAGAGCCCTACTTGTTTGTCCGATATAAAAGGCTTCACAATTTTTTACACTTTGTATTTAAAATATCTGTGGTTTGTTTATTATTTACAAATATTTTCCCAAATTATTTGCGTTGGCTGATATAGGAGACAAATTTAGTTTTCTTAACTGTTGCAAGTCTTATCGTTTTATTATTGTTATTATTATTACTGCTGTTGATGTATTTCTCATATGGATCTGTGTATACTGTATGCAAATTTCATTTCAATCGTTTTTCTTTGTTTCTCAAACCCTTTACATGTGTTTCATTCGCGCTTTACGGTGCGGTATAAAACTGACCGCAGTTTACATACTGTGATTATAGTCCGTACCGAGCACAGGTACAAGTAATTTTGTACGTAAGGAAAGGACGAACCTGGCACGCAATAGTGTTACTCGTTCCAGACCAATGCATGCTCTGTTGTTAATGATGGTGACAAGGAGGGTCATTGTCATTGCCATCGTTTCGTCATTAGCAAAATTGAATTACTTTCTTTCGCCTTGTCGCTACCGTTGCGATTGAAAGAAATCAGTACATAATTATCTCCGATCAAGATCACCTTTAATAAACATAACGAATTATTTAAAATTAAAACAACAATACAGTTTCAAGAGTTTTATTATTTGAGCACACCACAATTATGTGTCACTTCATTGTGGCATCATCGTAATCATCATGTTATGAAGACACCCCTACAAATAATATGGCTTCTGAAGCTATTGTTATTTCAGTTCAAATACGAGGATGGATCGAATATAAACTAGCCTTTGTTTTTGCATCCTGTTTTCATAAAAAGAAGCAGGGCGGGTGTCTATCCAAATGTGCACAAATGTCTCCACCTGTTCATCGGTTTGAAATAGCGAAAACGCTCGCCTCCTAGTGATTCTGTGAGGAGCCCAAACATTTGGAAATTACAAGGGGATAGATCTGGGCTATACGGGGGGTGTTCCAACTGAGTCCAGTGCATTTCACCGATTTGGGCCTGCGTCAAAGCTGCGGTATGAGCCTATGGCCTAGCGTTATCGTGCAAGAGTTACAGGTCATGAATGGGGTGCGTCCTCCTTTTTCGACGATAAGCAAGTTTTACCTGACTGAGAAGGTTACAGTAGTAGACTGCACTAATGGTTCTTTGCTCGTGCAAAAAATAGACCAACAGCACCCCTCACCAGTTCCAAAAAAACGTAACTGTGGCTAAAACTTTTCCTGCAGACAGACGTGTTTTCGGCTTTACTGGGTTTGCACCATCACTCCATGCTTGGAGTTGGAGTGTAATGGTGTACCTACGTCTCATACGTGCAAATATGCAGATGCTTATAATCCTGTTTCTATTGAGATTACAAATCGCCTAAATATTTCGTTAGCCGCTAAACAGAACAACGTTGTCTTTTATGCTCTCTTTAAAGGTATAACTGAATTCCGGATTTTACAAGCTGACTGCAACATATTATAGATCATTTGTAGAATATGGTAGAAAACATTATAGATACGTAATTAGGAAATAATAAGGTTTTACTGGGTTTGGTCCGCACACTACGTTTACTTTGGAAAAGTTCTGAAATCCAATTTTGACAATACCAATATCAAGGTCTGTTTTGAAAATTAAAACACATTAATTTACTTTTGTAATGGTCACTTGGAAATGTCAGGAAACAAATATAATTTCTGGAATGGTCGCGAAAATGTTCGAATTTGTTTTGATACTAAAAGGTTTTTTTTTTTAACAAAAATATTCATTAAGTGCCGTGACATTAAGTGATTCTGTAGAATAAAAAATGAACTTATTTTGTTATATGAATTCGACATGCAGAATGTAATTGATTTCTGTTGCATATTTACTTTACCTTTAAGAACTGGACTCATTTCATTCGATGGTTTGTTGTTACATCTTGTTACAAATCATTTTCTAATTAATATTCTCTTGTACTCTTAAGAGTTCTAAAGTTAACTGTGTTTGGTAAACAACAATTGCTCCAAATTAGAACCTCTGTAGTTAGAATGTAGCAATAACTTTTGTTTTTAGCCAATGACCTCTTCATGGGGTTTCTGTCCGGAGTTAGAGATCGATGGCCCTCGATCAGCCAATCTTCCTTTAGTAAACAGTTTTTTTCATTACCTTAACCACATCAGGGGCAACAATCCAGTTTTTTTTTCCTTTATCCACAACTCAAAGATCCATTTGCTCTTCATAGTTTCTTATTCCATCAAGTTGTCATTTTTTTCCAACAACAGGCCTGTGTGCTGTCTATGTTCACTTTTTGCGGTCACTTTTATTATTTGTTATTTGGTTGGTTGCCCTTCAGATATTCTAAAAATTTTGTTTTGATGTATTTCGGTGGTATGCAAACCAACCAGTCAAGATGAAGGTTGAGTCAGCTCGATGTTTTGAAATTTCACATAATTACAAATATAAGACAAAAAATAAATAATAATAAAATATTTTTGGGTTTTCAAAAAGGCAAGGTAAGTCAATTCATTCGTTCTTTGTCAAAAGAAGACATCCCCTCAATAAAGTTTGCAAACCTCGCCTTTAGAAAAAAAGATGTTTTAATTTTATTTTCTAATAGCTTCATCTGCTGAAAAAAGTAGCTTAGATTATTCCTGATAACCTCCCGTAAAATCCTGCTGAAATCGATTTAACCGTTTCAAAAATTAGTCCGTACAAAGAGACAGGTATAATTTTTTTAATGGTCCATTGTATCTTAATAGCATACTGTATGAACTTAAAAATGCAGTTATTTCGATTTTACATTTACTTTATTTAGATAAATTTCAACTGATCACGGGCTAGTGATCCAATCATTTATATTGGATATTTTTGCAAAAACAAGAATGAAATTCATGTTATTCACGTTAAGTTTGATTTTACTACGTTCTTATTAGGATATTAACTTGCTTTATTGTATGTCTGTTTGTCGGTTCGGTACAAATTTTGCAATTAATTTTAATTAACATCCCTATGACACTTGAAATTATAACTGGGTGTATAACAATACAATATTAATGAAATATTCGAAGATTTTTTTTAGTAGAATTAAAATTTTAAATAAATTAATGCGATATTAATTCGTACCCACTACACATTGCCTAATATTAATGAGGAAAAATTTGTTACTGTTACGCCCTCGCCCGGGTTCGAGTCTCGGTTCCTGATTCCATACAGACAAATTTGTGCTTGTAAATTTTTAGCAGTTCTGAAAATATTTGTGAGATGTAAATAAAAATCGTCGCATTATTTAATTTTTTACTTTTAGTCGGTTTTAGAAACATTGTAGGTATAGTAAAAAATTGTTATATAAATAATTATTTTGACCATTTTTATCAAATATCTAAATATAAGACATTATTGTTAAAAGGAGTGAAATTATAACCGTAATGTGTATCGGATATTTTTTAGATTATTATGTCATTGTTGATAGGTTTAAATAATTACGCAGTAATTTCTTTTTATGTATAAATAATTGCCACTAAAACCTTCTTTAGTTGTTAATCATTGGAAGGATTTCGTATAAGGATAAAAAGTGGAATCGAATGACAAAATACGACCGGCGACAATATAATTATGATAACTTTAGGGTCGTCTATAGGCTTTTTTGTTGCTAAAAGGTTTTTTTTTAAACAAAAATATTCATTAAGTGCCGTTTTAATTTGAATTATTCTATAGAATAAAAAATGAACTTATTTTATTATATGAATTCGACATGCAACAAAAAAGCCTATAGACCACGACCCAAAAGTCCGGTAAGTTATCATAAAATAAAATATGCTAGGTGGCATTTGAAAAAATGAAGTTATTCGTGTTTGAAGTTTTTAAACTTTGGATTTTTTTTCTGAACGCCCTGTACAAATTATGAATCTTAGTTTTGGCATGACGTTAGCCTTATGACTTGGCTACAAATAGTAAAAATTTCAATATTCTAAGTCATTTCTTATGGATATTATGATTTTTTATAGTTTGGGTTGCCGTGTAATTTTTTTCCAATAAATTACATTATCTCAGAAACTATTCATCGTAGGCATATAGACATACAAACTGGTTATCAAAATCATTTTAAAATTTTATGATCGTAAAAAATATACCATTCCATTTAAAATTGAAAAGTTGACATCAACTTCCGGTATAACTGAAAGTTCTCGACAGTTGAAATTATTTTAGTTAAATAGATCATCCTTGATAACCCACTATTCCAAACTCCCAAATTCTTCTAACTAAGAAGTCTTTTTTGTTTCAGATCCGCAACTACAAGCTCAACCAGGATATAGATCTGAGTTACAAGAACGTGCTCTCGTTGTGTCCTTACAAATGTTTAACTTGGTCCTGGAACGATGCAATCTGCTACTCCAGGAATATATCAAAACAAACAAAGAACACTCTAGCAACCTTAGGAACGGTTCACTCTTTGAAGATATTTTAGTTTTGCTACCAGCTGTGAAAGTTTGGTGTGATTGGATGTTATGTCATAGTAGTGTATGGAATCCGCCACCATCGACTCTAGACTACAGAGTGGGGTAAGTATTGCTGATTTAATTCAATCTATTCTAATCGCATTGTTTGCTTATACTGACATCGAAGGAAAATTACAATTAATCGTGATCACAAATGACTTCTTTTTAACTTACTGAATTACCTTTAACAAAAAGGAAATCACCGATGCGCTCACGAATAGTTAATTTAGAAATTCGAAAAGGATTGTTTGAAGGGTATGTTTGAAGCAGGCCTCTGTAGGGGTACGGACCATAGACAGTGGGTGATTCAGAATAGAGAAAGTTAGAAGCGTTTGAAATGTGGTGTTATAGGAGAATGATTAGAATGCTGTTGATAGAAAAGGTTAGAAATGAGGCGGTATTAGTTAGAAAGGGTGGGAAAACAAAGGGTAATATTGAAGTTAATAAGCAAAACGAGGGGTAGGATGGTAGGACCGCTTTTGATGCATGAAGAATAGATTATACCTTTGTTACAAATTTAAAATAAATAGATAAGGGGTGTGTATATAAGAAAAGGGTAGGAAATGCCCGTTACCACAGCTGATACATATAATATGGGCGGAGGGAAACTGAGAGAAGAAAAAAAAACCTTTTTTCTGTTTCATTCCCACCAGCTACTCGGCTTGGTGGGCGGGCAGTCCCTCCGATCTATACTGTAGTGCAAAGCCGAAGGGTAGGGCGTAAGGCCTTCTTTAGCCTCCTTTCAAGAATCGTGGGAATGGGTGGGTGGTGTGGTTAGGGAGAGAAAGATGAGACGGACGAAATGAAGACAGAAGAGAAGTGAAAGATTATCTGTGGAATAGAATATTATTGCCCCAGCATTTGCCTAAATGATCCAAGGAAGCCACAGCATTTGCCTTTAGTAGAAGCAGAAGGAGCAGTAAAGGGTGGCAGAGGTAGACCTATATTAAATTACTGTTCGCAAATAGCCTAGGGATGTTAGATGTTCTAGTTCAAGAGAATTGCAGATATTGGCCAGGATAGGAAGGAATGGTGGTGTGTCTTCATCCAATGCTTAGTCGGATGATCCTATAATGATAATAAAAATTATCAAATTTAAATTCAATGTTTCAGATATTTTTGAAATTGCTTATATTTAACTTTTTTCTTTATCATATAATTGATAGACTGTTTATCGCATTATTTGTGGAACATTTTTAAATAAAATTTAAAGGTTTGAGTAACAAAAACACTGGGATTTGTTTCACTACAGTGACAACCTTTAAATTTGTACATCGTTTAACTACAGGGTATGAGTTATATAACTGACAAACGAAAACTGAGTTTTGTCGTTATAAGTGGTTGAAAACATTAACCAGAATCATCCTCTCGTTTCAAAAAGTCTTAACTATTTTATTAATGGTACAATATTTAAGTATAAAATAGAAAGCATACTAGTGCTCTAGATCATTGCTTAGCATTCGGGAGATCACCGGTTCGAACCCGGGTCCGGCTGCTCTGGTCTAAGTTTTCTGTGGTTTCCTCGGATCAACTCAGGCAAATGCTGGAGCAGTAATATTCCACATATAATCTTTCACATCTCTTCTGTCTTCATTTCGTACGTCTCATCTTTCTCTCCCTAACCACATCACCCACCCATTTCCACGATTCCTGCAAGGAGACTGAAGAGGGCCTTACGCCCTACCCTCCGGCTTTTCACTACTGTATAGGTCGGAAGGACTGCCGCTCCACCAGCACGAGTAGCTGGTGGGAACGAAACACAAAAAATAAACCCATCTTTGAAGCGACTTGTTACTTATGAATATACACCTCGTATGTAAGGCGGTGATTTTCTCCTAAACTGCTGAATCGATTTTGATGACTCTTTCTCTGGCATGATCGTCATTTTTCAGGAAAGATTTTAGTGTTAATCAAATTAGGGTATCTCTCTTAGAATACATTTTTTTTTTCAAAAATGTTGCTCCGAACCATTGCCACCTTTTACGGTGCAACATTATTCTTGCCTGTTGCAACATTAATTCGATGTAATGTTGATTTTGGACATAAAATTATAATGTGTTCCATTAAATTTTATAGCAGATTTATATCTCTTATTGGTTGGTGATGTAATTTATTTTAATCCAGTCAGTAAAAGGCGTCCACTATTTTATGTGCAAAATAAATATACTGAATTAATGACGCAATGGATAAAAATTATTTTATACCACTTAATGTAAAATTTTTACTAATATAAGATTCCTTAATTGCTTTAAAAAAGATTATCTGTTTTTTTGTAAACTTTATACTCTTGAACTAATTATATTAAAAATCGTTAAAATGTAAGACATCATTATCAGGAAAGATTGTTAAATGAATGTCTGGTTTTAGTTCATGCTTAGCAATACGCATAAACACGTAAACCTAAAAGTTATTGTTGCAATGGTGTTCTACCACAAGGCAAAATAATACGTGCGTGGATTAATTAAGGGTAATTCCTTAAGTCCACTACTGGCCGAAATGTTTATGTTGAATTTGGAAAATACGATTCGTGATTTAAATATTGTTTATACTGGTACCGCTACGTTGATGATGTTCTGGTATGTTTTACAGGAACAGATAGGCAATTAGATCAAATCCTAGGACAACTAAATAAAATACACCATAACATTAAGTTTACAATAGAATTGATGGCAACACCATTTTGAATTCTCTTGTCAGTATATAATGATTTTATAAACTACGAATAATAACAAGGTTTCAAAAATCATTTTAAATGTCCACAACAATTGTTTCGCCAAACAATGACTTCTTGGGGTGGATGAAACACTTCTATACATCTATGGCGTTAGCGCTTATGTAGGTTTGTAAGGTAATTTTGTGGAATCATCTCCTCTAATGATACAAAAATTATAGAATTACTATTGTCGTTTAATAGGAATTTTTCATAAAAACCTCCAACGTTTCGACGTGTTAATGGTGTTTAAATGTAAATATTCGGTCGTCGTGGTAGTAGCTGTGGCTAAATGCCCGCCGTCGGAATAATTACGTTAGGTTAGGTTGCGGTATGAACGATTACCATGGTAAAACTTTACTATGTACCATCGACAATTTTGCCTACCATCAAAATTTCGACGGGTTATACTATATAACGCATGGGCTGAAAAGTCCCGGGCCTAACACATAGATGGCGCTAGTTTTATTGCATTCACCTCTTTTTCAGTTAGTACTAACCTTCAAAAGACAGCTGTTAAAATTTCATAGTATTCTATATATTAGTTTGTGAATTATTGTGCTAAGAGTGACTTTATCTAGCTACTTTTGTTATATTCAAAACAATGGATCAAAAACAATTTCGTGTTTTAATTTTGATGGGAAAGAATACCGTTCAAGCGAAGCAATGAGCAATAGCTTGAAAAGTTTTATGGAGACTTCGCTCCATCGGAAACAACCGAAACAAAATATAACGTTGGTTTGCTGACTTCAAACGTGGTCCTAGAGACACCGACGATGCAGTGCATCAGAACGCAGTGGACGTCCAAATGAAGCGTTAACACCAGAAAACATCAAAACAATCCACAAGATCGTTTTGAATGATCGAAAAGTGAAATTGCGTGAGTTAGCTGACATCGTAAAGGTATCAAAAGAAAAAGATATCAAAAGGTTTTATATTGCATTAGCATTTGACTATGAGAAAGCTAAATCTTTGTTCAAAGTAGGTACCGCGTTTGCTCATTGTTGGCCAAAAACAAGAATGTGTTGATGATTCTGAGCAGTGTTTGGCCATGTTTAAACGTAATTTTTGCGTCGATATGTGACAATTTGCAGGTCGCAAAATTGAAATTGCAAAGAAACGACCGCATATGGCAAAGAAAAAAATTTTGTTTCATCAAGAAAACACCGTGTCACAAATTAATGAAAACAGTGGCAAAACTACATGACTACATGAATTGAAATTCGAATTTTTCCCACACCCACCGTTTTATCCAGATTTGGAGATTACTTCCAGCGAATACTGGCTGTTCGCAGACCTCACAAAAATGCTCGCCGGCAAGAAATTTCCCTCGAATGAAGAGGTTATCGCTTTATCGCTGAAGCTGAGGTCTATTTTGAGGCAAAAGATAAATTGTTCTACAAAAGTGGTATTGAAATGTTAGAGCGGCGCTGGAATGCTTGTGTTGATCTTGATGGAGATTACGTTGATGAATAAAGCCAATAAAGAAAACGAGTTTTCTTTGTTAGATTAGGGACTTTTTAGCCCATGTGTTATATAATATAGAAAAAACGAAAACGGAATTCTAGATATCAATGTTAGTATTAATGGTCAAGTAAATTGAACGTATGTCGTAACATTGTATGCTACATAATATACGTTCTTACCTATTTGCCAGCTAAAACGTGAAGCAATAATAATGTTAGTGACGTTACGTTATAAAATGAATGCTATGGAATAATGAAGGGTGCAATATACCCATTATAACCCGCCCCTTACCACATAAATTCTTTTATAGAGACTAACAGTCTTGCCTTGTTCGACTTATACATTATTTATTTGAAATTGTAATTAATTATTGATTTGTTGACAGGCCTCCCGGAGATGCGTGGGCCCGCTTAGCGTCCCTCATGAATTTACTGGAAAAGCTGGATAAAAGTGTCGCTTTGTCATTTATTACAGAATCGAAGGAAGGTAAGTGCATGGTTTACGTCTTCCCCGTAATTTTTGAATGTACAGGGTGATCTAGAGTTTACTGCAATATCTATGAGAAATGTTAAAAGTTAATTTATTTCCCTGGAGTATTAATAAAAACGTGTTAAAATCATTTAATTGAAGTAGAACCTGCGGCACAATAGAAATCAAAGTGGAACGTTAACTTAAGTAATGATAATTATGAGAAGCATATGAGGACAAAGGACTATCGTTGATAATGCGTATTTTAAGCGTAATGTGTTGCAATAATTATCTTTTTCTATTGTAAAACTGTTTTGGTAATATTTTGTTAAATTCGGAATAATTATTTTACGATTATAGAACTAGATTTGTGATGTCAGTATTTTACAGCAAAATCATGCTAAAGTTTAATTGTATAAATAATAAAACTTTATTTAAATTTTCACAAACTGTTATTTTCATTGTGGTGTTTTTCAGAAGATACATTAGTTCAAGAAACGATCGTCAACAAAATAAAAGTTTGTGGAAGTTCAAATTCTATTTTATTTATATTATAACTTCCATCAAGTAGAAGTAGAATTAATCAAATATAAAATTTAATTCTTAATTTTAAAAATTAACATTTTTCGATTCCGTCAAAATTGATATCACAAAATACATTAACATGCAAATTAGAAATTAAGATTTGGAATATAATGGTTTCAATATGTTATACAATACAACCAAATGGAATTTTATCGAATTCAATTAAATAAATAGTGGTTGTAAGCGACGAAGAGCTTTGTGAAAAGTTAAAAATAAAGCGAAAAATGATTCCATTTAAAATGTAATATCTGCGTTGTATTTATACAATTTTCCCAATTATAATACGAAGATAACCGTGTACATCTTAAAAATCGCTCTGTATAATTTCTTCATTTTAATTGTGGATTAAGCGGGAGAAAAGGAGCGGGAAGCGTTACAACAGTAATGGGATTTGATTCCGCACCCTGCACTTCTGCCACCACTAATTGTTTCATTGGATTACCTCCGATGATTAATCATTGGGTTGAATGCAAGGTCTCGCCCTTTTCCTTGAAATTTCGGCCTATTACATTACGCAGAAACCCTAATTTTCGTACAAAATGCGACAGATGTGTATTTCTGCGGATTTTGGGGGATTTTATTTGACGCGGCTCCATTGAGAACCCCATTGTATGTCTTAGTATTTTCATAACAATTAAAATTATTCCAGGCAACAGTGAGTTGTATTGACTAATGAATATAAATAAAATAGAATACGAAGAAGGTAACACGAACCCATAGAATCAGGAAAATAAATAACTTTGAGTTATTTGAATTATCAGGTCATTTACCTACCCCAATAGATGCATGCCGAGGGGGTGTCACATTCCTTAAATAGATAAATACTAAAATTTACAACAGTTAGAGACCGATCGTGGCAAGGTACCAAAAGGTATCGAATATACCGATTAACCATCACAAATAATATCTAAATAAACCAAATTAACACATATACCAAGTTAAAATTAATACAATTAGTTAAAATATCGATAATTTAACAAGTGTAAACGCTCTGTGTGTAAATACTCGTGTAAATAAAAAACCAACAAAAACTACAGTCCACTAGACCAGTTGATTTTAACCAAAAGAACAAAAGACGGGATACCGTCACATCCGACAGTCTCCTTGTTTTTGTAACTGAAAAAAATGCAAAAAATGAATAACTTTTTTCAATTTGGCGACAAAGATTAGAAAATGTTTTATTTGCAGGTAAATCAACTTAGTTCTAATTCGTTAATAGTAATAATTTAGCAGATCGACTAATACTAAGACTACTCAAGGCGTACGTCACTGGCAACATAATTTTATTTTGCTTGTCATTTGCCGTTTGTATTTTCAGGTCGTAAACAAATTCTAAAACAATTTATTCGTTCAGTATTCTTGCTTTTATTCTTTCTTTGATTACTTCTCTTAATTAATTAGTTATCACTAAAATTACGTATAATATCAATTACCACCCTGTACATTATTTTAAGGGTTAAATAGCGTGAGAAGATCTGTGCAATTTTCTTTTTCAGGATACGAACTAGTTCGGCTACCGGAGGACAGTGCCCTTAGTGGTTTCACGCCTCTCATGTATAACGAAAACATTCCCCAGTTTGCTCCGAAAGACGTCGACATGGAAAGTGCTCAGTTTACGCTTCGTCTTTCCAAATTGCTCTTTTTTGGAACCGTATTTTTATGTGGACTCGAGCCTCCAGTTCTTAAACTAGAAATCGAAAAAGATTTTCAAAAATACATTTCGGTTGTTAATGTATGTTCAAATCGCGATTCGACCCCATCACCACCCGAGTTGGTAAGTTAGTCTTGTATTATTTTTTTTCCTCAATTCTAATATTTTTTTGTCTGTTCCAATAATAAATTGAATTAATGTGTTTCGATCATGAGTTCTTGGTCAGTGATCTGTCGAAACCGTTAGACGTGGATTGCGATTTCGAACTTTTTTGCTCTCATCAGCATGTCGACAGTTTCAGTAGAACACCGACCAATTTTCACCTTCAAATACATCGCAAATGAGTCCAAGGGTTGTCCTATTGATTGAAATTGATCAATATCTTGATCTCCATACCAAACAAGTCATGTTAGCATCATTATGGTTAAGATTTTTTAAAATGTAGGACAACCTTGAGGCTAAGTACTGTTTCATCGATCAAAAATTGGTAGAAAATGTCTACTCTCGTAGTTATTTGTCCCTTCACGTACTAATTCACAAAAATGTCAAACATTTTATTTTTAAAATTTGTGTTTAGGATACATTTTTAAACTCTGACGTGTTGACGCAATTCCGATGCCAGATTTGGACCGAGCGTCTTAAACTACGTCGATATGACATCTTTGTCCTTAGTTTTCTGATCCACGTTGATTTGTGTTATCGACTACTAAAACTTTTCATTTTTGTTACAGACTGAAGATAGCGACCTATATTTGGAATGTTTTAGTGAAGACGAAGAAGAATCACCTCCAGAAATAACAAACGATCCATCATCAGAAATTTCAGAACTTCTGTCTCGAAAGGTTGAATTAGAAAAGCGACATCGTACTCAAGAGCTACATCGACAATGTGTGCAGGTAAGCCATTGCTTTTGTTAAGTTTGCGGTTAATCAATTTTGTTAATGTATAATATAAAAAGTTCGAACACTGAGGTAAAAAACTATCCTAGGTGTCCAAAAAATCTTTGATTATCTATCGATGGCTCGATAAAGTATGACCTCTAAAATAACTCGACGCTCTTCAACATCGAAATAATGACCTCTTAACATACACGAAGTCAAGAATGTTGGATATTAATAGTTGTGCATTTGAGAATTCCCTGCTAATTATATGTTATATATATAATTAATACTTAAATTATCACGTAGTAGAGATTGATTCAGTAAATTTGTTAAAGTAGGGCATCTCAGCTGTTTTCCTTCATCGAAAAGTAGCTATCATAGGCATACAAGTTGGTTATCAAAGTCACCTATAAAATTTTGTGTATCATACGAATTCATCGTAAAAAATATACCATTTCATTTAAAATAAGAAAGTTGACATCAACTTCCAGTATAACCGGAAGTGCCCGACAGTTGAAATTATTTTAGTTAAATAGATCACCCTTGATAACCCCTACACCGAAATTTTCAAATCTGTAACATTCTTAGTTTCCCTAAAACGTCTAATGTACCACTCAGTTTGAATATTTTTTACGATGAATTCGTATGATACATAAAATTTTATAGGTGACTTTGATAACCAACTTGTATGCCTATGATAGCTACTTTTCGATGAAGGAAAACAGCTGAGATGCCCTACTTTAACAAATTTACTGAATCAATCTCTACTACGTGATAATTTAAGTATTGAATAAGAACTACTGTGGTTATTATCACTTACTTCTTGTTACTAATTCAACTATAGTTCCCAAGCAGCTATTTATAAATATAGGTGTCAGTATCAGCAGCGGAAACCTACAAAATTCGTATGTCTCCATTTACGAGGGGGGATCAAATATAAACGAGCCTTTGTTCATAAAACATTTATTTGGAAAAGTTTCACAAAAACACAATTTTCTGTATTTTTCGATAAATCCCACTTGTTTGTCTATACATTTTTCCCAACACAGTGGTAGTGTTTTCATCCCGTTTTCATAAAAAGAAGCAGGGCGGGTGTCTATCCAGTTGCGCACAAACGCCTCCACCTGTTTATCGGTCTGAAATCGCTAATTTCTCGTCTCCTAGTTCTTTGAGGGCCCAAACATGTGGAAGTCACAAGGGAATAGGTTTGGGCTATATGAAGGGTGTTCCAGCTGAGTCCAGTGCATTTCACCGATTCGGGCCTGCGTTAAAGCTGCGGTATGGGGCCTAGCGTTATTGTGCAAGAGTAACACGTCACGAATGGGGTGCGTCCTTCTTTTTCGGCGATATGCAAGTTTTACCTGACTGAGAAGGTAACAGTGGTAGGTTGCATTAATGGTTCTTCGCTCGTGCAAAAAATCGATCAACAGCACCCCTCTCCAGTCCCAAAAAAAGAACGTAACCGTGGCTAAAACTTTACATTCAGGCAGAGGTGTTTTCGGCTTCATTGGGTTTGATTCATTTTTGCGCCGCCACTCCATGCTTGCCCGTTTTAAATGTTGGAGTATAATGGTGTACCCACGTCTCATCGCATGTTACAATTTTGTGCAAAAAAATCACCTTCCTTTCTCATTCGAGTGAGAAGCGCCTGAGAGATGCGAACTGTTTTACTACAAAAATCTAATAAATTCGTGAAATTAATGTTGCTCTCGTTGGGTTGTTTTGTTTGTTGTTGCTGCGTCGCGACGGATGTGTAGCGTCTCGTCGCTTAGGGTACGTCACTTTACGCTCACTGTTCGTTCAATAAATAATATGTTCTCTTAATTCGTAACGAGAAGTCGTGCTTCTTTCGTAATTATATTTTCGCATGAAGCAGCAGTGCTATAGTAACGTCGCAAATATACGTATATCTGTATACGAATTACGTTCGGTTTGTTCGAAACTCGCCCAGAATTTCTAACGCGTCTTCTTCTGTAATACGTTACGTGACCTATGCACAGGGTGTCCCAGTTATAACTTGCTTTCAATAATAATAAGTTCTGTTTTATTAATTATTTTACCTATTGTACAAATTGGAGACTGGGATATACGAATCAATAAATTAATAAAGGGACTTGACCTAATTACTACCTCAACTTTTGTGGGCTCGTGTAAATAATGTCCATATTAAAAGTGTCCGCATTAAAAGTAATAAAGACACACTAATATAAAGTTTCATATTTTTTAATTTTTTAATTTAACTATGTATTCGTTTATTACTTATATTCATTAAATTTACAAGTCATCGGCGATCAACTTCTTTAAAAAGTTTTCTTTGTTATTATGGTGTTTTTTTTAATTTGTTTATTATACTTGTACTCTATCCTTAATCTAAATTTAACAACTAGGGAATGATTTAGGAATTAATAATGTTACTACCGTCTTAGTCAATAAATTCAGATTTCAAAGTTGTCACCGCAGTACTACTGAACTGTTCATTTAGACAACAGCCCTTTAGCCCGAATCTGAATTCTACTTACCATTTATTCCGGTCGTGAAAGCTCATGTTCTTATATTGGTCAATTAAATGAATGGGTTTTCCGATGGGAAATGGTATAGTGTCATAATCAAATAAAATATTCAAAATGTGGCGTATTTGGTACATGAAATTAGTGTAACCAGAGCTGTGCAATTTTTTCATCTTTTTCTTACTTTTATAAGTAGTGTAATTTCAAATTAAGAACATATTTTCGTTAGTTCACTAGCAAGGTTGAAATGATTCTGTTGGTCCGTTGTTTCTTATTGAAAGAACATCATTCATCATGTTTCCTTTATGAATAACCAAGCGGCGTGGTCTAGTGCTTTTGATCATTGCTTAGCATTCGGGAGGTTACCGGTTCGAACCCGGGTTCGGCTGCTCGGGTGCAAGTTTTCTGTGGTTTCTTGGATCATTTAGGCATTTAGGTAAATGCTGGGGTATTAATCTTCCACAGGTAATCTTTTACTTCCCTTCTGTTTTCATTTCGTCCGTCTCATCTAACCACACCACCCACAAATTCCCACGATTCCTGCAAGGAGGCGGAAGAGGGCTTTACGCCCTACCCTCCGGCTTTGCACTACAGTGTAAGTCGGAGGGACTGCCCGCCCACCAGCATGAGTAACTGGTAGGAATGAAACACAAAAAAGTTAGTTTCTATGAATATTTGAATCACGCGCAGATTAAATATTTTTGTAATCTGCTACTAATCGTAAGTATCACAGGGTGTTTATGAGAACTACTTCGATTGAGTTGTCGCATTAAACAAAATACAGCAGAAGGATTATTCATTATAAACAAAAATCTAATGAAAATTGGAAGCACCCATGATCGCAACTGCATTATTTACTGTGAAGCCTGAAGTCATATTTAAGGTCCACAATAAACTAAGATCGTTTGATCATATTATTAATCAGACTTGCTTCTCTAAAACTTATATACATCGCAGTATAAAAATATTGAGTAAATTCTTCTCTGTACCTAGGCGAATAGAATTGTTAAAAGAACAGTAAAATATATAGCAAATATAAAAAAGTCAACCCTTTTTACTTGAAAATAATTTTTGTCTTAATAACCTTTAGATTAACTAAGAATTGATCAGGAAATATGTTTTTTCGAAAGTATCGCTTTTCGATGGTGATACAATTATTCTTTCAAGTCTATAATTTCAAATAAGTCTATCAAAACCTAAAGAGGCAGTTAAACCAAGTTTAATCTTTATACGGCATTAAATAAATTTCTTACCAAAACCCCTCCAAGAAGAAGAACATAAGTCTTGAGTGTAACAACTGAGAATCCATCTCTGTATAAATCTATATAATCAAAATTGAACCAGACTCATTTAATTAAGATTGTTATCGTATTAAACATTTATACAAATATTAAATATGATTCCATACTGCCGTCTTTATGAATGTCGAATGGTATAGAAAAGACAATTATCTGGAAATTTTAAATTGTGGATGGTGCATAACATACTGGATTTCTCGATGGAATTTGTTTAACATTCCAATCATTATTTTTTCATTAGATGGTACATACAACACATACAAGTTATTTATACATACAATCAAATATGTCACTTAACTTCAAATGCCAATTAGTTACGGCCAAATAATTTTAAAAAATTAATCAAACAATTCAAATAAATGCAAACATCATTAAGAGGTTTGTCAGAATGGTTTACATAAGATATCCCTCTTGATAAAATTACTTCTGATCTTCTAATTTTGTTTTAAACTATCATGATATCCTCCTAAGACTATCAACAGAAGTTTACACAAGATATCGATATTTCCAAATATTTTTGCGAAAAAATGTTCAGATTGACGTAAATCAATCTGTCTATCAAAGTATACAGACAGATTGATTAGTTATAATTTAGTTTGATATGTTTTAAAAGTTAATAAAAAAAGTCATGTTAATATAAAATTGTATTAATTTAAATAAATGTTCCCTTGAACATTAACTTCAAATTAAGAATATATTTTCGTTAGTTCACTAACGAAAGCACTGCTCCAGCAAGGTTGAAATGATTGAGTTGGTCCGTTGTTTCTTATTGACCGAACATCTTTAAAACAAATAGCAATTAATAACGATTACACGTCAAAACTTATAGATGATTTAATTAATTCCAAAAGAAAAACAATATGTTACGGATTAGTATACACAAATAATTATAAAAAATTTAATATTAACTATAAAACAATATCATATATTGGAAACATTTCAAACAAAATCTCAGAAAAACTAAAAAAATAATAACTTCAAAATAGCTTTTAAAACGGAAAATAAATTATCAAAATTTTTAATTAACAATAAAGAAAAAATAGAAAAAATGAATAACAGTGGGGTCTACAAATTGGAATGTAATACTTGCAAGACTATATATATATAGGACAGACAGGGAGGACTTTTAAAGAGAGAGTTAACGAACATATCAAAAATTACGCAGGAAAATCAACATTTATGAATCATATTAAAAATGAAAACCATGAATTTAATATAGAAGATAATTTTAATATTTTACATTGTTTAGAAAAAAGTAAAAAACTAGACATTTTAGAATCGTACGAAATTTAAAAACACAATAAACAAAATAGTGAAATTATATTGAACGAAATAGAATATGTGTACCAATCAATAATATTAAATAAACTTGTAAACATCACCCCTACCACACCACTTTTAGACTAAGTTACCTATTGTGCATACATATAAGAATATCTTGAAGTTTATTCAGTAATACGTCTTCTGAAGATGCCCTTGTAGGGTGAAACAATTGTAAAGACAATTAAAATAATAAAGTGGAAATTACAAAATTTGAAATTTTATTCATTTTATTTATTAAAAATGAATTTTGAATTTCCATAAAGTAACGGCGGATACAATCAATCTTTCACCATGTTTCCTTTAGGTAGATACTTACTTAGAATGGTTACTGTTTATTATACTGGTTTAGTCTGTTATTAACGTTTTATAATTCATTAATGTACTTTTCTATCGAAATATTTCGAATGTTTTTATTGCAATAGTCATGAATGCATCAGTATCAATGCATTTTTGGGACGGTCTGTACTTTAGTTTGCATTTGAATTCCGATCACGCTTAGAACCATTCACATTTCAACAGATTCCAGCAGGTGACGTGAGAGATCGTTTTCAGTTGAACTTGATTTACGAGAATGGTTGAAGACGGAATTCAGCTGCACGATTATATTTGCATATAAATCAAGTATGTAAGGTACCCATAGCAAGCAACGTTACGTAATAATTTTTGATTCGACGCTTGTTGTTGCTCTCTGTCTCTTCTCTCTCTCTCTGTTTTTCTTGCTATGAATAATAGATACGTTAAAGACTTTTTGTTTGCGACTTCAAATTGATTTTTTTTTAATTTTTTTTTTAATTATTTTATTTACTGTTTTTATGCCTAACAATTTACTTTCGTTGCAGTTCACTAAAAATATGTTCTACTCTTGTTAAGATAGAAAACACCCATAGATCCTGTTTTTTATTGCTCTGCATTTATTCTTTCCACGGTCCTAACTTTCCTGTGAAACATTTTCGCAATTTCTTATTTATTGCTATATTGTCTAAAATCCTTGCCTTCGACGACAATTAAATTTTGCCTACAACATTTGCTAGTGTACATCCTTTTCTATATTTACTGCCCTATTATTTTTTAAGGCTTTCCGTACGCTGTGCTTACTGTGTAGGGCGCGTTCGAAATGTGGGACCTGTGATCCTTAAAATTTAGACGAAAAAGGATTTTAATGCCTTCTTATTTTGAATACAAATATTATTGTTGTTATGTAAAATTAGAATTACAATGCAGTATACCTACCTACTAATTATAAAACGACTTAACTAATGAGAAAAGAAATAAGTAGACAATTACCCGTTAGTTATTCATCGGTTCGACAAAAATAGTAATACTCGAAGCCTGTACCCATGGTGGTCTTCCATCATGCGACTTGTCGAAAGTTGAAATGAAACAATTTTTACATAAGTGAGGTTAGATTAGGTTTGGTTTGGTTTGTACAAACATTCAAAAGTATTGAAATAGAAACAAAAAATATAATTTATTATTATACTAAGAGGTCGTTTTTGAGTCATCGACGTAGTCTCTATGAACCAATTCGAAGAGTAATTGAAATAGAACCCTGAACTGGTTTGTAATATAAAAAGTACGATATAAGTTACGCCCAAGAATTGTATTACGTTCCCGGTTAATTTTTACATGTCCTATCATTTTTGTTACAAAATACGTTTTCTATTTTAGTTGCTTTTTCCTGAATGTTAATTTCTCTTACATAGTATTTGGATTAGCTTTCAAACGTATTTTCTGTTTTGAAAATACTAAATGCAAACCACAGTGGCTTATTTCCAACAGTGTTTGAGTTATGTTTAATTATGTCATCACAGTCTTAACATAAATTGGTGCTAAAATCCTGCTTGGATAATGAACTTTACAGTAAACAATGGAATAAATATAAATCGTAAGTGCGTGTTTAGCATTTTGCATTTCGAATGCATTTTCACTCAAACTGTTTAAATAAAACAAAAACTATTAATCTTTTCACAAAAAAGTTTATTCGAAACGACAATTGTGTCGTTACACTTGAAAATGTTACAGTTACAATTGAAAGTTGTTATTTTATTTAAACAGTTTGAATTATAATCTTTCATCAAGTAAATGCCAAATCTATTGTACTTTTACATTTACTATTTGAAATAGGCATTCGTTTCATATTTTTCGAATTTATCATGTTGAACTTTAATTAAAAATTACAAAGTTTGAAAAATATTTTATTTTGTAGACACTACAATATTGTTTCGCCAAACAGGTGATGATTTGACAAACTTTGATCTGTAGAAGATATATATATGTATAAGTCTAACCTAAGGGGGGGGGGGTTATTTTATGGGAAAATATTTAGCAAAGGTGAATATTTAAACTCTATTTGATCGTTTCATGCTAGGTCATTTTTATGATATCTGTTATTTTGCATTTTTGTTTTGTGTATGTAAAATTTTATATTTTAAATTGAACTTATGATTTTGATTAATTAAGTGTTCTGCGTATGTAGTTATTATTAGTAAAACTATACAGATGTTCTTTAATGCGTGTTTTGAAGGACCTACCAGTCTGACCTACGTAAACTTTGCACAGTCTAAAAAACTTAAACAATAAACTCCTGACTTCAATTTTCCAATGTCTTTTGTTATCCACCCAGCAAGATATTTAAATAAGATAAAGTCGAGATCCAGCTGATTAGGTGTTTTCGTTGCATTTCTCACAATTATTCGTATTGGAAGAGATGCGTTCCATATACTAAATATCTTGGTGCAATTGTTCCTTACAAATCGGTGTGATATCTGTTCATGCGGAAAAGAGTAGTAACAACGTGTACGTGATACATATTATGCAAGTACGGGCACCTAGATGTGCGTACGGCGTACGTATGATAGACACTTAGGAACATAAATATAAATCTGTACTGTTGCACGTCGTCGCGTCTCGTCGTAGTATTTCTTGGTCGCGTCTTTCTCGGTCGATCGATCGTTCGTACGTTCGTTCGTTCGTTCGTCCGTTCAACGAATTGGCAACGGTTCAAATTTAATAAGAGATCGTCGAAAGTCCACACCTTTTCGTTCCCACGGTCATATTTATATTTGTTTCTTGTATTATCGCAGACATCGTTCGTTGTCTAATAAGGATGCGCCCAGACTACTTATTTCTCACTTATCCTACATTTCTAAATCAGTCTGCAGAGTGAATGTAATTATTATTAAGTTTGAGAGATGCAATTTTGGCCTTGAAAGAAATCAAGATCATTGCATTCTACTAAATCATTGTTAGAGCTTTCGAAAATTGTTGAAATATAAAAAGATTAACGATTTAGGGAGTTGTGGTTTTCAGGATTATATTCATAGAAATCAATCTCCAATAGAGAATTCAATTGAAATATGTCTATAAAGTTTAAAACAATAATAGCTCAAAAGTGGAGAGTCGATAAAGTTGTCTTTTGGCCCCCTTCAAAGTTTCGGTTTTTAACAGTTTCAATAAATGAAAAATATTGTATACCAATACTCAAAAAATATTTTATTAAAGATCGTAGTTATGACAATATTCCCATAATGACGTGACCCATTTAATGGCTGGTGGGAGTGTATCTATTAAGGTGAGTCAGAAATTGTTTTTTCTTTCACACAGGATTAATAGTTGTAAGTAGGTTCATGTGAAAAGAACTCTAGTGTTTATATTGGTTCATTGGCCTTTTGAGTTTTTTTATATGAAAAGCATGGTAGCATGGAACAGTCTGTTGAAAAGAGCATCAAATTTTCTATAAAAGAAGTACTAATGTATTTTTTCGTCAAGATAATACTTTAGTTCTATTATTAGCTTTCAAAGTTTAGAAACATTTTTATGATCATGTAAAAATCAGTTTAATAATTAAATCATTGGAAATTGATGTTTATTTTAATTTTACTTATTAAAGCTCAAGCCGAAAGATGAAAAGAAAAATTTGCCATTTTTTTATGAAAATTAAGTCTTACGGTCACTGATTTTATTCGAGTATGTTTGATATTCTTCAGAGTTTGTCAAAAAATGAAAAAAGTCCTTTCCAACAATATAAGGCTTTTCTGAGGTGGACTGCTCATACGATATCTCTGCCCCTATATCTCCAGCTCATTCATAATCATCCACCACCGCCCAAAAATTACTTCACTTGCTATAATGGTCTATTTAGAATCTTACACATACAAGCTATTTATATGAATATAGTTAATTGCTGTTGATTCGTCACTGACAATGTAATTCGTTATTATTTCGTATTTTGCATTCCCTTGACTAAAATCCCGTAAAGAAGCAGAAAAACGAGATCGTCACGTTTTCACGTCGGAATCTATCCAATTTTTTCCCCAATTTTAAATTGTCTGAGTAACAAGGAGCTTACGATACAAAATGTTTAATCGTCATCAGTGTAACTATAGATTTTTAAAATAAGAATATTAGCTACTTAACTAGTTAAGAAGAATGAGTAGGTCCATTTCTACAGACCATAAAGTTTCCTCTAAGGGATTATTTAAACCTTGACACTTGTATGTTCCAACGCTCAAATTAACAATTAAATGTTAGTGTGGGTATACATACGCAAATAAAAATGTGTTGTTCGAATGTACCAATTCGAGAATTATCTATACTCAAGAAACTTCTTCATTGGGTCGTCAATTCTTATCCTGGGAGAATCTTTGCATATTCGTAAACCTAGGACATCTTACATTCCTAACTATTTGCGAACAATAATCTAATCTAAGCCTTCCTCTGCCTTTTTCTACACCTATTTCTGTTTCTTATATGTACTAGTGTATATTAACTAACTTTTAATAATACTTCTGATTCGATTTGTTTTTGTTAGAATCGATTCGGCCTACGCTATTCTTTCTTTTATGTCTCTACCGCTTTTTACATTGTAATTTATCTTACTGCCTAGACACTGGTAGCTCGTGCTGGAATAACACGGGTGTTCTACAATAATATGCTTGTCTGCAAAGTCTGCATCTATTACAGCTCAATTACCCGCCTATATTAGCTGTCTTATGCTTGCAAATGTGTGTGCTGAGGGGAGCGGGCACGGTTCTACTGGTGCGCAGTACCATTCTGCTGGCCCAGTCAAACATTCCCTGACGCGCTCGGCCAAACATAATTTATTAGGTTTACTACTCCGTTTAGGATGGTCGGCAAAAGACGATATTCAACAAACACATCAGCGTCGGATGTAATGTAGATACACTATGTTGTTATATTAAGAAATGTTAGTAATTAAGTGGCAAAAATACATAAATATCCAACTGTTTCGTTAGTTCTGCAGCACATATGCATCAGCCTTCTCTTTTCGTAGTTATCGAAAATGGGCAACTAGTTTTTGTCTCCAATATTTATATTTGCTCCAACAGTACATTCAGCTCCACCACAAATCACAACTTTTACGAAAATTTTCTATATTATTTGTTTTTGGGGCCTGTTATTATTTATAAGTAGTTACGGGATTTTATAATATCTTATGTTTTTGTTTTGCTGGTCTAATTATTATAAGTGTAATTATTTCATTTGTTGCAGAATATTTTACGACAGCAAGTAGTAAGTGTGCAAATAGAAGTCAAACCAAAAATCCTCGTACCTGACACTAATTGTTTCATCGACTATTTGCACATGATCAAGGCGGCTGCTTCGGCTCATGTCTACACCTTAATGGTACCTTTAGTAGGTAAGCTAATGGACTGATTGTAATCTATTTTTAGAACAACATTTAAACAAATACGTCATCTACGTTGTATTATCGTTGTTATTCAAATGCTTTGATTTGGGAATTACAGTTTAGACTTTTCAAAATTAAAAATGTTAATAACAATATTGGCCATAGAATTCTGTGGACAATTTTATGAATGACTCATTTCATAATTTGTTGATATTGTTGCTACGATTTTATAAGAGCAAGTTTTTACTTTTATAAAACAAAAATATGTATTGGGTCAACATTCTGTCGAAACTATCAGACGTGGATCGCGATTTCGAACTCTTTGGTTCTCATCTGTTCGCCAGCGCCTTAGACTGAATATCGACCAAACAATTTGCTGCCATTAGATTGCGTTAAGTGAACAAGTACAGATAGCGTATGTACGCCACTGTTCCTATTTGCTGCTTATTGTGGGGTTCAGAACGTTCAATAAGTTTCCTTATCTCTTTATTAGAAAAGATCGTTGTTTAATAATAGCATCAAGTAGCTTGGTCGAAGCTGTCTACGTCGCGTCGAGCAGATGAAAACCAATGGTTCGAAATCGCGATCCACGTGTGACAGTTTCGACAAAATCTTGACCAAAAACAAATTTTCATTAAACGGAAGAAACAAATTCAGAAGATTTTCACATACTTTATTAAATCGTAAAATATGTTTCTCCAAACTTAGGCTTCTTCAGATGAGAATATTTACTACCAAATGAACACTAAACGTTGGGTGTTTAAATGGTGTATTATAAAGGTCTTGATTAATCAAAATAGATTTAAGAGTGGGGAATTGGTAGTTTGTGTTTGTTTTTTGAGTAGAATACCTAATTTGTTATGTTAATTGATTTATAAATTTTCTAATAATTTTACTCTATATTCCTTAATATCTAAATGTAAAATTGCCGGGTTATTGTAAAATATATGGTCTTCTGAGATGTGATTTGCATAAGTGTAATCTGACTTATTTTTTATGTAGCTATTTTTGTGTTATAACAGATATTTTTTGAAGTTATTGCTAGTCTGACTAATATATACCGTTTGGTATGATCCACAAGTTAACAGAACATATCTCTTTATTAATTTTATCTTTATTTTTGTCAATTAGTCTTTCTATAAAACAATTAGTTTTATATTATATTTAAGACCATATCGTTGTAAATAGGAAAATGTTTTATTACTTATGGGATGTACCTTCTACGTAGATAGCTACTTTGTGAATTTGTGAATTTTTTGACCTGTCAGTCCACAAGTAAATTTAATGAAGTGAAAAATACACACAGTAAAAGTTTCAAATAAATTTTATTTGTATTGTTACAATATTGTTTCGCTATACAATAGCTTCTTCAGGCGAAGATAATACAAACTTAGTCTACTAAACAAGTATTTATACCTAAGATAACTATTAACAGTTATGGGGTGGTAAGGGTAGGTAACAAATTTAAATTTAGCAGTGGAGAATTTGTGATTTCAAGTTGGTCGTTTAAAATAATATTTTGTTTACTGAATCTATTTATTTCTAGTTGTTCTAATAAATTGAGTTTAATCCCTTTATTTTCAATATGTAAAAATTTTATTAAAATTATGGTTAAAATTAATTTGATGTTTTACGTAAACCTTTGTAATGTTCACGGATACGAATATCAAAGGACCTACCTGTTTGTCCTACATAAACATTTTTACAATCTAATTAATTTTAACCATAATTTTAATAAAATTTTTACATATTGAAAATAAAGTAATTAAACTCAATTTATTAGAACAACTAGAAATAAATAGATTCAGTAAACAAAATATTATTTTAAACGACCAACTTGAAATCACAAATTCTCCACTGCTAAATTTAAATTTGTTACCTACCCTTACCACCCCATAACTGTTAATAGTTATCTTAGGTATAAATACTTGTTTAGTAGACTAAGTTTGTATTATCTTCGCCTGAAGAAGCTATTGTATAGCGAAACAATATTGTAGCAATACAAATAAAATTTATTTGAAACTTTTACAGTGTATATTTTTCACTTCATTATGTTTACGTTTCAACAATCATCAATTCACAAGTAAATTAATTGCAGTTTCTCTTAGAAAATCATACCGTAAGTTATTAATCTGTTACCCGTCTTGTATTCCAGTTTTAAACGAATTGGAGGGATTAGCTAAAGGTGGAAAATGTCCTTTACCGTCACCACGAAACGTTTTAGATCCAAGTCATATAAAAAAAGTGGCAGTTGCTGCCAAATTGTCTCTAGATTTCTTACAAATCCGCCAACCAAATATTAAATGCGTTACTACGAAAGGTACGACGTTGACTTCTTTTACTTTTACGGTCGAAGATGATTCATCGCTAGATTCCACCCTTAAGAACGATGACAAAATTCTGGCCACGTGTTTAGTCCTTTGCAAGAACAGTAAAGACCAAGTCGTAGAAGGTAAGTCTTTTTTTTTGTAGGTAATTAAATGTATTTGATGTTATTGTTTGTTGTTTTGTTTGATTGCTCCAGGTGAACCAAGGAAATTATTTAGGGAAGTAGTGTTATTGACCGACGATCGAAATTTGAGGGTGAAAGCTCTTGCCAGAGATGTGCCGGTGCGAGAACTTCCAGATTTCGTAAAATGGGCTGGATTAGGATGAACCATGTGACCAGCAGTTTCGATACCAATTCAGAAACAGAAACCGGTTCTTCTCAGTTCCGTAACGGTGAGTGATTTTTTTTTTACATATTTATTATTTTGCCAACGGATTTGAATATTTTTCAGAACTGATTGATTTTGTATCAAAATTCGTTTAATATTAAAATTTTAAATGTACAACGCCCACTGTAATATTTTCTGTTTCATTTTAAAATGATGAACACATTGATTTTAAATACGTAATGGATTCGGCGTTTACTTGGTGAAAAATCATTATAACTTTGTATAAATAAAACACAGAATGTTGAAGATTTCCACAAATTATCTTTATTTCCACGATAATTGTTTCCGTACACAGTACCTTTTTCAAGTGGCTTGTTACACTGACAAATATATATTTTATAATTAATGTTTCATAAATACAACATAAGCCCATAACCCAAACTGCTTAAACCCCATAACCCATGACCCTATACGTAAAATTTTTAAATCCCATAACCCGGATGACAGTGACAATGACAATGTTTTAAATATTTAATTGACATGTAAATAAGTTACCAGGATGGCATAAATTGATTTAGCGCGTTAACTAGTTGCTCCCCAAGTTATGAGGGAGGTTAGATTAGGTTACGTTATAGGGTCATGGGTTTAAATATTATGGTTATGGGTTTATGGGTGTATTTATGGTTTAGGTTAAGGATTTAAGGAGTTGAAACAGGTTATAGGGTTAAGGTGTATGAATGACTTGGGTTTAATGTTTTCGCGGGAATTTGGGGGCTGCATTCAAGAGCACTGCTCCGGAGTTAAGTTTTGGGTGGCGGAAGGGGGTGACCCCTTGGATCCGCCACTGAGCTCAAGATTATTAAATATATAAATCCGCATTTATATGTAGAGTTACGTGTGTTCACGCGTAAATATTTACGCCAATTGAATATTAAATTTTACAGTCGATTAAAAGGGTAGATGTAGTTTGTCGGATACTTGTAGGTGGTCCGACCCGTCAACTCTTTGTGTGCATAGACTAGGTCAGTGATCGACTTGTTTCGAATACGTAAATGAATTTTATGCATTGCAAACATTGACACGATTACCACGATTCTCATCTTCTAAGAATAAGAAAAAAAAAGGTTGACTGCTAGCTTAGTTTTTATTAAAGATTGCGTTCTTAGAACGATGTCTGTATGCAAGAAACACAGTAAGACAGTTGAATATATAAAATATACTGTGGGTGTGGCTGTACGGGTGGGTCACTGGCGCTCCTCGGCAGATTTTTTTTTTCGTTTTTTGTATACAGGATTTTCCACATAACCCGTTCATTAGAAGTTTTTAAATTAAAAAAAAAATTGTAGTTTTAAAGATGTGCGAGTCCAACATATCAAACTTCAATTTGAAAAAGTAACTTTACCATATTTGAAATTTGACATGTTGGATGCTAAATATTAAACACCCGGTATGAATTTACGGCACTGAAGGTACAATTTCAGATAGAGGCAAGTACCAGGCTAGCTGACTATCTGACCACGAAATATGACGTTGGCAGTTACAAAGTTAGCTGAATTTAGTATGGCAGTGTAATTTTGAAAATTTTTAGAAAAAGCGAAAAAAATTGAAAATACGAATTTTTGAGATAAAGTTCAATCATCAAGTCGATCTAAAAAGGTTCGCTAAATCCAAAATGCCATAAAAACCTAGCATTCCATTTAATATACATAAATTTAATGTCAACTTCCGGTATAAGCGGAAGTGACCGATTTCTGCAGGTAATTTTATTAAAACGAGTCTCAGGTTTTATTTACAAATTTATTTAAATTTACAAAACTGTATCAGCGTTTTAAATTTAAAAAGTTAATTAACGGGTTGAATGAAGACCCCTTTATATGTCTGCTTTTTTATTACCACGTGACCCAATTTTTTTGAAAATTCAATTAAAATCAATGTTTTTACTGCTTATTTAACTAAATTTTTATTTAAATTCCGAATTTGTGGAATTATTTGAGCGCAAGTTATTTTCTTTATTTAAATGTGTCATAATAAAAATTTCCTTTTTTTCGTTTGGAAATAGGAATTTTCACACTTAGGTTTTTCTCTACATAGAATACATCGGTTTCGGAATATTCCAAATGATTAAAAGTTTCCGGTGACATATAACCTCGAAAAGGAAATTCTCAAAATCGGATTTTAGAAAACTACTAAACAATTACTGGAAACCGCTATATAGTAATCTAGTTGATATTTCAATCATCAGGGGTCAATTATTTTTAAATATTTGTGTTCACTTTCGCAAATTTTTTTAGAGATATTTACAACTATTTGCCAACTAACCTTGTTTATTACTTATTAGTCGTTAATTAGAATCTTAACTGAAAGATTCAAAACGGGCCTCTTCAAAACGTGACAATTATCGTTACTAATACTTCGTAACATTAGAAAAAACAAATCTAAAGATTTTCACACACTTGATTTACTATTTGTAACATATGTTTCGACAAACTTTGGCTTCCTCAGACATGAGTACTTACTACTAAATAAACATTGCAACCTGAGTGATTAAATATGTACACAATAAGGGTGGTGGTAATACATACAATAAATTCAAAAGTGGAGAATTATTGCCTTCGGTCTGGTCGTTGAGCAGTTCCTAATTTTTTATATTAATTAATTTCAAGATTCTGCAATAATGTTAACTTATAGCTCTTATTTTCTAAATGAATAATTTCAATACAGTTGTTGATCATATATGTATATATAGGACAGACTGGTAGGAATTTCAATAAACGTCTATCCGAACACAAAAACAGCTATATAAAGAATAAGACAGACTGTCATATGTTCAAGAACTTTATTGAAATTATTCATTTAGAAAATAAGAGCTATAAGTTAACAATATTGGAGAATCTTGAAATTAATAAATATGAAAAATTAGGAACCCTTCTCAACCCTTCTCTGACCAAAGGCAACAACTCCCCACTTTTGAATTTATTGTAAATATTACCACCATCCTTATTGTGTACGTATTTAATCACCCAGGTTGCAATGTTTATTTAGTAGTAAATACTCATGTCTGAGGAAGCCAAAGTTTGGCGAAACATATGTTACAAATAGTAAATAAAGTGTGTGAAAATCTTTAGTTTTGTTTTTTCTAATTAAGATGTATTTTCATCAAGTAAAGGTCGAAACTATCAGAAGTTCGTAACATTTTGGGATAGACAGAGGATGAAGATTTGTTCGCTATCCCGATTAATTTCAGTAATAATTTTTATGCCTGGTGCGTAATTGACTCTGCGTATACCTAGGCTAATCAGGGCGCAACTGTCCGTTACCCCAAAATTTACTCTTTCCGGATACTGGAAATAGGTAGACAAATAATAGTGCAACTCAAAAATATGCCTTTGAAAAGTTGAAATATTAAATTTAACAATTTGAGATTTCAGATGTAGTCGTATTTGAGATATAATTTCAATTTGAATAGGAATTTTTGTTTTCAGGTTTCAAGAGACGATGGATTCAATATTTAGCAGTCCAGTTTTTCAAATTACAGTTTTAATGTCTAACCGTTTAATATATGAATGAATTTGGCAAATGCTTAATTTTCAAATAGCTCAACAATTAATTGTACAAGTAGAAATTTTTTAGTAGGTTTTCGAAAAAGTTAACTGCATACGAAGGTGTTTTGTTGTAATTAATAAAACTGCATTCCTATTTAAATTTTTGAAAAGGAAAAAAATCGTCTAAAAATTACCATCGTGAGCCTTAACGTGCCATGTATTTATGTTTCCCATTGTCTAAAGAGTTGGATGTTACAAAAAACAATTCTGTAATTAATTACTAACTAAAACCATACGGTACCTGTCCTGACACATCTTATTTTCGCTAAGTTTTACTATTGTTTGACTTTTACATTGTACTTATTTTATTTGATTTATTTTTTTTTTTTTTGTTTTAAATATGTGCCATTCATTTTTGGCAGACTATTAATTATAGTAATTTTAATCATACAATGTTTATTATTGTGTAAGTTTTGTATTATATATTTATACAATTTTACGGATTTTGTATGCTCTAATTTTTTGCTCAGGAAATACAAAAAAATATAACTGTTTTGTTCATCAAACATTTTTCTTCCCGATCACGTTTCTGCTAAATAAGGAAAACTTCAAACGCGACAGGACCATATCTTAAACGATTTAAACATTGTAAAATATCAGCAGCATTATGGTGAAGTGAGCTGAATGGATAACGATAATTTGGAATTTTGTGATCTTCTTTAAAAAGGTAAGTGCCTTTTGTAAATTTTCTTTTATTTTAGGCACCATTGGCACGATCATTCACAACTAGTGTTGTATGTTTGACAATAATTCTTAAATTAAACGGAAAATATAAAGTGTTTACGAATTTACAATAAATACTCGACAATTGTTTTGGATATTGCGTTGCCCATTATCAATCAATAGTAATTAATACTAAAGTAAATGTGTGATAATCACGGGTATATATACAATTTAGAATGCAAAGTTTCTACATTGCTAGTGTCAAGATTATCATTGTATTTAAATGTTCGGATGTCCTTGTTTGTACGTTATTTGTATTTATACTAGATGAGTATAACATCGCATGAGTTACAAGGTAACTGGTCATATTTGTGTTCGCCATCGAAGAATACATTGAAAATTATTGAATTCCTGTAAAATATTAAAATTTTGAAATAACCTAGTCTCAAATCCAACAAAAAGAACAAATTAGCAACATTAGTATTTTAGTGTTAAAATATTTCAAAATCTTTATTTTCTGGGGAAATTATAATTCAGCAATAAGAAATACCTCGGAAACGGTTATTCTCTTGGTTGTTTTATTTTATATTGTAATTCTTTCAAAAATGCCACTAAACTAAAATTTTTGACTCTTGGTGTTAGGATTTCTTAAATGTTAAAGCAACTGTGAGATTATATCTGAAGCCAATTGCAAATTGCATCACAAATGACAGCCCTTTGATCATTTTCCTTTCCAATTCCTAAATTAGTTGACCTGCATAATTTAACAAAGATAAAAAGGTAAATGCTAATGTTCTAACTTTAAAATTAAATCTCTGTAAAACGTTATTATGATTCTTGTTAGTGTTTTTAAATTGTTATTATATGACATATGGTAATTAATAGTGTTTATTATAATTCGTGTTGTAATTATACTATTTATGGTAGTAGCTAGTACTTGATGAAACTTATCCACACTTTTACGAAAATAAAACAACAAAAAAATTTCACGAAAATAGTTTATTTTCCTCACCTGATGATGCCACTGTGTGGTGAAACAATATTGTAGTGAAGCAATACAATTTTCTTGAAACTTTTTTGTTGTTTTATTTTCGTAAAAGTTGTAGTTATGCCACTAAATAGTATTAATTATTATATTAGTGAACTTTATTGTTTATGAACACTTTTTGAAGAAAGGTATGTTTTTTAGGTTTTAGACCTAAAATGTGAAATTAATTGCGGTTAATGCATTCTATAAACAATAAAAAACTAATAAATTAGTTAGTAAATAGGTACTATTTATAAATTGTATTAATTAAGGTGATAAAATTTCTTACTTTTATGTAAATATGTAACAGCATTACAAAATTATAGGTAGTGCAAAAATGCAGACATATTTCTTATTTAAAAGTTTAGGTTTTTACTCCACCCACAGAACTTAAAACGGATTACAATTTAATCGCGTTAATTTCAAATAAAAATCACTTAATTACATGTCCCTTACATGGATAAAAGCAAAGTGGAATGTATCTAAATTTAAGGTTATTGCCACTGATAGGCGAAAAAATAAAGATATTTCAAGTTGTTTTTCCTCGCATAAAAAATGATTCCAGGCAGGTAAGCGGTCAAGCAGGTATGGGCATTAATTGAGTTTATATTTAGATATCTGTCCTTCCGATTCTATTTAAAGAACATCAGTTATGCTTTACGAGAAATATGTACCGGTTTTTTACAGTTACTGTGGGATATTTTTAGACGCACGGCATTCCTGATGATTACGCCGATTAACAGGGGAAAAAAACATTAGAAACACTTGAACGATCCAATTAATTTTCACTCGAATTTGCATTTTGTATCAATCAAAATCGCCTAGGAATAAATTAATAAGCACCAGTTCGTGAGGAAACAGGCAGCGATATTTTTCACACATCGAGTGAATTTATTAATTCATTCTCCGATAGGATTTTAACCGATAGTTAACGGACTTTCGGCATTTCAAAGAATTTTTAATTAATGTGGTGCTTTATGTACCGTAAGTGCAAATCAAATGAAAAATAGTGCAGATATACTTTGACTGGTATAATTATTTTTAGGAACAGGATAAAAACGGACGTCAATTTATTATAATTACGATGAAATATATAGAGCCATTTATTTCTGAGAAAAAACGGAAAACTTGGCGAAGCAACTGTTTTTTCCGTTCAGGCAAATACAATTAGAAGCATTTTCATTGAATAAATTATAAAAATAATGTTACAAGAAGTAATTAATAAAAATTGGATCAACGAGACGTGTTTTGTGTAGCAAAATTAATGTTAATCTTAAGTTTAAAAATCACACACATCATCAAGATGTCCAATAACAAGATAAAAAGGAATTAATTATCTTCGGAATTTTGACCGTAGATCTATAAGTATATTTTAACAAATTATAGTAATAGTTTTGTTTTGAATTATACGAAATTGTTATAGTGTTAATATGTCTATACTGAGACAAAATAGAGATGAAAGAAATACATTGATACTGAGATTTACCCTGTGACCTTGCTCGTTTGGATCAAAATTTTTGGGTATTTTTAATTCGGAAACTAAATCAGTTTTGTATTTTGGGAACTCTTCATTTTATAAGAAATATGTTTCCAGCTTTTTTCATGTGATATCTATTTTGTTCTTTACAGGTAACCGCTTTTTACAATTTTGAAAACTACGCATGTTGAGTGATTGTTGGTTGTAGGGAAAGTAATGTCTTCACAACAACAAGAATCAAATAATTTATGAGTAGACATCTGCAAGAAATTTAAAATTGCATAAAAGTCCGCCGGCTTTTTCAGTTTCATAACAACAGACAAATTTTATATGGTAAAACCAGCTTATCAAGAAATCGTAATCATATTTTATATTTATTAATTTTTGATGAGTTTTTAAATTTTAAACATTAATTAGGTACACTCAGAGGTTATCTCAAATGATTTAATATTTTTTGTAGAACGATACACCATTAACAGCTGTGGTGGTCGCGTCTTAGGTTAGTTAGTATTAAACTAATGTTCGCCAATGACAATAGATCGTCCTTAATAATAATGTTTATTTAGTGCAATTCTAATTAGCAGACAATAGAAATAACATTCTCATATGTGCAATGAAATCATATAGTGTTGTTTTATATCGTGTGGTGTTTGTTTTAAAGATTCCAGAAGTGATAAATTATAGGACAATAATTTTATTGCTGTAACAACTGTTTCGTGTATACTTGCCGAGTCTTTGTGAGCTACATTGCTGATACGGATTTCTATGCGATGATTCACCTAAGGTAATGGAAATATTATAGGTTGTAATAATTAGAGGTATTACTTCATCTTAAGTGTATTGACTACAATGTTTTATTGAATGTTTGATGGCTAATTGTCCTTAGCTCTGTTTATAGATCCTTATAATTTATTGTTATCCATTATCATTTCAATGTTATTTTATTGAAGGCTTCGATGAAAACTTCACAATTTGTTTCGTACATAGTTCTAGTCATAAATAACCAGTATAATTTACGGTTGATTAAATATTTTATTACTAACCGTTAATTTAGAATCTATTCAGTGGAATATTATTTATTAAAGGTTACAGTTATTGAAATTCGCTTTTCTAGTTTTATGTCAAATTTCTAATTGGCTTTAAAATAATATTCTAATGCCTGATACTATTAACCCATAACTATACATTTAGAACAAACAAGTTACGCAAATTCATTATAGTTTCGGTTATGGAAATTCTAGAAAAATGTCTAGTCATTTCTTAAAAGATAACCTAAGTACATAAAAAATACCTTTTTTATTACCTTTCCATGTCATGGAAAGCTGATATTCTTCAGGTTCCTCACCATTGCTGAACCTCTTCTCTATCCCCACCCACCCCAATAGTATTTAATAACAAACCTTGTAAGATAGATTAAGTTTCATGTAAAACTTCTGAAGAAGCCGCAGTGCGCGCGAAATACGTGTTAAGTGATTATACAATTACAATTAACCAAATTGGTGTTTTGTTAATATTCATAATGAATTTCCATCAAGTAAATGTAGATTCGGTTGTATGTATATATTAAACTTCCTGTGTTTTTTATTTTATTTGTTTGGTTTAAACATGCAGTTTAAGTTTGATTTCAATTTTAAGGGATGTGTGTAGGGGGGTATATATTTTATTCAGACATTAAAAAAAAACTAAAAGTCTGCCTATTTAATTTGTTTCAATTAATTGTAGATTCACTTTGTAAATTGTCATTATATACGCAGTTTTAAATAATTTATAGTAGATATCCCCTACTGTTTGTGAAATTCGAAGAAACATTCTTAAATTCATACTCTCTACTTTTTATTTCCACTATACAAATCTCACATTCCGCTTAGCAAATACTTATATGTATATATTCCATATATGTATCACCTAAGTAAACTTTATAAAGTACTATAATTACGTAGCATGATTTACTCCTTAGATAACGATCTCATTTTTTTTTGTGGTTGACATTCTGTAATAATATTTATTAATTTATCAAGTAGAAATCCGTAAATATAATCTTTTTTATTAATAACAATTAACAGCTTGTTGTGACTTAGAACCTTCTCTGTTTTATTTTATTTTCTTGGTTGCTAATATGTAACATTTCTGTTTAATGTCACTTCGTATTATCTTTATTTGAGTTTCGCCTTAATGGATGTTATTGATTTAGAATTGTTAGTGATTTGATATCAAAACAGTGGAAGTGTGGCTTATGCAACGAAAATTTCATGCAATACGTTATTAAAATGTATTTATTTCAAAAACGAATTGTATCGTTAATACGTTACTTTACAATCAATAAAACAATTTCATTTGTGGTCACGATTTTCGCAAAAAAACTTATTTGCATTAAAATTCACGTTTACATTGCAGAGCTTTAAAAATAGTTTTTCGGTCAAACCTTTTTAACTAATGGACCGATTTTTATGTTTGACACCTTGTTTTGTAGAGTTTTTTATTCTTTATGACTTTCCTGTTCATCACTGTTAAAAATCAATTTCGCCGCTCTGATCTGTTTCTAATAATGTTTCCCCACCACCTCGTTATCTTCTTAAGATGAGAGATCTTAAACAATACTGTTTTATCGTTGATAATGTTTTATTTAAATTTTTACCAACGGTAAACAATTTAAAACTCCGATAACTATATTTAATATAAACTGCAAAAAACGCAAAAATGCAAACTTATAACTAATATTAATGCAAATAGATAATTAACGATTGATTTGTAAAATATAGATAAAAATTGCTTAATAATGAGTCTTATGCAATACGTGTAGATTCTAGCGAGTCTATACGAGAACTCTCCAAATTTTACTTAAAATTAAATATATACGAAACTTACTAGTCACTATGATAGTTAGTTAGCTACGTCGCAACCCTCAGGTAAACAGTCATTGTACCCACAAGGGATGCAGGCGATGGATATTTTGGTTATTATCTAGCAATAAATGGTACGTAACAAACAGCAAATATTTTGGGATTTATAATGTTTATGATTTGTCTATTTCTTATGAATTTATAATCAAAGGCGGCAAAATAAACTATCTACCGAACAAATACCTTAGCAACATTTTCCCTATTTTCAAAACTGACGTCGGACGTCTTCAAAATAAAATGTCTAATTTGCCTGGTCTTTCAAGTAAGGTGAATGTAAGTCATAATAATATGAGACAGTACGAAAATTAGAATACAATTATTGCTATTTATTTTATTTAAGACAGTAATTTATTATCGAAAATGCCTTTATTGTTTTTCCATGATCCATAAATACACTTTTGCATGCACTCGAAAACTTTTTCCACTTCGATTGAGGTACCCACAAAACATTTTTTTTGGATGCATCAACGGTTGCTTCAGGTACCGAAAAATGTTAGTTACGCAATTTATTGTCGATATGTCGGGAATAAGAAGAAGTCATTTGGTGACAAATCAGGGCTGTATGGAGCAAGACCATCAATTCGATTGTTTCAGCTAATGTGCGAGAGCTTACATTGTCATGATGAAGAATGATCTCGAGTTGCCGCTTCTTTTTTCGTATGTGACTTCTGGCAAACAAATGGTTGTGTATCATTCAGATGAGAAGTCACTGTTCTACGTTGCTCTAAAGGTACATGTCATGCCACATACATGTCCAGTTATTCCGTAGAAACAGGAGATCATTTGCTTTGAAGTGCTTACCGTATAGGTTGGTAGATTGCTGTTTTGTTTCGAGCTCAAGTTTTGATGTACCGCGATTGTATTTCTTGATCATTTTTGTGCACCAATTGACACGAGCATCATTTTGAGTTTCTGCGGAATCCAACATGTACAAATCTTCTTCACAGTTAAATGTTCATGCAGTATCTTCTTGATGCTCGTCATGCTAATGCCCAAGGATGAGCCAATCTCGCAATAAGTCACATGACGATCTTGCAATATCAGTTTACGCAGAGCATCAATGTTTTCTGGCACAACAACACAACAATTGATTTTGTACGACTTTCATCACTTTCGGCCTTAACCGAACTGCAGCTACGATTAAATTCGTTATACCAGTGTTTCACAGTGGCCAAGGATGGGACTTCATCGCCAAAAGTCGAAGTAAGTTTATCGATGTCCCCTGCACTCTTGCCTTGATAATCCACGTCGAAAGTCGTAAAAAATGTTCACGAGTTAATTCCATTTTTTAAGTTATGCTTAAATGATAAAATGTTCTGAAGAAGGTTGTGGTTAGAATGGTCAAAATTTCAATTAGAAGCGTCAGATGGCGCCTGTAAACGTTCAGTGTTGCCAAGGCTGAAAATATTAAATATAACCCTTGTACGTGCTGCATATTGTTGTATTTACGATACATAAGTGAATATAACGTCCAGTATTAAAATAAAACAGATCGTAGTGCCGTATGATTATGGCACTTTCTTGGCGTATTATAATAACATGCAAGAATTTCGAATTGTTAGTTGTTGTACTTACTGTGCGCTTCACTGCCTTCGAATTGTTTCGAAGAAGATCACGTATCCATTCCAATTCGTGAGAAATAACTGCCCCGCCCTTATTGATACCTATAAATTGTTGTTCAATCATTATAAAGCACACTAGATACACTGTATTGATTGAAATTATATACTCCTTTCATGAAATAGTAGCTTCATATATTTATTCATTGTCTGACCTTTAATTTTGGGTTAGGCTTATTTTGTATTATTTTCAAATTGCCAACTCCATGGAAATTCCTCATATACTTGCAGATTTTTTTAAATCTTTTAATCGAATAATGATGATAGTTTTATTTGCCCCTCTGTGGCGTCTTAATACACTATTTCTGTTTCAAACAAAAGATCGTGTAAGTATTTTCGCAGAGGTCCAATCAAATGTATTTTCCTTTACTGTGGTATTTAAAAAAAACCATTTCGGCAACATTGGTTGATATTCACATGTTTAAATATTTTATTTAATGACAGAGGGTAATTTTATATTATGAGGGTGGATCAAATATAAACGAACTTTTTAAATTGCGCGCCGGATAGTTGTTCAAGGCGCATCCGGGCGTTAGGAACTTGAAGTGGGGATTTTAGGTGGAAATGTGAAACAAGCTAAAATTTTGCGCAGATTGCAAGCACGGCGGAACGTTTGGAAAAAAAAATTCCATGGACCACGGCAAAAAGCCCGGAAGAATACACTGCATCAAATTCATAGTTTACGTTTTTCAGTTTATAATCTTTTAGTTTTAGTTTTAGTTATGTTATGTCATTCAAGTGTAAATAGTTTATATAATATACATTCTAGACTCTTGACAATCATTTTTGTCTCTAAGTTTATTCAATATTGCGTTATCGATCAACCCTTCGCGATTGAATTTGTTCAATTGCATAAGAAAATTCATGGTGTGCATGCTACCATCACAAATACATTTTAACTCCAGTGGTGCGTTATTATGAAAATAGCTTTTCTTATTTATTTTACGTACTTGTATATCATAATTTGAATAACGTCTTCCCATCCCATCTGGCGAACCGTTAGTACAAAAAAAATTCGGTAACCTTAAAAATAAACAGCACTATAATTTTATTAAAGATGATACGTTCGTGATATCAAGTAACCACTCATTATACTCGACTACTGCCGATCTATTCATTAACTAAATAGCTTAAATTATGTGAATAAAGAAACTGTTATACATTGTTCGTATAATGATTTACACACGTCACAATTAGATGCGTATGTTAGTATGTATGTAATATTGTTAGAACATGGACGAGGTAGATGTACACCTGATTTATGAACTTCCTTAAGTTACGTCACACACTCGCATTAAAAAATAAATTGCAGTGCAAATGAAGTAAAACGTTGATGTTAATTCGAAAAGCTTGTGCAGTATTTGTGACAACTAGAGAAGATGTGTAATGGAACTATTTAACTTGATTCGATTACGGTGGTTGATAGTTACAGTGGATTTATTACTTTTAAATATATACAAAAAAAAATAGGTTTAAAAACTATCCTTTAGACTCTCGTGTTAGGTAAATAATAATTTGATAAATAAAACTAGACAATAATAACGATAGTAACAACAACAATATATTTAACAACAAGAAGACGGAAGGAAATGATTTTTACAGTTGGAAGATTCAGATCGGACTCTGTAGTCAGAAAGAAAAAATAGAATGAAATCTAAATTCTGAAGTAAAGAAAAGGGTAGTGGATAAGAGTAGGGTGCCAATAGAGAAGTACGATAGCATGGAAAATTTTCAGACGAGAAATATGACCAAATAGAGCAACGACCCAAATCACCGAAGAAACCTATCGTAAAATTGTAAGTAGGGAGGACAGCGAAGGACAGACGTCAGCGGTTAGTACGCGAAGTTGAAATGTTAGCCGGGATTATAGGAAAGTATAGTAATAAAAGTTGTTGGCACAGATGGACAGAACACAAAAGCTTTAGAAGATAATGTTAAGAAATATTTACATAGATACACAAAGAAATATAATATAAAAGAATATTTATACAAAACAATTTGAACAAAGAATGTTATATTATACATGGTGTATCGGCCGCCACAATCAATTAAAAACTAATTTTCAGAGAAAGGTACTAAAATAGAATATAGAAATAAGAACAAAAAAAGTTCTTGATCAAGTAATTCTGGGCCCGATACGTAGATGATGTTTTCTGCATCTGGCAAGGTACTGAGAGGAAATTAGACACTTTTCTAAATTTTATTAATTAATTTTATCCCAACAATATAGAATTCACTGTAGAAAAAGAAGTAAATAAATCTTTAAACTTTTTAGACCTTACCATAACCAGAAATGAAACTCATCTCAGTCATGAAATTTATAGAAAACCCACATATACAGACATAATACCACATTTTCAATCGAAACAATCTCAAAATATAAAACTTAGCTCTTTTCACTCTTTTATACATAGGCTCTTTTCGATTCCCTTATCCCAAAATTCCTTCAAAAAAGAAACCACTATTTTAAAACAGATCGCAGCTAATAATGGTTACAGTAGCCACCTTATCGAACAAATGATAAATAAAAAACAGAAAAAACTATTATACAATCAACTCTATCCTAATATAACAAGTAAAACAGACAATAAATTCTGTTTTATTAATTATATACCTAAAGTAAGCACTAAAATTCAAAATAGATTACTAAAACATAATATCAGACCAATAGTAGTAAACAAAAAGAATTTATGTTCTCTATTAGTAAACAATAAGGAGCGACTAGAGAAAACTGAAAAAAGTGGTGTATATGAAGTAAAATGTAAAGATTGCAATTCCATATATTTAGGACAAACTGGTCGTTCAATAAAAACACGTTTGATTGAGCATCAAAAAACAATAACTCATCTCTCAAAAAATACTAACTTTGTAAACCGTTTCGTACAAAACAATCATACATTAGACATAAATAATTTCAAATTGCTACATACACAAAATAAAGGTAAAAGATTAGATTTACTAGAAATCCTAGAAATTACAAGAGCAAATAACAATAGCAAAATTTTATTGAACGACCAAATAGATTTTGGGGTTTCCCCCTTATTAAAAGTTGTTACAGGTAGAGAAGACTTATTATCACTAATAACAATTTCAGTCTATTTAAGAAAAAATTTTACCCATTCTGATTTAGTTACTTTAAAACTCTTTGATAATGGTATAATAGCCGAAACATATGTTAGAGATTTTTCAAATAAAAATAGTGAAACAAAACCAAGTGTTTATTTTCTTGAATTTATTTCAAGTAATTCATTGAAGTTATCATACGTGGACCGCAATTTCGATTTCATTAGATCTCATCAGAACGCCATATTCAGTTTTCATATATATCATATACCATGTTCATCTTAAAGAAAATTGACATGTAAACAATGATCAACATTTGATTTCTGCGTGTCGTGCACGTGATTCTAAAAGGTAGGCTTATAATTGACCGTCTGGTTTAGGTAAAGGTGGTACGCTAAAGACTTAATTTCGCAGAGGTGTGGACTTGACATACTTTACTTTGTGTGTTTCATTCCCACCAGCTACTCGGGCTGGAGGGCGGGCAGTCCTTCCGACCTACACTCTAGTGCAAAGCTGGAGGGTAGGGCGTAAAGCCCTCTTCAGCCTCCTTGCAGGAATCGTAGGAATGGGTGGATGGTGTGGTTAGGGAGAGAAAGATGAGATGGACGAAATGAAGACAGAAGAGAAGTGAAAGATTATCTGTGGAATATTACTGCCTAAATGATCCAAGGAAACCATAGAAAACTTGAACCAGAGCAGCCAGACCCGGGTTCGAACCGGTGACCTCCCGAATGCTAAGCGTCCTTTTCCGCGTCTTCGCTTGCCTGGAAGGTTAACTTTTAGTGGCCTGCTTATATAGTCTCTTAAAGAAAATTACTAGGGACCATAGTATACAGCTTATGGAACATTTCAAACTAAGGAAGGAGAGTGACCAGAGAATCGATAGGTCAGATGTCTAGTATGGATAGATTACCAACCAACTCAACTCTTAAGGGTTTCTTTGTTTAAATTAGTGTAGTAGATTCTAGGATTCTAAAATGTTTATGGGGAAAACGAGCTGTGAGAAGAAATTTGGGAGCTAAATTAAATATTAATGGCGATTCATATGCACCTAATTTATTGAGAAATTAATTAAGTACTAAAAATAAATAGGTAAAGAGTATAAAAGGAACTTTCATATTACCCTTGAAAATGACGTGAATGTCGAAATAATATTATTCAGTATTTAACAATAAATTAGTGAAACTTGTACCCAAAGTTCTTTTTATACTCTTTACCTATTTATTAAATATGGTGCTTCACAATAAATGCGATATAAACAGTATTTCTATTAGGTACTAAAAAACTTTCTTTTGTTTATTTTTGTCAGAAGTTCAACAAATCTAACACTGGTCAAAGTATATCAGGGAACTAACACCAGAAACGTCATTTCCTAATGTAATTTCCGAATTATGTCAGGATTTCAAGATATCCTTAAGGTCATTCCATTTTTTCGAGTGTAAATAGAACAGAAGATGCAGAAACCTTAACTAACTGCAGCATTCGGTACCTCCAACCCCCCTAAGCAATACAAGGATACCCTTGCAAGGGATAAACGATAGTTGATTTATTATGTCAGTAATAAAATCCACAGTGTGATTTTCAATACATTCCCTTAAGGGACTATATGAGCATTATCCTCCTTATTTCAAATTATTCTTTGATTACCGGATTAAAAAACCTACCAAAACAAGTGGCGTTGCTTAATCGGCATTCTATTTATTTTTTTTTTTTAGTGGAACCGACGACGCAAAATTTTATATCCCACTAAAAGGTATCGTTAATTAAACCCTGACTATAATTTGTGGTTTTATCACAGCAAATGGAAGTCAACGTACAAATAAGGTACCGTTCGTTTTGTCGGTATATCTACATACGTATACCTACATATAGGAAAAGGTTGTCGACAGTTTCGAATTCTCATGTTCGTTCCGTTCATGAATGCAATAAAATTAACTTTACAAGCATCCAATTACATAGTCACCATCGCAGTGTGCCGGCAGCACGCCACAAGCTCGCGTTTCCTTGTGTCAGGCATTCGAACAAATGCCTTTCTTATAAAACTATTTCAGGCTTTAAACAAACAACATTTTTCGGTAATTATGTTCCCAAAAGTATAATTACTTTATAAGCCTGTTATTCTCATTAAAATATTTAATTAGATTATACAGAACGCCAGTGTGTACAATTTTATTGCAATTCCTTATTTATTGCGTCTCTAATGTTCAATAAATCAAATGCCAAAAATGCCTTTTGGAAAACTGGTATGTGCGTATGAAAATACTATTATTTATAATAAATGAATGTCAAGGTTTATAAAAAAGGCAAAATAAATAAAATTCACTTGGTAATTTGTTCCGTAAAATTTGAGTTTATTTCACTCGATACGAATTTCGGCTGCTATGCCATCAACAGGACTAACAAAGTAGGTAAAAGTACATAAACTATTGGTATTCATAATAATTTTGCAGGTATACCTTTACCTTATTATGAATACCAATAGTTTATGCACTTTTACCTACTTTAGTCTACATTTGTTACTCCTGTTGATGGTATAACAGCCGAAATACGTATCGAGTGAAATAAACTCAAATTTTATGGAACAAATTACCAAGTGAATTTTATTTAGTTTGCCTTTATTGTAAAAATGTTCCATCTAGAGCCGACAGCAAAATCAATTTCATTTATGTCAAGGTTTATTGTTTATAAATACCAAAATCACAAAACCAGTAAATGAAAAGGTAATTGGTTGGAATTAGTAAAACACAGCGGTTTAAGTGTTAATGTAACATTAAAATAATTTTCTATGCAGATGACAAATCAAGAGGATGTTTAGAGTAAAACTGGTACATATGCTAAGGAACTTTTGTTTTATTTTACTTAATTAATTTACTTGTTATCGATTATAATAATATATTCGATGTGGTCTACAGTTACTTGGTTGAAATTCATATTGCACTAATTTTGAATAAAACAACAGTGCCCAGTAATAGCAAGTTTGTGTCCTTTGATGTTATTAATCTTTTCCCAACCGTATCATCAAAGGAAGTTTTATAAATAATTAAAAAAACATTTGAATATAATAATACGAATTTAGTTATTGTTAACGAAATTATTTCACTTCTCGAAATTTGTATAAAACAAAATTATTTCGTATTCGATAACGAACATTATACCTGCAACGAGGGTTTAACGATGGGAAACCCCCTCAGCCCTCTTTTAGCCGAATTGTTCATGGCAAATTTAGAATCCACGATTAAAAATTCCAGGTATTTCAAAGATTGTTGGTATTGGTACAGGTATGTCGACGACATTTTCATAAGCTTTGGAGGATCTAACAGACAATTAAATAACTTTCTTAAATTTTTAAATAATCTTCACCCAAAAATTAAATTCACTATGGAATTAGAACCAAATAATTTTTTTAGACCTAAATATCAAAATATTAAATAATAAACACAGTTTCTCAATATACCACAAACCTACACATACAGATATTGTTATAAATAATAAATCCTGTGATCCATATCACCACAAATTAGCCTCGTTTTATTGTATGTTGCACAGATTATTAAATATTCCTATGTCAGACTCAGATTATAAAAAGGAATTATATATTATAAAACAAATAGCCATTCAAAACAGACTCTTTACTAAAGAAACTAATTTACAAAAATGCTATAAACCTCATATATCCAAATATTAACGAAAACCAAAAATATAAATCCTTCATAGGCCAGCCAACGAAATTTATTTCATCCATATTACACAAAAATAACTATATAATGGCATACAAAACTAACAAAATGAAGTAAAACTATTAAGAATAATAAAGACAAAACTAACAAAATGAATATTTCTGGTATTTACATATTTAACTCTAATTCATGTGAAATGTTTTACATAAGAAAAACATGTAGAAATTTTAAATCAAGAATTAGTGAACACAAGAGAGCATTTTATAACAAAAACAATTATGCAAACCACCTAATCACTCATAATCATCAATTTAATGAAGATTTTAAAATATTGCTTATAGAAAATAATAAACTAAAACCGTCTCTTCTAGAAATTTTAGAAATTAATAAATTTAAAAATAGCGATATTATAATAAACGAACAAATAGAATTAAGTAGTTCCCCATTACTAAATCTTTTCCCTCTACTCCTTCCCTCAACTAGCATATAAGCAAATTTGTTGTTAAATTAATTTAAGTTCAATTATAACTTCCGAAAAAGCCAAAGTTTGGCGAAACAATTGTCAAGTGATAACTGAATCTGTTGAAATTTATAAAACAGTGTTTTATTCAAAATTAGTACATTATAATAATATATTTACACCTATTTACTTCTACCAGATTTATATAATAACCAATGAGTCCCCTCAAAGGTTACATCTTGCGAAGTGGCATGCGGGAAAGAATATAAATAACATGTAAGGAAACAAATAAATCCTCATTAGACAAATACAGTGCAATAGAAAGTTTAAAAACATACGCGGGTAGCCGTCCCGGTTGGGGCCGCCCTTGCGGTGTCCTAATACTGGAACCCGGTGAAATACCCTTGTTGGCGATCTCAGGATACCTGAAACAATTCAGGTGTTTGTCACATCTAGGCCTCGGCTGAATACCCAGGCATTTTATGCTTTGGCTGTGTGCATGGATCGCTTCCAATACTAATCATCTCATTAGAAAGTTATATGTAGACTTATTCCTGTATTGGGCGCTCTCGTGCCGATATCAGTGCAGCTTTACGGACATTTAGGGCACCACGACAGGTCAATAAGTGTGGACTTCTCTCATAAAGACAATTTACCCATAGGTGAAATAATAAATAATTGTTAAATAAATAATTGAACTAGACAATTCGTTACAGTAGCAATGTTGACACGGTTGTTGTTACACTCGTCTTGGAGAGTTTCGCCCAGAGGAACTACCGGCGTCGCTGCCATAGTTACCGAGATTCCCCTGATAAGCCACTGTTTAATGAACAGCGAGCAATGGCCGATTACAAAAGAACAATTGCCTTCCAGTGAGAATTTCGATGCCGTTACTTTGAAAGCATTACAACTTCGGCTTTTTAACTGCTGTTGCGATGGTTTGCTCTGTGCTGTCGACGACGCTACGATGATGATGATGACGATACTGCTGCTGTTCTGCTGCTGTTGCTTGTTGATGCCTCTTCATCTGCCGCTGTTGTTTTCTCTTGGATCTCGACGATTACTATGACTATGTTACACGTTTCCTATGAACGTATGTATGTCTCGTAGCTATATATGGAATTATAATCGCAAGTGGGTATTTATGGCCGATGTACTGCGTCATGTGCTCTCCAGAGTTGCAGGATTATTTGTCCATTATAAACCAGCATTTATTAAGGGTGGTAGTCGCATCGAACTGGAATAAAATGCGGTAACTTTGTTACGGGTAAAGTTAGATAAGCGAGTAAACCAAGGTTTACCCGGCTAAACTGCGTAATACTCAAGACTCTTGGGTAAAGTCCAAAATATATTTGGAATTGTACACATTTCGGGCTTTACTTGGGTAAACCGCTTTTTATGCGCTTTCGCTTGGTTAAAGTTGGATGTACCATAAATGACAAGGTCATTACTGTTTGAAAAACATATTTAATTCAAAAAACACATTTTAAAAATAAAAATTAGAATTCTAAAACTGTATTATCTTAAAGGTAATCTACTCACGAGTACTTATTTGTTCAAACAAGGCAAGCTGCTGTGACATTTCGAGCTGCAAAGATTTCCAATAGCTTTACCTAACCTAACCTAACCACAAATCCTTTTTTGACAGATTTCAATTTTTTTTTTGACATCCTTTGGCATTACGCACGACAAAACGCACGTGATCTTTTGTTTTGTGGGGATATGCAGGTCTCCCCGGTTGTATATTTATTATATCGTATATACAAGAAATTAACATTTAACAAATTATTTATACTTTTGCTAATAATATATTCAAGCGGTTTCGAAGTGGCCACCCTTGGCGTCAATGTATAGCTGAACTTCTTGGCTCATGCTTCCGAAATTGATAACACACTGAAATCAATTGGACTGAGATCCAGTTGCCAATGTTCATTGTTGACCATTGAAGCAGTGCTGTACCCATAGAAGCATTTTTTTTCCAATACTTGTCGCCGATATTGCCTTTTGTTGATTTTATACCCTGATCCAAGTCTATTAGAGGTGTTTTTATTTCCACTCATTGACGAAAATTCGATTTGAAACCCTGAGCGATTGGGAATTATGACGGTGTTCAACAATAGGGGCTTCTGCTGACCATATTTTGTCTTTTTGGCAGTTGTAAGCTTCCTTCACAGTAAATAGCTGGTCATCGATAACTGTTTCCTAACCGATAGCTGAGGTCTCTCTTCATTTGGCAGCATCTTTGAAGTCACACGCTCTTACTTCTACTACGTTCGTGATGAGCATGCGATTTTCTTCATGCGGACCCTCGGATGTTTCTTTGGTCGCTACCAAATGATGAAACTTGTTCCTGTACGTGTTAACAATATCCTTTCCCGGTCTTCCCGAACGGTCAATTTCATGACCAAGCACTTTGTATCGATTAATCTCTTTGGACATTAAGTAAACCTTTTTCGGTGCACTGTTGATGAAACATAATTAATTAAAGATAAGAATAAAAGACAAAAGAATGTTTCAACGAATCTATTTCGAAAAACTCGGCACATTCTTTTGTCTATTATTCTTATCTTTGGACACTGTCTGTTTAGGCACACTGAGCAAATGAACAATTTCCCATTGAAGTTTTCCATGGCGAAACAACCCTTAAATAACACTAAGTTTGTTTGTTTTTTTGGAAACATAAAATCTTAACTATACTTTACCTAAGAAATAATTACTAGAACAAAAAATTACTTCGTATTGAACTACGCAAACAGTTTTTCACATAAGTGTGAAAAGTATTCCGGAGGATGGGGTAAAAATTTGTCCACATTATTTCTAGTCACTGATATGTGTTACTTTATTTAAAACTTACATTTACATTTAATGAATCACTTGTTACTCGTACATAATATTATTTTTCTTAATTCACACTAGAATTAGTTTGTTCAAAAAAAGAAGGCATTAAAATCCTTTTTCGTCTAATTTTCAAGGATCACAGATTCTGTAAAGGCCTTTCTGCCAGCGCCTTCCTGATGAGGCCCAATAGGGCGAAACCGGTCGTAGGTATGGCTTTCCGTACGCTGTGCCTACTGTGTAAGACGTGTTCGAAATCTGGGATCTATGATCCTTGAAAATTATAGTATAAGAATCCATCGGAATCAACAGTCTAATTCAATGTCGGTAGGGGTATTAGCCCTCGAAGTAGTTATTTCTGTTGATTCTATATTTATATTTAGAAATAGTTTGTGTTTTGTGTTTTGTGTCCCTTTAGTTCAATATTTCAAGGTTATTGTTTGTTTTGTTTCATTCAGAATGCTTAAAGTTTGTTTTTTGTTGAAGTTCAGAATGAGTTTAATTTTTGTTTCTTCCGACAACAGATCGAACGGTGCGAGTTACTCGCCTGACGCATAATTGTAGTCTTTCTCGTATGGTCGTCGTCGTGCATACATTGACGACAGATATCTATAAGCGCTAACTAACAGGCTTCCTAAGTAGTCAATTGTATTCATGGCCAACTAAGTAAATTGATGTCTGTACGTACGGAAAATTTATAAATGAAGTTATTAACCATTAACTGGAACAATGGACTAGGCGGCAATTTTCGCTGATTAACGGTAACCGGTACGCACCTCTAAGACCATTAGTCGTTTACGACGTGTCATTTCTACATGTATACGTGTCTGTGTATGATTTTATGTATATGTATACTTGTGTATAAACAATGAGGAAGCGATAATAAATTATTTGCCTGTGAAGATGCTATTATTCGCAACCTCTCCTTAAAATTATAGAGACGTTTTTCTTGCAAAGTGAGTTGTTTGAAACCAATTGATGTATGCAGCAACAATAATAATATAGTATGCCCGTAGGTAACCTCTAACGTTTTGATTTCACTTGTAGTTTTATATTATATCTACCTACCTACAATGTACTCGACTAAAAAAATTTGTATGAATATGATCAGGACCTGATCAGGCATACCTCGCGTGCCCGATCAGGATAATGTAAGGCATGTAACACAAATAAATGCTGAAGAAGTAGTCAGGAATGCGTGGTGTGGACATGATTACGTATTCCTAGCCAATATTTCCTGATGTCAAATTTATTCCGTTTTCTTGGCCAGGATTTCCCGATATATATATATATATATATACACTTTTAAATTATTTTCGATTATACAGGGTGTTTCGTTTCGCCTTGGTGCTACCTTCATTTTTTTTAATGGAACACCCTATATATTATTGCATTTTTGAATTTTTCGTTGACAATAAAGTAAAAATAAGGGTAGCTTAATAATGAAACGTATATTACGAATACGAACCGAATGAAGTGTTATATTGAACTGTATATATGATTTTGTAGACTGAGTGTTGGGATTGTTTAGATTAAATTCATTCTGGTTGTTAAAAAACACTTTTGGATGACTCATATACACCAGCTATATGTACTGTACCCTACATTGTAGTGTAAAGCCGGAGGGTAGGGCGTTAGGCCTTCTTCAGTCTCGTTGCAGGAATCGTGGGAATGGGTGGGTGGTGTGGTTAGGGAGAGAAAGATGTCAAAAGTATTGCCCTTGTTTGAATGATAAATAAAATAATAGTATCATAAACTGAGTAACACCATAATTTGAAAATATTCAATGTTCTACTTAAATTTGAATAAATTAAATAATGGAATATATATATATATATATATCTGTGAAACTATGTTACAAATTAAATGTTATTTCATGAGATGCTGAGTACAGGTAACGAGCAATAACATACAGAGTATCTCTGCGTAACCCTGACAATGACATTTAGCGTGATTACCTCGACATTGGAACGACGAGTAAACGGTGAATGTCTACCTGTCGGATGGTCGGCTAGTCGGTCGTTCGAAGTCCTGCGACCGTGCGCGCTTTCCGAGACCGGCGCGCCGCGGTCATCCTGGCGTGGTGCGACCACTGTTGATGGCGCCTACTGTCTGTAAAAGTTAATACGCCTCGTGCGTGTAATGGTCGGACACTTTCTCGACAAAATTGATTGCGTTTTTCGTTTCGACGACTAATCGGCAGCAGAAACGGGAGATTAACGACAGATCGCAAACCGATGTGACGACGCGTCCGGCCAGTCTCACGCTCTAACGATAAATTATCATGAATATTAATTTATTACATCGGATCGTTTATTTTATTTTGTTTTTTTTATTTTTTGTAGCTCACTTTCGTATAATCGTTTCTATTTTTAGAGTTCGGTTCGATGCGCTTTTTGGTTTGTCAACCAAACAGTGCCGTAGACTCGGTGCCTAAAACACGACAAATTTAAAAATTGGCGCGGATTTTTATTTTAAACATTTAGATCAGGAATTGAATAGGAAAAAAACAAATTGACTGTCATTTACGATGTAATTTGTGACGATGAGTCCCAACACAGCTTTAGAATTACTTCAACATTTCAGAATTTTAAAATATACTGATGCTAAAACTCAAAAAGCACAATTTTTAACCTTTTTGATAGAATTACAATTGGAAATAAAACGACAAAGTAACCATTTTTAAGGTATCTTTTATCGAACATCAAGATGTTGCAATATTAAGACTCCAAACTCTAAATGTTCTCCAAAAAAGAAGGCATTAAAATCCTTTTTTCGTCTAGATTTTAAGGATCACAGATCCCACATTTCGAACGCGTCCTACACAGTGGGCACAGCGTACCGAAAGCCATATCCCACGACCGGTTTCGACCTATCGGTCTCATCAGGTGGGCACTGGCAGAAAAGCTTTTACAGGCTATATAATAAATATAAATCTTCGTCTAAGAATCTTTCGGAATCGATAGTGTAATTCAATGCCCTCGGAGTAGTTGTTTCTGTTGACTCCATATTTACATTTATTCTAAATGTTCATTTTTTTTTTTCATTTAACATTATATTATCTGAAATTGCAATATTTTAAGATAATTTTCGAGTTAAATTTGAGTTTGCCTTTGAAGAATACAACGAAAATGATTACCATACCAGTGTGTTTTGTTTTTAACACGCCATAAATTTTATGTGTGTATATAATGTAATCAACTGGAAGTCAATAAATAATTAAATTAATAAATAAATGGTGGTGCACCCTTTTTTGGTTTGCCTTTTGGAGAGTTTAAAAGAGAATCAGAAAAGAAAAGGATCATTTTCGATGTATTAGTGGATAGGATAAAAATGTGGCCCGCAGAAATTCTAATCTCCAAACTAAATAAGTCAAATTAGCATCATTTGAATCTTAATTGAATATAAATTGATTAAGACTTTTGCGGCCAGTTGATGAACTGGTGTAGTCCTTCTTCGGGTATACAGGCCGTCGTCGGTTGGAATTGCTTCCTAACGTTTCGCTACCGCGAGAGGCGAGCTTCTTCAGAGGTCCTTCCATCTTCAATCTATGACCAACAGCGAAGATTGTTTTTGGTACTGAAGTCTGAAAATCATTCTCAGTGAGGGATGTGTTTATCGCTCAGAAATCAATAACATAAAAATGATAGCGTTAGACAATGGCTACAAAACAGAATTTATTAACAAAATAATTAGACGTAAAAAGCACTTTTAATATAAATAATAAGAATAAAAATAAGTTAAGTAGTTACTATTCAATAAATTATATTTCTAACATAAGCAACAAAGTAAACAACAAATTAGACAAATTAGGTTTGAAGTTCATACAGATTAAAAAGCTAAATTTACAAAAAATTGCCACTAACAGTAAATCTAAGTTCAATCTTGTAGACAAAAATGGCGTATATAAAATAATATGCGACAATTGTGATGCAATATATATAAGACAATCAGGTAGAGCGATCAAAACCAGATCAAAAGAACATCTGTATGCAATAGGAAAAGGAAAAAATCCACAGGCATAAATGAAAATTGCATAAATTCAAATTATGGTATTTCAGAACAATCGATCAAATTATTATACAATATCTCCAAAAGTAAGTTATTAAACTTATTCGAAACCATAGAAATTAAAATATTCCAAAAGAATCATCTAAATGTAATTAACAATCAAATAGAACTAACTCAATGTCAACAACTCACCCCTACTACTAGTTCACCACTCCAACGTTTAGACTAAGAACACTATAAATACTTGTAAAATTTTCAGTTTTATTTAATACAATAATTCTATATCTTTGATAATGACCTAACAGCCGAAACGGTCGTCAAAGGTCTTGAATAAACTTTGTGAAACCTATCCAGTGAGTTTTTGTATTGATTATCCTAAATGTTCTTTATTGCTGTCTAGCGTGGTACAATTTTTATTATTATATGAAGTTATTTAAGAAATTATCTGGCAACATCGGAATTGTTTGATAGTTTTTTTTGTGCAGCAATAAATTGAAACCGCTGCAATTTTTAACGCCGCATAAAAATTGTGTTGAGTATTTAAAAGAAACCGCTCGATTTTATTAAAGTATAATACACACGAGTGAGGTATACGTATGTCGTCGTTACTTTTTTAAAATTGGTCAAGTTTAATGACCCCATGTTAGTGTTCGGTTTGCACATGCAACGGGCCGCTCGGTATTGTATAAGCGTGTAAATTTGTTTAATAGCTTGCATATAGTACCTTTCGAATTTTTTTTGTCAGTCTAACAGGACCCGATGTATACTTTTAGTTTGTCATTATTTGCTCAGAATGTAAACCACTTGAGTCGATATTTCTTCTCTGGCCCAAACATTATATATAACCCACGATATATATCTATGGCTATTTAATTGAGAGCATTCTTAGTTTTATCATTAGAGACTGGTTTTTATGCATTTGCATGTTAGCTTATTCTCACCGATTATTGCATATTTTACTTAAAATATTTCGCAATATTTAGAATATCTTTCGGTAAAAACGGCACATTTTTCATCGCCAAAACAGGAAAAGTTGAATATTGAACTCTAATATCAACGATTCATTTTATGACAGGGAAAATATGTACCTATACGAAAAAATAAGATAAAATAGTAAGGTGAAGAAAACACTCGGTAGTTTCACAATATTTATTCAAATTAAGTCCTTGATGACAGTCGTTTCGGTTGTTACACCATTCTCAAGAGATGCAATGTATGCTACCTATTAATTACTACATCTTGGTTTTAAATACTAGAATTCATGCTAGCTCTTAAAAGTGGGTATAAATGGAATCCTGTCTGGTCATTTGTTACTAATTTTTATTAAACAGTGCTTTATTAACTTCGACCATTTCTGGTAAATTTAACAATCTGCCCTTATGTGTGATGTGAATTAATTTGAAATTATCTTCGTCTAACGATGTTCTGCAAAGCCGCTACAAAGATTGTTTTGTGAAATTGATTTAAGATGCTCTTTTATCTTAACTCCTAGAGTTCTACCAGTCTGTCCTATATAAATAGCTGCGCAATTTTTACAAGATATTTGGTAAACCCCACACTTTTTTAACAGTTCAGCTTTTTCTTTGTTATTCAATAATAACGTACTTAAATTTATTTTATTTACACGTATTGTATTTATATTTAATTTTGTTAATTTATTACTTATTTATTTTGAAAATGTTTCACCAAGGAGCCAACAACCGAAATATATAAGATATTCGGTCTTACGTCTTTTGCAGGATAAGTTTTATATTTTTTTTGCATAGACAGTTCTTTATATTACAAAGTTGAAAATCGCTTCATATTTTAATGTAATCTATGCACATATTGTCTATAAAATCTTATGCCAAACCTATCAGCCGCACCGTTCTTAGAGCTTTGCCAGATATTTTTCTGCATAAACCATCCAAATTTAAAAGCTGACCAGTTACCTCAGTTATAAAAATATTGATGGTGATCTAGGACACATGGTTGTTTATTATGATTACAAGAATACCAAAATATTAAATAATTGTTAATTATTGTCGGTAATTTATATATTTTATGCTAATTTTGAGTTAAAAAAGCTAAAAGTTACTATTTTGTATTGTTTAATGTTGCATATTTTGAGACAGTTCATGCATATTTTAATTTTATTATTAGTACAAATAGTTTATCCCCTTTTAACAAGCACCAAACAGTTAACCTTTATAATTTTGGTATCATTATATACGTAAGTAAATATTGTTTTTCTTATTGCATTAAGAATAGTTTGAATTGATATTATTGAATTATTCTTTTAATTAAATTTCTTTATTATGCTTTCTTTACCAGTATCGCTGGTAATTTTTAAATTTAAAACTAAACTTATTTATAAATGCTACCAAATTTAATATTGTTGTCAGTTGAAAGAGGGCTGTAAAGTAATTTTGTAAACTTCTTTTTTAATTTGTTATTTAAAATGTTAAATGTTGTCTATCACCTGTAATTTGTGACCATTTTTTAACAATATGTGTTCGTTATTAAAATTGTTGGTGGCGAGCGGTATACTAATTAGTCTATGTATTAATGAGTGAAAAATTGTTAACTTTGTTTTTAGTGGTTGGTATGAATCGGCGGGGATTATAACATCTCTTAATTGTTTTGACCTTTTACTTCACGTGGTAATGCTCACAAGAGGGCCAAAAATTGAGTTTTGAGGTTAGAATATCTCAAAATGTTTACGTGTTGATGCAATTTTGAGGCCAGATTCAGACTGCCATTTAAAGCTTTACTGCTGTGCCCTTTATTGTTGTTAGATCCATAAAAAAAATCAGCAATTTAGTTGTTACAGTAGGACTCTGCTACTATTAATGTTCGTTACCGCGAGTACTACTTATTCCTAATCAAGTTAACAACGAGTTGGCCGTTAGCTATTAACGATGGTGTTAATCTTTCTCGTATTTTTTGATTTATTGCATGGCTTATGAAAATGTTAACATGTTTCGCGCCATGAAACCGTCTTGAAAGTCATCTCATCACAATTCAATCATTAATGCTACGACATTGATCTGAACTCAATGATGCTACATTGTACGAAAGGCTATTTGTTCTTCGGTATAACTGGATAATTAATTTTTTGTTTTGAAACAAATTTCATGTGTTCTACAATAGAAATTGTCTTCCCCCTACTATTTATTATTTATTTTTAAAAACATATATTCACTCATATAAGGTAATCAGAGAATACATGGACAGCCTTTTACAAAACAGTGTATAACTTGTTTGTTTATAAAAATAAAAATGTGAAAGAAATATATAAAAGATTAGTATAAGCTTCGGCATTACCATGGTTTACTGTACACTTTTTTCTTTTATCAATGTACACTGATGAATATAGAATTTATCGAAGAAAAGCTTTTTTTCGGTTAATTCACACGAATTGCTTCTGTTATCATAACGTTACCAGATTTTATGGATGGACCTGATGGAAACGATCTTTTCTATTGAAATTTCATTCGCGTTGGTCCTTGACTGTATTTATTGAAGGGAACATGGCAAAGCTGTTTTACAAATTGCAATCATTTATCGTATGTATGTACTGGGTATTTTTTTTTGTAACGAAAGAAACGAAAGTTCATCTCTCCTACCCATTGCTAGCCTAAGTTTCCTGAAAGGGTAGGAAATGAATCATTTACAGTATTTACATTATTTAGAGAATACGTGTTTCACTATGATAATTTATGAATTTTAAAGAATACTTTCCTCATACAAATTTATTTTGCGGACGAAATTTTCCTTCCAAAATGATGCGCGCTAGTGAAAGCAACTTCTATTTGTCTTTCTAAAATATGTGTTTATATGTAAGTAGCTTTTGCTATTTTGTGTTTCATTCCCACCAGCTTCTCCTGCTGGTGGGAGGACAGTCCCTCCGACCTACACTGTAGTGTAAAGCTGGAGGGTAGGGCGTAAGGCCCTCTTCAGCTTCCTTGCACGAATCGTGGGAATGGGTGGGTGGTGTGGTTAGGGAGAGAAAGATAAGACGGACGAAATGAAGACAGAAGAGAAGTGAAAGATTATCTGTGGAATACTACTGCCTTAGCATTTGCCTAAATGATATAAGGAAACCACAGAAAACATAGATCAGAGCAGCCGAACACAGGTTCTAACCGGTGACCTCCCGAATGCTAAGCAATGATCTAAAGCACTAGACCGTGCTGCTCGATATATGTAGGTATATAAACGAATTGAGACTTGTCGTCACAATGTTCGACCCTTTTGCGTTTCTAGTCAGATGTGTTTGAATTTTTAATTTTGCGGACGAAGGAGATAGATGATTGTAAAACACATATATAAGATTTTTGGATAGAATTAGTTATCAGTATAAATTAGACTATATTCGAGATTTTTGCACATATCCGCAAGCTAACAAATAATCTATTAAAGTGAATCCACCTAATATAGCAACAGGGAAGAGATTGGTGAATTTAATTTACATAGGTATTTGAGAATTTATAAAACGTGGCGATCGCCAGGAAAATCATGCGTTTTGTTGTTATATCCGGATTTAAAAATTTATATAGGTTAACGACTTAATTATGCAAAAGTTTTCTTAGGGTTAATATCCAAAACCGACCAAAAATATGAAATTTCGTTCTTATAAGCCGACACTATAAATAGAATCGCTATAAACGCATACAAGTTCGGTTGTATCTTAACTAATTATAATTACTAATGCAAATGTACAAGAAATCAAATGATGTTCTGCTGTACTGAACTAAATTGAACGCTAAAACCCGAAATTACAAATAAAACTCGAATTATAACTGAAGATGACATCTTAGGTGTCAAAACGCGTTTTAAGTCATTAAACGTTTTAAATAAATTAATGTGATTTTAAGTTTTGAATTAATTTGTACCTACCTCCCACTAAACTTATCAAGCAGAATTTTGCATTTTTAGTATTTTATTAAATATAAATGTACATTTTGAATATTATTTACTGTTCAAGAAGAAATTTAATAAAAATGCCCCATAAATCTTATTTTATTCTAAAGTGGGCGGGTATATATTTTACTTAATCTTAATCCATAGGCAGGGAGTCTAAAGGACTAAAAAAGTGTTAACGCAATTCTTCGATGACTCCCTAACCTCTTAACATATGTTAACAATAACGTATCAGTTAGAAGGTATAAATTTATATTTATTTATCCCTATGCCTAGGCAAATGTAACAAGTAATAAATTGGGAAACGTTATTGGCTGTGCTTACGACAATGAGTTTGTCGAGCTCGTTTCCATTCCCAAGGTAATTATTATTACTCGGCAGTTAATGTTTGCACTGTGTGATGTTTGCCTAAAGGTCTCGTGGAATGAAACAAAAGACAGTCCAGGTGCAACAACCGGTCGTCGGACGGTACGAAGACGGTATCTTCGTTGAAGACGTCGCAAATTCGCTTTTCTTTTGGCCAACCTTCAAATTTGTAACGGTTTTATCGACAAACTACTTTTCCATGATGTGATTAGTATACAAGGAGGATTTTGAATTATACGTTCGCCTAGCTCATTCCGATTTTTTTACAATCAAGAGAAAAGCCATTTCCGAAATATTTTTTGTCGCTGAATTAGAATCTGTCCTCATAATTTCCTAATAACATCAAAATTTTGAAATGTTATAACTCTAATATACAAATGTTCTAATTTGTTCTTCTCTGGTTTTGGGATTAGAGTATTTTGAAATTTCAATGTTTTGGGACAATTTTGGAGCAAAATTCGAGTTCGCTTCGAATTACCTTTTTTGTGTTCTTTATATTTTATGGTTGATGTATTTTTAGATGACCCCAGTGTTTTGCGGTTTCCAGAAATCCCAACTTCAAAACCGAACAAACCAAATTTGAATAATTCCAATTCCAAAAGAGGATCAAAAATTTATCATTTTGAAATTGTAGGTTGGGTTATTTCAAAATCCAAAGGTGGCGTGTAATTTCTCAAGTCATATTTGGACTCGTCCTCCTAAATGACATTTCCGGTTTTAGTTTTCTGATCGACGTTAGTCTGTATTATTTTTTAGAATCGATCACTCAATTATTATTTTACTCCTATATCAACGTAAAATTGAACTCAAAACTGAGCTTCGATTAAAAAAATAATAATTTTTAATCAAAACAAGTGTTTTATCTAAAATAAGTGTGATAAGGGTTTGTTAAGTTTTTCTTTATTTCAATTATGTTTTAATACACTATGTGCGGTAATTAAGTGATTTAGGTAGGTACGTAGTTTTTATGGAACAGTGAAAAGTGGAGTAAAATCACATCGATAAGTTTCTTCATCGGTATTTTACATTAATATTCGGGAAAAAAATAGCAATCAAAATTTCAGCATTTGCCAGCAATACAATGGCGAAAACCGTAAAAAAATTGTTTTTGCAGTTTTTCTACACATTCCCCCACTTCTAAAAATCGAAAAAAAAATCCGAAAATATACCAAAAAAGGGATAAAATATACTTTTTTAAAAACTAAGTGTCTTGGTCTTTTTTTAATAGAATTTGAAACTGTAATAAAATCTCTGTTGAAACTGGAAAAATATTCAATAAAAAAAAAAAAAAACACTTCATTCTACGTCAAAAATTAACATTGATATCGTTAAAACAATGAAAAATTCTTACGATTTTTTTTTTAGGGTAGTCATTACGTTAGGGGTCTAAAATTTTGTGGGGAATACTTATTTTTCATGATAAATATATAGTATTTTTCTTGTTGCAAAACGGCCTGAGGCTAAACCCTTTGTTAGTCTTTATTGGGCAACAGCCAATCTCTTTTTTCTGCTATTAGAATAGTTGGTACACCTTCTTAATCCTTCTCGGTCCACTCTGTATATATTTGTTTGTACAAACACGAAAAGCTAAGCCGATGGCTAGTGCCTTGTGGATAGTACCCAATAAACGGAAACTATTCGGGATTTTGAGGAAACACATAGTGCCGAAGAAGATTAAAACAAGCAAGTTCAGTTAGTTTTAACGTCGTACCTCAGTCACTAACGAAATAGTCGTTAATTAAATTCGCCTTGTAATTCAAGACGATGTTAGTTTATACACTTTGTTGGCTGTAATAAACGTTTTACGGTGCAACGGAACTTATACGATTGTTCTGTAATCGAGATCGGCGTTTTCTCAGTCGACTCACTGAAAAAATGCCCCACATCGTTGCAACTGTACCGTTTTACTCTTACGAATGAATGGTAGGTTTGTGGAATTATAGCTACTATACTTCGGTGTTTATTTGTTTTCATTTTTCCTTTTTCTGTTTTTCGCTTCTTTTTTGTTTGTTGTCTAAACGAATAAACACATTTCGCTGCAATTCACGTTTGCAATATAAACTCCACCCACGCCACGTATCCTCCATTTAATTCCTTAATCGAATCCTTTCTCCCGTTTTACACCGCTCTAAATCAACCAAGAAGGGCAATAAATGTTTAACAATAATCACCTGACTGAACCATTAACAAATATAGTTATTTCGGATAACGTTGTCGGCAATACTGCACATCGTTGTAATGTCCTTATTTTCCCGTTCTTAGGGTTTATAGACCGTTAAGTTATTTTTTCTTGTCATAAAAATGATAAATCATTATTTGAGTTTTATAATATTCTATTCAATTATAATCGAAATGAGTACCAACATGCATAAAGTTTAAATATCAAATAATTAAAAAAAATGAAGGTTAAGGTAGAAGTGGCGTATATTTTGTGAAACTGCACAAGAAAGAAAATAAAAGGACAAGTTTCACTAGTTTATTTATCAACTCGACAAATTTGTTTCGGCCTAAAAGGCCATTTACAAGAGAAATACAGATGATTACTGATTACTAGTATGCAACACGAAACAAAAGAAGGAACAAAAATGTTTCATTTGATACAAAACAAAACACGCTCACATTCTATTTGCTTGAACCCCTTTCTACTAACCTTTAACTTCCTTTTTGTTAAACAAACAAAAAATAACAATAAATTCGAGAGTGGAGAGAGCCTTACTGTTGTCAACCCCCAATGACTTCTGTCTCCTTCATCAACCACCATCTCATCAATAGATCACAACCTCTTCCCATTGAATACAAAATAAAATGGTATTACTTCAGCGATGAGAGTTTCATTCAAAAATAATGAAATATTTTGAAGAATTTTTAGTAGAGGTAAATTTTAAATACATCAATGTGATGCTAATTATTGAGTTAATTTGTACCCACTACAGATTACCTCAAATTATCATTCATGTTTCATTAAGGTTTGCATTTCATGTTTATGTGCAAAACACAAACAAATGCGAAGTTTTTTATTACCGACTTAAGAACCCTTGTGGGTCAGGAGTTAGAAACGTCAGACAATCGATGCTCGAACAATATTTTATACGATAATTCTATGGTTCCATATTTATCCATCGGATAAACAGATTGGAAAGAAGAAGGTTGTTCGAGGGTCGGGCGACGTAAAACAAGTTTTTTATAAATATTTCTATATATATGGTAAGTATCAAATAATGGACTCGTCATCCCACATTATTGTGGCGTGTGGTCAAGCGATTGAAGGGAACTGGTTTAAAATTAAGTTAGAACACGTATTAACTAACAAATGAATTTAAATAAAGTTCTTTGATAACGTTAATTTGGAACACAGCAAAAAGCTCAAACATCAACGCCAAAACACGGCACCGAACGTCAGTAGTACATTTCGGTAACAAGGTTACTATCTTCAGGGATATCAATACTGACCAATGTTATGGTGCAATATTCAGTGGACATTATAAAATAGTAACGAAACTAATTATGTTAAATTAAATACCGGAGACCTATACGTATTTTCCAAACTATAAACTAGATAATTATTTATAATTTATTTAACTAATTCAAAATACATCAATGCGATTATTAATTATTGAATTAATTTGTACCCATTGCAGATTACCTCAAATTAATGAATAAAAACTTGTTACTGCTGTCGCGCCCTCGTCGGAACTCGAACCCGGGATTGGCTTTACGCGCCAATTAATTTGAGGTAATCTGTAGGAGGTACAAATAAATTCAATAATTAATATCGCATTTACAAAATTTGTCCCTACTAAAAATTCTTTAAATATTTCATTATTAATTGAAAATAATCAATCTTGATTCTATAACTATCAGTAACAGTATGTTGGGCAATACTTGAGTTTTTTATTCTACCAAACCTATAATGAGTTAAATGCTCTTTGATCCTAGCTTGAATAGAGCATATAGTTAGACCAACATATTCCTTTACAACCAATTTCATTTTTTCCTGATTTTTCTAGAATAGGAATTTTACCCATAGGGTTGCTAAGAGCAGTTTGAAGAGAATTAAAATTTGAACTGTAGACTATTCGAAAACCAAGTTTACCAAAACTACAATTGAGTCCTTGAGTAATGTTTTGTCGTTGAGGATTTATCATCCATTTACTGTGATTTACAACACCACATTTCTTCATAACTTAACATCATAATTTATTTGTGGTGACCTTGAATACATAGCGATAGCAGCCCTCTGTGCGCTAAATATTTTTTAAATATTCGGGACAACTTTTACGTACATATCTTGACATATACAGATTGGACGTCGTAGCTACAGTCTTCGTGTTAGAGCCTATAACCGATTTTGTATTTTGTTGTACGTATACCACATACTTTGCTCTGAATCACCATATAAACGTTATCTAAAGGACAGTTACTTGACCAGCTGTGGCCCAGTCTTGATGACTTGGCGATACCTAATCTTCTTGTTGTTGAGATACATTTTTGACCCAGACGTTACAAGTGTAACGATGTTAAGAATAATGTAGACATACTTAATAGCATCAACAAAAACTCCATCAGAACATGACATAATGTTACATGTAATTTACTAATAACACGTCGCCTAAGTCGGACCAACAATGATGGATTGTAAGTAGGTATCTAGATATGTATGATGATTTGAAGCTACTAATTCGCTTCGAGGCTTATGTGGTAAAAATATGGGAATTGGGTGACCCCATTGCTACAGATCGGCCAACTGAACTGGTTTCAAATAATAAATAATTTTTTAGGTGTATATTTTAACCACAAGCACATACTACCATCTTCTTAAGATGAATAGCAGTTTGTTTAACGTTTAAATAAAATACTTAGTCGGAAGTTTGTCGAAAGCAATAATTTGTATTCGGAAAGATGATAATATGATAAGTATAGAACTTTTAGAAGTAAATTCCTTGTGAAACACAATAAAACAGTCATGTTTAGCAAAGTGGTTTGTATTGTATATTATTCTATTAATAACGTAGGTCACTGAAATCAGGGGTTAAATAGGAAAAAACAAAAAGGTAGTAACTTATGACGCAATTTGTAAATGTAGTTTCGGAATTTCCTCAATACACCAGTATTTTGACATGCTAACTCCATAACCCAAAAAATGCAATTTTTGGCATTTTTTAGAGGAGTACAATGTAAAATAAAAGGACAAAACAACCAAAATAATAGATATTTCCCAGGATACTTTTGTCTATAAATTAGAATCCAACCTCATAATTTCTCCATTAATTTAAGACTTCCAATATCCAGATGTTGTTTTGTTTTTTTTTGGGTTAGAAATTGTGGCAACTTGAAACTTAAATATTTCAGGGCAATTCTGTTGTCAACCCGTCATATTAATGGGCTCATTTCTGATAGTCCTCTTAATTTCGAAAACACAACATTGGTGAGTTAAAAAAAAGAAATAAAGGAATCATTTTCGATACTTTGTGGTTCGAGAGATCCTAGTCTTAATACCAAACAAGCTCAATTAACATTATTCGAATAATTAAATAATTAAATTCACAATTTTTTATTAGTACACTCTATGTACATTTCATCATATTCAGCCATCATCAGGAGTATAAACAGTAAACTTAAGCTAAATTATAATGTTACGACAGTATATATCTAATGTTTCAGTCATTAACTAGTTTAGGATTTAAGAGGGGGTTGTTTCCAAAATCAAACTGGTCATTGGTTAAAATTTTATTGTTCAAAATGCTTTTTTTATTTCTAAAATTTCATAATTATCTGAAATTTTTCCACCTCTTTGGCGATTTAATATTTTAACATTATTTTTATTAAACAAATGATTTAAATTTATACAATAAGTGACAACCAAACCTGTGGTTTGTTTGTTGTATTTTATATTTCTTATATGTTCTGCGAAACGTGTGCCGATATCCCTTTTGGATTTTCCTATATAGATTGCCTGGCAGTCTGCACATGTTATCTCATAGATACTGCTGCAATTTAAATCATCTACCTGGTTATCTAATTTTTTGTTGACGAGGGTTTTACCTAGAGTTCTATTGTTAAAGTAAGCAGCATTTATATAAATATTTATTAAATGGTTTCCTATATTATTGCTTAAATTACCGTAGTATGGAATTTTTCTCCATGTTTTAACTGGCTTGCAAAATATGTGTATGTTGGGGCAATTCTGAGGCCAGATTCTAATTCTAAGACAAAATATACATCGAAAATGACTCTGTGATCCTTAAAGTTTAGACGAAAAAAAAAGGATTTTAATGCCTTCTTTTTTTAAATAGATTTATTAAGTTTATTATTGTATTGAAAGTAAGTTCGCATTAAGAAATAAATGTATTAAAAAGCCAATTACAATTCTCGTCAATTTTCAATGGTGATGACCTGATGGCCTCTCCACTTATGTGTCCGTTAGTACCTATCATCATATAATTTGCCTTTGCCTCTCGATTAAAATTATTTTTGCATGCATTCGTGTATCACCATCATTTAATTCGGCTTTAAAGTATACGTGAAGAAATAATTGGTACTATCGTGGAAAAGATGTTCCCAAAAAACTGTTGTTATTTCAACCATTCTTGCATGCTCAACGACCGCCTCGACGATTTTTTACAAATAGAAAACCAAAAATGAAATTAAAGAGCAAGTTGCGTACTTAATGACACATATTATGTTAAACGTTGTTTGGGTTATTTTGTTACGATTATTATTAGCGTTTTCTTTGAGATATATCTTCCATTATGCCTGTGTAGTTCTTAACATTACATTCAATTGTTTACGCTAAACAACAGCCGGGTTGGTTAGAGTTTTTTTACAGATCGTTGCCTTTTTCATGAAAGGACACATTATAATCCATAGGCGTAGAATTGTAATTTTGTTATAGGTGGAGCGTAAATAACATTGGGGAAAAAATCATTAATTTTATTCTTAAAAAGTCAGATGTCGGTTATGGCAGCATTAAACTGTTGTTTGGGGTATCTTTATAGTATATCAAACAAGATGAGTGTTGGGGAAACTGTTATAAAAAAATTAGAGTGGCGAGATTGATTTCTCTCATTTTCCTTTAATTGTTTTTATGAACTCCAATTTACAGGAAAGCTGTAGAGAATAAAAAACTGTACCAAATAATGCGTTAAACGTAAGAATAAGTCCATTAATTAAAAAGTTATGACCGAAAAATTATTAAACAAAATAGTTTTTCTACAAAGCAGCATATTGATTGTATAGACACCTAGGTATACTGACTGCATACCAGCGACACAGGACACTGTTTAAAATTGTTGTTACTGTTGCAAAGCTGCAATGTCAGTGAATTTTAATGCAAATAATTTTTTGAAAGTGGTAAATCATTTTTAGAAGTCTTAACTATCAACTAATTTTTATAAATAAAACACTATTGTAATTTCTTGTACACTTGTGTATTTAAAACTTCTGAAGAAGCTACAAAGTAGCGAAACATATGTCAAGTAACTAATAAAATCAGTGGAAATTATAATAGTGTTTTATTTATATATTTTACAATGAATCTCCATCAAGTAAAAGTAGAATCAATCAATTATATCAACTAATACATTTAATAAAATAATAATAGCTACGAGAAATATAAACACATCAACTATTTGGTGAAAAAGAATCTTACATTATTTAATTATAACCGAATAACAATGCTTTTTATTTGTTTTCTTGTCTGCTCCAAATTTGATGCCGGTTACGCTTCTGATAATGACCATGTCAAGAACCCAGAGTGTAACTGTAATTTTTGGTAATCCTGCATGGTGACCTTTGAATTCAAAAACTTGGTGAATAAAATGAAGTTTTAATTTCCTTCAAGACAAAATAATTAGTGTCATTTCGAGTGCAAGGTTGCGGAAATGAAGATCAAAATCGGGAGATTTATTCTTGGATTATTATCAGGTTTTACGAACCGAATACAACAACAATGGTTTCATAAATAAATATTATAGTGTCTTGAATCCCGTTTCATCTGAAATTAAGTAAAATCTTAATTATTACCGGTCAAATTATGGAACCATCCAAATAGGTTGTAATTATACCCTTCTCACCTGTTCCGATGTAGAAATACTTATTTCAGTTAAAATTTGTTCAAGATGAATGCATTATAAAATTGCCGGTGGGACCGAAGTTGCCACTAAAAATAAAGATCTACCTGCTACAAAATTGGGGTTTTAAAAGTAAACAACCAATCTTGTCACCAGAGAAAAGGGTGCTCACCTACCTAATAAGGTAATTATAATTATCGGTGATAATATTGATATGAGTAATTATTTACAATTATGTTATAAGTAAGGCTTAAAAGCAGATTATGTATATGAAAATAGTCATTATGTACCTTACAATTATTGTTTATTGAGAAATAAACAATCACAAACATACGAAAAATTATTTAATCAGTTAAAATCCAAAGTTTTGAATGATTTTAATTTAAACTTCTATCCAAATGAAGTTTTTGTAGACTTTGTAAGAAGTAAAGTGAAAACTATAATGGAATTGTGTGAAAAATATAAAAACAAAACAATATCGAACATCGACTATATAAAATACGTATCATATTTACGTTGAAAAAATTGTTGACTGATATATGCATAAGTGTGTATTTATAATGCCTTATTAATTACTGTTAAATAAATGCCATAAAATATCAATAAAGTATTTTCCTTTCTCGTTAGAATAATTTCTTCCCATTAGATGTTAGTGGCACAATCGGTTGTTATTTTTCAAAGACCTTTTTTGGTCAGTGGTAATATCGGTTGTATCTTTTTTGGTCAGGTATAATTTGGTGGCACCTTCGGCTACGATGTGCTGAGGTTATAAATGATAATTGTAAATATATTATTTTTTATTACTGACTTCTAGCTCATTTTTGTTATAGATAATAATAATTTTATGTTCTTAATCAGTAATTTATTTAAACTACCAGACATGGATCATAATTGTGATCTTATTAGATCTCATCAGCACGACATATGCAGTCACTATAAATCACCGACACAACCGAAGGAGCTCTTTAAAACTAAGTTTATATAGTTGCTATTTAAGAAATGCGATGCTTGCGCCGATGTTAAATGTGGGAAATGTTCTTTAAATCTTGTATTTATAGTTGTTTTAGTCACATCATTGTATCTTAGTCTAGTATTTATATCCAAAAAAAGAAAGAATTAAAATCCTTATTCGTCTAAATATTAAGATCAAAGATCCCACATTTGGAATGCGTCCTACCAAGTAGGCACAGCGAACCGAAAGCCATACCTACAACCGGTTTCGATTTCGATCTAATGGTTCTCATCAGGTGGGCGCTGTCAGAAATGCTTTTACAGGCTATATAATAAATATAAATATAAATATGGAATCAACAGAAACAACTACTCCGAGGGCTTATACCCCTTTTTAAACGAAGATACGAAACATATACGAAAAAAGAAGGAATTAAAACCCTTATTCGTCTAAATATTAAAATCAAAGATCCCACATTTGGAACGCGTCCTACCAAGTAGGCACAACCACATGTGGGATCTTTGATCTTAATATTTAGACGAATAAGGATTTTAATTCCTTCTTTTACTTGGATATCTTTTGTAACTTCGTCTAAGAGTCTTCCCGAATCAACAGTGTAATTCAATGCCGGTAGGGGTATTAACCCTCGGAGTAGTTGTTCCTGCTGATTCCATATTTATATTTATAATCTAGTGTTTATAGTTCTTTTAGTCTAAAATAAACATTTAATGAACATTTCATACATTTAAAAAACAATCATGCATAAAAATCGAGGGTAACATCGCATTTCCTAAATACCAACCATAGTTTTGACGTAAACAACTTAGCATTACTCAAACCCTGCTACAGTTTCTCGGCACTCGTTACCAGCAAGGCTGTCTACATTCTTATACACAGGGAAAACCTAATAAATTTATATGTACACCATTTAAACAACCCCCTGATAACCTTAGCGTCCAAACATTTATAGAACACTATTTGCTTGTTTTCTGTTAATAACGTCTATACACCGATGATGACCACATAGTGGTCGAAATGTACATCTGTATTTGTAAATAAAATTTGTGTGAAGTTCTTCGACGATTTATTTATTTCCTTTTATACTTTATATACTTTAAAATAGAACAGTGAAGGAGGTCGTGGTAATTAAATAATATAAAATCAAACCTTGTATACCACAAACTTTTGTAAAACACGGACAAGTGTTTGGGCCATTTCTATTGTGGGCATTACGTATATACATTTATAACATACTTTTGGTTTAATAAAACACTGAGTTATGTTTTAAACTTACTTTATCACAACTCAGTAAAACAATGTTATATTAAACCCAAAGTACAAGTACGTCCCTCAAATTTTGTCATGTACCTGCGACTGTTTCTCTCTAGTAATAAACCACATTAATAGTCGCTGGTTGTACAATTTACACAGCTTACCATCAAATAATTTGCTACACGAATTATCGCGTATAAAAGTCACTTTTCCGACAGGTCGATTTGTTGACACGCCTCGTCGAGTTTTCTGTGGAAATAATATGCACACGTTAATTAAATATGTATTTGATAATTATTCTTTAGGAATGCTGGTATGCTGAGGAGCACTTATCGGTAAAACTAACTGTACAATGTCAAGCTGTTATGGGCAGACAGGCAAGCAGACAGACAAATATTAGACACAAAGATGAATATGTAAATAACACAGTGGCGGACACTTCGTGTCTCGATTTTATTACTGGAAATGCACGAAGATAAAAATTTGGGAATTCTGACATCTTTGTAATTGTTTCTTTCTTGATCTCTAATTGACGATGAAAGCTAGGATGTCGAAATATTTTGTTTGTAACTAGTCGCATTTCACATCTTTGTATTTTAGACATACACATTAATGTGTATATTACAGTAAACCACCACCCATTCCTACCCATGCAACGTAAATATACTGGTAAAAAAATACTTTTTTGTGTTTCATTCCCACCAGCTACTCGTGCTGGTGGACAGGTAGTCCCTCCGACCTATACTGTAGTGCAAAGCCGGAGGGTAGGGTAGGGCGCAAGGCCCTCTTCAGCCTCCTTGCAGGAATAGTGGGAATGGGTGGGTGGTATGGTTAGGGAGAGAAAGATGAGACGCACGAAATGAAGACAGAAGAGAAGTGAAACACTATCTGTGGAATATTACTGCCCCAGCATTTGCCTAAATGATCCAAGGAAACCACAGAAAATTTGGACCAGAGCAGCCGGCCCCGTGTTCGAACCGGTGACCTCCCGAATGCTAAGCAATGATCACATACCGGTACCAAACTCCCGTATTATATAATCAATAGGGGAACAAAGGCTGTTGCGTCCGTCACGCTTTTTAAAAAATAATTCCTTTATTTTTTTCCTTTTAATTATACAAATTAATTAACAATTGTAAATATACTTACCATTATTGTAGTTAAACAAGATCGTAATTAAACATCAGTACTCTTCCTTCTAGTATTACAGATGTATAATTAAATTAATTAAACACTTGTGTTACAAATCAATGCATAAATTTAGAAAACTATTTGTAATTATGTCGTATGACTTCAGATGGGTTATTTTAGAAAAAAAATCAGATCTTTTTATGGATCTTCCTTCCTCAGTAGTAGCCAATCAGACCGCGTTAGAGTGAGAAAAGACGCCTAGATAAACTTCCTATCTCATGCACGCTGCCTCCATGTATTTACGCTCTAAGATTAAAAACAAAACACAGCCACTTCTTAATGCTCACATTATTTGTACAATATCTTTACAGGAGAATTATGATTCGGGCTTGTAGGCCGTGGTCGATGTGAACGTTTCGGCAGCAACTGCGGCTGACATCTTCAGTGGGTGCTGTGTTGACTAAGTGTGCGAAGATTATACCTTGAAATCTGACCCAGTCAGTCGCTGCCGAGAATTCGAGGTATAATTTTCGCACACGTAGTCAACACAGCACCCACTGAAGTTGTCAGCCGCAGTTGCTGATGAAACGTCTGGAAGAAACCGTCCACATCGACCACGGCCTACAAGCCCGAATCATAATTCTAGTATGAATTTCGACCGTGAAAGCTTATGTTCTTGTAATATCTCTACAGTTATTAAATATACTGAAAGAAAATATCAAGTTGTAGTTATTTTCGGGCACGCTACTGTGTTACATTTGTAGGAACATTGTACACTCATAGAATAATTATTTCTGATGGGTGCTTACGGCAATTAACAGGTTGTTTTAACAACTTTCAAACAATGCCTACTGTTTTTGCATGCAATTTTTATTTAGCAAACGTTTGCGAAGAGGTCGAATATTATATCATTGTCAAATCTAACACGAAACGGTATTGTTACACGATCATATTTAATTCTTTTTTCTTAGTGCTCTTGTTTATTTTATGATTCAATTCTTAACATGCAAATATAATTTTTAAATTTTACTGAATAAATACTTTATTGTTGAGGCATCTTTTGTTGAGGATTTTCACAAATTATCTTTATTTTCATGACAATTGTTTCGGTACACTGCACTACACAGTAGTGTTACACTAATAAATATATATATATATATATATATATATATTTAAATATAAATATAAATATAAAAATGGAATCAACAGAAACAACTACTTCGTGGGCTAGTACTCCTACCGGCATTGAATTACACTGTTGATTCCAATGTATTCTTAGACGAAGAAATAACATATTCAAAAAAGATAGGTCGAAACCGGTCGTGGGATATGGTTTTCGGTTCGTTGTGCCTACTTGGTAGGACGCGTTCCAAATATGAGCTTTTTGATCTTAATTTGTTATATGTTTTTGTTTTTGGGGAGGAGACGAAATATTCAAAAGACACCCAATCGCCCGTGCGACTGGGTAGTGTCGGGTTTCCACCGACTAAAACCTCTCCCCCTCAGGCCGTTATAGGACCGTTTGATTAGGTCCTCTTCAGCCGGATGTAATGTAATTGTGATGTGTTTTTCAATTTTTATTGGAGTAGGTGTGTGTGGGTGGATGTGTTTATGTGTGTGTTTCTGGGGAATGAATATTTGAGGGATGCGGGGAGTTCCTCGAGGTAGTCGAGGAACTCGTCAGGGAGGTCGGGAGAGATTGCCAATAATCTGGCAGGTGGGAAAGAGAGTTTGCGTTTAGATTTTCTGGATAATCGGAGGGGTGTATAGGTAAGGGTTTGCGTAGAGACAGGGTTGTTATTATTGATGGCTCGTTTTACGAATTTTGATTGTTAGGTTGATGATATGTGTAGGAATTGGTGTGATGTTGATGTTGTCATATAATGTATCTGATGGGAAGAATTCGTCCAGTCTCGCGATTTTACGTAGGATTTTTCGTTCTGTTGTGAGGATGGAGTAGGTGTGGATTCGTGTTGAAGCGGTAAGTGAAACGGCCCGGTAATCAATAAGTGGTCTTACAAATCTTTTATGTGTGAAGAAGTCTGTCTGTGTTGCAAGTTTTTATTTTACCGTTTATGAATGAAATTAAGCCCGTGCGTTTACGTACTCTATCTAACGTTTCCTGGCAAAAATACAAAATTACGTTTTATATATTGAGTTCTAATTGATCATTTAATAATAAGTCTGATTTATTTTATTTTTATTAAATGATCAATTAGAACTCAATTCTTCACCACTTTTAAATCTATTTTAAAGCAATCCCCACCGTAATTGAATGTATATATAAGACGCAATTTTGTATATTTGTCAGTGTAAGATTCTACTTGAAAAGGGTACTGTGTACCGAAATAATTGTAGTGGAAAAAAATTTTTTTGAAAATCCTCTACATTCTGTGTTTTATTTAAACAAAGTGATAATGAATTTTCACCAAGTAAACGCCGAATCCATTATGTAGCAGATTTAAGTTTCAAAACGATTTTTTATTTTCACTACGATAATTTCGCCTCACTGTGGCTTCTTCAGGTGAAGAGATTACAATGATTGAATTGATTGAATTGTAATCTCTTCACCTGAGACCCTTTGTATTTGTTTTATCAAATAAATAGCCATCGTTTAAAAAGGAAGGAAATATTAACCAATCTTAGCCTACACACATATATATTTGTATCTTTGTACCATATGACAATTGTTTGGTATTTACTAACGATATGAGTCACTATCGCGGGAATGCAAATATTGTAGTGTTTAAAAATCACATTTTACTACTTAACTATTTACTAATGCGTCTTAAAAGGAATATCTATGGGTAAGTGTTAAAACACGCAATCAATAAAGAAAAGCCGTGATGTATGTTAAAAAATGCATTGCGAGAATCGATTGTATTAATCAGCGTGATAAACGAAAAATTTACGGTAACGTCCTTGCGATGTCGCTTCCGACGACCCGTTGACTGGTTGATGGTTGGTTAGCTGTATGTAAATTGTCTGATGTGTTGTTTGGTGTCATCGAAGTCATCATCATCATCGCCATCACCATCACCTGCGAGCTCATCCGTTACCTCATACGGCCTTCGACCCGTGCTTAAAATAACTTGCTCGATGTATTTCATTTGATTTGTTGTTGTTTTTTCTTTTTTTTTTAAAGACGACGCAAGTGTTACCTTTCTAATTAAACAATTATAGGAATAAAACTTGACAAAGCAGTGCTTAAAAATAATTATTTCGACTGTATTAGTCCGCGAATTTGAACATCAAAATAGGCAAATGTTCAAAAACATTATTATTCACTGTATTAGCGCTTACTTGTCCATGTTAAAATTAAGCAATCAAAGAAAACCTACTAAATTTAAAACTTTGCAGTCCCACCCTTTAGGTTAAGTAGATTTAGCGTTATATATAGTTCACCGAGCAGCGTGGTCTAGTGCTCTAGATCATTGCTTAGCATTCAGGAGGCCACCGGTTCGAACTCAGGTCTAGCTGCTCTGGTCCAAGTTTTCTGTGGTTTCCTAGGATTATTTAGGCAAATGCTGGGGCAGTAATATTCCACAGATAATCTTTCACTTCTCTTCTGTCTTCATTTCGTCCGTCTCATCTTTCTTTCCCTAACCACACCACCCAACCATTCTCACAATCTCTGCAAAGGGGCTGAAGAGGGCTTTACGCCCTACCCTTCGGCTTTGCACTACAGTGTAGGTCGGAGGGACTACCCGTCCACCAGCACGAGTAGCTGGTGGGAATGAAAAAAAGTTTTAAGGTTTTTATAAGTTTATGTATTGTAATTCATCCACCTGATGAAGCCATGGTGTGGTGAAACTATCGTCGTGGTCAATAAAAATAATTTTTAAAACTTTCAAAAGAGTTTTCTTTGATTGCTTAATTTTAAAAACATTATTGTTACAGACAGATCTTTTCGAAAATTAAATATTGGAGGATTTTTTATTTTTTTATTGTCTTTTGATGGTGTTGACCAGGAACTGTTGGTTTGTTGCATTGATATATAAAAATCATAATTAATAGTAGTAAATTCAATTACCTGTACCTTTTCGTCATAAGTTGTTATGAGAAAACAATCAATAGGACAAAATAACTATTTGTATTAAATTATGAGAATGCCTACTAACGATTAGACAATTTACTGTAATTTGATAGAGGTTTTGTACAATCCAGTTTTTTATTTCTTCTCTGTAATTGCTTTCCTCTTTTATTAGGTAATTTTTTTAATACACTGGGCAATTATTGTAAATTTCAATTGCATTAATGTAAATATTTTTATTGCTAATGGTTTTCATTATTCTTAGTAATCGTGTACATTTATTTCTACTAATCCTTTTAGATTGAAGGAAATTATTTATAAGCATTTCATAATAATATTTCAATTGTATAATACCTTAATAGTTAATTTATATACGTCTAGTAAATAATTGTTAAAAAACAAAACAAAAGTGAAAGAGCGTAGGCATAGGATCCACAGATCTAGAAAAATCTTTTGAAAATATTAAGTGGGATAAAACGATTATTGTATTTAAATATATAGGGATGAGATACCGGGATAGAATAATAGTATAAAGAACAACAGGCAGGTAAAGATAGAATTTAGACAATAACGTAAGGAAGTAAATATTAGGAAGGGAGTTAGAAAGGAATACACATTGTCACCCCTACTTTTTAATCTGTATATGGAAGATGCGATTAATATTATTAAAAACAGGACAATTTCAGGGATAGATATACAGGGGTAAAAGATTTGCGGATAATATAGAAGTATTAGTATTTAGCAGGGGGAGTTAGAGACAGCCTTAAATAAACTGGAGGCGGTATTGACAGTAGAGTATGGAACAAAAATCAATCAAATAAAACAAAAATATTGATTTGTAAGGGAGTTGAAAGTAATTTTAAAGATTTGGAAAGTAAGATAGTTAAAAGCAGCAGAGACATAAAACAAATGATAGTCGAGGGTTAAGTAGCTTTTATTAAAATGAAATCACTTTTATCACAATTATTAAAGGTGTATATTTGGAGCACGGCTTTTATGGTGCGAAACGTGGAATTAAGAAAGGTACAGTGGCCGGCACCTAAGGAGATTCAGCGACAGTCAGATTGACAGGTAGCTAGACGGAAACTTTTAGCACAACAATAAATGAAAGAGTCAATAAGAATATAGCTGGTCCGAAACGTCAACTTGTAGTTCAGCGGCGCGTATCACTAAGAGAAAAAGTACTGAACACGGAACACAAGTGAATTCATTCAACTGATTTACTTACCCTAACAACCCCTTCACTACTCTGTTAATTTGCAACTATTTGTCACAACGCTACTGAACCTTGCTGAGCAGTTATAATTCTGCCTACCGGCCGATTATCCCTGCCCTAAAGGTAATAAGATAAGCTTTGCTAGTGCGCATCCGATGATTTATGGCTTTTGAATCTCCTTAGGTGCCCGGCACTGTAAAAGCGTTTGAGATGTGGTGTTATAGGCGGTTTTGAAAATATCATTTATAAAAAAGGTTAGAATTGAGGACGTATTATAATGAGTAGAAAAACAAAAGGCACTATGGATGTCAATAAGTAAATAGATAGATAGATTGGTAGGACACCTTAGACATATTAGAGGCAGAAATAGGAGTAAAAAGAGGCAGAGGAAGGCCTATATTAGGTTTACTTTTCGCTAATGGTTAGAGATGTAAAATGTTTCAGTTTTAGGGAAATGGAAAGGAGTGGAGGTACATGTCCAAACAGTCTTCGGACTGATGACTGCATGTCGATAAAGTAATTTTTAAACGGAGAGAAAATCTCAAAGGCAATTGGAATTTATTAAACAGTAAATGATTCTTCGAATTCTGGACTAAAATTTTAGCAGACATTAGCAACTCTGTTTCATGGTAACGGGGTTCATTCTTATTCCTGTAATTTGAATGATTCATTCAGAGCATTTAGTGTCACCATTGAGCGAATAAATACATACCATGTTGAGCTGCTTCTTGATTTGTGTATTTGTAAAAAAGCTGCTGGGTACCTATACATAAATATGTAGCATATACTCGAAAATACGGCCGTACAAACTACCAAGAGGATATACACATACATATATATGTATACAAAAGCCAATGAATAAAACAAATTGCAAGCAGACGATCGTAAAATCCTTGAAAAATTTGTCGTCTTCGTTTTTCCTTTTCTTTATTTTACTGCATGTTGTGAACTTATAAGGAAGGAGACAATTCAACGAAGTTGCAAAGCTTATAAGTTGAAATTTATCCTTATAAATCAGAATGTGACAGTAAATTTACAATTGCCAAATTTATATTGCTTCTATATTACTTTTACCACATTGACATATTCTGTAGGAACCAATCCAAAAAGTAATGGCAACGGTACATTGAACTCAGTTGTAATACAGAAAATACGATATAAGCTGCATGCAAGAATAGATGGACCACCTTTTGCAAAACAGTGCATAATTTGTTTAGTTGTGAATAAAACAAACACCCAAAATCCACAAAATGTTTAGAAACCTAAAACGCGTTTCGATATCCAAGCTTTCATCCTCAGTTAGATACTAAGTTAATGTTAAAACTACATGCTATTAAATGGTTACGATTCCTCTCCAAAAAATCCTACACGAACCAATATAAACAGACGAAATAAATTTAGTAAAGAGAGGTCACTGTTAAGGGTGGGATTTGTGGGAGATAATACTAGTGATATTAGTTGTCGGTTAGGACAGCAAGAGCCAACTTTCAATCCCAAACATAAAAAAGTCCCGGGCCTAACACATACTTGGCGCTAGTTTTATTGCATTCACCTCTTTTTCAGTTAGTAGTAACCTTCAAAAGACAGCCGTTAAATTTTATGATAAAACAATGGATCAAAAACAATTTCGTGTTTTAGTTTTGCAATGCTTCTTGATGGAAAAAAGTACCGTTCAAGCGAAGCAATGAGCAATGGCTTGAAAAGTGTTATGGAGACTCCGCTCCATCGGAAACAACCGAAACAAAATGTTGGTTTGCTGATTTTAAACGTAGTTGTGGAGACAATGATGATGCAATGCATCAGAACACAGAAAACTTGAAAAAATCCATAAAATCGTTTTGAATGATCTAAAAGTGAAATTACGATCGTTATCTGAGTGGACAGCAACCGATGAACCTCGTCCAAAGCGCCCGAAACCACAGCAATCGGCTGGAAAGGTTATGGTATTTTGGGATGTGCGTGGTGTAGTATTCATCGACCATCCTGAAAAGGGAAATACCATCAACAATTAATTGTAGTAATTATATAGCGTTATTGGAGCATTGGAAGGTCGAAATTGCAAAGAATCCGCCGCATATGGTAAACAAAAAAAAATTGTTTCATCAAAACAACACACCGTGTCACAAGTCATTTATCATCAAAACAATCGCAAAACTATATGATTACAGAAACCAAGTGTTTTATTTATTTATCATAAGTTAAGCTAAATAGTGATAATGTTTCATCAAGTGCCGAGCAACAACTCCATCTCTAACCGATACAATTATTTATTCATATTATATACCAACAAAAGGAAATCTGATGGAAATGGATGAACGAAATTTTTCTTCTCATCTTTCGGCTGAAGTTTTAATGGCCTAATAATACAAGAAAAAAATAATAGAAATCATAATGTTTTATGTTTTTATTGTACAATTGACATAAAAATATTTCTAAGCTTTGAAAGCCAATAGACTGGTGAAGTATTATTTTGAGGAAAAATGCATGAAAATGTTTTTTAATGAGAATTGTTTGCTCTATTCCATTTGTATAAGTACTGTTGTTAGGGAAAAATGGACGAAAACGTGTAGTAAAATATTATATCTCATGCTTTTCTTTTGGAAAATTAAAAAGTCCAATGAGTCACACTAGTAAATGTTAATATCATGAGTTTTCCTTGGACTAGAGTTCTTCCCATATATACTTGCAATTATTAAACCTAAAAAAGAAGGAATTAAAATCCTTAATTAAAACCGGTTAGGACTTGTTAGGACGCGTTCAAAATTTGAGATCTTTGATCTTAATATTTAGACGAATAAGGATTTTAATTCCTTCTTTTTTTTGGATATGTTATATCTTCGTCTAAGAATACATCGGAATCAACAGTGTAATTTAATGCTGGTAGGGGTATTAGCCCTCGGAGTAGTTGTTTCTGTTGACTCCATATATATATATATATAGCGAATAAGTTTTTAAGTAACGTTATTATTTATTAGTACCTTCTTATAATAGGTAAAAATAAATTCCTTTTAATCTTTTTAAATTACTTCCTCTGTCATGCATGTTTCGGTCTAATGCGTAAAAGTACAAACTTAATAAAAGTATGGGAAAATCTCTAGCAACTTACTTCTGTTCTCTTGTACGGTTACATGACTTTTTAAAATTACGCATGTGTTTTTAAATTATTTCGCTTTACAGACTGGATAATTTATGTATTTATTCAACATTAAAAACACGTTGATTTTGGTACCAATGTATTATACAAAGAGGCAACTTTGAGAAGGCTGTTTATTGGACGTTCCAAATAGATAAACACTACCTGCAGTTAATTTATCCCATTGCTTATTGTCATACGTTTATATGTCTGTTACATTATTTACGTCTTTAGTAACCATAGCTCTTGATAATGACCCGCAAGGGTGAAACGTAAGCCAGTGCTTGTTTGTTACTCAAAATACACATTTTCAATTTTATTTAAAATGTTTCACAAAGAATGCGATATGTTAATGTCCATGTTAACTGTTGTATACAAATATTGTCGTCGCGTCGGCGTGTTCATTGAGTTCTATAACATTTTATTATTAACATTTTATTCGGGATAATTAGTTGGAGATTTGATGAAAAGATATTAATGAAATTAGTGTTGAATAGGTTTATTTCGGTAGTTAGTTACTAACACAGGACTTGTTCGTTCGGTATTTTGTTTAAGAAGTTTTTTAAAAAGAGAAGATTATCGTTTCACATGAGCGAATGATCGCAAAAAGCTCGTTATCTGAAAGAGACTTTTTAACTTGCATTCCACGATAGGTGGAGAGATTCGGCAAGTATGTCTTCAATTAGGTTCAACCAGAATTATATTCGTTACTCAGAATTGCACTTGAGTTATAAAAAAAGACCGTTCGTTGTATGTAATGGGTCGTTCACAGCATGAAAGTATCCCATCCGGGTATATATTAGGTGTACAAATATGAAAGTTCGTTTTTTTACGATTCAAAAAATTAAATTTCCAAAAAATTTTATTAACAATAATAACCATTATTAACAACAAAATTGTTCCAATTTATGGGCAACTTATGGATTCCATCAAAAAAGAATTTCGGCTGTTTCGATGCAATCCATTCATCGAGCCATTTTTTAACTTCTTCATGTTTTGTAAACTTCTGCTCCGCCAATCCGTGAGCCATCGACCGAAACAAGTGATAATCGGATGGAGCGATATCAGGAGAGTAGGGCGGGTGGGGTAAGACTTCCCATTTCAGATCTTTTATAGTGTTTCTAACCGGTTCTGCAACATGAGGTCTGGCGTTGTCGTGAAGCAATATCGGGCACTTGGTTCAGATTGATTAATTGATCTTTATAACGAGCCGCCGTAACTGTTTCACCAGGTTTGAGAAGTTGGTAATACAAAATACCCTTCTGATCCCACCATATGCAGAGTAACACCTTCTTTCCATGGATGTTGGGCTTCGGAGTCAACTTCGGCGCCTCTCTTGGGTCCGTCCATGATCTCTTTCGTTTTGGATTATCGAAATAGATCCACTTCTCGTCCCAGTGATGATTCGATGCATGTATGACTTGCGTTGTTGCCGTTCAAACAAAAGTTCACACATCGTTCTTCGATTTTCTTGCTGGCGTTCAGTCAGTTCATGCGGCACCCATCGTCCTTCGTTCTGGATCTTGCCCATGTCATTCAAACGGTTCGAAATTGTTTGCTGCGTCACACCTAACGCGTCAGCTAATTGTTGCTGCGTTTGGGCATCATCTTCATCGAGCAAGGCTTGCAAATCATGGTCTTCAAATTGCTTCGGTGGTCTACCGCGGGGCTTGTTGCTCAGGTCAAAATTGCCTTCTTTGAACCTCTTAAACCATTTTTGACAGGCTCTAGCAGTAATCGCATCTTCACCATAAACATCAGCAATCATTTTGTGAGCTTCAACGGCATTCTTCTTCCAATTAAACATGAACAAAAGCACTTCCCGCAAATGCTCTTTTTTTGGCGATTCTGTCGTCATTTATAAAATTGTCTTAAAATTTTATATGCAAACCTTTTTTAAAAATTCAAGTAGCATTAGATAGCGCTTTAAACACTCTACAAGATAGATACAAACACAAGTTAAAAAAACAGGTTTATTCACAAAAAAATATTAGATAAAGTAAAACGAACTTTCATATTTGTACACCTAATATTTTATACGACATATACACTTACGAATTTATTGGTTCTTCGCAATCAAATAGTCGCCTTTTTTAAACGTATGCGAACCTAAAAAGGTAAACAATTTAAATTCTGAGTGTAGAAAATAGGAGACTGTGGTAAACGAATAATTAAAAAAGAAAGACGCACCCTAATTACCACTAACTAAATTTTATATGAGCGGACATATCTATCGGACAGTCTCGCGTTGATAATACCCACGTGTGAAGTGGGCGAAACACGTGTCCGCTCATATTAAATTTAGTTAGTGGTATAGAGATTAATAAAGGAGAATATGGTATGTAATATATTACGAAAAGAGAGACTTACCCCTATATACCATAAACAATCACTAATGCGGACACGTGTTTCGCCCACTTACAATGTGGGCATTTTCAACGCAAGATTGGTTCTTATGATTTAAAATTAGATTATTTATACTAAAACTAAAGTTAAGGTTAATGAAAATATGTGGACCCTATCAAATTAACCAATCAAAACCAGAAACAACAAGAGGAAGAGGGCGATTAGTAATAGTAGGAGCGGGACAGGTTGGAAACGTGAATAAGTTCAATACCGTAAGAAAACAATTTTATGATGCACATCTTCCATTGTATTTATCCGGAATTGATAAAAAATTTTAAAGATTTCGGTTTTACAAGAATTTTCAAAACTAGTAATAGTCTTAAAGTACGTAACTTGTTTCAGTTCCTTTTACGTATTTGTCGAAACATGCGTTAGAAAATGTTTAACTAACATTATTTTTGTTCACCATAAAATCGTTTTCTTACGATATTGAACTTATTCACGTTTCCAACCTGCCCCGCTCCTACTATTACTAATCACTCTCTTACCCTTGTTGTTTCTGGTTTTTGATTGGTTAATTTGATAGGGTCCAACCATTTTCATTAACCTGAAGTTTAGTTTTAGTATAAATAATCTAATTTTAAATCTTAAGAACCAGTTTTGAATTGAAAATGCCCACATTGTAACTGGGCGAAATACGTACTTGCATTAGTGATTGTTTATGGTATATAGGGGTAAGTCTCTCTTTTTGTAATTTAGTTAGTGGTAATTAGGATGAGTCTTTATTTAATTAAATACTGAGTGGTTTCTATGTGGAAGTGGGGACAACTGTGCAATTTGGGCACCAAAATCAGAATAATTAACCAAATATGTCTTGCAACTAGTAAAATATATTTAAAGGTTAAAGATGTACAGAGTGTTAAATCTGAATCATTTAGTTGATTAAGTTGTTTACAGCTTAGATCATAAAACATGGAGACAGCAGATAATGCTACAGCAGTCATCTTGAAATGGCAAATAATTTTGGTTCGCGTTTCTCGTTCTAACGCGGGCTGGTTCGCTGTTTCTTACCTAGCCGTATCTCATTCTACCAATCAGGCCGCATTAGAGCGAGAAAGGTGAACCACAATTATTTGCTATTTCAGGATCACTGCTATAGTATTAAAAGCTAACTCAATGTTTTTATGATCTAAGGTTTACAATACTTAGCACGTGGATCAATAGACTAACAGATGTCATTTCGAAAGTAACATAATTGGCGACAATAATATCGAATATGGTTTCAAAAGTGCTTCAACACAAGAACTATAAGATACTTACATTAATTTTAAAACCCAAAAAATACAAGGTTTTGCCTTTTTATGAAAATTTCCGACACAACATTCACCACTGAACTCCATTCTGGCCTAAAACTTCAAGAATACAGAATAACCTAAATTAGCATCATTCAGATTTTGATTACCACTCTTTTGGTTGTTTTGTCTTTTTGTCCTCTTGGTCCACCTAGCAGCGCTTTTAAACAAGCCAAAATTGCACTTAATATTTTTCAATTAAACAACGTGGTTCTTAATAATTTTGAATGTTTACAAATATATCTGTAAATGAATAAAAAATATATGTTCAAATTATCTTCTCATTCTCTCTATTGCATTACTTTGTAAAGTCCGGTCACTTGTCTCGAAATTATGCAGTTCTCATAAGAATACATGCTAATTGTATATTTAATATCCCTAATGCCATTAAAATTTGGGAAAAAAAAATGAACCATGGGTTTTTATATGGTGTAAATCTTGTTAAAATAAATTAAATAGTTTTCCTTTCTAAATATTTGGTTATATTGTTTATTTAATAAAATATTAATATTTATGATTGTTATTTTATATAAAATATGTAAATTACATAATAAACAATAAGTTCCTCTTTCAGTCTACTATGCTATGGTTACTCCATAACCATACATTTTTGTTTTTAATTATAATTTATTAACGGTCATAAAATAAAGTTTAAATTTCTAAAACATCTAAAAATATCTAATAGGTAGTTTTTTCTTATATTTGTTAAATTCCTATTTGCTTCTAAAATTTACGAAACCCTAAGTTATTGCATTTTTATAACTATTTTGATCGTTTTATTTTTACTTTGCTTAGATATAGTTAAATTACATATTGTTATTTATAACATCGGCAATAAAAGAGTAACTGCAAATTTTGTTCGTTTTTGACATTGTTGATATACATAACAATGGATTACGATGAAGTGTGGGTAACCATTAAAAAAAAATGAGACTAATTGCAAGTTAAGTCATAGTATCCAGGATATAAGTTACTAAATCATGCCACAATAATTACATTAATCATCAGAATCACTTTTTAATATAATACACTATAGTCTTTGATAATTTATTGTAGAACAGCGTTTGACTACTAAATTTAAATCTATAAAAGGAGGGGAGGAAGAATATGCAAATTTTACTGTCTTGCAAGGTCGTTTGCAAATCTTCTACTTAGTTATGAATCATGATATTAATTAAATATGAATACCATTTCTACCTAACTATTCAGTCATTTAATAGAACATAAAAAAGGATTAATTTAAACATTTTTTTTTCAAATGTATCTAGTACCTACATTAAGGTGTTTTGTTTCGGTCACATTAGCCAATGTTTTAGGATCCTATATTAAGAACGACGCAACCAGAGTTTGTTTCCCATTTTCTTAACATAGAAAAATGATGTTTTAACTCAAACAGAAAACAAAATTGCAGCAAAAAAATATCATTAGTACTTTACTAATTAATTCAGTATTTTCAAAGATGTGTTCATTTAAATATTATGATTGTTACACTTTGTTCAATAAATTTTCAGGAAAGTTAGATATGTTTTAAAGCATACAATTATATTATAATCTTTTAATTGTATACTAGAAGAAAAGATGATGTAACGCATCACGGAGGAAGGATGAATTTCTTCATTCTTAACTATCTTAATTATTTCCTAACGTCACCTGTTTTAGGAAAACAGTCTATCTCTATCTCATGATGAGTTTTCACATTGATGTAAGAAGAGATGATATGATTTTCATCAAAGGAAGTGCTCTTTATGACACTTCCGGTGAGACAAATACAAAAATAAGAACATTTTTATTAGTTTGTGGTAGAGGTGATTTTAAAAATATTTTATATCTAAAATAGTGGATATTATATTTTTTCGAAGAGAATAGTTAGGAACAGAAATAGTTTGTGGTAAATTAAAAAAAAATGTTTTTCGTGGATCTCCGGTTTAATATTTATGGTATTAGACTTACGCATTTCGTACACAATGCACTGCAGTGCAAAACCGGAGGGTAGGGCGTAAGGCCCTCTTCAGCCTACTTTCAGGAATCGTGGGAATGGGTGGGTGGTGTACTTAGGGAGAGAAAGATGAGGCGGACGAAATGAAGGTAGAAGAGAAGTGAAAGATAATATTCCACATATAATCGCCCTACCCTCCGGCTTTGCATTGCAGTGTAAGTCGAAGGGACTGCCCGCCCACCAGCATGAGTAGCTGGTAGGAATGAAAATCACAAAGTAAAGTATGTCAAGTCCAGATAAATATATATATATATATATATATATATATATATATATATATATAAATATGTACCAATGTAAATTTTAATTATCAATTATTAAATGCAGTAACCATTCCGATTAAAGGACAAGATCTTGAATATGGAACCTAGGCGCCTTAGTTAATTCCATTCTCTTATTAGACATTGTAGTAATCAGATAATTGCATAACTTTGTATAAAGAGAGAAGATAACTCCAATATATTAGCTTACAAACCTTCTTATACTCTAGCACCACACTTAGGTGTAGAATCGATGTTTGTTTTTCGTCAGTCAAGCAAGCAATAAACTTTTAGCATTATAACGATGAAACAATTGAATATGTACATTGTACTTAGGTAGTTATGATAGGGCTCCACTGTCACCACTGTCATTTCACTATTAAGCGTCCATCACACGTTATATAAAAGAAAATAAAGATCTGTTAAATAGGCAAAGGTCACTTATCCTTCGCGACCGTTTCTCCATCTTTAAATACAAATAAGTGTGTTGCATTATAATAAAAATTAGTAAACTGTCTTCTGTTTTCAATAGGTATTCAACGAAGGTTTCCGCGTTTACAATCGTTTTGTAAACAAAGAAATGAAAGTCAAGGTCGTTGAAACGCGACTGTCACACTTGTTATTATATGCAAATGAAATGATGATGAATGATATTACGAACAATGGTGGCATAAATGAGCACCTGTTATTACAGCAATAATAAGTGATATGTACATAAGATGATATGTACGGTAGCGGTCAGTTAATCATCATGTATGTATCTGCAATGTAAAGATGTCATTGCTATGTGTATAATAATTGTTTATACCTACTCTATTTACAAGTGAACGGTTTAATGTTATTGTGATAAGAGATGTTGGCAGCTTTCTTCTTAAAAATGTGCCATGAAGTTCAGACAAGGTGTGATAAGATAAAAATATTTGACTAGAATGAACGAATTTTAAATTTTTGAATTAAACGGTTAGACCACATATATCACAGTTCACATTATAGGCACGGTCACAATTAAATGAGCAGCTAGAAATTAAATCTATGGAATTTTTTTTGCTTTTCAACAACACATTTGTTATTATGGCACTTATATTACACAAAGATGTGGAAAATGAGAGTCAAAAAAGCGATAATCTCTAAACTAAAAAAGAAAATTCTGGTACCTACTGGTGACCTTTTTCTGAAACATTTTTCAAATAAGTATAAATAAAAAAAAAGAAAAAGTTATGAACGTTTGAGTTGTGGTGTTGTAAGCGGGTGTTGAAAATGCCGTGGCTAGAAAAGGTTACAAATGAGGAGATATTAGAAAAAGTAGAAGAACAAAGGGCTCTATAGAAGTCAATACGTAAAAGGAGAGATAGATTGACCTTTTATGGTATGAAAAAGTTGTTAGCGACATATTAAGAGGTAGATCTAATGAATGGCCTGGATTATATTACTGTTTGCAAATAATTGATGGAAGGATTTAATCTACGACCTACAGCCAAAATGGATAGATCTCTGAAGAAGCTCGCCACTCGCTCTAGCGAAACGTTAGGAAGCAATTCCAACCGACGACGGCCTGTACACCCGAAGAAGGACAACACCAATTCATCAACTAGCCGCGAAAGCTTTAATCAATTTGTTGGATTTAAGATGTTCCAGTTCCCCTAGTCTTCAAACTTAGGACACTATGATGATGATTAATATTTTTCCATCCTCACGAATTTTTTGTTTTAAAATATTTTTAATAATGAAGCCATATAAACTTTTTCATTATATTGGATAAAACTTCGTGGGGGGGGGGGGCAGACTTTGTACAACATTAAACAGGTGATTTTAGTTGAGGGTGAAGATGTGGATGGTCCTGAAATATGGTAATGGTAATTATGTATATGTAGGGGTTGGAGGCGGAAAATAAAAATTTTTGAAAAGAAACCTAGTCAATAGGTTACCAACCGTAACGTAACACTATTTTAATGTTCTACATGGTCATCCCTACCCACCCCCTTTGTCCAACGGTCATTTATTCAATTACCATTTCAATTTTTCTGGTCTATCTTCTCCGCCTCCATGTCACCGATGCCACCCAGAAATCCTTGCTTGGTGTAGTACGAGGTATCCTCCACCCCCACAAATTCTCATATATATATATCCGAGATCTTCAAAATTACGAAAAAATTGCGAGTTTGAAGATCTTGAGTTACAACTATACTATACTACGCATATATTTTATTGTCCAAGCCTATACTTAAATCTAACAATATTGGAAAAACATTTAATGATTATGTCTTCTTATTTTTGATGTATTCTTAATAAACAATAATAAATAAGAGTATTACATATTTAGTATAACTATACTTAGAAAAATAATAAAAAACTTTTAATTTCCATTATATTATTTATTTTAATAATTATACTTGAATATATTTCTAACTTCTGACGAAACCATATCGTGGTGAGACATGTTAAGTGCTATAAGTAATTTTATGGAAATTCCAAGTGTTTTATTATTTTTATAATTCTACAATGAATTTCCATCAAGTAAATGTATATTCAGTTAATTATAACTATATTTCTTAATGAACAGATGACTCGCTATTAAAGATGAGAACTCTGTTTTGTATTTATAATTATTAAAAAAACCCTTAGTTGAAATGTCAAAAACTTTACAACCTTCTGATGATCTAACAGATGTATTTAAATCGATTTCTAGTTGTAAAAGTACGATTCCCGCTATTTTCCTCATAAAAACAATTTAAGGTTAAAATAACACGAATAAGTGCAAAAACATGTTGGTCATTAGCTATAACATATATTCCATCTAATTGCACTAAAAAAGTATTTATGTTTACCACATTAAAATTCTCTTTAAGGACACTAATCAATCTAATGAGCAATCCAACTCTTATAAAAAAATTGTAAAACTCTCTATGTACATATGCCATGAATTTATCTCCATAATGATCATCACGAGCAGTACTGTTGTTGGATAGTTATTTATATCAGCATTACTTGTTATCGATTCAAATATCTACATGATTAATGGCTTGGTATGAAAGTTGAGAAATGTTAACGAAAAAATCACCCCGATGACAAATATTACTGGAAGTGTATTTAGTATGAAAAAGACATTAATTAATAACATCGTGCGTTTTATTCCTGATAAAATGACGCCATACCGATGTTTATTATTTTGTCGGAAATACATTAGAATTTGTAGATAATAGAAATGCTGCTTGCAGAAGTGTTCAATAACGAATTTACAACAAATAAGGATATTAAATGGATACTTAGAATTCTTCTCAGTAATGTCATTTATCATTGGGTATTAAATTTTGAAATGATAAGAAAACAACTTAACTCAAGCACTTATCTTTTACCCAGAGATGATGATAATAAATATGACCTCTATCTAAAAATACACCTTTAAATGACAAACTTTTACTTTCACGTTAGAAATAAATATGTAAGTTGTAATAAAACTTTGTCTGAGATACAGAGAAGTAAATAATAAAATTTAAGGAATTGCAAACTTAAAATATTGTTCACCTTCATTTAGTTTTACACAGAGCTTGTCTAAAAAAATTAAATATCAGTTCAGCAGGGTTATGTATTATTTTAATGCTACCATCGAAACAATCAACGTTTGAAGTTAATTTTTTTAACTTATAAAGAAGAAGGTAATCAGCTGATAACTCTTGGTGAAACATTGAATACAATAGTATAATTAATACATTTGGAGCGGTATCACTTATTTATTATAAAAAGTCAATGTACATTTCGCCTTCTTAAGCATCATCAGGAGTAATAAAATAAATGAAACAACGATAAAAGTTTCAAGAATTGTTTATTTGTAACACTACAGCCGTTTCGCTATACTATAGCTTCTTTAGGTGAAGAAATGTGGAAATTAATAAAGCAAAATCGCTAAACAAAACCTTATCGAACGATCAGTTAGATTTTGGTAACAACCCCCTCCTAGATCCTAAGTTAATACCTAGCTCTAGCATTTAAGTAACCTTCTGTAATAGTTACTTTAGTACGTAATAATACTCCTGATGATGCCCTAAGAAGGCAAATGTACATTGACTATTTATAATAAATCAGTGAAACCCCTCCAAGTGTATTAATTATACTATTGTTTATAAAGAAGAGAAGGGTGGAATGATCGATGTTGATTATTGAAGTCGTAACTTGTGAAAACTTATTATAAAATTTAAACGCTACAATTAGTAGAGTCCATTTCATTCGAAACTAATACTTAACTTCCTAGGTAAATTAATTCGGCTTTTGAATATAACTTATTTAACAGTAAAAACCCACTTATTAAATTTATCCATTCGTCGAATAGTTATGTAAATGATGTGTTCTGTGTTTCGTCAGGCACAAATAGACAAATAGATACTTTTCTAAATTACCTTAATACTTTAAACAATAACATCAAATTTAACATAGAAAATGAAATCAATAACAGTTTAAATTTTTTGGATCTATTACAAAAAACAAAGACAGGTTTAATTTCAATATTTATCGCAATATTCATTTAACTAAATATATTCAGACCATATTTCACAAAAAATGCACCCTCTATAGTTTAAATTTAATTGAAATACAGTACCCTAAAAAAAAGAACAACCTTACTACTTTGGTCAAACAATGTTCATCAGTTCCTCTTACCGTTTCTATCCCTATATTTATAAGTGTATTTTATTTCTGACGGTTTATTGCTTATTTTAAACATGAAAACCTATGTGTTCCTGCGATGTTATAAAGTCTGACACGTTGTTTGCTATACGGTAATAGACATTCGTAGAATTGAGCTGTGATTAGTTGGTTAAGTATAGGATGATCCCACGTTCTACAAAACGTCAAGTATTATTAGATGTCTCTCTGTACTGAGTGGGCAGATTTGGGGTTATGTCGAGTTCAATATGCCAACATCCTTTTTTTGCCGACGACATACAGTTCACACCATTCGTCGTGGACGTTACGCAAACAATTGTTATTTGCAATTCGTTAATTCGAAATGAGTTTAGTTTAATAACACTTAAGAGTGTGCTTTGAATAATACTTAATCAAAATTAGGTAACCGATGGTATGCCTAATTTATAATTTTTCCAGTGTCTGTCCACTTCAGTTAGTATAATAGCAATACGGAATTTACCTATAATGGGTACGTGTTGCTTCAAGAACTAGCTTTTTATTAGCAACCATTGTTAAAAGTTAGTAGGTTATTAGTGTTAAAGTTTGTTAACAAACTTTCATTTTAATATGAAATTTATATGACCATTTTCCATTAGAAAGGAAACTTCAATCTTGACAGCCTATATGTAGGTACAACTATTTATGGTGTATCAAAATGCTGGAAACTTTGGAGAAGTTGTAGAACAAACTGGATAGCTCAAAATTCCAACGCCAAAACACGACACAAAATGTCCGATGCACTTTTCGGTAACAAAGTTACCTTCTTCAGGGACTTAAGAGAACTAAATACTAAGAGCAATATAAATATTATAGAACACTTGATAAAATAATAAAACACGTAACTAACTTTTCCACTGTTTGACAAATTGATTAAGGCTTTCGCGGCCAGTTGATGAACTGGTGTTGTCCTTCTTCGGGTGTACAGGCCGTCGTCGGTTGGAATTGCTTTCTAACGTTTCGCTAGCACGAGTGGCGAGCTTCTTCAGAGGTCTATCCATTTTTTACAACCAACAGCGAAAAACACCAGTTTTCCACTGTTTATTCAAATTCTTTACAATTGTTTCGCCCAACATGGGCATCTTCAGAAAACATATGACTAAAATTAAGTACAAAGTTCTTATATATATATATATATATATATATCATTGGTAAAATTAATCTAAGGTGTTGTGGAGGGGGGTCGAACATTTTATAATTTTATTTAAAATAATTGATTCATAAGTATTTTCTATTTCATTTAATGTTACAATATTATTTTGTTGAATATGTTTTTCAATTTCTACTGATTCTGCAACGTCAAGTTTTTTACCTTTATCTAAACAATGTAGGATTTTAAAATTATTTGTTTCACCTAATTTGTGTCTTTTGCACTTAATGTGGTTCATAATAGTAGTTTTTCCTGCGTAGTTTTTTAAATATTCATTGAGTCTTCCCCGTTTGTCCTATGTATGTTGCTTTGCATGTATTACAATTTAGTGAAACAAGTGTAAAGAATTTGAATAAACAGTGGAATAGTTAATTACGTATTTTATTATTTTATCAAGTGTTAATTATGTTTTTCCATAAAGTAACGGCAGAAACAATCAATTTTATAAATATTATATATACTAACTAATTATATGGTCCAGTGAACAAGATTCGGTCAAACTGCCGCAATATTCAGTGGAAAAAAAACAATAACAAAAGAATTAAATTAAAAAAGCGGAGAGCCAGGATTAGGACCCTTGTCACTATTAAGAGAACTTATCTATTTTTATAATAAACATGCTTTCGAAACTATTTAGTAAGTAATTATGTTTAATTTCTTTAACTAATTTAAGGTTGTCAATATTGATCCTATGATTTTTAGTAAGAATATGTTGAGCAACACTAGATTTTTCAGTTCTACCAAATTTAGCGTGAGCTAAATGCTCTTTAAACCTGACCAGAAGAGAGGGTCTGATCTGACCAACATATTTCATATTGTGATCTTTAAAATCAATTTCATATATCCTCAACATTTATAGGAAAGGAATTTTGTCCTTAGAGTTACCAAAAAGTGCTTGAAGAGTATTAAAATTAGAACTGTAGGCTATTTGATAACCAAGTTTATGCAAAATACCTCCGAGTCCTCGAGTAAATGTTGGCTCGTATGGCATAGTTATAAACTTGGTTTTGCTAAGGTCTTTTTGAGAAATTGCGGATGTAGAAATTCGGTTCTTAAATTTATAAATATAAAAATAAATTGGTGAAATCGAATCTGATCTTAGAATTACTCTAACGCCTTATTTTTTAAGTACTCGAATTTTGACATCAAAATCCGAATAATACTAATTTAGCTTGCCTGGGTTTGGGAAGAGAATATCTGAAAATTTCAATGTGCTGAGGTAAACTAGGGTTGACCGTAGAAATGTGATTATCCTCTTTTCTTATTTTTTCTTTACCTACTTTTTAACGTAACTTTTTAATAACGAAAAATCACTGTAATTTTTATTAACTTTTAACAATTATTTCACCCTACTAGAGTATCTTCAGAAAAAAAATAGTTTGGTGTACAGTATATATATGAAGTCACTTTACTGCCGAGGATATTTCAACTAACTTTTCTATTATTATTGAACTATAAACATTTTCAACTTCGGTTAAACTTGTATCGTTTCCGGATACCGATATGTCTAATATCTTCCTTTTTCCTGTCTGTAAAATTTTGAATTTTTCTATTAAATTAAATTAGTGCTTATTTTCTAGAATGTGGCTCATAAATGCTAATTTTTCAAATGTTCTTGTACTGATTATTTGAACGATCTCCCTGTATGTCCTATGTACAATGTGTTACAATTTAATTTGTAAACTCCAAATAACTTTTTAATCCCTAAAACTAACAACCGATCTAATGTGATTGGTGCCGCCTTTGTTTATATCTATCGTTTTACATCGATGCATTTGTTCTTTCTGAAAAGTTTTTAATTTTACTTTGTTTTTAAATAATTAGAATTCTGATACAACTAAGCAATAACTGACTCCATATTCGTAATTAGCAACTCTCAAAAATCCCGTAGAACGGTTATAAAATGTGAGAGAACAGCAAGTATTTATTTGTAGATCTGAAAATTACATTATGTTTAATATTATTTACAAACAGAGAGAAGAAATTTATCGGATGCTGTAGTATAATGACACATTATTGTATAATTGTATTGGTTAGTTGAAACAAAAAATGGTAATTACGTAAGAAACAATTAAAGTAAAGATGTTTACCATCTAGTGGTTGCCGTCAATCTGATACTGGGAAAACACGAACAATTACAATATAAGTTTATGTATGTGTATGGGCTTATTAAATTCATTGTCAATTAAACATGAACAATCTGGCGCCATATAATGTCCTTTGTGCATATTTTATTCTCTATACTCGTTACTTTTGATTTGTTCAATTGCCTTTTGTTTATAAATAAAATAACGACGAAAAATTCGTCTTGTTTCAACTGTTTATTATAAGTAACTCTTACAATTGTTTCGATCAACAGATCATTATCAAACAGACAGTTTTAAGTAGAAATGCTAAGATTAGAAGTTATTACACGAGTATATATACCTAATCTACCTTACGACTACCTGATATGTAAAAACCTTTACTTAACTATAATGACGACAACAACAAGGGTGTGTTGTGGGAATATATTTCGGTTTGATTATTTTTCTTATTCTTTAAGGCCTTTTGAATTTCTAAATTTTCTAATACATGACTATGAGAAATGCAATGTTCTGAGAAACCCGTACTGCTAATTTTGTTTTTTATGAAATGTTCATGCTCCCGAACGCGGCTTTTTATGGTTATCCCGAACTGACCAATATATGTGACATTACAATTTTAGAATAGTTTATAAATCCCACTTTTTGAAAATGTATCTACTCTTTCTTTATTATTGACTAACAGATTCACTAAATTGACTCTGTTGACCTCAATAATGTTACAATCAGGCTTTGATTTTTTCAATTGATTTTTAATTCTATAGCTAGAGCCTTGGATGTAATTTAATATACAAAAAGAAGGTTCTTCCTGTTTGTTTGGGACATTTTTGAAAAGAAAATTTCGGGTTTTAATTTTGAATTTCTTATTTAATAATTTAGTAAGCAAAAGAAAAGAAATGGTCTTACCCCAAGCTAACCACAACACTTTTTGCAAATTCTTGTCACCCCCCCCCCCGGCGTGACAACAGCAACAAATTTATATAATATATATATATTGTTGTATATTTGCTTTAATGTTAAGAAAGTAGGCATAAATCCTTATTTTTTATTTGGAACAAAAGCTTTTGTTTGTTTAATCAAGAAATTTCTATAAAATTTTCGCATACAATGTGTTCTACAGGAGTAGAATATAAGATAGAATAGAGTAGTAAATAAAAATAAATGTAGGTTTTTTTTTTGACAATTCCGAATTGTAATGTATTTCAATTTTTTCAAACTACATACTTCCATAAGAAAATAATACGTATTTCATCAGAAAACTGTGTAGTTTTTATTTTCATTATGTTCATTCTTCCTTAATGATGTTGTTAAGCAACTGCTACGATTTCCCAAAATTATTTACGTAGTTTTTATAATTTTATTTTTCAATTTGTAATAGTGTGTTTATTCATTGGTGTATTGCTGTTTTAATCATTTTCATTCTCGGGCTTTGTTGTGTTAAGGATTACGTCAAATTATTATTTGGGTCAAAAAAGCTAGAAGGTTGATTTCCTTTCTATATAATTTTTCAGATTTTTCCTAAGTAAGTAACTATTGGAAGGTCACTATTGCCATTTATAAAATAATAGAGAATATTCGCTACTTATTTTCTTATTCGCTCACTTAGTGGAAGATGAGTCTCTACATTCTTAATTTTTGTCTTTGTCACTTACGATATTGTTACGCACAAGGCCGTTGTTTTGGGCACCCGTCAACTGCACTGAGGAATGATCAGAATCTCTACTTAGTATTACTATTATAAAATTAAAAAAAATCTAAAAAAGTTAGTAAAAATGAAAGAACAAGATAACTAATAATAGTCTCTTTTACAGTAGAGAAAAATATGTATAAAGTAACTTCAAAAAAATACTTCACAACTGTTTTTAAAATAAAGAATTGAAGTTGGTTCATTATCGATCACTAGTATGAAAAGTGATTTTTGATCATAATTAAATTTCTTTACTACTTATATGTATACATTTTAGATAAAGTAGATAAGAAACAAATTTAGAGTTTACAAATTGAAATATGGCAACTGTAATTCTGTATACATAGGAAAGACTAGTCGATCGTTCCAGAGACGCATTAAAGAACATTACAATGTTTTGAATTAAAAAAATATTTAATAAATTTTAACCATAAACATGACGACAATATTAAAATTTTAAATTTAGTAAATAAAAATGAAAAGTTAACTATTCTAGAACATTTAGAGATTAATACTTATAAATAGACTAAGAATAATTCTAAATAATCAAACAGAAATAAATAACTCATCACTGCTCAATTTATATCTTAGTTCCTCTTCATAACTTTATAAATCTGTAACTAGTATTTAATGCTTTCAAAATGTAATTTTATTATTGTACTTCATTCACCTGATGAAGCCATAGTGTGGCAAAGCTATGTGTTGGACTATTGAGTCCCCAGCTTTCAATATGAAAAATCTCGGGGTCTAAATTATTTTTAAAAATGAAAAGTATTCCTGGTGGGGCGCTTAGTGAAAGGTATTTTAATAATTAAAGTCAAAAATGAAAAAAAACTTGATAGTTTCACAAAATTTATTTAAAGGCCGTCGACAGCTGTTTCGATTTTTACATCATTTTCAAGATTATGAATGCTTAAAGGCGTTAGTAGTACAGGTAGTTACAGATGTAATAAGTGGGAATGTCTTAATTTGAAGTTGTTGTTGAAAAGCTAGTAACATTTTTATTATTTTCAATTGATTTTTTATGTTCAGTTAATCAATGTAAATTGCGTCACAATCCGCACATTTAATTTCATACACTCCATTCTGTTTGTCTTTATTATTAACTATCAAAAAGTATAAATTAATTTTGTTGCATGCAATTAGGGTTAGTCTTAAATTTATAAGTTAACTCTGCATTTTGCAGCATATATGTATTTTATAATTTATATAACAGTATAAGGCTTTTCCAATCATACCCTCTTAAACTATATAAAATTCTCTTAAATTTTCAGATTCGTAAATCAAACTTGTGAACGACGCATACTGAACTAATTAATTAATATAGAAAAAATGACATTTCTCATCATAGGCTCATATTTTATTTATAAATAAATTAAAAATTGACAAACTCCCAAACGGGTTATATCTATTGAATAAATCCATGGAAACAACCTTATGTTTATTTCTGAGTGCAATTGAGATGTACCCATATTTCGCAATTCCATGTTTCGCGATGTGATCGGCTAGACAAGTCAATTTAACTCAACAAACGTTAATTACGTAGTTGGGTGAGTGGAGCTACGAGCTACCCTTGAATGAAAAGGTTCGGGTAGTGACATCATAATCTTCTCTGCAACTAGTAAATTCCTTCGTGAGATTGCATGAGAGAACGCTATATTTTCTACGTTAAGTTTCCATGACTGTAAATAACCACCGACACGTACACAAAACGCATGCGGCTGCAATATTCGTTTTTCTTTGTTTCCATTTTTTTTTTTTCTTATTTATAATCAGCATGTGGTGATGTAACCCTGTATATTTGGTGCGAAAGATGAATATTAATTAAAAATAAATAGAATATAACAAACACACTGCGCATTGCTAATTTATTTGAAGAAACAACTCTATTCTCTACCAGAGCTAATACAAATAGTAAATAATAGTAAAAATATTAAATTATTAAAATAAATCATAATAAGGTCGCTTATCAGTAGATTACACACGCATCTCCATGTTCATAACTATTAAAATTAAAATGTAGGACGTGCGCAGCATTATACATTAGTCAGACTGGTAGAACGTTTAATGAAAGGGTTAATGAGCATGTGAAGAATTATAATAGGTAGTCAACATTTCTGCCAGCGCCCACCTAATGAGACCCGATAGGTCGAAAACGGTCGTGGGATATAGCTTTCGGTACGCTTTGCCTACTGTGTAGGAGGCGTTCGAAATGTGGTATCTGTGATGCTTGAAATTTAGACGAAAAAGGATTTTAATGCTTCTTCATTTTCGTCTAAGAATTCATCGGAATCAACAGTGTAATTCAATGCCGGTAGGATTATTATCCCTCGGAGTAGTTGTTTCTGTTGATCCCATATTTATATCTGGCTGCTCTGGTCCAAGTTTTCTGTGGTTTCCTTGGATCACTTAGGCAAATGCTGGGGCAGTAACATTCTATTCCACAGATAAACTTTTATTTCTCTTCTGTCTTCATTTCGTCCGTCTCATCTTTCTTTCGCTAACCACACCATCCACCCATTCCCATTATTCTTGCAAGGAGGCTGAAAAAGGTTTTGCGCACGAGTAGCTGATGCAAATGAAACACAAAAAAGTTTTTTTTCTTTTACACATTTCCAATACACCTAGGCTTCGTCGATCTGTTACGATCAGCTTGTTAAGTGTTAAGAGTTTGTTTATGTGTTACCAATTAAATTATGACCTAATGAAGTACTATAGTATGATGAAACAATATTGTTGTGAATGTCAATAAAATTATTGGTGAAACTTCTACTTCATGATTACGAAATTATGTGAATTATTTCAAATGAATGCCTAAATTAATTTTTTAAAAATTGGTTTTTAAAATTTTACCATATCTATGCCTAATTGTAAGCGATTTCAAATTGAACCATTTTTGTTATAAAAAAATTAACCCATCTATGTTGTTCTAAATAACTCGAAGAAGAAATTAACTAATTAACAGCTTGTAATACCCGAAGTATTATAATTGAATATTAATTAAATAAATAAACCAATGATGCGTGCAATCCTAAGTAAGATGCCTATTAGATAGTTCAGGGTTAACTGTAAATAGCAATTTAAATGTATATATATATATATATATATATATATATATATATAGTACTTTTACTTTCATCTTCTTTATTGTATTTCTGGTAATAAATTAATTACTTTGAACGCAGGTTTTAAATTTCACGGTAATGTGTAAGTTACAAGGATAATTTTGGATGATTAATTGTCATGGTTTTCGCTTTTGATTGAGTTTTTGTTGAACTGCAACAAGTGCGTCATAATGTTTTTTTGATTATAATTATTAATAATAAAATTAAAACAAATAAAATGAAAAAATTCTTAAAATTGCTGAAATGCTTCTGGAGCAAAAAGTAAATAATAAATCATTATACATAAAACATAAAATTTTGCAGCATTATTTTTTTTTTTTTGTTGTTGAATGTCTTACTAACATTATTTCAAGATAGCAGGGCAATTTTGCTTTTGTAGTTTAATGTAACTGGAGTTTTTGTAGAAATCGAAAATCGTTTGCCAAACTTAAAAATACAGTGTATTTATTTTTTAATACCTCTATATCCTGCTGTAGTGATATCGTGATAGCTGAACAACCTTATAAAAGCAATTAAAGAAGAACTGTAGCCGAAGGTGACTAAGTTTTAATTTTTTCGCTAATTGTCTGCAAATGGTCCGCTTATTTCAATGTACTAGTAAATTGTTTATTACATTTGTTTTTCGGCCTTTGTAAAAGGTTACATTTTATTACCAAACATAGGTATATTAGTTTTCTTCTATTATTTGTAACTTTCGACATCGATCTCGCTCCGTCATGGGTGTTTTTCAATAGGTCTAAGTTGGGCGTATTGGGTACCGAATATTGGTACTATTTTAGAACACCATTCAATTGGGCACCGAATGAAAATCAAGAAAATTAACTATGTATATAACAAGTAACTAATAAATTAGAGTAAAGTTATTTGCATTGGTAATAAAATTAAATTAAAAATTAAAACACCACACTTGAAAATTTCACTTAATTTATTTTTGACCCAATATACACTTCGCCTTCATGGGGATCATCGGGGGTTTATACAGTTTAACTACATTAACAAGACAATATTGCTTATATATATAATTTTAAACCAACTTAAACTACATTAAGATTAAGGAGGGGATTGTTACTAAATTCAATTTGATCAGTTGCTAAATTTTTGTTACTCAATAATGCTTTTTTAATTTCTAACACTTCATATTTGACAAACAACCCCCTCCTTAGTCCTAATGTAGTTTAAGTTGGTTTAAAATTGTATATATAAGCAATATTGTCTTGTTAATGTAGTTAAACTGTATAAACCCCTGATGATGCCCTAAGAAGGCGAAATGCGTGTTGGGTCAAAAATAAATTAAGTGAAATTTCCAAGTGTTGTGTTTTAATTTTTACTTTTATTTTAAATATACTATCTTTCACCAAATGACGACGGCAAATACCTGAAATTTATTAAATTTAAATTTTGAAATACTGAAGAAGAATATTTTATAATCCGACTCCAAGATTATTGTGCTTACTGTAAACTACTTGTTTTGAATCATTAAATACGTCTTCGTGCTTAAGTAAACAATTTTCTATTGCTTACACACCAGCAATTTTCCTTGATCCCAAAAAGTCTATTATGAAATGCGGCAATTATTAGAACCCAGACCCAATTTTTGTTATTGCAAGAGAATTGTATTGTTTGTGGGTAGTTTCCACACTCGCTGTAGACACAACGTGACCATATCACATTGACTGTTTGTCATGTAAACACTCTTATAAATAAGTAGCATTGATCAGCTACTTCGTCCGCGTGAATCATTTCTCACTATTTCTTAATAATGTGCAGTGATTACTTTTTTCATCTAATCGTCATAGACTATTTCTAATTGTTTACACTAAAGACAATTGTTGTAAATAATAAATAATTAAAATATAATTCAGCTGTTTGAAAGATTATCCCTTATGTAAAACCATTAAAATAGCGCAATGAATAAGTACAGATTGCCACCACAACAGCAATAACGCATCTACGGAAGAAAAGACAATCTCTACATGCCTTCCATACATCCAGAATAAAACGAATCGAATAGCCAAAATACACCGAAAGAATGGAATTAAAACAACCTTTCTGCCCAACCATAAGATTCAAGATAAACTGTGACCAGTAAAAGACCTTCTGGATCCACTACTGACACCAGGTGTTTACCTGATACCTTGCGAGTGTGGCAAGGACTATATTGGAATGACGCAGGGCAGCATACTTACACGAAAAAAAGAACATGAACGACCAATCAGACTACTGCAACCTGAAAAATCAGCGATAGCCCAACACACGCTTGAAGAAGGTCACACCATTCAATTCAACAATACGAAAACCCTTGTCAGAACGTCGGGATTCTACAATTTAGCTAGACGTGAAGCTCTGGAAATAGAACAACACCCTAACAACATCAACAGAGACGATGGGTTACACATAAGCAAAGCGTGGAGACCAGCACTAAACAATAAACAATGTTCCACAATCCGAAGGTAAACCAATCTTGACATGAATGCATTGAAGCAGAAAATTAACCACTGTGGCGACCCGAGTATAAAATGGGTAACTCGCTCCCAAACCGAGTCTGGCTGCTCTGGTCCAAGTTTCTGTGGTTTCCCTGGGATCATTTAAGCAAATACTGAAGCAGTAATATTCCACAGATAATGTTTCACTTCTCTTCTGTCTTCATTTCGTCCGTCTCATCTTTCTCTCCCTAACCACACCACCCACCCATTCCCACAATTCCTGCAAGGAGGTGGAAGAGGGCCTTACGCCCTACCCTCCGGCTTTGCACTACATTGTAGGCCGGAGGGACTGCCCGCCCACCAGCACAAGTAGTTGGTGGGAATGAAATACATAAAAGTTTTTAACAAAGTTTTTTTCCAAACTTTATTAGTTACGACCAAACACTTGCCAAGTCACCACTGAAGATGCCTTCAGTAAAGCACGGCGAAACGTCTGGAAAAGAAAAATTCCATGGACCACGGCAAAACAGCTCGGAAGAATACACTACATAAACATACGCCAGCCGTGAAAGCCTGAGAACTACAGACAGCCTGGTCAACACTTAATTTACAACACTTATTGTGGGATTCAAAAATGTGCACCAAGGTCCTTTTCTAATAAGGATATCTACTTGCTAAACTGAATGTTACTATCTACATGATGGGCACGTACCCAATCGAATTTTTACTAAAAGAGGACCTCATTGATTCAAGTAATAAGTAGCCAATTTCTACAGATGGCGTTGACGCACTATCTACACTTCATTATTTATAAACCCCAGATAAACCACAACGTCATGTATATCTTATTCATTCAACGATTTTACTATTTAATGTTTTCTACAGATGGCGTTGACGCACTGTCTACACTTCATTATTTATAAACCCCAGATAAACCACAACGTCATGTATATCTTATTCATTCAACGATTTTACTATTTAATGTTTTCTACAGATGGCGTTGACGCACTGTCTACACTTCATTATTTATAAACCCCAGATAAACCACAACGTCATGTATATCTTATTCATTTAACGATTTTACTATTTAATGTTTTCTACAGATGGCGTTGACGCACTGTCTACACTTCATTATTTATAAACCCCAGATAAACCACAACGTCATGTATATCTTATTCATTCAACGATTTTACTATTTAATGTTTTGTTCGATATGTTTACGTATTTAATTATGTTTATAATATTCGATAGAGATATGTGGTATTGAAGATGTCTTTACCGGGTGCAGAAGGCGTCTTTACCAATACTATATATCAGTGGGTCGCATGGGAAGCGAAAGGTTGGTCAATAAAGCAAATATTTTCCCTTTTCGTAACGTATATTTGTAAACAACTACTCATAAATTAATTAATAATAATAACTGAATGAATGAACTGAGCAATAAGCTAAATGATTGAATCAAATAAATAAATTAGAGGAGAGCTAAGAGCTGAACTGGGATATTAGGTGGGAAAAACACTACCTCGTTTTGTTTGCGACTTTATGGAAGATATCCGTTTCTTGAAATTCTGGGTAGGGTTGGGTGCTAATATCTACAAAGACCTTAGCAAAACCAAGTTTATTATTATGCCATACAAGCCAAGATTTACTCGATTAATTTTTCATAAACTTGGTTATCAAATAGCCTACAGTTCTAATTCTAATACTCTTCAGTTCTAATTCTAATACTCTTCAAGCACTTCTGGTCAGTTTAAAGAGCATTTAACTCACGCTAAATTTGGTAGAACGGAAAAATCTAGTGTTGCTCAACATGTTTTTACTGAAAATCATAGGATCAATATTGACAACATTAAATTAGTTAGAGAAATTAAACATAATTACTTACTAAATAGTTTTGAAAGCATGTTTATTTATAAAAACAGGTTAAGTTCTCTTAATAGTGACAAGGGTCCTATTCCTGGCTCTCCGCTTTAATTTAATTCTTTTGTTATTGTTTTTGTAAGGTCCACTGAATATTGCTGCAGTCAGACCGAATCTTGTTCACTGGACCATATTAGTTTTTAGTTCTCTTCAGTCCCTTTGTTACCCAAAAGTGCTTCGGACATTTTGTGTCGTGTTTAGGCGTTGGGGTTTCAGCTATATAGTTTATTATATATAAATCAATAAGATGTTCAGTTTATAACAACAACAGTAAGTATTGTGTCAAATATTTATATTTAGACACGTGTTTTATCGCGATAGTTTGTCGGAGCGTGTTCTAACATATATATCTGATTCGAGTGTTACGTGTATATATACATTCATGTATATGTGATCGTTAATCTTCTACAATGTTATATTCCTTTGTCGAGACTTCTTTTACTTTGTATATGTGTAAAAAAATATTTTAAATATTCGAACATTATTGCGTATAGTAAATTTATAGGAACATCTTATTTGTTAAAAATTCTTTATTATTCTGTTGATTTAGAATTATAATTATGAAAAAAATATGTATAGGTAAACTTTGTAAAAATGAAATGGCCATAACAGATATTTTTATTTAACTTATTCGTAACAAATATTATATATTATATGTCTAACGTTTTCTGTTGATTATAGTTTTATAGGATAGGTGACTTTTTTAAAAAATACAGTGATAACAATTTTTTCAATTGTAAAAGGAAATATTGAAAGGTTAGTTATTAATTTTATTTAAATTCTTGACTATCCGATAAACCTCTCAGTAACACGATTATTTGGGTTTCACGGTCATCGGAAGGTTATTTTATCCATATCATGTGTAAACGTGTTGATTATTGGTCAAAGAAAGAAAAATTTCCATTTAAAAATCATTTCTGTTCTTTCAGTTGTAATAGACGGGTGTGAAATAATTATTGAGTGTATTTTTGCCTCAACAAAATCTGGTAAGTGATCGTTGAGTAATGTTTGCATGTCAATATCTTCATTTTTATAGGGTGAAATTAAGATGGACTGTTGATTGTTTCACTAGTCACTTTTTGAAACTTATATATAGTATAAAATAGATGAAAAACGATCAAAGTTTCAAGAATTGTTTATTTGTAATACTACAGCCGTTTCGCTATACTACAGCTTCTTCAGGTGAAGATCTACAAACTAAGTCTATTGAAACAGTATTTATACTTAAGAACTATTTGTTTTCAAGTATTCCTCCGAAAGACGTTATAGATATTATCAATAACAAGCTAAAATCAGTTAAAACCAACCAACTTATTTCTAATGATATTTTGAAACTTCTAGGAACTTGTTTACATCAAAATTACGTTAAGTTCAACGAAAAATTTTATATTCAAAATGAAGGCCTGGCCTATGGGAAACCCAATTAGCCCTCTCTTAGCAGCAATTTTCATGAACCATTTAGAAATTAAAATATCATCACATGAACTTTTTAAAAATTGTTTATATTATTATAGATATGTCGATGATATACTCATATGTTTTATCGGATCTGATAGACAACTATCTAAATTCTTTAACTTTATAAATAGTATTCACGAAAAAATCAAATTCACATTAGAAATCGAAAAAGACAAATCAATTAATTTTTTAAATATTACAATTAAAAGAGTTAATACTAAACATTAATTCTCGATATACCACAAACCTTAAAAATTGATCAATATAACATGGAATGAGAATATTTATCGGAGACTGTGGTAAATTACAAAAAATAATTAGAGAGACTCTGTTCGGATTTAACTTTTCATTTTTGTTTGTAATTTATTGGTCTTGTCGGTCACGCATTTATTTTACGTCTCAAAATTTTTGTTGTGTTACCATGTGCATTTGCTGTCCGTTTATTTCTTCTGCCATTTATGGTTTTATAATAGTATGTATAGTATTTTTTCCCTTTTTAGTATTGCCGTCTCCCATTGTATTATTTTTTCTTTGTGTTCAAATGTGCATCTAGAGCTTAAGTTAGTTTATACATTTATTGGGGGTAATTTGTCCCATCGGTCCATTTCGAGGACGTAGATGATGCACCGACACATAGATTACAATGTTGCATTTCTTGTATTTACGGTTTTCCATCCTTTTTGTTTGTTTTGTTGTCTTGTAGCGGAAATATAAATGTAAATGTGTAAATAGTATTTTTATAAATGTTAAATATTCTAAATTTCATTTCTATTTCAATGTAAATACTTTCACTTCTTATCTTGTGCATGCCTTTGTTTCCTTTCAAACCAAATACTATTGTTCAGTCACGTAGCCTCTTCGTAGAAATCTATCTTCACCTTTACCTGCATGCACCCTGTACTAATAGCTGGTTTTACCTTCAATTACTTCAACCAAACTTTTCCATTGCTTATTTCCAGGTGTTTACCGTCTGTAGACTCGTACCACTCATTCTATCACTATTTCTCCCTCTATAGAACAGCCTCTCTTTCTACTAACAACCCTGTCTATAAATTCTCAAAACTATTCTATAAAAGTTAGTCTACTACAGTCTGCTACATTCTACAGCTCTCGACCATTCTGTGATAACGCTTCTTTTTCTTGTTACGTGTACATAAACATTTGAGTTTCATTAGTGTTTTATTTCTCTTGATTATTTCTTATAAACTGATCAAAACGCTAAAGTGGTGACCCCGACGTGATTCCGTAAAAGTGCATGTAACAACTTCGTTTTAATTCGAACATTAACTAAATCATTGAGTAATTTTCACCATGAATAACGAAAAGTGCGGATCACATAGTGCGGAAGGTACATCTATCGACCGCGTTTCTGTGAAAATGCCCGTTTTCATCCCTTCAGATCCAGAACTCTGGTTTGCTATGCTAGAAAGTAGTTTTGACGCGGCTGGTATAGTGCAGGACAGTACAAAGTTCGGGTACGCGTTAAGTGCTCTTGATCAAAAATACGCCCTGGAAGTTCGCGACGTTATTATAAAACCGCGTAGTGAGAGAACTTACGAACTTCTAAAAAGTGAATTAATTAAACGTATGGGTTCATCGAAAGAACAAAACACGAAACAACTGCTCGAAAACGAACCACTGGGTGATCGCAAGCCAACACAGTTCCTGCGACACTTACGCAACCTCGCTGGTAGTGAATTCCCTGAGGACATCCTGCAAACCCTTTGGTCAACCCGCCTACCGAAACATATCCAGGCCCTGTTAGCTGCGCATAAAGACTTGCCGCTCGAGAAAAGAGCAGAGATTGCCGACACCATTGCCGAAGCATATGGAAAATTTAACAACGTAGCAGAGACATCCACAACCAACAGTACCGTAAATAGCAGGTTAGACTTATTAGAAAATACACTAACAGCTGCACTCCAAGAGTTAGCGGCTATAAAAATTAACCAAGTACCAGCACACCATCCTCAACGTTTTCGAACGAGATCACGTTCTAATCCTCGATCGCGTTCACATTCACGACCAAGGCATAGTGAATTTTGTTGGTACCATAATCGGTTTGGAGGTAACGCAAGAAAATGTACCAAACCCTGCAGTTTTCAAGGCAATCTTTCGGGAAACGACTTGGGCAGTCGTTGATGGCGACCGACGACAACGGCCCTACACATCATTCACGCCGATTATTTATCATCGATGGGTCAACAAAAGTAAGTTATCTTATTGACACTGGTGCCGATCTTTGCGTATTTCCGCGTTCGCTGCTTCCGGAACATAGACAGAAGTCCAACTACGAACTGTCCGCTGCAAATGGTACCATTATCGCTACCTACGGGACATTAACGTTAACCCTCGACTTAGGACTCCGACGACAGTTTACATGGCGTTTTGTTGTGGCTGACGTCTCAAAACCAATTATCGGCGCCGACTTCCTGTCCCATTTTGGTTTGTTGGTTGACATGAAAAACAAACGTCTTCTGGACTCAACTACTCATCTCACGTCCCAAGGAAAGGTGATTGAGTGTAAGTTGCCATCCATTAAGACAGTTTCAGGTTCGTCACCATTTCATGACCTACTGCAACAATTTCCGGGAACAACCCGACCAGGAGGTACTGTCAAATTCGCAGCCCATTCGACGAAGCACCACATCATTACCACCCCCGGACCTCCCGTCGCACAACGACCACGACGACTTGCTCCCGACAAACTGAGAGCAGCTAAAAGGGAATTCGAGGCCATGGTGAAATTGGGGATCGCTCGTCCTTCTAAGAGTCCCTGGGCATCACCGCTCCACATGGTTCCGAAAAACAGCGACGAATGGAGACCCTGTGGCGATTATCGCGCCCTCAACGCCAGGACGTGTCCTGATAGATATCCTGTCAAGCACATCCAGGACTTTTCCCAGACTCTCAGTGGAAAAACTATATTTTCCACAATAGATCTGGTACGCGCGTTCAACCAAATCCCGGTCGCTGAAGACGATGTGCCGAAAACAGCAATTACGACACCTTTCGGCCTATTCGAATTTACTCACATGAGTTTTGGTTTGCGAAATGCTGCGCAAACATTTCAACGATTCATCGATGAAGTTTTACAAGGCCTAGAATTTTGTTTTGCGTACATTGATGACATTTTGATTGCATCTTCGTCAATAGAGGAACACATGGACCACCTGCGGACGTTATTCGAGAGACTACAAAGTTATGGTGTAATAATCAACCCATCCAAGTGTGTATTCGGCGAACCGGAAGTCAAGTTCCTTGGATACCTTGTTTCTGGCACAGGTACACACCCGTTGCCCGAAAAAGTAGACGCTATTCGGTCGTTTCCGCTTCCACAGACCGTTAAGAACCTTCGCCAATTCTTAGGTATGCTAAATTTTTACCGTAGATTTGTTCCGAAGGCAGCAGAGATACAAGCGCCACTTAACGACCTCCTACAAGGCAACGTCAAAGGAAAACATCCTGTATCTTGGACACCAGAGTCTATCCAGGCGTTTGAAGCGTGCAAAGAAGCCCTTTCACAAGCAACGCTGCTAGCTCACCCAAAGCCGCATGCGAGGCTAGCAATTTTCACCGACGCGTCTAACTACGCCGTCGGGGCAGTCCTACAGCAACACGTCGACAACCATTGGCAGCCATTACATTTTTTCTCGAAAAAACTAGGACCTGCTGAGTTGAATTACGCCGCCTACGATCGCGAGTTGCTGGCCATTTATCTTTCCGTGAAACACTTTCGATATATGGTAGAAGGACGCCCATTTACAATTTTTACAGACCATAAGCCCATTATCTACGCTTTCAAAAAGAAACACGATCAATGTTCCCCGAGACAAATCAGACACTTGGATTTTATTTCGCAATTTTCTAGTGACGTCAAACACATTTCCGGTGCAGATAACGTCGTCGCGGATGCACTATCCCGCATCGAAGAACTACAAGCTGTTCTAGATTACAAGGCACTAGCGGACGCTCAAAAAAAGGATCCAGAATTGAAGGAATACCTTACCGACGATTCGTCTCTTAAGCTGAAACTCCTTCAATTACCAGGAACTGACATCTCAGTATTTTGCGACATTTCCATGCCCACAGCCCGTCCATTCATCACAGAAGGTTTCCGAAGAGCAGCTTTTCACACCGTCCATGACCTTTCACACCCAGGGGTCAATGCAACGGTTAAACTTGTGACTCGACGTTACATTTGGCCGTCAGCTAAAAAGGACGTCAGAGAATGGGCCCGATCCTGTATAGCCTGTCAACGTTCCAAAGTAACTCGACATGTAGCAGCTCCTGTGGGTACGTTTCTACCAACATCGGCGAGATTTGAACACATTCATATCGACATCGTTATCATGCCGCCGTCCGAAGGATGCAGATATTGTCTCACGATGGTTGATCGGTATTCAAGATGGCCTGAAGCTGTTCCCATTCCTGACCAGGAAGCAACAACCGTCGCTCGTGCCCTCTACGATAATTGGATAGCCAGATTCGGGACTCCCTTACGAATCACCTCTGACCAGGGCAGACAATTCGAGTCGTACCTTTTTAAACAGTTAAACAGTTTATTGGGCACGACTCATATTCGCACAACGGCTTATCATCCTTCGGCTAACGGTATGGTAGAACGCCTGCATCGACAGCTCAAAGCCGCCATAATGTGCCATCAGAGTAACTCCTGGACACGGATCCTGCCTACAGTTCTATTAGGGATCCGTTCCGCCTGGAAAGAGGACTTGCAGGCTACTGCAGCAGAGATGTTGTACGGAGAATCTCTACGACTTCCTGGGGAATTTTTAGGATCGAACCCAGATTCTAATATTTACGAGGGTGCATCTGAGTTCGTCCAGGAACTCCGTAAAGTACATCAAAACCTACGACCAACGCAAGAACGACGCCATGGAGATAGAAAAACGTTCATCTTCAAAGATCTATTCACTACAAATCAGGTTTTTGTACGCCGTGGTGGCATCAAAGAAACGTTACAGCAGCCCTACGAAGGTCCATTTACCGTCGTCCAACGTGCGGAAAAAACATTTCTAGTCAACATCAGGGGTCGTAATGTAACCATATCTGTGGATCGGCTTAAACCAGCATACGTTTTAGCAGATCCACCTTCTACCACAACAAGCGAACAAGAGACGACCAAGAATACTCCACCGTTACAACATCAAGGACAGTCCAAGGAAAAATCAATTACCAGAGCTGGGAGACGCGTACGCTTTCCAGACCGCTTACAAGCAGGTTTTCCGTAACGTCCTGTTACTAGCAGGGGGGTACTGTAGCGGAAATATAAATGTAAATGTGTAAATAGTATTTTTATAAATGTTAAATATTCTAAATTTCATTTCTATTTCAATGTAAATACTTTCACTTCTTATCTTGTGCATGCCTTTGTTTCCTTTCAAACCAAATACTATTGTTCAGTCACGTAGCCTCTTCGTAGAAATCTATCTTCACCTTTACCTGCATGCACCCTGTACTAATAGCTGGTTTTACCTTCAATTACTTCAACCAAACTTTTCCATTGCTTATTTCCAGGTGTTTACCGTCTGTAGACTCGTACCACTCATTCTATCACTATTTCTCCCTCTATAGAACAGCCTCTCTTTCTACTAACAACCCTGTCTATAAATTCTCAAAACTATTCTATAAAAGTTAGTCTACTACAGTCTGCTACATTCTACAGCTCTCGACCATTCTGTGATAACGCTTCTTTTTCTTGTTACGTGTACATAAACATTTGAGTTTCATTAGTGTTTTATTTCTCTTGATTATTTCTTATAAACTGATCAAAACGCTAAAGTCTCAAGTGTCGGTGCATCGAAACCACCCCTCCTCTAGGGGCGGTTCTTAAATTCATATATAATATAGTTAACATAATACAGTAAGAACAATTCAATACGATTCATTCATTCAAGATCAGTTCCAATCAATTCATTCATTCACATTAGATAAAAACATAAAACGTTTATAAGAGATCATCTTTAGTACGTTTTAACATATAGCAACAATTACAGCAAGATCTCTATAAACGTATAGCATAAATAACATATAGTTCAATCAATTCGTCATAATCAATTAATCTTCGTAAATAAGTAGGCTTCACGACGTTCCATAAAATTAGTGTATATAGTTTGTAAATAGTTGGGTGTAATAAACAATTAAAACACGAAGTCAGTTTATTGCACCGATTCCCCCATAGGAATCGAAAGAAGTGGCACATCTGTGCACCGATGAAATAATCCATTTCATCACCTAATTTATACAGACTCTCTAATTATAATATAACATGGAGTTAGAGAGAATTTATCCCATTGCTATTAATAATGGTTACACGGTTAGATTAGTAGATAATATATTAAATAAGAAATTGAAACAAAAACATATCAATTTTACTTACTTAGGTAATATTTCCAATAAAATAGGCAAAACTGTAAAACGTATAAACAATAGTTTTATTGCTTTCAAAACTAATAATAGCTTAGGCAAATTTATTCTAAATAATAAAGGAAAAATACCAAAAGGGGCCAAATAAATCAGGTGTTTATCTATTAAGTTGTGGAAATGGTGAAACAGTTTATGTAGGGCAGACAGGAAGGGCCTTTGATATTCGTATTTTAGAACTTTATAAAAGTTTTGTAAATAAAAAAATTGAGTCTTCTTATGCCGAACATTTAATTGAATGTGAACACAATTTTAATAAATATTTTAAAATATTACATGTACAAAATAAAGGAATAAAATTAAATCTTCTAGAACAATTAGAAATAAATGTAATTCTCAATGATCAGTTAGAGGTTTCCAACACACCACTATTAAATTTAAATTTCAAAATCCTCCGCTTTACCAAATAGTTTAGTTCTTAAGTATAAATACTGCTTCGATGGACTTAGTTTGTAGATCTTCACCTGAAGAAGCTGTAGTATAGCGAAACGGCTGTAGTGTTACAAATAAACAATTCTTGAAACTTTTATCGTTTTTTTATTTATTTTATTACTGTGAAATTAAGACTCAAGCAAGCCGTATTGCTATTATTATTATGTTAAAATGTTGATAATTTACCTCTTCTATTTACTGTTGTTCTTAAGATAATGCGGTTTTGTCTTATTGATTATTAACAGGGATGTCACAGGCACCTTGGTGCGGGGATTTTAGCCCGTGTTTGAAATTTTATTTTTATAGTAATGTCGGGCTGTTGTGGGGAGCTTCAGCTAGAGATAAGGTTCTACAAATAATTTAAGGTCATATTGCAAAATTACTCATATTTAATGTAAGAAAAAGAGAGATGTTAGATACCGATATGCATATTCTGCATATTCCGTCATAGTAGCGAACCGTCACCGTTTTTGTTTTAGTTTTGTTTGTATTTACTTATATATACAGGGTCATTCAAACTGAGTGGTACATTAGACATTTTAGGGAAACTAACCATGTTACAGATTTGAAAATTTGGGAGTTGGAACTAGGGGTTATCAAGGATGAACCTAACCTAACCTAACCTAACCTAACCTAACCTAACCTAACCTAACCTAACCTAACCTAACCATGATACAGATTTGAAAATTTGGGAGTTGGAACTAGGGGTTATCAAGGATGAACCTAACCTAACCTAACCTAACCTAACCTAACCTAACCATGATACAGATTTGAAAATTTGGGAGTTGGAACTAGGGGTTATCAAGGATGAACCTAACCTAACCTAACCTAACCTAACCTAACCTAACCATGATACAGATTTGAAAATTTGGGAGTTGGAACTAGGGGTTATCAAGGATGAACCTAACCTAACCTAACCTAACCATGATACAGATTTGAAAATTTGGGAGTTGGAACTAGGGGTTATCAAGGATGAACCTAACCTAACCTAACCTAACCTAACCTAACCTAACCTAACCTAACCTAACCTAACCTAACCATGATACAGATTTGAAAATTTGGGAGTTGGAACTAGGGGTTATCAAGGATGATATATTCAACTAAAATAATTCCAATTGTCGGCCACTTCCGGTTATACCGGAAGTTGATGTCAACTTTCTTATTTTAAATGGAATGGTATATTTTTTATGATGAATTCATATGAAACATAAAATAAAAATTTTAAGGTGACTTTGATAACCAACCAACTTGTATGCCTACGATTAATAGTTTCTGAGATAATCTAATTTATTGGAAAAAAGATTGCACCGCAATCAACTGGATATTTTCTACTGTTTTATTTGAAAAATTTTGAATAATTTGGTTTTTTTTTAAATAAAGAATGGAAAATATCCAATGTATCGAAAGAGGATAAAAAATGGAATCGAATGACCTAATAAAATATGCTAGGTGGCATTTGAAAAATGAAGTTATTCGTGGTTGAAGTTTTTAAATTTTGGATTTTTTTTCTGAACGTCCTGTACAATTTATAAAGCTTAATTTTGGCGTTAGCCTTATGACTAGTAAAAATTTCAACATTCTAAATCATGTCATTTAATGGAAGTTATGATTTTTTATAGTTTGGTTTGCGGTGCAAACTTTTTTCCAATAAATTAAATTATCTCAGAAACTATTCATCATAGGCATACAAGGTGGTTATCAAAGTCACCTAAAAATTTTAATTTTATGTTTCAAATTAATTCATCTTAAAAAATATAAAATTCCATTTAAAATAAGAAGAAATATTCTTCGAATTTTAAGTACTTTATACCTTAATATTAACTTGTGCAGTGTAAGTTTCCTATCTGAACCACATATGGTTTTAAGTATTAGACGATCAATTTTTTATTCTGCCTAAAGTGACTGTTCAATAAATTTAAAACTTGGCATACCTCAATCTTATAATGCAGAGTCATCTTTTAGAATTTCTAGTGACTTTTGGCTATTATCAGCTAGATAAAGATTGATTCATTATTTCCAAAATATGTTTAAAAAATAATAAGCATTTATTCTGTATTCGTATATTATCACTAAATTACCAAAATTATTACCATTTATTAAAAAAAAAAAAAATGTATTTCGTGCATAGACTAAACGGAATGGTAGCTGAAACTCTGAAATTATATTAGCTAAACATCTCTAAAAATTTTAAAGAAACATTACTGTTAATAAGGTTGAACTTTGCCGAGTTTCAATTATTTTGAAAAGTTACTTTGACCGGAACAGACCATTGATTATTCAATGTTAAAAACCCCATGTTATTTAGGTGGGAAACTTACATTGAAATAAGATTAATATTGAATTAGTAATGGTCTCGATTTTTTTTTAAATTTATTTCGAATTCCATGAGACTCTAGTAGCATAGAAATTCAAAAATTGTCAAAATAATGACCACCCAATCGACTGTCGATATGATAAAAACTTGAAAATCTGGGAAAATTTTTTAATGTCAATTTGCATGGTTAGATATAAGATATGATAGTAAACGTCATATTTGAGTTCCTAAATTTCAATAAATAACATTCCATGTCTACTGGATAAAAAAACTGGATAAACTGCAAAAATATACACAAATTATCCCATTTTTCTAATATTGTGTGTGCGTAATCAACATAGTTTCTAGGAAGCAATCCGAACACTACTTGAAGTTAACAACAGTAGATATTGAACTCACTTAAAATATAGAAAAGTGGCTTCTTATCCCTGGAACTTGGATATAAATGACATTTTCATTTTTTTATGGCAGTAACAGTTCTCACGCCATTCCTGCAGCTGCGGAAACTATAACAATCGTAGTTTTAGAAACATGTCTTTTAATAATATTATTGTATTATATATTTCCTCGCTGGTAGTAGTACACTACCGTTTTATTTGTCCTACTTAAAGTTATTTAATAATTTTTACACTAACTCTCGAGATGGTGAATGTAGATATTGACCAGGCATTGTTCTGAGAAGAACATATTTTAATACAAAGGCAAAATAAATAGTAAAAACAACAAAACAAAAATGGAAATAAAAAGCGCGCAAAAGCTACGATGGAACGGTTAAATGACAGTTTTATTTCTAGGTTCACACTTGTTTATTACGTACTGTAGGGAAAGGCGCGAATTGTGATTCTCATACGAGTGTAGTGCTGTGCCAGATAAAAAGAATTTCAATTCTTCAAATTATTTTAAGGAAAGCTTAATTCACTAATCAAAAATGGATATATACAAATAATTACAAATTAACTTGTCGTGAAACTAAATATAAATAACTAAAATTAATTGAACTAGTAAAGTATATGTATAATGAAAATGGACTTTAAAGAAGCGACGAAAAATGTATAAATTGTAATTGAAGGGTGAAACTTTGACGACTGTTTGTAAACTTAAAAACTTTAGCGTGTATCATTCCCATCAGTTACGCTGGTGGTCGGACAGTCCGTCCGACCTACACTGTAGTGCAAAGCCGGAGGGTAGGGCTTAAGGCCCTCTTCAGTCTCCTTTCAGGAATCGTGGAAATGGGTGGGTGGTGTGGTTAGGAGAGAAAGGTGAGACGGACGAAATGAAGACAGAAGAGAAGTGAAAGATTATCTGTGGAATATTACTGTCAGCATTTGCTTGATTGGTTCAAGGAAACCACACAAAACTTTGATCAGATGACCTCCCGAATTCTAAGCAATGATCTAACCCACTAGACCACGCCGCTCAGTGTTCGTAAACTGGTTGAAATCTGCTTATATATTAATAAAATACAAGTAAATGAAAACACTGGGTTTAATTTTCACAAAGTTTTTATTAGAAGAGATCATACACGAACTAAATTGAAAGTAAAGATATTCATTATTTATACCCTAAGTTAACTATACAGTATACATATATATAAACATTAGTACATTCACAAATACATTAAATTCCTTATTATCTAGTAAGTGGAAACGGTGCTCTAAATATTAGGCTGGAAAAAAAAGCTTTTTGAATATCAAGTCTTTCTAAAAGGTCTAATTTTCTACTATTATCTAACATATCTAAAGTTGATAGATTGTCTTTATTTATCAAATGTCGATTCTTGTTACAATGGTGTGACAATCCTGTGGAATTTTTGTTTTCTTTAATTGATTTGACATGTTCCTTGTATCTAATTTCAAAGTTACGACCGGTTTTTCCAATATAGATTGCATCACAATCATTACATTTTATTCTGTATACGCCTGATTTTTTTAAATTGTCTATTTATTCTATTTTATTGTCAACGAAAATATTTTTTAAATTGGTTTTGTATGAACTAATTAAGTTGATATTTATATTTCTGCGTAATGTGTTATATAATTTATCACTGAGATTTCTATAATGGTTTATGCTATACCACCTATCTTTTTTGTTGTTTTGACCGTGAAATCCCAGTGTTTTCATTTATCTATTATAATCCTACATCCTACCGCATCATCTATAAACCTTATTAAAATACATGTTTTCTGTGGTTTCCTTGGATCACTTAGGCAAATGCTGGGACAGTAATATTCCGCAGATAATCTTTCACTTCTCTTCTGTCTTCATTTCGTCCGTCTCACATTTTTCTCCCTAACCACACCACCCACCCATTCCCACGATTCCTGCAAGGAGGCTGAAGAGGGGCTTTACGCCCTATCCTTCGGCTTTGCACATCAGTGTAGGTCGGAGGCACTACCGCCCACCAGCCCGAGTAGCTGGTGGGAATGTAACACAAAAAATTTTTTTAAGATACATGGACGCCGATCATTGTGCCGATACTGGCTACACAAATTTCCTGGAACCCAGACAGTGGTTGCAACCACGTAAGGTTGTAAAAAGGCCCAAGTGGCTGACCATGACTTTGAAAAACCTAAAAATCTAAAAATTTATGAACGTGATAAATTACAGTAAATTGTTAATATTTTATTGATACAAAATTGCTAATAATAAATTTATATAAATAAAATATATAAAATAAGTTATTATTTCAGTTATGTCGAGAGATCGAATGTCATAACTAACTTGATATACCTGCTGTAAAATGAGGCAATATAAAAAAGAATACAGTAGCGTATGTCGTTGAGTAATCGGTTCACACACAATCTTATAAAAATGCGATAATATATATATGGTATTATAAATTGCATATGACCATATATGCACTTTACTTAAGTATATTTTAAATATTTTAATGTTGTATTTGTTTTATTATTCAGTTGTTATCGAATAGCTCTACATTAAATGTATGCTATAGCATGGCATACGTGCTTTATTCTTTCCTTATATCTCTATCTCTGTGTTGAATAGGATTTAACAATATCGAGATATATTTGTGATTTCTAATGATACCAAACACTAGTAAACGTCATGTTAGTCCTACGAATTATCCCGAACAACGAAGGGTTGTCTACGACCATGTCGCTCTTAGTTGCTTTGACAAAATCAGTTTGTTATTAAAATGATAACTTGCATGCTATAAAGTAACTCTTGTAAATTCAAACCAACATATATTTAAAAAGTTGAAAACTTCATTTTTGATTTTGATAGTATTGTAGTTTACGGCAGTAAATAATGGATATAACCCTTTCTTAATAGATAATATAGTTTCAGAATGCAACATAAATTAGCTTTAAATTCCGTTAAGCATAACATACTGTAACGAATTTTCTAGATCAACTTATTTATTTAACGAATATTTATTTCCAATAATTTATTTAACACTTACACGCTACTTAAAACACTTAAACACTAATGCAACAACTTATTTATATGACAAGGAAAACGTGTTATTTAGGTCACTCGGTATATCGTATTTATATTACCACTTATTTATAAACTCTAAACTGTGACTAAACTGTAACTGTAAGCTAAAACTAAACTGTTTCTCTAACTATACTGTTCTTGACCGTCGACAACATAATATTTATAGAGGTATCGAAGGTTCTGGAGTAATCAGGAACGACCTTCTAGTATTTTATCGAACTCCTATTATGTTGTTGTTTACTTATTTCTATCAAGGCGCCGACCGACGACCGTATTCGAGGAACCCGTCTTATCTGTTTCCGGAACTCGCCGCCGCTCTTGTACACACACATACAGGCTCGTTACAATACTTAGGTCCTATTAGTAATAAAATATTCTCTTATTTACAACAATAACGAATTAATATGGCCTACAAAACTAACTTCTCCATAGGGAGATTAATAAAAAATAACAAAGACAAAACTGATAAATTTAAGTGTTCTGGAGTTTATAAGTTGACCTGGGGGTGTATATCGGGCAGATTAGTAGGAATTTCAATAAACGTCTGTCCGAACACAAAAACTCCTATGCAAACCATGTCACAAAAGGTCATATGTTCAACAACTGTATTGAAATTATTCATTTAGAAAATAAGAGCTATAAGTTAACATTATTGGAGAACATAGAAATTAATAAATATAAAAAATTAGGAACTCTGCTCAACGACCAGACCGAAGGCTACAACTCCCCACTTTTGAATTTATTGTAAATACTACCACCACCCTTATTGTGTACATATTTAATCACCCAGGTTGCAATGCTTATTTAGTAGTAAATACTCACGTCTGAGGAAGCCAAAGTTTGGCGAAACATGTTACGAATAGTAAATAAAGTGTGTGAAAATCTTTAATTTTGTTTTTTCTAATTTTTGATTTTGTTGCAGTTACATCTGGTTTTCCTTCTTGAAATGGAAGAGTACCGATGATAAAAGAAGCCATGCTGGACTGCTAGGAGAGAACCGATGAACATATTTTTGCAAGAACAGTGAGTTTTATTTCATTATCCATCGTATATTATTCACATTATAATTTTATCTACGAACTCTCAATAAAGTTGATCCCTCTAAAAAAATATTCCTTGTAGTTTGCTGGGATAAAACGTTTCAAAAATTTTTAATCTACGTCGTTACAGCAATTTAACTATTTACAAATAAAAATATTCTAAAACTAAAAAGGATAACTCTGTCTTGCCGCAGTTCTCCGGTTTGCTCTCTTGTCCTCTGGTATAAAAGTAAAATTTTATGCAGAAATGGTATGCTCTAGAGCAGATATGACTTTCCTGAAAATTAATTGAACAAAGTGCAATTTTTATGATAATATTTAAACGAACATAATTTTGAATATTTTGAATTAATCAGTTGAGTACTAAAGGACATTTTTTTTTAAATTGAATTCTCTATCAAATATGAAATGGAATTGGCTTTTACATGGTGAAAGGTATTCGTAATCAGAAGTAAAACAAAAGAAAACTTTCACAGGAATTTATTATATCATAAATTGTTTCGCTAACACAGTAGCTTCTTCAGGATAAGTGTGGTACACGTGAATAGTAAAGTTCTATATATACAAAACAGAAGTACAGCAGTGGGGGAAGAATAACAGTAAGAAAATTACTTATATAATACATACATGAACATAAATCTAAAAGCTAAAATATACATTACAAGTTTAAATTAATTAAAGGTGAAAAATTAACAACAAGTTGATCATTTAACAATATAAGAGATAATTTATTTTTATTGATTTCGAGGGATTCTAAAAAGTTTAGTTTACGTTCTTTTTCTACTACATGTAGAACTTCAAAATTGAAATTCCGAGAATGATTAGCTTCTATCAGATGAGTGGCGTAGTTAGAGTTGTGTTTTTTATCGGTATATGATTTATTATGTTCAGAAATCCTCGTTTTAAAATTCCTACCAGTCATACCAATATAAAATTTATCACAGGAACCGCAGTTTAATTTGTAGACATCACTTTTGTTGTCTTTTGGAGTTTTGCTTTTATTATTTTTGATAAGGCTTAAATTGTTTTTTGTTTTAAAGACTATATTAATATTGTGACTACTAAAAAGTTTTTTAATAGCTAGAGTAGGTTTCCCTATAAAAGTTAGAGAATTATATAAAAAATTTTGGTTGTGTAGGTGAGGGGTAAATTAAGTTAATTGTTTTCTTAAAAAGTTTTTGATTTAACAATTCATCTATTAAATTAGCATTGTAGCCATTATTAACAGCAATTTGTTCAATTAGAGTTAGTTCTGTGTTATAATCTTCTGTTTCTAAAGGGATGTTAATTAATCTATGTAACATAGAGTGGTATGCAGCTAATTTATGTTCAATAGGATGTGCAGAATTGGCATGGATAGTGGTGTCCGTATGCGATGATTTGCGGAAGATATTAAAATGTTGTTTATTATTCTTTCTGGTAATGCTTAGGTCTAAAAAATTGATTTTGTTAGAAATTTCTTTTTCTGTGATAAATTTTATGTTAGGATGAATATTATTGTTAAAGTGAATAAAAGAAGTAAGCTGCCTATTAGTTCCTATAAAACACGCTAAAACGTCGTCTACATATCTGTGCCAATATATAAAATTGTTACTTATACTATAGTTAAATATCTGTTTTTCTATATGGTCCATAAATATTTCGGTCAGAAATGGACTTAGGGGATTACCCATAATTAAGCCATTATATGAAGAATATAAGTTGTTGTTGAATTGAAAATAATTTTGCTTCAACCATGTAGATAACGTTAGAATAATATCTGCTGAGATAGTGAGATAGTTGGTAATTAATAGGTCTTCTACTAATTTGATAACATCCTTAGGAGGAGTGCTTGGAAATAAGTTTATTAATTTCTAAAGATTCTAGTATGTCCCCTCTTCTTTTCTGTATAAAATTTTGAAATTATTATTTGAATTCAAATCATGTTTATTGTCTTTAATGTGGTTCGTGAATGATGATTTATCATTGTTGTTTACACGATCTCCCTATCTGTCCAATGTATAATTCCTTACAAGTAGGTATCACAATTTAATTTATAAAGACAATGAATTCAAAAATATTTACAGTTCAACAATTTTAAATAAGGTAATTATAATCTCCCCGCTTCTACAATAGATGTAAATAAGACAAAATGTAACAATCGATGTCAATACTTCTTTTGAAGATGCCCTTAAGGATGAAACTCTCGTAAAGATGAAAATAAAATTATAGTGGAAATTTGTGTTATTATTTTACTATTCAATATCATATTATTCATTTTATAATATTTTATATCTTAAGAAATTGATTCAATTCTTCACATTGTACTTTTATTTCCAATTTTAAATTTTAGATTGCTGATATTAAATTGTGAAACGATTCTTTAATATTCGCATGTTGAATTCTTAAATATTAAAATTAATTTTAATTAACATGTACATCACTTATGAACTTCAAAAGCTTTTTTTCTACTATATTGTGCAATAAAATTATTTGCTTTTATTTTTCATAGATGTTAGATTTATCAATCTGACACGTTTCTTATTTGAGCTAACTATTATTCCTTTAATTTTTTTTCATGCTTTTTCGCTTCAATTAATTTATCATTAATACTTGTAATGTAGATACCTTCAATGACAGCACTTTTTTATAACCATCTTATTTATAACATGAAAAGTGCACATTTTAAACATAATATAACTTTGTCGCTTTGTTTTTTAATTATGGATAATTTGTTAATAGTTGTGTATCTTTTCTCCATTTCTTTATTCAGAACAATTACTTGCTTCTTCTTATTTTTCACAGTCATTCTTATTAATTTTGTATTGTTATTTAACGTTTAACATTGACATTTTTTCTTTCCGATTATTTATAAAATTATCATTTTTTATTTGTCACGTATTTACTATATATTTATACAGATTCAGGCATACACTTTATTTTACTTTAGATACCATCAGTGCAATTTTTCAGTCTTCAACGCTGTTCGTGATTGCTAAAATGTGTAAATGTTTTACTTTGCTAAGTGTATTTTATGGCATAAATTATTTCACTTCATTTTTTTTTTAATTTCACTTCGTTCCTCTTCACTTTGGAACTATATTTTTTATTAACTAACTTATCATTAAAATCCTTTATAACTTGTTTCATGTTTAATTAGTTTGATCCTACAAATTTCTTTGTTAGAAAGAAAGAATAATAGTTGTGAAATAAAATATAATAATTTTCAACTTTTAGTATTATTTCTCTTAAATTTTGTATGAATAGTAATAATAACAATGTAAGTATGTTTTTGTTACAGTATCACCATTACCACTACCACAACCATCACCAGCAGGTACATCTAGGAGTCGCTCTTCGTCATTCAGGAGGGGACCGTTCTTCGTCATTCAGGAGGGGACCGTTCTTCGTCATTCAGGATGGGACCGTACCTCGTCGTTTGTGTCGGTCGCGAGTGTTTCGGGAGTGCTCCGGAGCTTCAAATTCCAACTTTGAAGCCACCCACACTCGGAATCTCGGAATATCCGAAATCCTGAGTCTTGGAAACTTCGCAATTCGAATCTCAAGGTTTCCGAAGTTATGGATTGCGAAATCATGGGGGTTCATTATTTAATTACTTCGGAAACCATGAGAATCGTATTTCGGAGTTTCTAGGACTTAGTATTTCGGAGTTTCTAGGACTTAGTATTTCGGAACTTCCGAATGGGGGGCTTCTAGTTGGAATTTGGACCTTCCAACGTCTGGGACTTGGTCCCGGACGCTCTTCGAATTAAAAAACCTTTCGCACTAGACCTGGTAGGCGTGAAAAATTCATTTTGTACTTTTTAATAAAACAAAGTTTTTTTTGTACATTTCGTTTATTTTATTGTCCCCCTGCCCTCGTCCCCCCCCGCATTCACGCGCGCAGTCACGCCCTCGTTCACTCGGAGAGAGGGAATTTGTGTGAGGAAAGGTACAACAGAGGGTGAAAATGAGGGTAATAGAGAAGAGAACATGTGTGTGCGTTCACCTGAGCGAGAGGTTAAGAATAATTCATAACCTCTATCTCAAACAAAAGCACACACATTCTCTCACTCTACATTCAGTTCCTCATTTATACCTTCCCTCACACACATTCTCTCACTCTACATTCAGTTCCTCATTTATACCTTCCCTCACACACATTCTCTCCCTCTCTCAAACACACTCTCTCTCTCTCTCTCTATCTCGCATTCATTATCATTCGCACTATCACTTCGTCTTTTTCTCACACACGTATGCACAGTCACTCAGTCGCGTTTTCATTTTCACTGTCAGATTTACTCTCTTGTCCACTTTCAGTTATTCTTACTCACATTTTCATCACTTTCTACCTTCATTTTCACCCTCACCTTTTCATACATTTTCAATCTCACACAAATTGTCACCCTCACCCTTTCATAATTTCTCACTTACACAAATATTCAATTCCACTCTTTCACACATTTTCACCCACAAAAACTGTCACCCTCGCCCTTTCATACATTCTCACTTATACAAATTATCACCCTCGCGCCTTCATACGTTCTTACTATTTACACAAATATTCACTCTCACTTTTTGATACATTCTCACTTACACAAATTCTCACCCTTACGCCCTCATACGTTCTTACTATTTACACAAATATTCATCCTCACTTTTTTATACATTCTCACTTACACAAATGTTCACCCCCACACTCGCTCTCACACCAATTCTCACCCTCGTCCTTTAATACATTCTTCTTTACACAAATGCTCACCTTCACTCTTTCTTGCATTTTCGCTTTCATAAATTCTCACCCTCACCCATTCGTACTGTCACACAAATTCTCACCCTTACCTTTACATTGACACATTCAGCTTCATCCTCGCATATGATCTCACTGTTCCTCCCTTGCTTTCTTATTTTTTCGAACTTTTATATTCACCCTCACCCATTTTTACCACTTTCATACTTTCACTTTCCCCCCATAATAATTTCCCTTTTCACAAGTTCTTTATTCCAGAATTTACAAAAAATTGATAAAAGTAAATTATAAATACTCATAAATATTATATCCTAAAATAAATTGAATATATAGTTTCTAAACATTAATAAATTAATCCCTAAATAGAGTCATTAACATAATATTTAAATTCATGAATTCAAAATGAATTTAAAAATAAAATCGAGTACCTATCTTGAAACAGTAACAACAAACAACAACTTAAATATTTCATAACAACAAATTCGATATTTGAAAGTGGATCTATTGATTATATTTTCTGACTCGTCTAGAGTTATTAAAATTAGTTAACGTAAAAACAATGAAACAATTAATTCATTCATGAAAGGACTTCTTATGAAAATAAAATGGCAAGTATTTTGTGTGAAATATTTTCCTGTGTCTGCTTTAAAATGTTGTAGAAAACATTTGGCAATAATAAATAACAATTAAATTATTTAAATTAAAAATATAAATATTATAGGACCAGTCAATTAAACATATTATTTGATTTAGTCTAAATTAAACAACTAAAAAAGATATAAATTAACTACAAAAGTAATAATGTGAAATTAAAAGTTCTACAAATTTAAAAACCGAAGTAAGAAGTAAATAAAAAGGTAAGTAAGTAAAAAATGAATTATAACAATGTGAATGTTTCGTTTTAAATCAAAATTTATATTTATATCTAATTCAATTTAAGTTGCAAATGTTAAATAGATAAGAAAACCTTTCCAGATGATAAACTGAACTTTTTCATTAAAAAAATTACAAAAACGATCAAAACTTAGTACAAGAAGAAAATGGAAATCGAAACAATTAATTAATATAAAGGGTAAATATCTGAAAATTACCCTCTAATATTATAAACAACTAATTTAAAATAATTATCGTAATAAATCTGAACGTTGTTTAACCAAAATTTAGTTCAATAAATCCACTTTTGTTTACATATTTTTTTAAGAAACTGGAAGGAAGTCTATTCGAAGTGGTCCATTTTCCTACCCTCTTGTGTGGAAAATGATAGATAGGAATTCCATCACAACTCGAGAACGTATTTGAAAATTTAGATATTATGAACTATCGAATCTGAAACAAGCAAAAAACATTTTCAAAAAATTTTAGAAATTTTGAGGCATACTTATTAAAACAACTTACCATTTAGTAATCGTAACGACGAATTTTTCAATCTGCATCATATGTTTATACGAACATCTGAAACAAAATATAATTATCATGCATCAATAATCTACAGTAAATACAAAGTAACAGTTTTCATTTATTAATACTGCAATTAGGCCACTGATTATAGCATTAAAAATTTTTACAACATAAGAATATAGGCTTACACGGCTGGAATATATAGCAGAAATAAGTAATTAATTGTATCAGCCCCTACTTTATGGAAATTTAAATACATATTGAAATTGTTAATTAATAAAACACAATTTCCACTATAATTTTATTTTTCTCTACAATTGTCTCACCCTACAGACAGGGAGATCGTTCAAAGAAAGAACTCAAGAACAAATTAGGAACTACAATAAAAAATCAACATTCATGAACCACATTGAAGACAATAAACATGAATTTAATTGAGAACAAAATTTCAAAATTTTACACAGATATAATAAAAGTAAAAAACTAGACATTTTATAAACTTTAGAAATTAAAAAACAGATTAAAAATAACACAAAAATTCAATAATTTTAGACAAAATAGTAGAAATTTCTCCCCACCCTTTAGACTAAGATAGTACTAATACATATAAGGCAAAAATTGTAACATTTGATGTAAATACTTCTCCCGAAGATGCCCTAGTAGGTTGAAACAATTGTAGAGAAAAACAAAATTATAGTGGAAATTGTGTTTTATTAATTTATGGTCCAAACGTTCGACCATCACGAACGACTGTATCGATATAACTATTTCTCTGCTATTAAAATCTAATAAAAATATATAACCATTTATAAATAGAGAAATGTACCTTAGTGTTTAGAACTATGTAATAATGGTGTAACAAACTGAAACATGTCAGAGGAATTTTAATATATTTGTGAAACTAAACTAAGTGCTTTTTTAATAAAAAAGATGTTAATTATAGTTATAAGAATTAACACATTGTAAAACAAAGGCTACCTACCTTCGTTCATAGATAAAAGGCGTTTTAATTCATTAAAGTTCACGATGATCTTGATGATAATAAACTTAAATCTCAGGAAAATTATTCAACTGTTTATTTAAAAAAATAAAATAAAATCTGTAAATAGTATTCCTTTCTTAAGATTTTTTATTTTCCAAATCAAAAAATTCTCTTCATATGTATTAAAAAGGCATAAAATAAACAGCAAAAATTAAAACAAAAAATGGCCTAGTCTAAGTAAAAGAAAACCTATCATATCAGAAAAATTCTTCAACTGTTTATTTTAAAAAAAATAATAAAATCTGTAAATAGTGTTCCTTTCTTAAGATTTTCTGTTTTCCAAATCAAAAAATTCTCTTCATATGTATTACAAAAGGCATAAAAAAACAGCAAAAATTAAAACAAAAATGGCCTAGTCTAAGTAAAAGAAAACCTATCTTAAATTATTTTTGAAACTATAAGTGGTATTAAATGTTAGGATAAATAAAATGAATTACGACGGAAACATCAAAATCAACAATTATTTTTATCGTTATAAGGAACCACTTTTATTTGCTTATCTAAACTAATCTCTTAATAATAGTGGATTAGTTACATATACTTCTTCATCAGGGTATTACAACTTTTATTTTTATTAATTTAGAAGATTCTAACAGATACCTTTTAAAAAAAAGAATTATTTTTACCCAGGACAATTATTTAAAAATTTATATTACAATTATGATTACTGTCGTGTAAATGTTTACCCTAATATCATAAGTTATTATTATTAAATGATTTTAAATGTTTACATACTACGTTTTTTAAATTTCGAATAACGAAGGTATTAATTAATGAGAAGAAAATGTAATTTTTCTTTATTTTACTTATAGCATTTTTAAAATGTTTTAAAATATATAGGTAACTTGACTAATAATAATGGTAATGTTTAATAAATAATTTCTAATTAAGTATCTATATTATACTGTATTATTCTAAAAATTGGCATTTACCAATTATCATTAGTAAAACCTAGCATGTGCCGAAATTCAACGGTTAAAGCCCGAAAAATCGTTCCAAATTATATCAATCCTTACATTTACTAGCTCATGTTGATAAATCCTAAGTCTTAACAACATTCGGGATTTTAAAGTAACATATATCAAATCAGATACACGAAAATATTTACGAAATTAAATTAAGTAATGAAAAAATGTAACTACAAAATTGAGATTTTCATTAAACCACCATGTAAATATACTTAATTAAATTCCTTCAATGAAATTTATTTATATTATTATACTTGAATAAAAATTGACTCAAGTATAAATTGTATTTCTGAAGAAGCTAGAATGGTGTTGAAACGTATGTAAAATGTGTTAAAAAAATATGGAAGTTAAAACATAGTGTTTTCTATTTGCTTACCCCCCTATAGCCTTTAAGTAAAAAATGCTACTTTAGATAATTTTAAATGTAGTTAGTTGACAGTTAAGACTTTTGTTTTCCTTGTTAGCAAAAAGTTTGACAATTTTTAATATATTTAACAAAAAAAAATATGTTTCTACAAATAAAATAATGTGACTATAAAATTTACTTACTAAAATAAACAAATAAGGGATAATCCTTTGTTGAAATTAAGCTAACCATAACTCACGGCCTATTGTGAACTACTAACAAATACATTTTGGGCCTCGCTCACAAACCTACGTGTATAAATCGCGCTTACATACGTATCTTCAAGTTTATTTAAAGGACAACGATAATGAAATCATATTTCTTTGGCATTCCTTAAAGATAATGAAACAAAAAGACGTGTATACATTAAAATATTAAAGTTAAATTGTGGACGAATCATATTTACTTGAAAATTTATATATTTACAACTACTGAATAGAAAAAGATTAATTCAAAATAGTGATTTTAAATTAATTGCATAAATTTAAATTTAATAGTAAAAAAAATCCGCGTAAGTCTTTTAAATTATAAAAAATATCTATATACATCATATTATTTAATGTACCTATGTGCTTACTACTTTTAATGACCTTAAAAATTAAACAACAATAAGGAATACAATAGTCCACTGAAACTAAATTACTTGCAGTAACTAAACTTGTTTTTTATTTCATACAGGGTGCACTAGAATTTTTGTACTATATGATTTGTACAAATTTGTAAAATTATTTTGTCAAATATATCGAAAACTATTAAATTTGGAGAAATTATAATATATATATAATTATAAATATCGATCTGGATTTGTTACTTAATTTTTTATTATCTGTGGGCATCCTAAAGGATTTAGTAATCTATAGATATATAAAAATAAAATTGGAGTGTCTGTTTGTAATATTAAAATAACTACTTTTTACTAAATGAATATGGAAGTATACACGGTACATATACCAAAATAACATCTTTTTAAATTTTTGTCTGTCTGTCTGTCTGTTTGTTCCGGCTAATCTCTGAAACGGTTGGACCGATTTGAGCGGGACTTTCACTGGCAGATAGCTAATGTAACAAGGAGTAACATAGGCTACTTTAACGTTAGAAATTAATTATTATTATTAACAAATAGTTATTACTTTTTAACATAGATTTCTAAAATAAAAGTAACCTAAGTTACTCCTTGGTACATTAGCTATCTGCTAGTGAAAGTCCCGTCAAAATCGGTCCAGCCGCTTCAGAGATTAGCCGGAACAAACAGACAGACAGACAAAAATTGTAAAAGCGCCTCCTGTCACTTAATATCACAAAGGCTGCCTGTCACGCATGCTCAGAACGCGCGAGCGGGCTATTGCTAACGGTTGTCTCAATGACTTCGTTAAAAAAATTTAAAATAACTTTTTTGTTAAATTACACGCGGACGAAGTCGCGCACAACTAGTGAAACATAAAAGTCTACAATAAATTGATAATGGTTTCTAAAGAACGAAACGTCGAATTTCAAAATTAATACAACGATATTGAAAAGGAAAGTGCAATTTTCATTAATGAATATTAAAATGTTGAATATATGATAGTTTCTTTTAAACGGATGAATTCGCCGAGACCACTTTTTCACTTTTTTTCTTGATTTTATTTAGAAAGATTATGATAAAGCGAATATTATATACCTACATTGGTAATATCACATATTCTTCCCTACATGATGATAAATTAAAAAGTAAATTTGAAATTCAACATTTTGTTTATTCATTAATTCATTTTGAATTTAATTCTTCTTAAATACGGACCAGTTTTTTATACTTTATTGATAAATTCAGAATGAAAGTGTGTAGTTTGTTTTATATTTTCTACTATGATATACTTTCACCAAGTAAAGGCCGATTCCGTTACATCGTCTTATCAAATACATAGTTATATGTCACGGTCTCGAAAAAAATTTTCTAATTCGTTAAGTTAAAAATAATTTTACCTCGAAATTTATATCGTTGCCAATCGTAAAAATAATAACAATTTTACACAAACTTTGTACTTCGGGTCTGTTATAATATCACGAAAATGGTTAAAATCGATTTAAAAAATTCACTGTTGTCATAATTTTCTATTTTCGCACATTTTGATAACATAAATATGCTATTCGAAATTTTGAAATAAGTATTATTGTACTCTTTACAAAATACTCTATATGATATATAAAATTAAAAGCAAACATTTTTTTATCATATTATTTTAGCATTGACTTCTCAAAAACATATGGGTTAATGTGATATACGAACAGACAAGCGAGTCATTTTCTAAGAATTCTCTTTTTGTTTGAGTTACACAATTCTGAAAAATTTCGGTTAAAACTCCTTGCGCACAGAATTTATAAATTGTGATGTTCAAAAATTTATAATGCACAAGAGACATCATATGTAGATTGTTTAAAAATATTAATTGATTAATGACAATAATACTAATTTTCTTAAAATCATGTAGTAAAGGTGAAAGAATTCAAGAAATGCCTATCTTCCATGATACAAACTTTCCATGGAATCCATTACATCCATTTCACTTGTTTCTTTATAATAATTAATTACGTAGTTTAAAACCATATTTAATGTATACAATGTATCTAGTCGTAACTTTAATATTTTGTTGTCTAAAAGGACTAAACCGCACCATAATTAATAATACCACATACCACACAATCAATGGGACAAAACGTTGTAAATGACAATGCTACAAAACAATCAAGCTGGCAGACGATAATAAGGATAATATTTTGTTGTTAGCAACTGGACTGTTAAAACTGTTATTTCCTATAAATTTTATAATATGAATATTATGGTAGAGCCACCTAACGGGTATAGTCGTTATACAAACATTTATACGATAACATAATTACAGTACCTATAACATGTGTTCGATTTTTTAAAGAGGATAAAAAAGAAATTATTTATTCTTTGTTGGCCTTACCGGTAATTACAATTTAAATGTGAGAGGTAAACAAATTTTGTAAAAACATTTGATTTGTGAAATAACCGTTAGTACCATATTAATAGTGGTGAATGTAACAAGAAAAGTTAACCTTTAAATGATATTAATTTCATTTGTTCCGAAATTAAATTAATTTTGAGAATGGATGAATTACAACTAAAACCACAGGTTAAATGCAACCTTCAACCTTTAACCTATAATTTCTTTAACGCCCCCCCTCCATATTAAAATAAATAGCAAAAACTTTACGTAAATAGATTTCCATTAAAGGAGTGGAACTGTAATTAATGGAATCCAAAATCAACTTTTTAAAATAAATGTCAATAGCAGAATTGTTACGAGTAGTATATAATAATATTTTCCTAAAATATACATTAATTTAAAATTATCTTGTTCGTCTGTTTGACTCCTTGGATCTTTGGCAGAGTATAAGGATTTTTTTAACAATAACACATGTAGCTATTGAATCGATTAAGCCTTTAAATATTTTAACTCCATAATACACAAATAAATAACAAGACAGATGAGTTAATAAGATTTATTATACCACAATATATATTTTGGCATACAATGCCTTCTTCAGGTGGTGAAGATAATGGATTAATTAATATATTATCTTAATCCATAATAGATTAATAGATTAAATAAATTAAATAAAAAAGGTATGTCTTGAAATGACTAAACAGAAGTTTTTAATTCCTCACTCCTAAATATCTAATTAGTTGCAAATCCTAAAGAATATATTCTCCTTCCCAACTCAGAGATTAGTATATAAGGATGATGTACAATTTGATAGTTTATTAAACATTAATGTTGTTAAAAAGATTATTGTGTTTTATTTGTTTAAAGGAGTAATACACAGATAGTGGACATTATTTATGATTTAATTTCCTTGTACATAGATTACATAATTTTCCTCTAAATAGAGATAGGTATCATAAAGAACATTGTATCATGAATTATAATAAATTACTAATTCCTCAACTCTTTAAAAAGACCAGTAAAACTAAGTGTATTACTATGCTATACGAACCAAAATTTACTGAGAAAGAGGTGCATAGCAGCGTTGCGCAAGGAACTATTATCAAGTTTCTTACACGTGAAAACGTAAAACCAGCTGAAATCTTGCACGATGACGCTAGGCCGCATACCGTAGCTTTAACGCAGGCCCAAATCGGTGAAATGCACACCCTCCATATAGCCCAGACCTATCCCCTTGTGATTTCCACATGTTTGGGCCCCTCAAAGAATCGCTAGGAGACGAGCGGTTTCGACCTATCGGGTCTCATCTGTTCTTTCTGTTGATTCTATGTTTATATTTATGTTTATCATATAGCCTGTAAATGCCTTTCTGCCAGCGTCCACCTGATGAGACCCGATAGGTCGAAATCGGTTGTGGGATATGGCTTTCCGTAGGCTATGCCTACTGTGTAGGACGCGTTCGGAATGTGGTATCTGTGATCCTTTGTAATTAGACGAAATAGGATTTTAATACCATCTTTTTTTGGATTGTTATCTTCGTCTAATAATCGTTCGGAATCAACAGTGTAATTCAATGCTGGTAGGGGTATTAGCCCTTGGAGTAGTTGTTTCTGTTGATTCTATATTTATAATTATATTTAACAAATTTAACCCTTAACAAATTAATAAAGAACCTGATCCATAATAGATGCATGTAATAATACTAAAAAAAATAAATAAATAGGGTTCGCTGTCCTTTCAACTGTAAAAGATTGTGAAAATAAAGCGAAATGAAACGACCTTGACTCCTGTAAGATACCTTCAAGGACTGTTCTTTTATTTTGAGTGAATATCCATTACTAAAAACCGTATTCATACACGTACATATATATAATATACATGTGTGTCGAGTCGTAAAGATTTTAGTACCGCTTCATCCAAACCTTCGTTAATGGTATATCTATCGTATTTGTTTGCTAAGCCATTAACATTACAATAAAGGTATAATTGAGTTAAGAGGATAAAAACAACTGATGAAGAACTAAACTACCTGACATACAGGATGTTTAAGCTACAAGTAAAAAAAAAATCGAAGCAGAAAATTGTTTCAAGATGTAAAATGTATAGGTACGATAAAAATGAAACGAGACGAGGCAGTTTAAATGTAAATTACTTGCTGGCTATGTCTTCAAGAAAATATATTTTAGATTTAATTTCATTTAATGTGGCGCAATGAATTTTACTTTTTAACATGAGAATTCTCTAATATTTTAAATAGTGAATTTTCTTTAAACTCGTTAAAAATTATAATAAAAGCAAAATTTATCCAATGCAATAATAATGAATGTTATTTAAGTAACCTATTAGTGAATAAGAAAACAAAAACAGGCAAAGAAATAATAGTGGTGTTTACCAAATCAACTGCAAAAATTGTCAAGCTACAATATATAGGGCAATCAGTATGAGTCGTAAAAACTAATTCAAAAGAGCTACACAAGTCTAGCAGAACATTGCAAACAATTTACCTAATCACAACATAGACACAGATAATGTCAAAATTATTCATATTTATAAAACAATTAGGAATTAAACATATTCAAAAAATTAGAAATTAGAAAAGCAATAGACGAAAACAAATTCATAGTCACTAACGAAACGGAATTACCCATAACATCTCCACTTACCATTAGTATTATAATTTATAATATGTTTTTCCCTTTAATACCTACCCCTTAAATACAGGTAGTTGTAACCATATTTTGTTTTAATATAGTTTGTACTCTTTGATAATGTCCTAACTGTAGGTCAGAAGTGATAATAAATTTGCGAAACCTACACCACCTATATGTTATTTATTTATTAGTTATTAGTAGTAAATGATTCACAAGTCAACAAAATGAGAGGCTAAGACGAAACAAAAATAAAAGGGTAATAATATCCGACATAACTTGTTACATTAATAAGAAAAAATAAAATTTCTGCAAACTTCACAAATATTTATAAAACTGCTATATATGTACATTTCAACCACAATGTGGTCATCTTCAGTGTATTGAACATTGAGTAATAACAAAAAAAAACAAAATTAATCTAATTTATACATTCTTAGACACAAGAGATATGAGGCGATTATTTACATAAACAATAGAACCCACCTCCCCTTTGACGATACGTTTGATTTTGGATTTCTCTATTTGTTATTAAAATATTTTCTTTTTACAGAACCTAGAGCTAAAATTTTGCACACCGCATTGATTGTGGTGACAATTCATTATAGAGCATACCTAAAATTGTAAAATCTAGATTAAAAATGGTCGTAGCCCCAAAATGGTGAATAACCTCTTTTCATTAAAACACCACCCATATGGACATCGAGTAAAAGGGCTTGACGAGGAGAGAACGATAAAGTGAGTAATGTCAAACTAAATCTAATATGATAGCCCCCCCACCCCAAGATGACGGATTACCTTTTTCCCCACAACCTCTTTAACATGGGAATCAAATAAAAGGGTTTTCCAAGCAAAAAATATAAGTATTTGTACCAATTAATACCATTGAACAATAATTGTCTAATGGGTAAATAAATCTTCCCGAAGTAAGTTGTATTTTTATAATTCGCGATACAAAATGAACGGATCAACATAAAATTAATCGAAACCTAAACTTATTTTATTCATTTTAACAGATACATACCTTAAACATTGTTGATAAGCAATTTCCATGCTATTACCAGATTTTATTAATTTTTATAAAGATTCCTTTAACACAAAGTAATTTTCAAAAAAGTACATATTTTCGTTTGTTGTGTCAACCTCACTGAGAGAGAATTATTATTATTATTAGGAATTAAATGTAATCTTGATTTCATCTAAAACATTTATTTTGTGTAGTCAAATTTTAAAATTTAATGAGACATTTTTTTATAAATATATAAAATATATTAACCGTAAGTGGCCGTAAGCGATGTGTTGACGTGCGCCTCTTGGCAGCCGGTTAAAAAGTAAAACAAAATGCCGACAGTTCAATTTTTTGATGGGGTCAAGGCCCTCCATGATTGGCACAAATTTCAAGTTCTTTGCACTTTTTGCTCACTACTTAGTAGTTGTTAATAAATATCTAACGGACTCTTCTATGCATATATTTTGATTTAATTGCCGTATGTAATATTAAACAAACAATCTCCTTTGCGGTTAAAGAACTTCCTTCGCGAACGTTATCTATTATTTAATTTAATACGAAACAGGCGCAACCTGTAAAAAAGTACGTTCCGGCAAACTGAACTTGTGAATTGGGACTGACGTACTTCCATGCTGAACACGAAATAAAATTAATTTTAATTGACGAAGCTTTAAGGTAATGGTAAGGTAACTTCATTTTTAAAAATAAATTAAAAGCACAACGTCGAGTTTACCTATATTTATTGTTAAATATCTTCACCACCTGAAGAAGGCACAATGTGCCGAAATAATTATAGTGGCAAAAATAAATATTTGTAAACTCCCCGTTATGCTTTTAATTTATTTTTAAAATTAACTTGTACATTTTTTGTCAGAATAGCAGTTATGTTACATATACTTTTGGAATCAACAGAAACAACTAGTCTGAGATATTGCATTCGGTGCGCTGTGTCTACTGTGTAGGACGCGTTCCAAATGTGAGACCTGTGATCCTTTATAATTAGACGAAAAAGGATTTTAATACCTTCTTTTTTGGACAGTTTTGTTACATTAATGCGATATTAATTATTGAATTAATTTATACCCACTACAGATTACCTCATACAATGTAAAGCGTAAAGTCAAAGATCCCCTACTAAAAATTCTTCAAATATTTCAGCAGTTTTTTTCTCAATTAGTTAGCAAACTTCCCTTCAGTCAAATATAAGAACAACATACGAAGAGGAAGGGCTATGTAGAGGTTTCTTTGCATAAGAGTAAATTATTACCTACATATACTTTGCTAAATCTAGAAAAAAATCCTCCCGGAAAAAAATGCCCCTTAATTAAAAACGGAGAACATTACCTAGCAAAAGCTATCAAAATGAACTGTATGTAACTGTATTTCGATATATATATATATATATGTAGGACAAAACTGGTCGAACATTTATAGAACGTGTTAAAGAACATAAAAAGAGTTTTGAATTAAAAATATATAATTCGGCATATAACAGTAATAATAATAATAATAATAATAATAATAATAATAATAATAATAATAATAATGATAATGTTGTACGAATTCATGTTCGGGGTAAACATAATAAGCCATACGTGGCCATCCCGGTCGGTCGTCGGCTACCCCGTGGTAGCATAGTACGGTGACGTGGCGATCGATAAATGGGCGCGGACCTGTTTTGTGTTGTCCGTTGGTGGTTGAACGTTATTGCTACGTTAGTACAGCGTAGTATGTCTCGGGGGTGAAACGTGCGTATGTCGTACCGTATATTCTAATTACTATTTCTGTTTCGTTCATTTTCACTTTGTTTTACAATGTACTGTTATTTGTTCTTTTATCGTTTATCGTTTTCCATGTAGTAATATAAATAAACTCTTTACATTCAAACTTGCATTCTGATAAGCTTCGATTCACACAAAAACCTCTAACAGATAATAATAATAATAATAAAATAAAACTTCGAAATTCTAGATATAGCAAGTAAGAGTCAAAAACAAAACCTATTGGTGAGTTTAGAAATTAATAATCATAATAAACTAGGAATTTTACTAAACAACCAACTCGATGTTAACAACACCCCTTTACTAAATTCACAGTTTATCCCACTACATAATTTTGTGTAATTAGTATCTATATAAAGTCTGAAAAATGTAATATGATTTATTGGATTTCATCCACCTGATAATCCCACAGTGTAGCGAAACGATCGTTGTTGGCTTATAAATATAAAAAAAATTGAAACTTAAAAGGAGTGCTTATCTAATTATTAAATTGATTGTGATTATTGACTAAATATAAAATATAGTTTGAATTTAATTTCTTATGTAGCACAAATTGCACATAATGTATCTTACCAAAAATGATAAAGGGGAAAAAGAACTATAAACTGATTATTTTTATTCTCAATTTCCTTCCCTTGTTATACGAATTCGAAAATAAAACAAGTCAAATTGGGGTAAAAATTTTGTTTTACTCTAGTAAAACTAACAATCAACATTTCGACCTAGGTTGCACCCTAATTTGGTTTGTATTATCTTTATTATCCATTCCCTTCCCTTGTACGAATTCAAAAATAAAACAAACCAAATTGGGGTAAAAATTTTGTTTTATTCTAGTAAAACTAACAATCGACATTTCGACTTAGGTTGCACCCCAATTTGGTTTGTATTATCTTTATTATCCATTTCTTTCCCTTCTTGTACAAATTCGAAAATAAAACAAACCAAATTGGGGAAAAATTTTGTTTTACTCTAGTAAAACTAACAATCGACATTTCGACCTAGGTTGCACCCCAATTTGATTTGTTTTTCTTGTTATCAGTACCTAGCTCTATTTTACAATCAAATTTTATGATAAAAACTGATTATTTAATATATATTAATTACATATTATAAGTAAGTCAGATAATTATGAATTAATAGATAGTAACTGTATTTCCAAAAATTGACATAATTTGATCGTATATTTCGTAGACGAAGGTGATTTTTTTTATAAATTCCACGTGCATAACTTCACTTCGGGTTACTGACTTTTTATTTTGACGTAAAGCTTTGTTAATCTTAAGAAAAATTTTGAACCTAACCTAATCAGTCAAGTATACAATAATAAGTTCTAAAAAAAAAATTCACTCAATTAAATGGTTAAAAACTCCTTAGAATATTTTTTCGAACATAATAATCGGTAGGCAAAAACTATGTTGCTCCATTTTAAAGGTATAAAAGTAGACACAGCTTCCTCTCTACACTAAAACTCAGTGATAACATACAGTACGTTTTATCACAAGTTCGTTAAGAAAATCAGGATACATGTAGCAAACATAGAATCATACTGTATAACGAAAGCAACAATAAAAAAAACAGAAATATTTGTTTTTTTTAAATTTAACAGCAGGACTTTAAACGCGTGGATACAGGGGAAGGGGCAATGGAAGCGATTGCTCCCCCCCACCGCCTGACACACGACCGAAACATTGTGTTTTGATTAATTTCAAATTTGTGAAATACTGATAAGGATATCACTACTTGTTACAACAAGAATCATTATTAATTCATTACTACCTAAGTAGATTAAATCGACCGACGAAGTGTGTCTCACTTAAAATTACTGATAAAAATAACAATGCGTTTAATTGAACTAGAAACACAATACCAATGCATTAATTATAGATAATGGAAAAAATAAAACGAAGCTTAATAAATATGGTTGCAATTTTTAAACCTTTTTAACGTAGACAAATGTATAATAGGAATTATATGTATTTTTTTAAATTGTAATAAAACAACTAATTCAACATACGCAGACTATCTAATTAATTTTAACCATAATTTTAATAATAACTTCAAAATTTTACATATTGAAAATAAAGGGATTAAACTCAATTTATTAGAACAACTAGAAATAAATAGATTCACTAAACAAAATATTATTTTAAACGACCATCTTGAAATCACAAATTCTCCACTGCTAAATTTAATTTTGTTACCTACCCCTACCACCCCATAACCGTTAATAGTCATCTTAAGTACAAATACTTGTGTAGTAGATTAAGTTTGTATTATCATCGCCTGAAGAAGCTATTGTGTATCCAAACAATATTGTGGCAATATAAATTAAATTTATTATTTATTTATTCCATGGCAAAAGTTCTCCAAGAAAGGTAATCAAATTATTACTATTTAAAGTTAGATTGCTAAGAAACCAACTATTTATCTAAGTTAATTAGAAGCAATGGAAATAAATAGGTCTTCATTTCTATTATTTTTTAAATTATTTATTTATTATATTTTTATTTTATAATGTATTTTCTTAATTTTGAATTTAATGTATATTGTATGTTTTAATCCTTATTTTAGCTTCTTAAGAATAAATAAACACGAAACCGTTACAAAACATTTATTGATAATCCATAATAATATTATTTCATCACACAGTTGCTTGCTAAGGTAAAAATATGATATTTCCTCTTATAAACTTTAATATTACCCTCATTTCTGGACCATGTACCTGTTTTATATATGTGTTAGATGCTCTCAAATAATAAAGTTGTACGACATTAACCTGAAGAAGATACTACTGTGCCAGCGAAACAATTGTTCTTTATTCAATAATTTGTGAAAGTGTATAGTTTTTATTTGCAATACACGATACTTAAGTACTACCTAATAAGGAACTAAAACCTTTAATTATTAATACAAATTATTAAAACACCCTTAACCTAATCGATTGTGGTTATAATACGCAATTTACGATTTACGTTTACGTCAAAACAACTTTACTATAATTACATTTTTATATCTAGTGATATGCTCAAAAGACGATTAAAGGAAATTAAAAAAAAACTAATCGGTTTTCGTATCAGTCTTATTAAGAATGCTTAAGCGTGCTTTAGTCGCACTTCGCGCAATACAATTAAATAAAAATTATACTTGAAAAACGAAAGCCAGATAATGATCAGAATACTGAGTGTTTAGAAAATATAGTTGGAAACTATTCATTTCGACTTTCGTCTTAGAACCTAATCATTTTGAAATGTAACGTTTAATTGCAGTTCCTAAATTTAGTTGTTGGTGTTTAATTATCATACAATAAATAACCAAAACTAGAAAGATAACAAACATTAGAACTAGCTTTCTTTTCTTCAACTAAAAATACAGTAGATACATGTGATGACATAGTCGTACTCAACGACGGATAAAAGGAACGATCATCGCAATCCGACATTAGCTGAACTCATCCAAGTTTTACTCTGGTGCAAAGCAAGAAGGTAGGGTGGAAGAAACCCTTCAGCTTCCTCTTAGTAATCATTGTGGGGGAGTGACCGATGAGATGGACAAAATGACGACATAAGGAAATTGAAAGTTTATCTGTTATATTTACTTTATTCTTTTCCAAGATGGCGATTGAAACATAACCCTCCACACCGCGCTATCTCGCCTTGATGGTGGAGAAACTAAAGGTACATAAAACAAATTAAGCTGGCCTGAAAATAACGCATACTCAATATATTTTAGCAGTTAGAATAATCTGTATCAGTCATAAATGGTTTCTCTACCGTGTTTATAGTTAATTACTGTATGTGACAATGACAAATGCATTCTTATTCCGCTTATTCACTAGATGATTTCATAACATTTTCTTGAAATTTTCACTTGTAACTAGCAGTATGCAATATCCGAAACATTGTCGTTCAAATCCACATACGAATTTATATTAACATACCGTTGTCAGTTTTAGCACCTGACAAGATTATTGCTCCAATATCAGTGGGAAATCTGAAGACAGTTAAAGAAGATGCAACAAATTGTTTATTCTACGACCTTTCGTCACACCTGATGGTTAGATTAATGAACCATGTGATAGTCGGAAGAAGACATTTAACTACCAGGCACAGAATTCTTTGTTGATTAAAACAAACACAAACTTTCACAGAAATTTAGTAATTTCAACAATTGTTTCGCTAACACAGTAGCTTCTTCAGGATATAAATGGTACAATACATTATGAGGTCTATATATATATATCTAAATGCAGGAACCAAGTAGAGGGGCAGTAACAGTGAGGACAAACTAAATATTTTAAATTAAATAAATATAAGTCTTAAAAGCTAAAAAAGTTATAAATTTAAAGTAAAGTGAAATGAAATTGGAGACTCACCCCTAATACCACACACTGTTTAATAAACGGACACGTGTTTCGCCCACGTTGATAATGCCCACAGTAGAAGTGGGTGAAACACGTGTCCGTTTATTAAATAGTGTGTGGTATTAGGGATGAGTCTCCAATTTCATTTTACTTTACTTTATGGATTGTACCACGTCTCCTTTGTTCTATTATAAATTTAAATTAATTGAGGGTGAAAAATGTACATCATTTAACAATAATATACATGATTTATTTTTGTTAATTTCAGATTCAGGTTCTTAGAGATTTAGTTTACGGCTATTATCTACAACATGTAACATTTTGAAATTAAAATTCGGAGAATGATTGGTTTCTATAAGATGAGTAGCATATTTAGAATTGAGGTTTTTATCTTTGTAAGATTTGATGTGTTCAGAAATCCTCGTTTTAAAATTCCTACCAGTTAAGCCGATGTAAAGTTTATTACAGGAATCACAGATAATAGCCGTAAACTAAATCTCTTAGAATCTCTCCAGATATTGATAAAAATAAATCATCTATGTTATTGTTAAATGATCAACTTGATGTAAAATTTTCACCCTTAATTAATTTAAATTTATAACTTTTATAGCTTTTAAGACTAGTTTATATTTATTTAATTTAAAATATTTAACTTGTCCTCACTGATACGGCCCCCACTACTTGGTTCCTGGTTCTAGATATATATATAGACCTCATGTATTGTACCATTTATATCCTGAAGAAGCTACTGTGTTAGCGAAACAATTGTTGAGATTAATAAATTTCTGTGAAAGTTTGTGTTTGTTTTAATCAATTATGAATAACTTTCATCCAGTAAAAGCCAATTCCATTGCATCTTTATACAGAGTTCTTTGTTGATTCTGTCTGTGGGCTTTATTAGAAACAATGTATGCAATGAAGCCTAAGGATTACATTTTTTTGAAACATCCCTAATATTTTTCAAATCATTATCCTGTTTATATACTTCCTACAGTTGCTTTAATATAAGAATAAATTTTCACATGAGGAACGTACATTTCTTAATCTTGATCTCTACCAACAGAAATTTGAACGGAAAAATTATGTGGACCTTTTCGACTGAGGTACCTTATAATCAAACGAAAACGAAAAAAATAAAAATTTATTCTAAAAATACAGTTTAATAATACATCATTAGAATCTTTGAGTTTCTTGGCTTTTATTGTCTATAGTTTTTTCGTTCTTTGGTCGATGTAATATCCTTTGAATTTCGTCAAACGATTTTCCCTTTGTTTCCGGGAGTATGAAGATTCCGAAGAGTAAACCTAGAATGCAGAAACAACTGAAGAACCAGAAGCAAGTATGCACTCCCAAAATTTTGGCTAAGGGCTTAAACGAAAATTGAACACCAATGCCCAAGGGTGCTGATAGCAAAGTTGCCACAGACACAGCTGCAGCCTTTATATTGATTGGATACAACTCCGCAGCAACCACATACGGTATCGAAAGAATACCAATCACAACGAACACTTCAAACAACACTACACTAGTAACTGGTAACCAGGAAATAGCATCCATATTATAAAAATAGGTGTTTTGAAAATAAAAATATAATCCTAAGGAGAACATGCTCATAGAGCACAACAAACAGGAAACCATGAGTAGGGGTTTTCTGCCAAAACGATCCACAATTTGTGCGGAAACTAGAGCTAAAAATGATTTTTTTATTGATTGTTAATTTTACCCAAAATATATATTTACCAGCGACATAATTACAGATTCCAAAAACAACACTTGCAGTGTTTGAAGACAAACTACTTCCCGTTGCATTAATAATAGTTTGTATATACGACCTAATGATAGAATTACCACTGAAATATGCTATTACCATTAAACCTACAACAAATATTCAAAGTCTAAATAAACGACTTTAACATAAAGGAACAAGCCACTTACATATGTGTATACACAATGATTTTCTATACATTTTCTTAGTCAAAAGTTCACCAATAGTTCCTTTAATTTGCATGTCCTGTTCTACTGAAGATCTGATTCCTTCAAATTCTTTTTGTAAACAACTTTCATCAGATGCATCAGTGGCGAGTTTTCGAATAACCCTATTGGCTTCTTCATTGTTTCCTTTTTTGATTAAATGATACGGTGATTCCGGTATGAAGAGAGTACTTGTTGCAGAAACAATCGAGACGCATAGTGATAGAGTGGCGAATGTTTTAAAAGACACGTAAGGTCCTATAATGAATCCTATATCCGTTCCAAGGATTTTGAAAAGTGTCATAAGGAAATTTAATCCACCTCTGTTATCATTATGTGATATTTCACCAAGATATATAGCGCCACACTAGAAAGAAATACGTTAGGTAAGTAAAAAGTTGTAAGTAGGCCCAAAATGAAACTAATGCACAGCAAAAAAGTATTTGGTTCATGCCCGTCAATGGAAGCTTTAAAAGTTGTTACACAGATCACCAGAATTGTTAATTAATAGAGGTATTTTGTGTTTCCAAAAGTGTCATATACCGAATAATAATCCAATTATTAAGATCCAAAGTAATTGTATAATTAAATTCCAAAAACAGTTGAATACTACGAGATGAACTGTTACGATCCAAAATTGTTGAATACTACAGAAAATAAAGAACCAAGACTCAAGAAATTGCTCTCAACGACCCCTATGCATCCCTTATGTTTTTAATTGGTATTATTTACTATAGTGAGGTAACAGTTGTTTCATTCACATTTCAACAAATACTGTTATGTACAAAATAAACCCTAAATGACTTGATACACCGTGGCAACTTACATTCAAAGAAAGTGTTATTGCTATTCCACCCAAGAACCTCGATACACATAGCATTGCTAGCCCACTTGCAAAGTACATTAAAGTCCATGATATCAAATCGCAACTGCCTGCTGTTACTATAACAGCTTTTCTTCCAAAAATATCCATACCCCAAATAGTTAAGACGCTACCCAATATGATACCTGCGTTGTACATAATTACAACAGTTGATGCTTCAACCTATATGTAAAATAAAAAAGAAATTGGTAAAAGTGTAATGATGGGGCTTATTTTATTGCTGATAAAGTTGGACAAACTCTTCACAAAATATCACAACAAAACTTTACAGTATTAATAAAAATGGGAATCAATAAGAAAGTTTTTATTTTGAGAACTGGACAATGTTGTCTCATTATTTTAACAATTTATGCAAACAGAATCGGTAATTTTTGGATATGGTTAGGAATCAAGAAATAAGTACGATCTTGATCTTTCATAAAATGTACAAATTCATTAAAAATCGAATCGATGAAACCTTCCAATTTTGTAACTCCATAATCACATTTAATAAAACACAGATGAGTTACAGAAAAATTTTATTGATACCACAATAATATTATTTCGACAAACAATGTCTTCTTCAGGTGGTGAAGTAATATTATTGTAGTGTCAATAAAAACATTCTGTAACTCATCTGCGTTTTATTAAATGAAATTCATTAAACACCAATAAGAAGACTACGCATCTTCGCCTTTCAAAATTGACTCTTATTTATAAGAAACAGCTTAGGTATATTGACTGTAATTAATTTATTGTTATTGATAACTGTTTGAATAATTATTAAATTAAAAAAATCATTTTCACTTAACTGATTCCAATTTAACACCTATTGGTGAATCGTCAGTCTGTAGTTGAGGTAAAAATGGTGAAGACCAGGATTCATGAATAGCTGCGGCTCCCACAGTTGTAATAGCTTATTAGAACAAAGACAAATAAACGTTATATGCCACCAATTTGTCTTTATCTTTTTTTAAATACATACCACAAATGCAATAAAAATACTGCCTATACCGCAAAAACAATTTATTTGGTAACATCTTGTCTGCCGGTCAAGGTATTGCACCTTCCAGTTTCCAAACAACATTGAATGTGGTTGAATTAGTTACTTACGCTTTTTTTAAATCATATAATATATTGAATTGATAATAACTGATAATATCTTAATTACTTACATCTTCACTTTTACTTATTATGGAAAATTACTTCAAAAAGACTTACGATAAGCGGTTTTAATTACTTATATTATTAAAAGGATAAATTCTATAGAACTTTAAAATACATACTTATGTCGCAGGAATAAGGCAAAAAAGGTATTTCATAAAACTCTGACCTTTTTAAAAAATGACTTGGCTAATTTTTGTGTTGTAATAAACGAGGAATAGTTCGTACCGAATCGAATAATAACTTTTTGTTCGAGTTTGTAATCGAAGGTTCGTTTTTCTGTTTTTTAATAAATAGAAAATACGATTATTCGTTTTTCCCAAATTCTTCGGTTTTTTAATAATACCTTTTTTGCGATTTTTTTATTCTCAATTTTGTATTTATGTTACGAGGGTGGATCAAAAATAAACGACCCTTTTTAAATTGTACGCCGGATAGTTGTTCAAGGCGCATTCGGACGTTAAGAACTTGAAATGGGGATATTAGGTGGCACGAAAACGACGCGTCGTATTGCTGCGTTCGCTTAGTTAACACTCGGTCAATCTCACATGAGTGAGAAAGAGGTGCATAGCAGCGTTGGGCAACGAACTATTATTAAGTTTGTTACACGTGAAAACGTGAAACCAGCTGAAAATTTGGGCAGATTGTAAACACTATTCGGAAATGACACGCTTTCGTGGCCACGTGTAAAAGTTTGGTGCAAAGAATTTAACGATGGGCGTAATCGTGTCGAAAATGTAAATCATCTTTGTCGTCTGCGCATCAGCACTCGCCGGTTAACATTACACACATTAGAAACCTTATTGAAGGGGACCGCCACGCCACGCCACTGGACACAGCTGGAGCACCCTCCATATAGCCCAGATCTATCTCCTTGTGATTTTCACATGTTTGGTCTTCTCAAAGAATCACTAAGAAGCGAGCGATTAGCGATTTCAGACCGATGAGCAGGTGGATAGACACTGGCAATTCTTTTTATGAAAACCAGGATGAAAAAACTACCAATTCGTTGGGAAAAATGTATAGACAAACGAGGGGAATATTTGGAAAAATAGAGAAATTTGTGTTTTTGTGAAACTTTTCAAAATATATGTTTTATGAACAAAGACTCGTTTATACTTGATCCATTCTCGTAAATTTTTTCATTATAAGATAATAGTTTATAGTACATATTTTTCGATCAATGAAGAATTAATAAATTGTAATTTCAGTAAATTTGATCTTTAAGCGTGTTCAACAATTAAATTGAACTGAGTCGTTGCTAGGCAACGATAAATAACATCGACTACTTCGTAGTATTACTCAAAATTCGAATCAAATAGTAATATTCGATTCTATTCCAATACTAAATCTAGATTTTCCAATATGGTTAGTTTCCTGCCTTTGCTTATACTGTTATGTAGTATCTTAACATTATTTACATCAATAGTGTGATTGAACGAGGTGCAATGGTCCGATATGCCAGTTTTTTAAATGTTTTTTAGTGACACTATACACATGTTCTTTTATTCGAGTTTTTATTGCCCTGCCACTTTGACCAATGTATGTGGCATTACAATCTTTACAAAAAATTTGATACACACCACTTTTTAGGATTGGGTCTATTGCTTTTTTATTGTTAACAAAAAAACCTAAATTTCTAAGGTGTTTCTTAAATTTAAAAATAACATGATTTATATAGTGTATGGATGTATATATTTTTTGTGTGTTAGTAATAATATTATTGTTATATAACATTTTTGTAACAACCTTTTGTTTCTTTTTATTAATAAATGCCACTAAGAAACATTAAAAAAACTATCATATCGGACCATTGCATCTCGTTCAATCACACTATTGATGTAGATAATGTTAAGTTACTACATAACAATATAAGCAAAAGCAGGAAACTGACCATGTTGCAAAATCTAGAAATTAAGGCTTTAGATAAAAAATTAAATTTATTCAACAATCAAATTGATTTAGGGCAATCATCATCTCCTCTACTATTTAGTTGAATTTGTAACTGTTATGGTATATATAATAGGCATAGTACTTATTTTTAATATATAATTTACCTTGATAATGGGCTATGCCCGAAACATATGTCGAGTACATTTTAAATTAAGTGAAACATTTGAAATTGTTGTTTTATTTTGTGTATTGATATTAATAACCATGTTTCACAAAAAAATCACCACACGGTTTAAATAATATCGAAGGCAATTAGTTGGAACTAATCCTCCTTTTTTTGTTTTCCTCGCAGGTATATTGTTTAATGTCATTAAAAATATGATTAAAGCATTTTAAACAAAGTGCTCTCAATATACAAAAATAGCATTATTGCGTTTTAACACACAAATAAACACTTGAGACGCTTTTATATTAGTTTATCTATTTTTTGTTTCTGGAAATTTATAGAATACCAAAAAGCATATAAACATGCTTCTTCTCTCTTCACTCCACCACCAATGTTTTTCCAGACGTTAGATAGTTTTCGACATAAATGTGAAAAAGAGGACAAAATATTGTTTAATAAAAAAGTCACTTTTGATATTTAATTTCCTGGAACTACTACTTCTTTGAACAAAATTAAATATTTCTTTGCTAAAATAACTAGGTTACAGGGGTTTCGTGTGTAAGTGTAGGCAATTTTCATTTTAAAATGTTAATATCTTTTTACAAGAAAAAGGGTGGTTCAGGCAGGCCTTAGTATGTCCTGCATGTTTACTGATACCCCCTGTGTATACTTATTGCCGATGTTTTCAATTTGAATCCCTATATGTATGCGTCATAGTATTAATGACTGTAGCTGGATAAGAATAAGCATATGCATTGTATAAAGTTATCATTAAGTATATGTATAAAAAAATATTGTTGATAATGTTTATAGGTGAACGACACGCACATAGGACACTTGAAGTAATAACGTGTGTAATCAAAATTTATTTATTTGCTGCGTCTTGCATGGTATAACTATTTTATCAGTACAATTGTTTCTTGTAAACAATGCACTGTTTTAAGAAAGGAAAAAATAGTTAAAGTAGAAAATAGGAGACTGTGGCAAAACAATAATTAAATAAAGAAAGACTCATCCTAATTACCACTAACTAAATTTAATATGAGCGGACACGTGTTTCGCCCACTTAACACGTGGGCTAACCAACCATTCAAGGAGTGCGGGATGAAAACAGGGAAAAGACAGTGGGAATGAAGGAGAGTTGGTAGAAAAACATGAATATGTTTACCATTAATAAAAAGTCATTGTTGACAACTTTAGCGTTATCATCTTGTTTTATTATATTTTAGTACTTAACATTGTTGTGTATTCTATACCTACTTATCATTCACTTGAAAACAGGCAAACGAAATATGTACTGTTACTAGGAACTTTTACAGAAATACCCCCGGTTTAATATAATATTCGGGGTTGCGAGAACATTTTTCACCAGTCCGACAAATACCTCAATAAAACCGATAAGGGGAAACGGACCAGATTTTCATGTTGTCTATTTGCGTACATATATAATAAGTACATTATGTAGATATATATACTGTATTGTTTAAGTATGTAACACATGGGTTGAAAAGTCCCGAGCCTAATTAAGAAAACACTTTTTTTTTGTTCAAATTTGGCTTTATTCATCAACGTAATCTCCATCAAGAGCAACACAATCATTCCAGCGCCGCTCTAACATTTCAATACCACTTTTGTAGAACAATTTATCATTTGCTTTTGCCTCATTCGAGCGAAATTTATTGACGGCGAGCATTTTTTTGAGGTCTGCGAACAGCCAGTAGTCTCCAAATTTGAAGAATACGGTGGATGTAGGAGCAATTCGAAGTTCAGGTCATGTTTTGCCAGTTTTGCCATTATTTTGATTGACTTGTGACACGGAGCGTTGTAATGTTGAAACAAATTCTTTTTCATTGCCATATGCGGTCGTTTCGTTGCAATTTAGGCCTTAAAACGCTCTGATAACGCTATATAATTACTACAATTTACTGTTGACGGTATTTGGTATTTCCCTGCTCAAGATAGTCGATGAATATTATACCATGCACATCCCAAAATACCGAGACCTTTAACCCATTACCTTTCCAGCCAATTGTGCTTTCGGGCGCTTTGGAAGAGGTTCACCCATTGCTGTCCACTTGTCCACTCAGATGACGATCGTTTTGATTCCGGAGTAAAGTGATGGACCCACGTTTCGTCCATTGTCGACATCGACATATCGACGCACAAATTCTGGTTTGTTACGTTTAAACCAAACACTGGCCAAACACTGCTCAGAATCATCAACACCTCTTGTTCTTGTTTTTGGTTAACAGTGAGCAAATGCGGCACTACTTTGAACAGATCTTTCTCATACTCAAATGCTCATGTTCATGCTATATAAAGACATGTTCTTTTGATATCTTTATGATTTTATTTATCTAACTCATGCAATTTCACTTTTCGATCATTCAAAACGATTTTGTGGTGATTTGATTTTTTTGACGTTTTCTGGTGATACCGCCTCATTTGGACGTCCGCTGCGTTCTACATCACCAGTGTCTCTATGTTTTATCGTTGTTTCCGATGGAGCGGAGTCTCTCTAACACTTTTCCACCTTTCTTCGCTTGAACGGTATTTTTTCCTATCACGAAGCAATGTAAAATTGAAACACGAAATTGGTTTTGATCCATTGTTTTAAATATAACAAAAGTAGCTTGATAAAGTCACACTTGGCACGATAACTCACAAACGATTATGAGCTGTTACTGTGTTTTAGTATAGCCCTTATTAACCTCTATAATGTATCTAAATTTCACTCAAATCGGTTAAATAGTTTTTGAGGAAAAAAGTATTTTCTGATTTTATAATCTTGAAATAAAAGCAAATATGTGCCTCTAAAACCTGAGGCTAAGAATACATGGAACCTCCCCCGTATGTAATTAACCTAGGTACCTGGTATTGCAGAGAACAAAAGTTCTCGTTAAAATATCCTACGGGATCACGATACACGTTAGATATTATATCTCTCCAAGAAAAGGCACATGAACAAGAATTTCTTGCTTGAAACAGAACGCACAATCAGCAATTCTGCCTTTACAAACTCTCAGTTGCCTTTAATTGAACATAAATTACCCGCTCACGTGCACGCAATTGTGTCGCTTCCTTAAACCGACCAGAACAAAATTTGCATTTGCATCCCAAGCAGCCACTGATCTATTATTAGATCGTTAGGAGCAAGTTACCATCTTTATGGAGGAGAACAGGTTTGGAATTAGAGACCGAGGTGCAACTTGTTCGTGGACGTTTTTAATCGGCGAGGTTTACACCTGAAATTAATGTCCACTAAGTTCTAACATGAATAAGAAGAAAGAGAGAAGGAAGAACAAAAGGATCTTTGGATCTGGGATATACAAATACGCTTTTACAACTGTCAATGTTCAATACATATACCTAACAGGCGGGCTAAAAAGTTCGAATTTGATTTTATTATTCAATATAGTTCCCTTCCTGGGCGATACAACGATTATAGCGGTCATACAATTTTTCTATACCATTTTTATAATACGATTTGTCTTTAGCCTCAAGTTTCGGCGATTACCTCTTCATCGGCGCGAAATTTCTGTCCAGCGAGCATCCTCTTGAGGTCTGAGAACAGAAAAAAGTCGCTAGACGCCAGATCTGGAGAGTACGGTGGATGCGGAGCAATTCGAAGCCCAATTCATGAAATTTTGCCATCGATTTCATTGATTTGTGTCTTGATGAAGCAGCACTTTCTTTTTGTTCAAATGAGGCCGCTTTTCCGGAATTTCGTCTTTTAAACGCTCCAATAACGCTACGTAATAGTCGCTTTTTATAACTAAAAATCATATGGATTTAATACTAGTAGCGCCATCTATGGGTCAGCCTACGAACTTTTCAGCCCGCCTGTTATACCTATCTAATCTGTACCAACAAGTATTCCTCTTCGTTAAAATTAATTTAGATTTAAACGTCAACAAAAGCGACGAAAAGTTAATTTTCTTATGGTTTTAGCATTCATGGTAAAAAAATCAGATTTTTTCAAAATTGTAAGTTATAGATTAACATTACGCTTGTATTAAAATGTACACGAACAAGAACAAGTCTCTCGTGTGGATAATTCCCACATAGAGAAGTTTATTTATCGTCATGGGTACATAGCTGAAGTGGATACTGCTGACATCAAATTAGTTTAATGATATATATTATATTTATATGATATAGCGGATAGGGTTAGCCTCTATGGACTTCAATATAGATAAGAACTAATTTTAGATTGAATAATACGCGAAGATAATATAATTAACTTACTATTTTATGTAGGCGGTGTTCTGCTGTTGCGCAACCTTTGTGGACAGAACTCTTTATATTCTCCATCTACTTATGGAAAGGCGTGGAGCATACGCGTCATCATTTAACTCAAGTTAAACAAGAATCATTTACTTCACAAAATGGCTGAACACATGCTTGCAGATACAGTTTTTTTGTGGTAAATAGGTCTGGGTCTCCTTTTTATAACATCAAGACAGGAGTGCAGAGGACATCAATAAACTTACTTCGACTTTTGGCGATGAGATCCCATCCTTTGCCACTGTGAAACGCTGGTATTACGAATTTAATCGTCTTGTCTTGAAGGTCCTCCAAAATCAGTTATTGGTTGTTTTGCCAGAAAACATTGATGCTGTGCGCGAACTGATTTTGTAAGATCGTCATGTGGCTTCTCGTGAGATTGAGTCATCCTTGGGCATTAGTATGATGAGCATCAATAACGTATTGCATGAACTTTTATCAGTGGTGCACAAACATGCTTAACAAATACAATCGCGAAGCATTAAAAGCTGTGTATAAAAACTACACAGGTGACGAATCTTATATCTATGCATATGAGCCCGAAAGAAAACAGTATTTCACCGTATGGGTCTTCCAAGACGAGCTAAATCCGTCAATAGTAATTCGTGCGCGAAGCACTTCGAAGTAAATGATCGCCTGTTTCTTCGGAATAACTGGACATGTTCCAACTGTGTCGTCAGATCAACGTAGAACGGTGAATTCTGATTTGATTGGTACACCACAACCGTTTGTTGAAGATCATTCTTCATCATGCCAATGGAAACTCTCATACATTGGCTGAAACAACCATCAGTTTGACTATTTGACTGGGTAAAACGTCGGATTGATGGGTTATGCTCCATACAGCTCTGATTGGCCACAAAATGATTTCTTCTTATTCCCGCATACAATGAATAAATTGCATGGCCAACGTTTTTCGGCGCCTGAAGCAGTCGTTTATACATTCAAAAACAATGTTTTGGAGGTACCTACCTCAATCGGAGTGGAAAAAGTGTGAAAATTTGTTGGAGTGCATGCAAAGGTGTATGGATCATCATGGAGAATCTTCGAAAAACAATAAAGCTATTTTCGATAATAAATTACTGGTACCACTCGAACTGAGCACAGGGTGTAAGCAGGTAAACAATTAATTATCGAGGGTTTGTCTATCAAGAAAGCAATTGAGCACAGGGATAATTCGGTAGCAAATAAAAATACCGATGATAAGAACAACATTAACGTTGTAATGTTGCCAAATATAACTGCTTTGTAAGGGGCGGGAGAAATTAATAAAAACAAGGAACTACCTAGCCTAACCTAGAATACCTTAAACTTCGCACCCGTGCCGACCAATCAGAGTAATGTAGGCGTGACAAAGGAGCCCGCGAAATTTAAATTTGAATTTCATAAACCTGCACTTTTTCATGAGTATTCATCATTTTCTCTTGGACTTTACTACCAGTCATAAAATTAAAAGATCTCTTCAAAATAATAAATATAGAAGACAGTGCGGAGATTTATTAACTGCAGATTATTTTACAATTTTGTAACTAATCGTGTTTATTTACTTTTTATTATAATTATAGCCTAAAGGTAATAGAACCAAGTAATGCAGTCAATAGTAATTATAAAGCAATATATGTTGGTTAACATATTAAATAAAATTACATTATTAAATTACAAATGGCTTCATATTATTTTCAAATAATATCTGAACAATTTTCAAAAATTTAAGAATACATAGAAGATCAAAAAAACAAACAAAATATGAAGTGAAATAGTTTATTTTTAATAGATATTTATTTAGAAAATACAAATTATAGACAATAGTAACATAAAGCAAACTATAAAAATTAAATTACATTTAAAAAGCACTACAAATCCCACACCTAACCTAACACACCACCATTCCCAACGAACCAACCTGTTTATAATCATTTGGACAGAAATCCTGAAATAGAATAATAATTTTCAAATTTGAAGATCAACTACTACAATTTTCATTTTGTCATCTCTGAAAAACACTTGTGTAATTTTTTTCAAGTAAATATTTATAGAACATACTCTACTTTCCTTTCTGCATCCATAATTGAGATACGAAGCAATGAAAATTGCTATTTCAGTATTTCTTTAATAAAACATGTATTCAAAAACAGTGATTAAAGAGCACAACAAATACCACAAACAGCTCAAATCAAGCGAAATTGACCGTTAAAGGCAGTTGCAGGTTTAAAGTTAGTGGTTCGTTTCTATGACAGCTATTTCTTGATTGGCCGGTACGGGTGCAAGGTTTAAGGTATTCTGCCTAACCTAACCTACCTACTGCTTCAAAAAGAACTCAAATCCCTACAGATATTTTAAAAGAAAGCTGGAAACATGCCTTGTGCTCAATTCGGGTGTTTATTTAAACACATGCAGGTAAGAAAATATTTGTGCTCAATTCAGGCGTCCGTTTGTGCTCAGTTCGTGCTTATTAATCGTTTTTATGCTCAATTCAAGTGCACCGCAAAATATAAATAGCAACCCTCGTACAACTTATTCAAGTAGCAGATTGAATAGTGTAAATACGGGCAGGCAGGTGTATTTTGTTAACGAAAAGACAGTTAAATCGTAAAATGTTTATAGGTACCTACCTAAGGTATTCAGCTTGAAAGGTAGGCACGTTAGGTATAAATAAAGCAACATAAAAATTCTTCAGACGGAATTGTGTGAGTATGGCAGTGGTGTCATCGATGCTGCATAGCCATAGTGTCGGTCTCTAGCTAGGTACCGTTATTAGTGCGTTGTTGTTTTTTGGTTAATCTACGTGATATTTGTTCGAATCGAACGGGAACCGACAGACATCGCAGAAAGTTAACCAGCAGCCAACAGTAACAGCCTTCTTCTCTTTCAAAACAGCAGCTAACGCGAACTATAAAAGAGGATAAAACGAACGTGTGCGGTTCGTGTTACGTACAAAGGATGGGACAAAGGCATTCATTTATTTAAATGCGAATTGACCAGGAAATATTATATCCGCTTGATGCACACAATTCATAAACCGTTATATGCATACGAAAGATATTCTCTTATTTATGTGTATATAGGATGTTATATTATAATGTATTTTTTACTTGTCTTCTTCAATAAATTTAAAACACTATTCAGTTTAATTTTTATTATTTAGTATAATCACTTCTACTAAAGTTCAAAGGTTGTCGGTAGCAGCTGATGCATAAAGTCATGTGCTCAATTCTGATTTTTGGTGCTTAGTGGGAACGGATCAAAGAAGGGTTGATAGAGGGATTGTGCTCCCAAGACTTAACTTCGGAGCATTGCTGTCGAATTCAGCACCCAAACTCCCTCGAAATTCAAAAATCCAGTAACTTAAAACGTTAAACCCAAACTATATAATCACCATAAGTGTTTTAATACCCTTAATTGCTTAATCTAAATTAACTTTAATACCACCAATGCTAAATTCGAGCTGGTCGTAGAATTTCATTATCGTTTCGAAACTTTTGCGGTTATCTGCATTAAAGATGCCGTTATTCAGCTTTTACGAGAAAGAAAATTAATCCATTGTTAGGCTAGATTACGATAAATGAAGTTACGCTCGAGCTAGTATCTACATCATTTTAATTGTAGTCAACAAGGGCTAATTTATAAATGTTTATATTGAATATGGGATTAAAATTATCAATGATGTAACATATTTTGTGAGCAGGGGCACCTTCTAAGAGATGAAGGGCTAAGTAGTCTTTTTGTCAGTATAAGACAGTTCAATAACACGGAATTTAAAGCCTCAATATGGCATTATTAATCATTAACAATGAAATATTTGGAGATTTATTTCAGTAGAGGTAAATTTAAATACATTAATGTAGTATTAATTTTTGAATTAATTTGTACCTACTACAGATTACCTCAAATTAGTGAGTAAAATTTTTATTTGCCTCTCGGCAGGATTCGAACCCGGATTCTTGGGTTTACATGCCAATTTAAAAATTAATTTCACATCAAGTTCCATACAGGTCATGTTATTCACGCCAAATCTCACCATCCGACTTCATATAAGTTGGCGACTTTTAGTTTTTTTTATTCATCGTCTAATTTCTGTTCTGTTAAAACAAGACCAGTATGATTTGGTGTTACAAAGGATTCACAAAATAGCTCAAAAATAATGGCCACACTGTTTAGTTAGTCGATAGTATATTAAATAGCAAACTTAAACAGAAAACTAGCAAGTTGAGCAAGGACATCGTTTTGCTGCATGACAATGCCCGTCCGCATGTAGCTAATCGGACCAAAGATCTCATCACATCTTTTCAGTAGGAAACTCTAGATGATTCTCCGTACAGCCCTGATCTGGCGCACAGTGCCTACCATTTGTTACTGCACTTGAAGAAACATCTGGACGGTCAGTGTCTTCAAGACGATGACGAAATCAAAACAGTTGTGATGCAGTGGTTAACAGTTAACAAGTCAGGCGGCAGAGTTCTATGAGAAGGCTATTCAAAAACTGTTCACTGTTCTTAAGCTTATAGCTCTGCCACTTCTTCCAATATAAAAGGCATCACATTCCCTACATTGAATTCTATAAATTCCACCTTTGTTTAGAACACCTACCCTAGGTTGATAAAAAAATATTTTAAATTATACCTGCTGTTTTCGATCAGAGTTACATTGAATTTCTTTAGAATATGTTAAAATCTGCTACTAAATGGGTTAATAAATTTTACCGAATTTTGTTTTATGCTGTAAAAAAACTTGTTATATAAAAAATTTGGTGAAACTACCTTCATTTGTTTTTATTCTTATTTATAATTCATAATTAAAATATGTCTCACAATAAGTTCACCCCCAGAGTATTAAGTGTATAAATAACTACGATCATAACTTTAATCATAAATAGACATTCAAAACAAAGGATTCAAGCTAAACGTTTTAGAAAGTTTAGAGATTAAGAGACACAAATACTCAAATAAAATCCTGAAGGATCAGCTTCACATTAAAAATTCTTCTTCATTAAACTTGAAATTAGTTGTAAATCCACCCCACCATAAACTTGTACATATATACAAATCAGTTGTACCGTAGACTATGTTTGTGAAATATTCACCTTAAGAGCGGCGTGGTCTAGTGTTCTAGATCAATACTTAGCATTCGGTAGGTCACCGGTTCGAACCTGGGTCCGGTTGTTCTGGTCCAAGTTTTCTGTGGTTTCCTTAGATCATTTAGGAAAATACTGGGGCAGTAATATTCCACAGATAATCTTTCACTTCTCTTCTGTCTTCATTTCGTCCGTCTCATCTTTCTCTCCCTAACCACACCATCCACCCATTTCCTCGAATCTTGCAAGGAGGCTGAAGGGACTTTTCACTACAGTGTAGGTCGGAGGGACTGCCCGCCCACCAGCACGAGTAGCTGTTTTGAAAATTAAAAACCTTGTTTCGAAAGGTGAATTTAGCTTCCACATCAAAAAACAAGCACTTACCATGTATGTAAGAGTTCATCGAAAGCGAATGAACATTTTACAACTTAATGGCTTTCGAATTATCTAGTTTTTGCTGTGTTCAGTTCGCCTGTTGCATACTGTATTATAATTCTATTAATTTGTATTAACCATTCTTATGAAAGATTACATACGGTACAAAAGCGAGCGGTTTGCGGATGCCACTTCTGCGAAAATTACATCCCGAGAGTAGATTTATATTTATACGCGCATACAGGTTTACGTGCGTGTACATGTCTGTGTATAGATAGATACATGTTCCTCAGTGTACGTTAGTTCTACGGTTTTATGCGAATTACCGGGATCGTTTGTAAGCGTAAGATGGCCATTCGATCCTCAACAACAAAAGATAATACGGACTTTAATGACTAGTTCCAGTAACTCGCGTGTGTACAACAAAAACGATGTTTAGGAAGTAACAATCATAGACGCACACATTCTCATTTACACATACACACACGTACGTTCAGACAATCAACAACATACAACATAATACGTACGATACCTGCAAGACTACCTTAAGTTGTTGCGTGCAGTTACGCATTAAAACTTGGTGCGTTACCTATTGGACGGTTAACTGTACACAAGAATCTTCGCAGAAAGAAAATATTCATTTGAATAAAGTACGCGACATATTTTCGGAAACATTTGATGGGTACTGCGGTAAAGATTTCGAACATGTACGTACGTTTACACCGGAAACGTGACAATCTTGTTATAATGTTCAATAAGGTCCTTGTCTAACAAAAATATCGACTTTTGGTGTTGAGAACGACACAATTAAATAAATACATGCTAGCGCGCGCATGTGTGTTTTTGTGTTTTTGTGTTTCTGCCTGTGTCTCTGTCTGTTTCTGTCTCTCTGTCTGCTTCTGTGTCTCTGTCTGTTTCTGTGTCTATGTCTGTATCTCTGTCTGTTTCTGTGTCTGTGTCTGTGTGTGCTTCTGTTTCAGTGTCTGTGTCTGTATCTATGTCTGTGTATGTTCTGCTTCTATGTCTGTATCTGTGTCTGTTTCTGGGTCTGTTTCTATGACTGTATTAGTATTTATTTCTGTGTCTATTTCTGCTTCTGTTTCAGTGTCTGTGTCTGTATCTGTGTCTGTTTATATGTCTTTATCTGTGTCTGTGTCTATTTATGTCTGTATCTGTCTCTATTTCTATGTCTGTATCTGTGTCTGTGTCTGCTTCTATGTCTGTATCTGTGCCTGTTTCTGTGTCTGTGTTTGTTTATATGTCTGTATTTGTGTTTGTTTCTATGTCTGCATCTGTATCTGTGTCTGCTTCTGTTTCAGTATCTATGTCTGTATCTGTGTTTGTGTCTGCTTCTATGTCAGTATCTGTGCCTGTTTCTGTGTCTATGTTTGTTTATATGTCTGTATTTGTGTTTGTTTCTATGTCTGCATCTGTGTCTGTTCTGCTTCTGTTTCAGTATCTGTGTCTGTATCTGTTTCTGTTTCTATGTCTGTATTTGTATTTATTTCTGTGTCTATTTCTGCTTCTGTTTCAGTGTCTGTGTCTGTATTTGTGTCTGTTTATATGTCTTTATCTGTGTCTGTGTCTATTTATGTCTGTATCTGTCTCTATTTCTATGTCTGTATCTGTGTCTGTGTCTGCTTCTATGTCTGTATCTGTGCCTGTTTCTGTGTCTGTGTTTGTTTATATGTCTGTATTTGTGTTTGTTTCTATGTCTGCATCTGTATCTGTGTCTGCTTCTGTTTCAGTATCTATGTCTGTATCTGTGTTTGTGTCTGCTTCTATGTCAGTATCTGTGCCTGTTTCTGTGTCTATGTTTGTTTATATGTCTGTATTTGTGTTTGTTTCTATGTCTGCATCTGTGTCTGTTCTGCTTCTGTTTCAGTATCTGTGTCTGTATCTGTTTCTGTTTCTATGTCTGTATTTGTATTTATTTCTGTGTCTGTGTCTGCTTCTGTCTCAGTGCCTGTGTTTGTATCCGTGTCTGTTTCTATTTCTGTTTCTATGTCTGTATCTGTGTCTATTTCTGTATTTGTTTTTATGTCTGTATCTGTGTCTTTTTTTGTGTCTGTTTCTATGTCTGTATTTGTATTTGTTTCTGTGTCTGTGTCTGTGTCTGTCTCTGTTTCTGCGTCTGTGTCTGTATGTGTTTCTGTATCTGTTTCGTTTCGTTACGGCCGACCTTCCTAATTCGACGAATATCGTCTCAATATATTTTTGAAGGAAGATGGTCACCAAATAGCACGATAGTTAGCCGATAAAATGGGCTATGCCTTTAAGACTATTGTTGTCCATCTTTTTCATGTGATTTATTCAAAAACTTGGAGCTTGGGTGCCACAAAAATTTTGTGATGGCGACAAGGAAGGTCGTCGCGAAATTGCAGTTCACAATTGTTACCGGCGATGAGAAGGGGTATTCTTACGTTAATATGATGTAAACAAAGTAGTAAACGGTACCAAAAGACACATCAAAGGTCAAGGAGGCTCCACCTCATTACCCATATTCCCTGGGACCTTATGCCAACGGGTTATTACCTTAACCGCTCCATATCAAACCAAACAAGGGTGTAACTTTCGCCTCCGATAGAGATCTGAAAAACTGGCTCACCTACTTCTTCAACATACATCCAGAAGATTTTAGGTGAAACAGGTTGTAAATAATGATGGAGAATATATTATTTATTAATTTGTTATTATAATTATTGTTTGTTGGAAATTATTGTACAAGTCATAGTTGTGGATCAAAAATAAAAAAGCAGAATAGAACAGATATATTACATAGGGTTGGTGAATATCTATCAGTTAATATTGTAAAAGTTGAATAGATATGAGGAAAAGTAGAATAGAATAAATAGGGTACCTGACTCAAATAAGCCCCACTCATAATATTATGGTAGTTAGAGAAATCTGAATCAGACTATCACCATAAATGGTTCTTCCAGTAAATTTGTAATTAATTTCTATATAATGCCTCATGGTGGCAATAACAAATTTATTCTCATTCCGCGCAAACGCAACAGTGCAAAGTCAACCACCATGTATTTTTATTGCCGGCAAAAAGTAAGTAAGTAAATGATTTCATAAAATTTTCAATTGTAAATAGCAATATGCATTGCCCAATTGCCCAAAACATTGTTTTTCAAAAACGCATGCGAATTTTCCCTGTCTTCTAGATGTTCCTGTACTTAATTCCTTATAATCTAGAATATAGTTTGAAAATGTGATTAGATTAAAGCCCACCCTAGGCCTTATTAAAAGCTCTGGGGGGCTGAGTTTTAAATTGAAATGTTCACGTAGGATTTATAACGTGACTAATATTAAACAAAAACGCACGTCTGGAATGAACAATCACTAAGGCATGCTATTGATGCCCCAAAGCATGGAATGTCTTAAAACAAAGTTTCAACCTATTTTGGAATACCAAGTTGCACTTCGCGTAACCATATTAAAACTAGAAGTATTGAGCATCGATTAGTAAAACGATGTGTGTGTAGTCCTCTGAAAAGGTAGAATATCTTATAGCACGTATTATTCGATTTTACAAAATTGGCATGCCGCTTACTCCTAAAATGATCGATTTTTTGAAATTAATGGAGAAAACCATTCGTTTAATGAAGAAATGAAATGTCATGGAAAAACCTGTTTTAAACTTTCTTGAACTAACTAAGCGTAAAGTGCAACTCATTAATCCAGGACGAGTTTTAAAATGAACAAAAATACTGTCTTTGGAATCAGTAATCGGTAACATTTCGGATGTAACTTCTTATAGTGATGTCAACATACTGTAGTAAGTCTTAGCACGTGACTAGACGATTGTTCAATTATCAGTGTGAAATTTGAAAACAGTCGAAGAAGATGCGACAAATGGTTCATTCTAAAATCTTCTGGCCACTCCTGAGGTTTAGATTAATGAACAATCGGTTAATAGGAAGAATGGAATTAACTGCCCGGTACAGAATTCCCGTTTTGTACATTTTTTGTTAATTCTGTCTGTGGATTATATTAGAAACACTGCAAACAATAAAACCTAGGAATGATATTTTTTTTTTTTAATATCCTTAATATTTTTCTGCTCTCTATTTTGTTTAAATATCTCATACAATTGCTTTAAGTAAAAGTAAATCGTTGAATGGAAGTTATGAGAAAGCATATCATATAACAGTGCCTAGAAATAAATGGAATAAGAATTTGAATTTGTTTGAGTATACCACAATAAGTGAACAAGTAAAGACCGTGAATTAGAAAGTTTGAAAAATAATTATTATTGTTTTTCCTTCTAATAATTAAATTCAATTCTTCTTAAGCATTACAATTTTCTGTATTGTAAACATGGAAAAAGGTAGTAATATTTTTCCCACTGACCTACAGCATCGCAATGTACTATGAGAATGTGTATACATCGTATCGGATCGTTTCGTTTTTCAATTATTTATTACAGGTGAAGCGAGATGTTAACTGGGCATTTTATGGGGCTGTCAGTTTCGAAATTTACGGACTATTGTAGTTGCAAAAAGTCGCCGTCGCCGTCACGTTGGCATTTTCTTTATGCCAATGATTGATACTGACTTTTTACTACTTCTTGACAATTTGCCCACTGCTTCAATTTATTCCTGACACAACATCTTTCAACAAAGAATCAACTGAAGCAACGCTCAAACTGCGCATTCAAGGATGGTTAGAGGCGTTCGCATATGCATGATTATTTATTTATGGAAGTAAAGTTTGAACGTTTTGAAAACCGAAACTACAAGATCAGGTATTAGTTCTTATATTATATAAATGAAATATCACTAATTCGAATGGATCAATCCTTACTATGTAAGGGAAACGTGGATTCATCGGAAAATGTGTCTAGAAATACAGTCGGATTGGCCTCCAATATTTGAAAACCAAGCAGTTGAGCCAGGACATTGTCTTAACTAGTCGTATCCATTCTTGCCTTAAATAGTCAATCGGCTAGTAAATATATAAAATAAGTTTCAGATTTTTCACCTTAGTTTAGGAGATAGATTTTCTCGAATTCGAGACATTTCATAGATTTAAACAACTGATCTTCTGTCCAAATATTCCAAAAGAGAATGTAAGACTATTGGGCAAGTCATAAGCTAGAAATCGTAATGTTTGGACGAAGTCGATTGGTGCGCAGATTTCCATCTTTTGTGTGCACTGTTCATTTATTTTTCATATGTACATTTTGAATGGATTCTTGATTTTATAGAAACACTTATTTATTTACGGTTTATTTGAAATGTTTTATGAATTTCTCACTTCGAAATAAATTAATAATATTTTTATTGCAAATTGATTAAGGCTGAATAATTTTATTAGTACTATGTACTCGTATACGAAAAGGTTCACTAAGAACGTATTTGTTAAGGTTCAGTTTCATAAGTCAACATCCCTAACAAAAAGGACCTTGCTGAATATTATTTATTGAATCTCACAATAAGTAGCTATCTACAAATAGCGTTCACGATGGTGTCTTTCCTTGTTTCATATATGTGTATTCAATAATTGCATTACACTAGTTTCGATGACGAATTTTACTCCTTCAACGATCGATATAACTATCACTATATGGTAATGTACTAATAAATATTCTGTTAGCGTTTGTAAGGTAATTTTGTGAAGCTATCTCATCTCTTAATACAAAATTTTGGGATTACCTGACTACTTTGCAATTTCCAGGATGTTGCCATTTAATCGGAATTTTAAATTAAAGATTACCAATCTTTTGACCTGTTAAGCATATTAAAATGTCAATATACAGTCATTAAGTCGTAGGGTCATATATATGGATGTGGCTGTGGCTGTGGCTAAAAACTCACCAACAGAATTATCAAGTTACGGTATAAAAGAAGACTATAATTCCTCGATTCCTAACCTGGGAGTAAAACTTGTATTTCGGAGGGGTGACAATGATTCAAATGCTGGCGTATCTTGCTGATCTTTTTTGTGAAATCAATAGCTTCAATATTTCGTTACAGGGATATATGACGATTATTTTAATATTGCAAGACAAAGTAGCAAGCTTTATTCGCAAATTGGAACTATACAAACGTAGAGTTCAGGTTGGCGATATGACCATGTTTTCACAAGTATGTGAGCAACTGGAAAACGATAAAGCTCACAAGATTACATTTCAAGATTCCGTGGTACAGCATTTGTCATCAGTAATAAGCTCACTGCAACGAAATTTCCCGGACATGGATAATCGTCAGTCCAATTCTTAAGTATGGAGACTATTTTTGACTGATGATAATATTTTTAAGGATGATGATGTGTCAGCTAAAGTAGAATTTCTCGGACTATGTGAGGATTGCACTTTAAAAATGAAATTCCAAAATTATGACCTATGTACATTTTGGAAAAAAGTAGGTGCTGAATACCTATCATAACAGACAGAGCTTTAAAAATGTTGGTACCGTTTGCTACTACTTACAGGTATGAGAGTGGTTTCTCAACTTTGGTAACACTTAAAACAAAGTAATTTAGAGTAAAAATATCTATTTTTTATGTGCAATTGTTTTCATGTTTAATAAAGCCTACGTATTTGTATTAACACGTATTGTTTGACTTCAACGTTGGGAGGAGGGGTAAAATCAGTGACCCTAGTTAGGTCATAAGGATAATAGACCTAAAAAGATTGAGAACCACTGCTGTAGTTAAAATGGTACCCATCCTTTAAAATCTGAACGGGTTCAACTAGTATTAATAATAATATTCATCATTTCTTTATTAAACGAGCTTTAAATCATGTTAAGTATATTTTTTGTTTCTTTTTTCTTATTTATAACTGACGCAGGCTTATCGCTTATCTAATTTCGAATTTTACAGATTAAATGTTGTCATGCAATAAAAAAAATAACGAATTAACCTTGATGGTAAAAATGCATAATCCGATACCAAAGTTGATGTTAAGTAAGCATCAGGCTATTAACAGACAAAAATCAGCCTTCAAATAAACAAACATTGGATAAGAATCGTATCCAATTTCTATTATTTGTTCTCTCTATTTACACAGAAGAATTCGATTATGTTAGCAACGTCAAATGAGGAAGTTTACATACATAAATATCATACCAATATACGGACATTTTTCGATACTCGATAGGCATTCGTTAATAAAAAATCTATGCAAACATGTTTTGTTTTTTTTATTCAGACAATAAAACTATCCAACATATCCTGATAATTAATTAACACTGCACATAAAACTTCTTCTCCTAAAAATTTAGATTTCTCAAGTAACTTATGACTTTTTATTTTTATTTACACAGTGACCTTGATTTTTTACAATGTTAACTGCGTGTTAGTACAGTTATTACGTCCTTTCTCGTACAGTTTAGTATTAAGGAAGTTTATACATATGTGTACCCGTTGGGCTTCAGCAACCATTCTGGGGATGCTGTAAGGGGGCTGCGCGTTATCGGTCGGTCACCAAACAGCGTGATCTAGTGGTTTAGATCATGGCTTATCATTTGAGAAGACACCAAATAATTAAACAGGTACAAATAGTGAAGATCATTTATCATGACAACCCAGGTACTAATTAAAATCAACTAAATTTGCTAAAATCGAATATTTTGACGTTCTCTAAAGCGAATTTAAAATTTAATTATTCTGTTTAAAGTCCTATTATAGTTTCTATTTTCATTAATATAATAATGTAGGTAATTGTGGTTATTTAGAGAAGACTATTTATTGAACATAAACGTAGGCAAATTTATTCACAGGAAAATATGTTGAACGAAGAAGATGTTATCATTCAGAGAGACTGAGTTTTGAGATATACTGGTATTTTTAAGGGTGTTGAGATGATGTAATATAGTGAAGTAAAGAGTGTTGTTGCTTTAGAGTATAAGAGTTCTAGCGATGAAGTTTTTCGTATGAATCGTCGAGGTACTAATGTTTTTAATAGATATTCCGGAATAGTAAATATGGAGAGTTCAGCATCTTTCAGTACTGTCCTACGTCCAGTTAAAAATAAAAATTAGTACTAAAGAAGTGCTCACTACAAACTACTGCGCATTTTGGAGCGATAAAGTTTTCTTGTCTGATCTGTTTAATCTACTTGTTTCGTACTACTGGACTTGTGGAAGACCTTAACATAGTTTATCTGTCAAACAAAATGTTAAATTTATTAATTAAATGTTTACGTATGAAACGATACTGATAAATTGTTAATAAAAATAAAATAATAAAGATTTAACCATCTTGTAATTATTATACGAGGGTGGATCAAATATAAACGAGCTTTATTAAATTGCGCGCCGGATAGTTGTTCAAGGCGAATCCCTGACTCTAATAAAGATGCACCACCCTATTTATAGACATCTACTTCTATTTGTAAGTAGATTTTGTACTTCTGAAGAAGCCACAGTGTTGGCGAAACACGTGTCAAATTTATTTAATAAATTGTGGAAGTTATCAACTGTGTGTTCATTTCAATTAGATAAAATAACATCCTTGATTACCCCTACTCCCAAATTTTCTACTCTCTAACACGTTCAGTTTTCCTAAAACGTTTAATGTACCATTCAGTTTGAAAAACCCTGTATAAACAATTGTCTGCATTTTTTTAGCGAGCTGTAATTACTGAATTTGCCGCCACTGTATATATGTGGGTAATGTAAACATTTTGATTAACTTTCAGTTGCATTTGACAATAGGTATCCTCTCGAAGATCAAAAACCTACATTTGCTGATAGTTAACATATTAATTATCGAAAAAGATCGAGCACGCTGTCTCTTATTATAATCAAAATGGTGACATTTTGAAATTGAAACTGTGTTTATGTGCTACAAGAAGATGTTATTGTCTCATAATGAACGGCTGTTATGATAGACGTATTATTTTCTTGTTCTCGTCGCCCGCGATCGTAGCATTAACAAATCATTCAAGTGAACATGTCGCAATATCGTTGTATTAATTGAAGAACCTGATTAGATACGAAATGATGCTCCTTCACCTTTTCAAAATAATCAACCTCAATAATGCATTAAATAATCGGAGATCAACGACAATATGGTGAATGAGATGAATTAGCGTTGGATCCAATATTAATCACAACTGAGAAGGTTATGTGCAATAGTACTATTTTGTTTATATTCTTTACAGGGTGAATGGCGAAAATATTAATCTATTTATACGGTCAGTTGATGAACTAGTGTAGTCCTTATTTGGGTCTAAAGGCAATCATTCGTTGAAATTGCTTCCTAAGCTTTGCCTAGCACGAGTAGCTAGCTTCTTCAGAGGACCTTCCATCTACATCAGTCTACATCCAACATCGGAGATGGAAGGACCTCTGAAGAAGCTCGCCACTCGTGCTAGCGAAATGTTAGGAAGCAATTCCAATCAACGACAGCCCCGAATAAGAACTACAGTAGTTTATTTATATGATGCATTTACGAAATTTTGAGTTTCCTATTTCAACGTTTAAGAAATACACATTTTTAATTTTCACTAATTTATTATTACACTTAACATATATTTCACTACACTGAAGTTTCATCAAAAGTAGACAAATACTTAATTTTACGAGCGAAACTTATATAATTTATATTAATATGTATTAGAACTCCAACTAGGGAGGGGGAACAGGTTAAGTAAAGGAGAATTATGTAGATCTAGCTGATCGTTTAAAAGTAAATCTGTTTTTTTTTAAATTTATTTATTTCCATTGTTTCTAAAAGATTTAATTTATTATTCTTTGATTATGTATGTAAGCTACTGTATCTATATATTAGATGTTTCGTTCGTAAAAGTAAGTATTTGTCTACTTCTGATGAAGCTACAGTGTAACGAAACATATGTTAAGTGTAATAATAAATTAGTGAAAATTAAAAATGTGTATTTCTTCAACGTTGACTATTAATATTCATCAAGTGAACCAAGATACAATTAATTATTTCCTATTTCATGTGTCAGGTATCAGTTTGTAGGGAAAAGCGTGTAATAATCACTGTTGGTTTGTGCAACAGGATTATGGTGATTTTCAATGAAGCGAAGAATTATAATTATAAAATTTAAACTTTATTAAAAGATAATTTTGTATTATGAGACGTCCTCTTGGCATGGAATGCAGTCAAATACTTATATTAAGCTTTTACTCTTCAGTTGCACAGCCTACTGTGTAGGACGTATTCTAAATGTGGGATTTGTTAACCTTTATAATTAGACGGAAAAGGATTTTATTACCTTCCTTTTTTTTATTGTTATCTTCGTCTAATAATCGCTCGGAATCAACAATATAATTCAATGCCGGAAGGGGTATTAGCCCTCGGAGTAGTTGTTTCTATTGATTCCATATTTATATCTACATATCGATAAAATAATTCGTAAGCTTAAATTGAAAATAAAGTTTCGTCACGAAAGTTTTAATAAGAAGTAACGAAAATAAAGTACGATGAAGAATAGTGAACTTTAAATAAAAATATTAAATTGTTAGTAGTAGTTGGTAGTTATCGACATCTAATGTAGTATTAATATATATCGCAAACCAACAACCACAGATACAACTATACCGGCAGATTCAAATCACCCTAAACGAACAAAATCTTTATCTTTATCCCCTGAAAATTTCAAGACTGAGTTGAACATTATAAAAACAATAGCTAGCAATAATGGTTTTATGATTTCTACCATTGATAAATTATTAGAAAATAAGTTAAATAAAAAAGTTACAAAAATGTTATATAATGACAGAAAGAACAATTTTTGCTCATTACCTTATATAAAAAATGTTAGTTTCATATTTAAAAATGTTCTTAAAAAATTAGATATTTTAGCTGTAGAATGTAACAATAGGGATCTTAAGAACTTACTAGTTAACAACAAAACAAAGGTAAATATAAATCAAAAAAGTGATATATATATATTATGTTGCGATGATTGTAATGCTGTATATGTAGGACAGGCCTGTCTTTCGAAACTAGAATAAGTGAACATTTTAAATCTATAACTAAAAAAGACATTAAATCAGGAATTAGCGAACATTGTGTTACCTTAAATCATAGCATAAATTTAGAAAATACTAAATATCTACACATACATGTTGCTAAAAGTAAAAAGCTTTCTATGCTAGAATGCTTAGAAATAAATAAGGCTTTAAGAAATTCAGAAAATATTGTAAACAACCAGATAGAACTAGGAAATTGACATGTAAGATTTGTAATTTCAGTATTATGTTACTCTTGATAATGAGCACGTAGCTCGAAACAATATTGTCGAGAACAATAAAATTTGATGAAACTCCAATTTGTTTTCTTTTAATTATAACAGAAGTAAAGCTCAAAAGAAGGGCAAAAATTTCTTTTTTAAATTTTGTGGTTAGGATATCCCAAAATCCTGTAGGTGCTAAGACAATTCTGAGATCAAATTCGGATTCAGCGTCGTAAAGTCGAAAATGATTACCTTTTTGTTTTTTAATCCTTGATTTTGTTGACCTATGTAATTTTTAACCAAAATGTCTTTTTACTGTGCAGATCCTGATCTATTCAATATTTCCTTTGTATTTCAAGTACCTCCTCAGTTAGTTATGGAAGAGCAACATCTGTGTAGGAATTGCCATTGTAGCTCGAACACTTACTCTACTTGATCAGTGTAGTGTTACGCTATAAGAGTTATTGTAAAAGTATTTGTGTGGTTAATATTGCGCAAAATTTTGCAGAGATGATGGCAATGTACTTGTCTATGGCAGAAAGGTTTTTGACTTTTGCTCCTCCCGACATACACATTCACGCATACACGCATATGTTCTGTCTATGTAGACAAATTCGGTTTTATAATTATCGCTTCAAGAACGGCCTAACGGTTAATTCGGTCGAGCCAATGCTATTCACAGTACATTAACGAAATTTTGTTAGATACATAAATATACACATGTATACGGGAGTATACATGTACATATTACTGTGTCCTTCATAATCATTTAGGCGCGCGGTCACTAATTAATTAAATGTGGCCCTGCCATTTCAAATATACATTTAGATACATATACATCATCTATAGATAATCGCAAATGTTACCAACAGATTTGTTATTTATTAAAGATAGTTGATAGATGGAAAAGGAGACTATGGCGATAGAAATAAATAAAAACAAAAAAGACTTACCCCAGTAAACCCATTAGTAAACCGTTAGAAAAAATAATTAATAATTCATGGTATACGTTATTTGACCTAGAGCATTAAAACTATTCCTAAAATTATTCCTATCTATAAGGCACGCGATCAAGACCTACCTACAAATTATGGACCAAGCGAGATCGATCTCCTCGATCTCCAATATTACTAAGATTTTTGCGAAGTTAATATACAAAAGGTTATCTGATTTTATTTATTCTAGTAACATTATTTCTAGTAGAACAAACTAGATAGTTCAAACCCCAACGCAAAACACGACACAAAGTATCCGAATATGTATTAAAAAAGGATCATTATAGGATCAATATTGACAACCTTAAGTTAGTTAAGGAAATTAAACATAATTACTTACTAAATATATTCAAAAAAGAAGGAATTAAAATCCTTATTCGTCTAAATTTTGAGATCACAAATCTCACATTTGGAACGCGTCCTACAAAGTAGGCACAACGAACCGAAAGCTTTTACAGTGTAATTCAATGCCAGTATGGGTATTAGCCCTCGGAGTAGTTGTTTCTGTTGATTACATATTTATATTTATTTATTTAATCTAATTCTTTTGTTATTGTTTTTGTCTACTGAATATTGCTGCAGTTAGGCCGAATCTTGTTCAGTGGACCATATGATTAGTTAGTATATACAATATTTATACTGCTCTTAGTTTGTAGTTCTCTTCAGTCGCTGAAGAAGGTAACTTTGTTACCAAAAAGTGCTTCAGACATTTTGTGTCGCGTTTTGGTGTTGGGGTTTGAGCTATCTAGTTTGTTCTACAACTCCGCCAAAGTTTCCAGCAGTTTGGTCTCATACAAATCAGAAACAGTAAATACGTTTTAGTGTCAATCTCCAATTATATACAACTAAGCGAATAAGTGGGATTGAGTATGATTTATTCAAAAACTACTTAATTGATAGACAACAAATAGTTAAATTCAAAGAATGCAAGAGTAAAACTCAAAGTGTTAAAATTGGTGTTCCTCAGGGAAGAATTTTAAGGTCATTACTCTTCGGTTTATTAAGTGTAGAGGCAATACCTGGAGAAAGGCTCAATTTAAAATTAAAAAATGACAAATGGTTATGCGCAAATAAATTGTCCATAGATGTAGACAAACCCTTTTTTGTCTTTTGGTAGTAATCAAGATGGTGTACAAACTATTTTAGAAGGCGTAGTATACGGAAAAGAAATTAAAAGGGTTGAGTATTTTAAATATTTATATTGATTATTTTATGAGATCATATAAGAACTAATAAATAAATCTGGATTTCCTCTGTTTATTTTTTATAATTTGAGATGTTTGAAAGCTATATCAAATTATAAGTAGTTTGGCAATAATTAATCACTTATAAAGCTATTATTAGGCCGTTGTTAGTTATACAAAAAAATGACGTTGTTGACTAATCAACATAATGTAAATCCACCTACAGTAATTATTATCACTATAACAAATGTAAGAATATATATTCTGATTATACACATTAACATTTTAAAATTCAGACACTTCATTTGCCTAGGCATCATCAACGCGAACCTGATAATGTCCACAACAGAAGTGGGCGAAACACGTGTCCCAATTTTAAGTTTGGGGTTAAGCCTCTTTGGTTTTATTCTATCAACGTTCTAAGTCATCTAGATGTTGTCTAAATTTTTGGACAATGAGTCAGTGAGTGAGTGTGATAAAAATAAGCTCACATGGGCTGAAAAGTCCCGAGCCTAACAAAGAAAACAAGTTTTTTTTGTTCAAAATTGACTTTATTCATCAACGTAATCTCCATAAAGAGCAGCACAATCATTCCAGCGCCGCTCTAACATTGCAATACCACTTTTGTAGAACAATTTATCTTTTCCCTCAAAATAGGCCTCAGCTTCAGCGATAACCTATTCATTTTTGCCGGCGAGCATTTTTTTGAAGTTTGCGAACAGCCAGTAGTCGCTGGTAGTAGTCTCCAAATCTGGAGAATACGGTGGATGTGGGAACAATTCGAAGTTCGATTCATGTAGTCATGTAGTTTCGCCATTGTTTTGATGACAAATGACTTGTGACACGGTGCATTGTCTTGATGAAACAATTTTTTTTTATTACATCATTTACAGAATGACACTGCAGAAATCGGTTGACAGACAAAAGAATTTAAGCAAATTGCATCACTGCCTACTTGTTTAGACAAAGTTATAATCGGTGACCGTTATGAGTTAGTTCTCTAGACAGGTCACGAATAGGAGCTCAAGCTGCGATGATGATCTCTTCTCTTCGTTACGATTTATCGGTATGGAGCCTATTGCTGTTGTAGAATAGAGTTTCTATATAACTAACAATAACTATTCTCTACAGTGATCAAAGATAAAAACGAACGATTATGTTAATTATTATACATTCGTGATAAACGCTTTGTTATACATCCACTTGCTATTAACAAAATGAGATGTTATGATTTCGTAGAAACATTCTTGTGGAATATCAATTATTATCTTTATTTTTGCAACACATGTTACATTAGCTCTTTTAAGTACTTAATATACAGTGTGAAATGATTGGAAAAGGAAGTACAAGAGAGAGGACAAGAATGTTTCTGTTTCATTTTATACGAGTAATACCTACTTCAAAACGTGCTACTGAACATTTTCCCTCAATTAAAAACAAGTATAATAGCTCTAGATATCATACCATGGTATCAACTCTGATCATATGGAAGCAGTTGTTTCTGAATTAATATATATTTACTTACATATATTGTTTGTGGACTACTATAAGTTTTTTGAAAAAATATATACCTCTTTCATAACGAGATCATCTGCATAAAAAAAATGTTTGTGTTTCATTTCCACCAGCTACTCGTGCTGGTGGGCGGACAGTCCCTCCGACCTACACTGTAGTGCAAAGCCGGAGGGTAGGGCGTAAGACCCTCTTCAGCCCCCTTGCAGGAATCGTGGGAATGGGTCGGTGGTGTGGTTAGGGAGAGAAAGATGAGATGGACGAAGTGAAGAGAGAAGACAAGTGAAAAATTATCTGTGGAATATTAGTGCTCCAGCATTTGCCTCAGTGATCCAAGGAAACCACAGAAAACTTAGACCGGAGCAGCCGGACCTGGGTTCGAATCGGTGACCTCCCGGATGCTAAGCAATGATCTAGAGCACTAGACCACGCCGCTTGGTTCATCTGCATACAAAAAATTAGTAAAAGGTGTCACCATCCATTACATAATAGTAAGCATGCCGTAAAAATTTGAAGAAAATTGGAAGATTCTGATTTTAGAAACCCCGGCCGACAAGAGTCATGAATAAAAATAGTAACCTCTACCATGCACCATAGTACAGAACCCTCAGTGCGCAAGTCCGACTCGCACTTCATCAGCTTCTTTTAATTACTTAAAAATTAAGCAATAAACTTGTTATACAGCTAAGCAAACAAAAATAAAGAAAACGTTTTTTGTTCCATTAATTTCATAAAAAATGAAAGCATTAAAATTAAACTTAGGTTAAAAACATTGAATATAGAAACAGTAGAAGTTAATAAAACTTTACAAGTGCACATTGATGATAAAACGGACTTTAATTGTAAAAGTGGTGTCTACGAATTAAATTGTAACCAGTGCGATGCTATATACATAGGCCAGTGTGGTAGAGCCTTAAAACATATAATAAAAGAACATGTAAATAGCATAAAAATTCTCACGGGCTTTTCCGAACATTGTAATATCAACGGACATACATTAAACTTGGCTAACATTAAATTAATTCACGTCGGACAAAAAAGCAAAACATTAAATTTACTCGAAAATCTTGAAATTTACAAAGCTTTATCAGATAGAAAAAATGTAGTACATAACCAAAAAGAATTGTGCTCAAAAAATGCACCCTTACTGTTACCTAGAATACAATAGCTTTATTGTGAGTTGATATTACGATGTTCGAACATTCCATGTAGGCTAGTTAGTTGTTACAGATATGTTTATGTATGTATATTTCCAGAATCCCATATCGGCTAATTGGTTGTTATAAATACGTTTATGTATGTATATTTGTACATCTCGTCAATAGGTATTTAACCGGTAGGTTTTAAATTTTAATTTAGTTTGTTTACCTACTTTGATAATGACGGTCTCATCGAAACAATTGTAAGAGGTTTTCTTTAAATTATTATTATTATTTTTATTATTTATCATTTTTCATCAAATATGCACCAAAACTAGTTTAATAAATATTAAAAGTGCGTGGGACGCAAAATTGGAGTTCTGGTACAAGAAACTTGTGTTAAAAGTTAAAATGTCTTTTAATTATGACTAAGGATAAGTAGTTTCCTTTAAATCAATGGCGATTAAAAAGATAATTAACAGCGGCTTATTTATTAATGAAGAGGAACCTGCGTTTTTTTGTAATAAATTAAACCTAATAAGTGTTACCTTTTGACACAATGAACTTGAAGAAGCCAGCGAACGATGTAATTAAAATTTCAAAACATCTGGTACATGGGCGTGAGCAATACCATAAAGGTCTTTATAACACGAAAATTGGTTGGTTTCGTAAGAATACATAACTGTATTAGTAAACAATGTGGTTGACGTTAACTGTATCTGACAAAGATATGCATTAATTTAATTTAAAAAAATGCAGAAATTATGAGGAAGAATAATCGTAGGTATGGGCACAAGTAAACGGTTACAAAATGGAACAACATGCATCCTAAAAATAACTTGCTTATTAATTATATTAATGTTCGTTTTCGACTACCACAATTAATTTTTATAGTAAACTACCTAGCTATTTCATTGAAAATGAAATATTTTTGGAGAATTCTTTAGTAGAGGCTTATTTAGATACATTAATGTGATATAATTTTTTTAAATTAATTTGTACCTGCTACAGATTACCCCAAATTAATGAGGAAAACTTTGTTGCTGTTGTCACCACGGCCTCGCCGGGAATCGGACCCGGGAGACTTGGCTTTACGTGCCAGTGTTCTTACCACTAAGCTACTAGTGGTGCTAGCAATAATAACGACGAATCGTCGGAATTAATGTATATTATTACTAATTATTAATAATTAAATATTTTTGGAGAATTTTTTAGCAGAGGCTAATTTGAATTCGTTAATGTGATGTTATTTTTTTAAATAAATTTGTACCTACTGCAGATCTCTCGTAGCTGAAGGTCCCGGGTTCGATTTCCGGCGAAGGTGTGATCACAGTAACAAAATTTTAGTCATTAATTTGTAGTAGTTACAAATTACTTCTAAAAAATAAATTTGTACATAATTAATATAATTAATTTTTGAATTTGAAGTGACCTACACTGCAGCTCTTACGCTTGGTGTTCCGTCATAACTTATACGGGTGCTGATGAGGATCAATGAGTACGAAATCGCAATCCACGTTTGCAGTTTCTACAGTATATGTTTAGTTTAAAAATTGGATTGATTCGACCGTTACTTTGTGATAATTCATCTTAACGATAAATGAAAAAACACTACTTTGTACAAAAATCAGGTTTAAATAAAGTGATAATAAACAAAGTAGTGTTTTTTCATTTATCGTTATGTTTGTTTTGTTCTATTAGGTTGCGTGTCCATGGATTCACGTTGATTAATTAAAGACCTTGTTGATCATTAATGAATTCAGTATTCCAAATCTCCACAGATAGCATTTAGTGCTTCAACTTTGTAGTTATTTATTAATTTTACTCAGTTTGTTCTTCTAACTACGATCCCCCGAATTGGTTGTAACTAACAAGGATATTATTCCAAAATATCGTTACAAAATTTTGTTAAAATTAGAAGCTAAAGAAAGTAGACAATGAGAATAAAGAAGAAAACCTATACTTATTGTACAATCCTAACCGCGGTGTTTCTGCCCATGTTCAGCTATAGAATAGGAAACTTATTCTAATGATAAATTCAACGTTAGTTAAAAGAGCATTTGCATTTTCATTTAAATAAACTTACTTACTGGTATGCTAAAGAGTTAGTAAGTGGATAAACGTTATAGGAAAGTTAATTTATGTCGGATTTCGATTTCAATGAGCACATCAATAGGTGTGGCAAAGAAGCAAAAATATTATATATTGTAGATGAAAGTAAATGCATATTTGTGTATGCTGTAAGGTTAATTAGTTCATACTTGTTCCAAAAATTCTAATAGATTCAGTGATTAATTCAATAAATGTACTATCTATTATTATATCAAAAAATATTTCTTTTTCTGATTATTTTTTCATTTATTCATATTCGTATCCGCAAAAAAGAGAAATGAGTAACCTATTTCGATATATTTTTCAAAGATAAACTAATTTCTGGCTCCAGAATTGCCCTAAAATATTTAAATTTTAATCTGACTTAATCTTAAAACCAAAAAGCCAAATTTGCAACATTTAAAAGTTAAAATAGTTTAAAATATTGATATGCTGTGGAAATAATGAGACCAGAGTCTAAGTTTCTTGGTTGTTTTCCTTTTCTATTTCACGTACTACCTAATGCTCACAATAGAGACTGTTTTGTATCCAATTTAGTTAGGGTAGTATTATTTTGCTACTTTCAATGCTGTTGTTAGCAGATATCAATTTTTGTACTTTCAAATTTACTTCTTGGAGTGTTAGAATAGTATAAATATTATGGTTTATGACCCTAAACATTCATGCCGACCAGAGCAGGTAATGCAGCACTTGACCGCTTATTCGCGCCAGGATGGTGGGTTTCCCTTGTACCCTCGACCACCAACCCCATAGTTGTAAATAGATATAAAGACAAGACCGAATGTAACAAAAAATCCTGGGGATGTTAAAACCTTCGGGTTGTTAATCCCCACTCGAGGTGGGTTTTTAGTCAGTAAGAATCTGACACTACCCCCCCCCCTCGGGGGGTGCCTATGCAAGGTTTTCCCACCCCGAGTTAAATCTAAACAAAAAAAAAACAAAAAATTAGTCAAGTGACTTCAGATTCTGTACAACGCAGCTCGGTTATTCTTATTAATTATTAAGTATTTTTGTACATAAATTCGTTTTGTAGTTACTGCAGCATTTTATTTCATATTTGAACTAGTCACACAAAATTAATTTGGCGTGTGACGGCATGTTTTACAAAGCAGTGCAGCTTTAAGGTGAATTTTACCACTGTTTTATGTTTCTTACAAAAATTAGTTCGCGTCTAAACAGAGACATTTATTGAGTATGGTGGTTACGATATCTTAAACTTCTGACGTACTGAGGCAATTTTAAGGCTATATTTAGACTTAGACACGCAAATTACATCGTAAATTCTACTTTTCCTTTTAAATCTCTGATTCCGTTGCCTTCTGTTATCTTTTTGACCGAATAAGTCATTACCACTTATATTTACAAATATATCACTGGTCACAGATCGCTAGTTTCTCAATAATGTTTATGCAAAAAAACTTAACATATCCAAAAAAAGAAGGTATTAAAATCCTTATTCGTCTAAATAACAGTGTAATTCAATGCCGGTAGGGGTATTAGCCCTTGGAGTAGTTGTTTCTGTTGATTCCATATTTTTATTTATATTTATAATATAGCCTGTAAAGGCCTTTCTGCCAGCGCCCACCTGATGAGACCCGATAGGTCGAAACCGGTCGTGGGATGTGGCTTTCGGTTCGTTGTGCCTACTTGTTAGGATGCGTTCAAAATGTAACATATTTGATCTTAAAATTTAGACGAATAAGGATTTTAATTCCTTCTTTTTTTAAATAAGCTTATTGTTTATCCGTATCATTAAAACAAAGTCAAATGTCATCCACATATAAATAAGTAGACTCCCTGTCTTTAGCTAATGTCTCACTGAATCCAACAAAAATGTTTCAGCGCTTTCTGATTTCAAGTCTGTAGAAGTAAACTTAATAATAATTATCAAAGTATGTTCCCTCCTAATTACTAAACTATCGATGTAAAGGTCTGGATAAATCTTGAATTAGCCTTTAGTTTGTACAGTAAATAAAAATTATATTAAACGATGTAGCATGTGAAAAATTTGGACATAACTTTTTTTGATAAATATACATATGGAATTAACAGAAACAACTACTCCGAGGGTTAATACCCCTACCGGCATTACACAGTAGACAGCGTACTGTGTAGGACGCGTTCGAAATGTGGGATCTGTGATCCTTAAAATTTAGACGAAAAAGGATTTTAATGCCTTCTCTCTTCAATATGTTATAACTCTTTTTGTTTGAAAACCGGTCGTGGGATATGGCTTTTGGTTCGTTGTGCCCACTTGGTAGGACGCGTTCCAAATGTGAGATCTTTGTCTTCGTCTAAGAATCCATCGGAATCAACAGTGTAATTCAATGCCGGTAGGGGTATTAGCCCTCGGAGTAGTTGTTTCTGTTGATTCCATATTTTTATTTATATTTAAAAAAACTTAAGTTCGACACGCTCTTGACCAGTTTTTTTATTAGTACAAAAAGGCAATTCAATTTCAATTATACGTATAAATACAAACAGAATTTATGATACCTAGGTATATATAATTTCAATTCGAGAACGGCCTTAATATTATAATAAAGTATGCATTGAACGTAATCAAGAGGATCGTTGCTTTCTCTATTGCGACCCCACGCCACTGTATACCAACATACATATAAGAAATACACACACACATCCACATATACTTATAAATACCTAAGTATAATGTATAAACGTGCATGTTTTAATGGTGTAACGAATTTACATCTTCCTAAGGTACTCCATTGGATATGTCACATAAAGAAATTTCAAATCTGAGCGGCTAATGAAAATGCAGCCGCTCCATTAATTAGAAGTTGTAGTGATTGGTAATCACTGATCCGATGAAATCGCCCCGTTCAACGTGAAAACGGCCAGGAAAATGGGCGTAAATTGTTAATATCCACTGTCCTTAATCTACATAATGCGTTACACTTACAAACATACACGTACATGCGTCCACCCGTGGATACAAACACAACATGGGCAGAATACATGCATAGTCATTTTCTTTTTCTTTCGGTGATGTTCACGAACCACGCCCACATAAAGTGGAATATTTAACGTATTTATGTACAGGGTGTTTAAATTATGAGGTCACTCGAGTATTTAATCACATTTTTAATAAATTTAAATAAATAAAGGTCAGCTTCTTATGAAACATTTTTTAACATGCAGTGCCTTTTATGTTGCAAATGTTTGATAGATTACTCTTTCTTAAGAGTTATTGTAATATGATATTAAGGATACATTTGGCGGGAATGTTGGGTAGTAGGTAATATGTATATTCGAGGGTGTCATAAATCTTAAAGTAAAGTGACAGCTACCTGTATAGGGAGTGTTCCAAAAGGTTTGTAGTTCGTTGGTTAAATTTTGTTTAAGTTTCATTGCGTTTTTATTTCATTTATTTTATTTTTTGTTCCTGATGTAATAGTTGAACGTTTTCTGTGTTGACATTCCTGTATATTTACAGTTATTTAAAATTTATTTTTTGTGTTCCTTGATTCTATTTCTGATACTTCTACCGCTTGGACCAATATAGAAAGCTTCATAGTATTTACCTTTGATTTTATATATTCCTGACTTGTTTAGTTTATTTCTTTTTCTTTGTTGTTTACTAAAAGGTGTCCTAAATTGTTCTTGTTCCCTGTAATTGTTCTTACATCTATTTTGTTTGTTAGTTTGTAATATGTTTTTATATGTTTTTGTTATAATTAATGTATTAATGTTTTTTTTTGTTTGTTCGGTTCTGAGTATTTCTTGTTGCAGTTATTTATTTTGTTTTTGATTAATGAGCTTATATATTAAGGTGTCGCTGTATCCGTTATTTTTTGCATTTTGTTTTATGATGTTCAGTTCTTGGTTATAATTTTCGGTGTTTAGAGGGAATTTAATGTCTGTGGATTAAGGTGTGACATGAGCTGAGTTTAATTTGCATTGATTGATTAGAGTTTTTTGGGATAATCGTGTCTGTGCATGTTGGCTTTCGAAAAACATTAAAATTCAATCTATTCTCCATTTTTTTATATTTTAAGTTCAGGAAAATTTAATTTATTGCAGGTTTCTATTTCAAGAGTGAATTGTATTCTTTGATGGAATAAGTTTAGTAAAGTAAGATATTGTAAGTAAGTAATTCTATTTTTTTGCTTGTCCAAATGCAAAAAATTTCATCTACACAGCGTATGCAAGTATTTTCGAAATCGTTCATAAAGATTTTAGCCAACACAGGATAAAAGATGTTAAATTTGAAATAGCTTTGTTTTAAGGCATAATTGAATAATTTCTTTGCGTTGGATTCTTTTGTGTGTTGGTGGCTTTAGAATTATTATTATTTTAATTGTCAAGAAATATTTTTGTGAATAAGGTTTTTACATTGAAGAAAGCAATATGGCTTCTTTAGGAATTTGTAGATTGGCTACTTCTATGAATTTAAAAGAATTTTTGAGGGAGTATTTGGGCTCGAAATTAATTGTTTCTGGTTATATTTGATTTGGTTTCGTTCAAAGTTTGTAAGACGGTGCGTTGATATATAAAATTACAGGTCTCTGTGAGTGCCCTACGTACACTCTAATAAAAAAAACTGACCTCACCGAACATTGTATTTCTGTAAACCATAATTTGGATCCAAATAATATTAAAGTCCTCCACAGTGGTGTAAAAGAGAACCTTGAAATTAAAAAGCTTATTTCGCAAAATGTTAACAATGTTAATTACCAAATATAGTTAAGTTTTATTGACGCCCCGCTACTTCTTGTAAATGTATAAATAGTCCTGTGTTAGTTTTACAATTTATTATAATATTCCACAGATTATCTTTCACTTCTCTTTTGTCTTGTCTTCATTTCGTCCTTCACATCTTTCTCTCCCTAACCACACCACCCACCCATTCCCACGATTCCTGCAAGGAAGCTGAAGAAGGTCTTCCGCCCTAACCTCCGGCTTTGCACTGCAGTGTAGGTCACAGGGACTTCCCGCCCACCAGCACGAGTAACTGGTGGGACTGAAACACAAAAAAGTTTTTTTTTACGATTTAGTATGTTTTATGTATTCTATATCCTTCGATAATGGTCGCGTGATCGAAACTTTTTACGAGTTATCAATAAAATTTGGTGAAAGTATCCTTAGTGTTTTTATTTATTTCTCATAGTTATATATATATATATATATATATATATATATAGATATATTATCAATTGTTTCTCTTTCATGGTAGTGATTATTTTTGTTGTACATAAATTACTATTTGTTTTTGTTAGTATTTATGTTATTGGTTATTATTTAACTAGGATTTACATTTAACAGACGCTAAATATGTATTTGGAGACAAACATAAATTAAATTCGACACTCTTATTCATCCAGCAGCAACATAGTATGATTCGAGTATATTGATGAGCTAAAGTAAATTACTGGTTTGTAGATGCTATAAAAATTCCGTAAATTGCTAAAATTACGAATTACAAAATGGAAATGTGCCGCCCTGGGCTGATACGGCCTAGCTTCGAATTATGACAACAGGTTATTTTAGCGACATGTTAAGTGGCATCTTTACGACTTGGACGAAATTTATATATCGATATTGGAATCGATAAGATGACCTAATTTATGTACGACAATATTTCAAGATGATATCGATGTACGAAGAAGTGCGTAGGATACAACTCGACACGCTTTCCATCCAGTAAAATGCATTTTTGCATAATCTTCGTCTTTGGTAGGTGTGTAATTTGCTGGAATGAACGATGAACGCTATTAATCATAATTATCAGCGGTTTTTGACTTGTTTCACTACTTTATGGTCATTATAACCATGCTGGTGTCACAACTATTAACGGACCAATATATCAAATCTTACCAGCCTTTTTTAACCTGCTTGTGTTACACAGGACCATAATTAATGACAGTAATAAGAACTTATTGATAACAGTAATTTTAATTAACTAACTAGTATACACGACTAGGTTTTGCAGATTCAATATAAGCAATAATATATAATAAATTACATTAATATTTAGTCGTAGTCTTATATCACCATCTAGTGATATAAGATCTGCTGTTATCTGAAGCAGTTTATATGTTAGACAAGAGCCTTACTACTTTGAGCATCTACGTCACCAACTGAATCGACGACGCAGCTTTCTACTTTGACAGACAAAACAAATTCATAAACACAGCACAAGTTCTTGGTCAGTAATTTATCGAAACTACCAGAGGTGGATTGCGATTTCGATCTTATTACATCTCATCAGCACGCCATAGGTTGTTTCCATAAACTACCAACCAAATCAAAGGAACCCTCTAAAAGCAAATCGATATGATATTTTAGCGTTTTAAATTACTATTATTTAATAAAAAATAACGAAAACACTAATATTGCAACTAATAAATTTTATAAACAAAAAAAGGAACACAACAAGTAACATAAACAAAATAATTACAAGTTAATAACTGAATTAAAAAAATATATACAAAAGACGAATGAAAAGTACCTACAATAAACACACCGATATAAAAAAACAATGTAGACAATTTACGAGATTTATTAGGTTAGACGAGGCAGGACTGGCTTAGGATATTAATTTTAGGGGTATTTATACTACAGGGTATACTTGTCCAAAAGATTCCTGATATCTACAGAAATTTATTAAAAGTTATTACGATTTGTCATATGTTTGCCGACCGTCAAAAGGTATTGTACCTATATAAATATTAGTATGAATACAATATTTATATAAAAACTTTGAAAAATATTTCAAAAAGAACATTTGACTTCTTTCACAGATTTTATTATGTTTCTAACGATCGTTTCGGTTACAACACCATTTTCAAAGAGTATTAAATTACTAAATAATATAACCTAAATTTGTTTCTTAAATACTAGGGGTATCTGTCTACCTGAATGTTTACATTTAATAAGGGATATATGTCGAAATCTAATTGGTCATTAACGATGACATTAATGAAGACCTAATGAGTTGGTTTTTTTATTTCAAATATTTCGAGCGTATTAAGACGTTTACCTTTACTACATTGATGTAATAATTTTATATTTTCTGTATGTAAATAATGATTAAGATCTATACAGTGTTGGGCTATACCCGTACATTTGTAATTTTTGATAATTGATTCTATGCCCGTCTATACGACTTTTTAAAGATCGACCAGTCTGCCTAAATAGAATGAATTACAGTCTTGACAATTTATTTTGACACCCGATTTGTACAATATATTTGTTTTTTCTTTATTGTTTACTAACATGGACTTTAGATTATTTTTATTTACACAAATAGTGTTCAAATTACAATTTTTTAAATGATTACAAACATTTTAAATTAAATTAGGTACAAAATTGATTAAATGGAATTTTCTATCAAGTTTAAAAGGGGGTACAGCATAGAATTTATGGAGGATTAACTTTTTACGTTTTTTCTTTATTAATTTGTTAATCAGTGAAGCATCATAACCATTATTAATTACTAAAGATATAATGACATTAAATTCTTTTTCAAATTGATGTTTGTTTAACAGTAAGCTAAGAAGCCTATGTATGAGAGAATGAAAAATTGATATTGTTGTCTTGTCTTGAATTGGCATGTGGTAAAATATCCGTAAACGTGGGTTTTCTGAATATGTCAAAAATTATTTTATTTTTATCTCTAGATAGAGTTAGGTCTAAAAAGTTAAGTGAAGATGATTTTTCTATTTCTAAAGTAAAATCAATACTAGGATAAAAGGAATTTAGAAAATTTAAGAAGTTATCTAATTGTCTTCTGGTTCCAAATGGCGAAAATATCATCGACAAATCTCATCCAAAAGGAAGCATTTTTTATTATTTCATTATTTGAGTTAAAAAGTTTTAGTTGAAGATTTTCCATAAATATCTCACTTAGTATAGGGAACAGAGGAGAGCCCATAGGTAAATCATCAATTTGTGCATAATAACGGTTGGCGAATTTAAAGTAGCTTTGTTTTATAAAGGCTTTAAGAATTTTTATTTTTTGTTCTGAGAGTAAATCGTTTCAATTAAGTTTTCAAATATTTGTATAAGTTCTGTCGTTGGGATCGAAGGAAGTAAGTTTTTAACATCAAAAGAAACAAAAATGGCATTTTTGGTAACTAATTGTTTAAGTTTTTCAACTAAATGTAGAAAGTTGTTGATGGAATATTTCAATTCGAATTTAATCAATTTTGGAAATAATTCGTTCATTTTTTTTACATAATTTGTAGGCTGGTGCATTATTGTAGGAAACGAGAGAACGCATTGGATAATATTTATTACTATTGTAGTGACTCTGAAAGAGAAAAAAATTGTGGTCCACCTATCTCGCTCTAACGGGGCCTGATTGGTTGAGAAAGATGCAGTCAATCAAACCACAATTATTTCAAATTTCGGAATCACTGCTATAGCACTAAATGCTGTCTTGAGGTTTCTAACAAGCTCTAAGGTTCAATCTCATAATAAATAGCATCTGCCCTGAATTACATCGATGTCATAAACGGTCATAGGTAAGGAAGACAACTGTAATTATTACCATTTGATCAAAAACAATAATTTGCACCATATCCGCTGGTTGAGAGAACAATAAAATAAAGCATTGTCCATATGCACTTAATTATTTATCCACTTCCGTATTGTGCAGTTTTTGATTTGCCAATTAAGGAAATTCTTTAGTATACCAACTGTCAAAAGATTTATAACCTCTGGTATCAAAAACACTACAATGGGGAAAGTTAAACTGCATTATAACGAGAATAGTATTGATACTTTTATATATAGTATACTAATTTGCTATTGTTAGTAGCGCATATGTTAGGTGTATTTTATTATTTAAAAATATAAAATCTCAGAAAACGTAACTGGATCATTATATTGTTTCATTCATGATTCTATTATGCGCTTTAATTTAGTTTATTGTTTTAAGCAATAACTTGTGTGACATAAAATTGGGAAATAAAATAAATAAATATTTACTTAACAATAGAATATCGATTACGGTTTTTTATCAATTTTACTTTCACTGTTTTCGATAAATTTACAAAGGATCATGTTTTAAATGGTGTAACAAAATTTACCCCTACTTCTAATTTACATCAAATTCATATGTATGTCCGTTTATATTGAAATTTTAACTTATATTATTCTTCCACCTGAAGAAGCCACTGTGTTGGCGAGATAATTTTGTGGTTTTACAATAAATAAACATTTTTGTAACTAAAACATTCTGTATGTTTGTTGTGTTATTGTGAATATTTTGGTATTCCCTGTAAAAAGTCCACATCAAAATTACATAAAAAGTACCGATTATTTTGTAGCTTATCAGATTTCTGACAAGCAAACAGCCAGACAGATAAGGGTTCCGTTTTATTTTAAGGTACAGGACCCTAAAACTGAGGATAGTTTGTACGAATATTTAAAATAAATACATGCGGATTAATAAGATTCGTAATTGTTTTAAGTTTTAAGTTCAACAATTGTTGAGGTGTTTATACAAAATATATTTGTGAAATTACATATTTCTCATTCTTTTCATAAAATTTTACGTTTGTTATTGCTATCGATCAATATTATTTGAAATCATCAAGTAGCAAAACAAGAAAAAAATATAATTAAGTTGGTGTTGTTAAACATTCTTATATTTTAAAAAAAAAGCATATTTTAAATTAATCTTTCGTTTTGTAAACTTGTAAAATAATTCCTACAATGATATACAATTTATCATTCCGTATTTTTTTAAGTCAAATCAGGGCCTACATTACACCATCTTTATTAAATATAGTATTTTAATTTCAATACCGTTAGAGAAATTATTCATTATATTTATAACCAGACATTATAAAAAGTGTAGGATGCTTACGTCTAGCAAAATTTATTTAACCACTTTTTTTAGGTTCTTCGTCTAAGAAATGTATAAAAATAACTTTTTGGTAATAACGAGACAGCCGTTACAGATTGCAAATATTTATCAAAACATCTCAAAAAAGCTAAATTTGATTAATATTTATTTATAATTTATTAACGACATTGATAACGGAAGATTGTTTGTAGATGTGGGTTGGTGGCAAGTTCCGGACATCTTAAGATATAAATAATTATGTCAAGCAATAAAAACGGAATTAAAAAGAAATACGATAAATAGTGGTCATCTAAATGTGGAGCCAAATTCTTTAGCAAATGAGTGCGACATCTACAAGGCTAATTAATTATGTTACATCAACAGCAACACCATTTATTTATTACGGTAATAAGAAATGTAATGAAAAGTAAAACAAACAAAATAATAAACAAAACCCCAACTAACTAACTACAAGACTTTAAAAACGCGGACAAGTGTTTTGCTCATATACAAGTTGTGAGTATTTTCAAAGCAACACTTGCGTTGAAAAAAAAAAAGAAATTGAAAATGCTGACATCACAATGTAAGTGAGCGAAACACCTTTTATTTTTTGTTTATTCTTACACCACAGTAGATTTATTTCAAACAAAATAATTTCTACTGTATTTTTTAAATTCTTAACAATTGTTTCACCCTACTAGCTCAGTTTCAGAAGACATACTAATTTGCTATACTAGTACAGTAGAATTTTTCGAAATTGAAAAACATGTCAAATAAAACAATTGTGAAATTTTAAATGAAATCGAAGCTGTAAATGAATATATAATTGTCAATAAATTAGTGGAAAAACACCCCACACCCACCTCACTAAATACAATATAAGACAGTATATTAGTCAGGGTGTAAGTGAAGCATATTAGTATGTCTTCTGAAGATGCCCTAGGAGAATGAAACAATTTTTAAGAATTTAAAATATACAGTGGAAATTATTGTGTTTGTTTTACTTTTAGTTATCATAAATTTTCATAAAGTAGAGGCAAAAACTGTCAAGAAATATAATAATCTTCATCGTTTTAAAGCGGTTTATGGTAGTGATGGAACCTCTGAATCACTCAGTAATATATCGATAATTTCTAAACAATGAGGGCCATATTATCAAATATTTAGCTTAACATCTCTCTTAAATCTGTACATGAAAGTTACGATGAAACTCTTCGTTATCTTAAGTTTTAACTTGTTCTGCACCCGCTATACTGCTCGGATTTGGCTACGTCCGACTTCAACTTCTTTCTTCACTTCAATTCAAAGGACAATCATTACACCACCGACAATGTAGTGAAGACGCATAAGATCACTTCGATCTGTAAAGGATTACCAGAAATATAGAAAGTTGAAAATAATTTGGACCTTATTTTTAAAACTAATCAAGTCCAATTTGCATCATTTTTAAAAATGTCACATAACTCGACCAATAACTGGCCGATTAATTGGCTAGCAATGGTTAGTCAATGCTATTGGGCTACTCATGTTAAATCGGTGGCCCACGTTTATCCTAGACTTTTTTTAAAGATTTTGATATTTATAGTAATTGAAAGTCAGCAATAGGAAATTATTTGTCGGAGCAGTAACGCGAACTATCCAGCCCTTTTCGATAAAATCGACTCTAGAGGACATCTTCCTCGCGAATTCGACACTACCCAGTCGTACGGACGGCTGGGTGTCTTTTGAAGATTTCCCCTCTTCCACAAAAACAAAAATAAATCGAACTGAGTGGTTCAAGGCGTAACATTCTGTTATCATGAGATTACCCGTTCGAGTCTTACAATCAACAGTAAAAAAAACCTTTTTGTGTTTCATTCTTACCAGCTACTCGTGCTGGTGGGCGGCCAGTCCCTCCGACCTACACTATAGTGCAAAGCCGGAGGGTAGGGCGTAAGGCCCTCTTCAGCCTCTTTTCATAAATCGTGGGAATGGGTGGGTGGTGTAGTTAGGGAGAGAAAGATGAGACGGACGAAATGAAGACAGAAGAGAAGTGAAAGATTATCTGTGGAATATTACTGCCCCAGCAAACCACAGAAAACTTGGACCAGAGCAGCCGGCCCGGGTTCGAACCCATGACTTCCCGAATGCTAAGCAATGATCGGGAGCACCAGACCACGCCGCTCCGTAATCAACACTTATATTTCTTAATCAATGGGCCATTCTACATGCTCATGCTTTGACGATTATCGATTGCCAAGCTTGGGCCACATTCGGTCCCAAGCATTAACCATTAAAAGGACAATCTGTTCCAGGATAGATTACTTGGTACCTGTTGTAAAATATTGTATAATTTACTGCTGCACCTTTTCTTTGTAATTCTGTAATACTCTTCACCACAATTATCTGTCTCTATACCTTGTATTCACCCCCTGCAATTTATGACCTACAGCTGCCTGAAACCCTGTATCTTCATCATCGCCACAGCTGTATATATTTCTTATTACTGCGTCTTTCCTTTTCTATTTCTTCCGCCTCTTTTCTCCCTTAAGTTAAGCCAGTGTTAAGTAAATTGCCGCTAGATAAACCAGGTGTACGCGCACCCTCACTATCATACATTGTAACACCCCACAGATTGTGAATCATCACGCCATTCTTTCAACTTCTTCTCGCACCTGATAGATACCAAATGTACATTTTGTAAATAGTGTGAATAGACGTTACAAGCAACTCATTTGTGTATTAATCAGAAATTTAATACCTACAACCCTTTAATTAGGTTTGTCAGGACGTTTCATGTACTACCACCGCACCCTTAAGTTCGCTTGAGATTTATCGAGTGCATGATACAGTACCCAATGCTGGCCCAAATCATTGCCGTTCATAAAACCCTATAAGAGACCATAAAACTTCATTTGATTTTCTTGTACCCTGTATACTGATCTGAAGTTGAGTACGTTTTAAAACAAGTTTGCAAGTTCGCATACCAAACCTTTTCGAAACGATCTTTAAATGGGAAAAAACAGAAACGTATTGTCTTAAGCCAATATTTGCACATATATCATAGGTACATTAGACATAACAAAACAGTTCAAACCTGTACTTATACCATGTAGCACGTTTTTTATTTAATCACTTATACCCACAGTGGTTTTGATGTTATTTGTTTAACTCGTATTACACCTCTCCGTCTATTTGCTAGTTCGTCAATGACTATAAAATCCGTTAATGGATGTAATAATTTGTAATTCATAAGGTTTGCACACACACAAACATACATCGATACATACACCTCAAATGTTTCTTTTTATTTAATAATCGTTTTTCAATAATGTGCGACATTTGTGTACTGCGTCTAGTGCGATTTATAGGTAATAACTGACTTTTTTATTTACCGATTACAAAGTTCCTCCTATCTAAAAATAAGACAATAGTAAAACGGAGTATTACTGTTGACTTAAACTTTTCACACATTCCGTTATGTATGAAATTCGTATTTTAAGATTCTGATAAATTATGATTTTATTGAACATTTTTGAAAATCACTGGTAACTAACTATGTACTGTCGTCCAAAGCGAAAAACACACTTTATAAGTACTTTTTGTACGTGTGAAATTACACCCTCAATGTGATTAAAATTTTGAGTATTACTTTATGGCTTATTTGCTTTGGATTGTATGTAACACATAACAGTCCCTATAATCCAAAAAATATATTTTATACTTATATTTTCCAAATTATAAATTTAAATATATTCGTTTAATTTAACTTAATTATTCATTTAAAACTTATTTTTGAAATTTTGGAATGTTGAATGTAATTTTGTCTGAATCATGAAATGTCATTAAATATAAAACTTGTGTCGTCTTGAAAACGAATTTTGTTAAAATGGAAATTCTTTCGAATTGATTAACACAATATAAGCATCCTGTTTTTAGAAACCTAGATACAAATTCAATTTTTACTTATTTGTAATAGAAATTTTGATTTTTAAGTATGATAGTATTATCTTATTTATTCTAAATTAAAGCAATTTAAAAAAGTCTTGCGTGATTTATACCAATTTGCAATAAAAACGAAAATATAAAATTACCCCTAGCCAAATTAAGAACAGTCAATTGAATTCTATGTAGATCTCTTAATTTTGAAAATAGGGTATTAGCTTGATTGATGGTGACATTATTAATTATTTTTTTCTAATAATTAATAATTCAATTAACTATGTAAATAGACTGCTATCTCTAATAATTGCTGTTAATTACAGGTTGGCCCATAATACATAATCATTGTTTAGACGTAAAAGTCCTTAATTTAACTTTATATTTGTGTTAGGTAATCATTCGGATTTAAATTTATTAGATCCTTCTAGGGTTTCTTCGATAAAGTTATTAACCACACCCTTCCAGTTATATCGCAACGTTATACTTTCAAAATATGTAATTATTTTTTTTCATTTTTTTGTTTTTGTTAATTAAAATTTATACTGGATAGTAAAATAATAACACAAATTTCCACTATATAGTGGAATTCATTTCAAAAAAATGTGTTCTCTATTTGTTCATGTTCTGTCTTTATTCTCATATCCTTGTAATATAACTCCACCCACTTGTTCCTTAAAACCATGTCGCTTCCCTGTAGAATTAATTAAAATCACCAAAAAAACAAAGACTGTCAAAACAGAATGTTTCTTATCAATTAAATAGAATAATTATCGCTAGCAGAGTACTTGTGTCTTTATCAATGAACATTTATTTAAAAAAGTGAATAAAACAATATAATTTCACATAATTATTTATTTCGAAAACTCGACGATATCGTTTCGATCGTTCGCGATGATTATTAACAGTAATAATTACACGATTATAACTATCGAAACAATATTGTCGAGTTTTCGAAATAAATAATTACGTGAAACTATTTGGTTTTATTCAATTTTTTAAATAAGTTTTAACACATTTCACAAAAGTTGCACTATTGAAACTCTCAGTTTATCAATGAAGTCTATATCAGCAAGCTATAATAGTTCTCCGAACAATTTTAGCATTTTTATTCAAAATTTGGTTTATAAACTTTAATTTCGAAATTTAGATAACAGTGGTTGGTTTAGTTCTTTTAAAACATTTTTAAAATATTTATCTATGATAACGATATTCATTTAAAATTTGTTCGTGTAACCTTTACTTTGTCCTTAAACTATATTGTAAATAAGTCGATCAAAACAACTACAAAAAAACTGGTCTCTTATCGGATGAAGCAAGATAGGTTCAAAATTGAAATATGTTATAGAAGTTATTTCATATTATAATGTAATGAGCATGCGTGAGCACTCCAACCACTTCCTGTAAAGTTGTAAGTTATTCTTTGTCTTGAGTGTTAGCACGGTGACCTCTGCCCTCACTATTTTCCACGTATTTCTTTGGTCTCGTTATATTAATTTATATTTTATACTAACTGCAGTGTAAATACAACTTATGTATTGTATCCAAAAAATCCTGAAATATTATCAATCTACCATAAATACAGTCCATTTATAAAAATATCTATACAACAATATTAAACAATTTTTTATCTCAGAGCAATTTTGTAACCAACTTATACCACTTTTAACCAAAATATACAAATATTGTTAATTAATTAATATCTAATTAGCAAATCTTCACAGTGAATTATTAAAGTACAAAATATAAATTATAAAATAATCATGAAAAAAACCAACCATCATAAAAGTTTTTATTTCAGAAGTGGTTTGCAAATAGCTAGTTCTTCTCATAATTATCGATATTACCATCGTTATTATCTAAAAAGTAAGACACTTAAATTAGTGGGGAAAAAAGGGTAAAGAGTTCAAGGAAGAAGATGGGAGTTTGGGCGCCAGTCAGATACAGAAGCAAATTGGAGCACACTAATTCGCCCGAAATATCAGAAGACAACTATATTTTCTAAATTGGGTTTTTTGATAATTAATTACAATTAAAATTCAAACTTTTGGTGGCGCAAGTATTGTGAAACATATTTAATAAGTTAGAAAAAATCCAGAATGGTTACACGAAATTTATTATATTCTCCACAATATTGTTTCGGCCGATTCGGCCATTATCAAGAGTACGAATAGGTTACTAAAGTTAAAATGTTGTTGTCTGAAATTTATAATGGACTATTTACTAAATTGATATTTTTATGAATTGCCTTCTTAATTTCCAAGTTTTCTAATAATTATAATTTTTTATAATTTGGAACGTTTGAATGCAAAATTATTGATAGATTCCATTTTTATACATAGGGTCAATTCATAAATGTAGAAAAATTGATAACTTTAATTTAAGAACATTTCAAATAAATTACAAGGGGCTACTATAGTAGAAGCATAATACAACGAAATTTGGATGATATACTAGTCAAAATAATATGATCTAAAAAATTAAAAACAACTATTGCTACTTAGACAAGGTCAGGCAGCATCTAATGTCTTTCATGTTGCATAATAAATTTAGGGAATAATTGTACATCATTAAGCAACAATAGAGTCTGTTGTATATTGAAAATATGAATTTAGTATTGGACCATAAGACTTTTCTTTAAGTATTATAATAGTACACTCATTAATTGAAAATAAATTCCTGATACAAATTAAGAATAAAATTACCAAAACACAAGACGAATTACCAATACTGCGAACGAAGTCACATCTGGAAAATTTGAAGACGAAAACATAACCAAAATGAAAAAAAACTTAATTGGATGAATTTTTAAACCAAAAAAACCACTTAACTAAATGAAAAAATCTCTAGAAAGCTGACACTAAACTTTATAATTTATCATTCTTTTCATAATTATATTTGCTCAAACAGACAAAATTTATTTATATTGTATTTCGAAACGTATTAGCAAAAAAACATTAGAAAAAAAATTATATTTAACTATCAGATTAGGTACCTGTAAAAATTGGGCAATTTATAAAACAGGGAGGCTTTCAGAGAATGACTTGGCAAATTGTAATACGTGTAGCGAAATTTTACATTATCACAGACATATCTGGACGTTTTGTTATATGCCAGGGCGTTTTACAAATCAAGTATGGGCCCCTAATTGGTCTGGTGCTCTAGATCATTGCTTAGCATTCGGGAGGTCACCGGTTCGAACCTGGGTCCGCCTGCTGCTCTGGCCCAAGTTTTCTGAGGTTTCCTTGGATCGTTTAGGCAAATGCTGGAGTGGTAATTTTCCACACATAATATTTCACTTCTCTTCTGTCTTTATTTCGTCCGTCTCTTCTTTCTCTCCCTAACCACACTACCCACCCATTCTCATGATTCCTGAAAGGAGTCTGAAGAAGACCTTACGCCCTACCCTCCGGCTTTGCACTACAGTGTAGGTCGGAAGGACTACTCTCCCACCAGCACGAGTAGCTGGTGGGAATGAAACATAAAAAAGTTTTTCTTTGATGCCACCCTCAAGCATTGTTTTGTAATCATCCTTGCATAATAGGGAGTTTACAACATGAATATAAACTTTAAAAGGAGCCCAACGTTACTTAAACCATTTCTAACCTATCCAAACGTAATCTAACGTAATAAAAAAGTTTTGGAGTTATTTTTGTCTGGAGCACCACAACAAAACATAAAATAAAAGTCACTACAACAATTGTTTTATAATAAAAAAATAATTATACTTGTTTAGTATCCTGCAGGATCTTCTACACCCAAAACCATTTGGTTTATCTAAACAATAAAAGTACACAAATAAAAAACAGACAATAGTTGTAGAGTTTCATAATAAACATCTGTTTAATATATAAAAAAGCAATATTATTATTCATATTATTACTATTATGTTTCATAATTATCCTATTAAATATATTAAAATCTATATCATGTTGCAATAAACCTAAGCGCCCTTATGCGTTTCGTAAAACGTCTAGGCGTATAATGTAAAATTTCGCTATAATTTTTATTTTACAATTTGGTAAGTCAATTTTTTAAAGCCTCAGTGTCTTAAAAAATGCCTAATTCTCGATAAATCATCGACTAGATCGAAGAAAGCATTAAAAAACTAGTTGACATACTATCTAGTTATGGGTATATATTGCCATCTACTGATTGATATCTGATACTGAAGGTAGATACTTAATAAGACCATTGTCTAACATATAAAACACTACTAATGTATTTAAAATATTAATAGTGGTTTCTTGCAATTGTTCTATTGTGTTTATTTGTATGTATTTGAGTAGAAGAATTAAAATCTGGTTAAGTAAATCATAACGCAGAGCGAGTTAGCAGTATGCGCCCGGATGGACGAACGTCTAACCGGACGGTTGTAATGAAATGTGTTTCAAGTACCTGCAATCATGTTTTATAACCAAGATATTAAATTACGTTTCTTCGTTAAAGGCCAGTGACAGTCCTTCTACGGCCTTGACTGTCGTTCGCTCTTATACATAGCATTGTTTGCCACGTCATTTGTTCTTCTTTCTGAATCACGTGTTCCAGCTTCTCTCATCTTCATCGGTTTTATTTCTTTAAAAAATAACATGTCGTGGTTGCTAACGATTGACTGCTTGCTTATAAGTGTTGAATATTTGACATTTATTTGGTTCGTTGGTTATCAGAATATAATAATCCAATTTATATTATAATAAATACGGATAAACCATTGTTTATAGGAGAAAAGGTCTTGATAACATTAAAAAAATGGAGAATTTGACCTCGAATGGGAAGTTCATGATTTATTATTAACTAGCTGTGCCCGCAACTTCGTCCACATGGAATTTAACAAAAATGTTATTTTTAAAATTTTAAACGAAGTCGTTGAGACACAACTGTTAGCATAGCCCGCTTGCGCATTCTAAGTGGCGGGAGGGGCTTTTACAATTTTTGTCTGTCTGTCTGTCTGTCTGTCTGTCTGTTTGTTCCGCCTAATCGCTGAAACGGCTGGTCCGATTTTGAAGAGGCTTTCACTGGCAGATCACTAATGTAATAAGGAGTAACTTAGGCTACTTTTATTTTAGAAATTAATAATTTATTTTAGAAATTAATAACTATTTATTAACAATAATAATTAATTTCTAAAATAAAAATAGCCTAAGTTACTCCTTATTACATGAGCGATCTGCCAGTGAAAATCCCGTCAAAATCGGTCCAGCTATTTCAGAGATTAGCCGGAACAAATAGACAGACAGACAAAATAAAATATGCATTTAGTAAAAAGTGGTTATTTTAATATTACAAACATACACTCCAATTTTATTTACCTGACCAGTTGTTTGTATAATTATTACAGCAATTATTTTGACATACTTTTTAAACACTCTTAAATAATAATAAATGTACAAACTTACTTTATGTTTGTAGAGTATGAAAATCTATAATAAACAATTATTAATTATAAAAAAATTTATTAACTTTTATTAAAAATGTAAATAAAATTTTTTCAAAACGTTAATGTGTTTTTTTATGTTTATAAAAATTCCTGCTCTTTCAATTGAGTAGTTTTTGAAAATTTTGACTTTATTTAGCATAAAGTTAAATAAGTTGTTTATCACTATGCGGTTAGAATATGTCAAAAATGTTATCAAAACTGGTTTTGCCTTCAATATCTATAATGTCTTTTATCTTATGTTGTTTAAGTCATACATTAGACTATTCTTCCTTTTACCCTATATACTTTTAGTAACAGTCTTACGTTGTAAATTTTTCATTATTAAGGTTTCATTATACATAAATACTGCTTACTTCTTTAAAGTTGTATTTATCATTTTATGTTCGGAGGATGGTCAGAAATTGGGAATATTGATATGTGAATCCATGTACTTTTTGCACATACTTATTTAAGTATATATTTGACATCGAACAAATTCACTTTCGTTAAGTATTAATCAGTGCAAAAGTTAAATAAGTCTTATATTAAAATCATAATTTGAATTAAACTTTTAATTAAAATTAGTGTTTACTACTACCCAATTTAAACAAAAACTGGCTCCTCCTAATTGTGTATATTTGCTAGATTGTTTCTATTAAATGTATAGTAAATTTGCATTAACATCGCAAGGAGAAATGTGGCAGACTTATTATTGAATTTTCCTTAAAATGCTATTTTTTTGTTAGCATTTAAAGCAGTATTTGTTCGAAATCGCTACGGTTATTCCTTATGAGGAATCTTGTGGATTGTTTTTGAATTCAATTTTCAAATTTTTCATTTAACTTCTTTTACTAAGCGAAATATAATGTTCGGTCAACACCCCCAGCTGCTTGGTTTATTTTACATTTTTATATTTATTTTTCTGAAATATCTTTAGGCAATAACTAAAAACTGACCAACAAATCGTTATTAGCGGCGTCAAAACCGCGAGACGTGTCGATTGATTTTATGGGTTCCGAAAACTTCCAGAAAAAAACTGCTCCAAGTGCTTAATTGGTTATTTGTCCGTAAAATCACAATAATGTTATATTTTTAAATATTGTAGGCACGCCGTTGTTTCAAATGAGCAAACATTTCAATTACTTTTTCATTGAAATTAAACAAGATACATGCAAGAAAAACAAAAAAGTTTGTTCCGGCTTGTTGCCTTCGGTTGCAAATTTTGTTTTGGCATTAGTCAACCCAGTTCTTTTATATTCATTTTCTTTTCGTAAGGTAAACGATTAACGTTATTTTGTTGCAAATAAGCATCTATACTAATTGCATTCATTTTTAATTTGCTACACTCTTAATCCAAAAAGATACTACAGGTGCGGAATCTGAAGTCTCTTCGGGGGAGGGGGAGAAGTGATGGTGATTGTGATTCTGAAATTCAAAAGTCGAAGAATTTAAAACATTAAATTCAAAATATTTTAACACCGTAATAATATAAGCGCCCGAGGTAATAAATAACTTTAATATTGTATGTAAAACAGTAGGGCATAGAGGGATAAACATATTGTAACGAACGTGTACGTGTGTGCGGGGAATCGATTGATGCTGACGCACTCCGAGGGCGGCGCGTTTGATCTCGACTGATCGATGCTGAACAATAGACGATCGAGAATATTCTGTTGTCATAATAACTTGTTTTCTTCGGAAAGCGGTCGAAATATAGTCCTATGTTTTCTAGTAATTTCTTTCGGTAAATATATACTAAAGAAGAAAATTGCTTTTTAATGTTTCAAGGTAATTTATTAAACTCTACAATCGTTTCGGGTGTTTAGCCCTTTGTCAAGAGTAATTGTTTACTTACTCAATTTACTCAAATTACTCTTGACAAAGGGCTAAACACCCGAAACGATTGTAGAGTTTAATAAATTACCTTGAAAGATTAAAAAGCAATTTTCTTCTTTAGTTTATATTCAACAATGTTTCATAATACAATCACCGAAAATTCAATTTCCTTTATTAAATATATACCCTCGTCTCTGGGTCAGCGAGACAGTTGATTTCCGAACGCGTAATATTATTATTCAAGGGCGAGATACAAAGTGATATAAATAAAGTGCATTATTGTTTTTCAGATAAATAAGTAGCTTAAGTTTGTTAATAGTTTTTAAGTGATTAAATAAATGGTTGTAAATAAATAATTGTTAAATAAATAAGTGAACTAGAAAATTTGATACAATATGAAAACTGTCTCCGAAAGATTGTCGATCGAAATTTTCAGAATATAGCGGTACAGCAAAATTACTAAGAACTTAAACATTTTAATTTCTAACTTGTTTTCAAATATTAGAAAAAAACGTGAAAATAATAAAAAAAACTTCTTTGGATCCAATGAACCGATTTTGATATTTGTTTATAAATTTTAGAGACTTGTAGAGGTTTCTGAAAAAAATACAGCCATTTTTATTGGTGCTAACCATGGAAACACACAAGGATAAAGAAGAGTTTTCACATGACACCTTTACAGCCTAATATGATTATACTTTAATTTATAAAATTGGTTTATGTTGGGTGAGGGTTTGGTAAGGTTGCGTTTGTGTCTTTCTTTATGTGTAACGATATAGGTATACTATAAAATATACGTATTCTCATAAAACTTTTGTACTCATTTCATGCAGTAAAATGCTAAAACATATGCTTAATTTCTTATGCCCTTTACATGTTCTGCAGCTCCACAGCTCTTGTGAACAAACCGAGTGAAAGGAAAGAACAATAAGTTTTATATATATATATGAAAAAAAAGGTCCATTTTATGTTTCAAAGGTTTTTATTAAAACTCGATGATCGTTTCAGCTAGCGAAGCATTCTTCAAAAGTACAAAACAAATACTGAATCTGACTGGTTAAACTAGGTCTTATAAATGTAAACTTATCAAATAAAATAAAATAAATTGGACAACCTATTGTGTGTTTATTTGGGGATATTTAAAAGTGTGGTTCTTTCTAAAAACTCAAAAGTATTCTTAACAGAATATTTATATTGAAAATTAATCGAATTTGGTAGCATGTTATTCAATTCTTGACAGACCGAACAATCCTTACTAGTTAAAAAGTTTTAATTTGCAAATCTATGAGATGTACAATTTTTGCTAATTATAACTCCCAATTTCGGAGTAGAACAAAAAAAACCGTTCTTTTTTGTATCCAACGTAAATGATATATTATTACGTTATGTACACATAAGGTATACAATGCCATTAGGTTTTGTACATAATAGTTTCGGTGATTATTTCCGTAAGTTCATCACACGGTTATGATTACTGTTTAACAATACGTTTAAATAAAAAAAGGACTTGGAAAAAGTCAACATAATTTTGCAGTCGGTCGAAAAAAAAAAATGTTTTCTTATCTTTAAATAGAAACACAAATAGCAGAGTCGAAGTTTAACCGTATGTCCCGCTACTTTTTATTGGTAAGGGTCAGTGATCAGTCAGGACCGCGGCGTTCGTGTATTTAACTGTTCACCAAGCGAAAGCACACACTGCTTTCGGTTTTAATTATGTGACTAGACCCAATGTTTGATTTTCATTTCGACGAGTTATACAATGTAACGGACCAAGAAAGACAGTGTGTGTTAGACATTTTCGCAGTGGGGTCTCAATATTAACAAAACTGGACTTCCCCCTATTTAATTAGAGTCAATTAGATATGAACAACTTCTCACGAAAAAACGGATCTTTATAAACTGTATAAACCTCTTAAGTTATCTGCTTACAATTAGAAATAATTTATGAAACTAAACGATTTCATGAGAAAAAGAGAATAAATCGAATTAGTTGCTGTTTTCAATATCTTTTAGTCCTATTATGTAATTACATGCAATTAAAAAATATATATATTAGAAAAAATTGGTTAAATATTAACAACGGAAGTAATACTGAAAAAGTTGGACAAAATACAAATATGCACCCCTAAAATAAATTTATTTTACATCACACGTAATTAGTTTGTTTAAATAACTTTTATCACATATTACTTAAAGTAAGATCAACAAAACCAGGACTTAAAGAAAAACCAAAAGGGTAGGTAACAATTTCCGACGTAATTTGCGACGTTTAGTCCGAATCCGGGCTCAGAATTTTCTGTACAAGTCAAGATTTTTGGATATCCCAACCAAAATACTTTGTCCTTTTATTAGCATTACAATGTTACTGGCCAAACCAGACTTCAGGACAAACTAGTTTTGCCTAGGCTAAACTAGTTCTTCCTATACGCGATAGGATTAATTAGTATAGCCTAGTCCAAACTAATTTTTCCTAAGCCCGATAGGATAAACCAGTTTAGGCTAATCCAAACTGATTTGTCCTGATATAAATACGCACACTCTAGGATAAACTGGTAGTATATCTAGATAAACTGAATAAAATACTCCGTAATTGGAAAAATAATCATTTTTATTAAAACCATAATGATTCGTCGTTAAAAGTTATGGAGAATTGGTAATACAAACAATCCTACTATAACAAATAATAAGTGTTTTTTTAATAGAAGCAATAATCATATCAGAATTATTAAAATTGTTATTTATTTTTACATGGAGTGCTTTGATGACACTTAGAATTGTAGAGTATCATTGCCTTCTTGCACTAGCATCTGTTTATGGAACAGTTTTTTTTGTAGCTGCATCTCACAAAACCTATCTATCATAACCTAACTAATTTATATCAGGACAAACCAGTTTGGACTAGCCAAACTGGTTTATCCTATCGGGCTTAGGACAAATTAGTTTGGACTAAGCTATACTAGTTAATCCTATCGCGTATAGGAAGAACTAGTTTAGCCTAGGCAAAATTAGTTTGTCCTGATATCGGGTTTGGTCGGTAACAATAACATGAAGTAAAAGTCAAAACAATTAAGAAAGTAGTCAATTTCGAGGTATCTTTTATCTTTTATCTACATTAGGATTTTAAAATTAATTTAGTTTATTCGGGATCAGATGATTACCTTTTATCTGAATAATTTTTTAATATAATAGTGCAAACGAAAAAGCGAGGATCTTCCTGTTCTTTATCCTAGTTTGATGAAGTCACTGTGAGATGAAACTGTCGTATTGGACTATTAAGTAAAAAATTTACAACTTTTGAAGTCTCTTTCTTTTATTATATTGTTAAAATGGACTTTCAATAAGTGAAAGTTAGTGCACTAAACAGTTTACTTAATTTTTCTCCTTTTCTAACGGGTAGTGAGAAAAACTAATCATTTAATAGCAATAACGATTTATTTTGGTATTGTAATATGCAGGTACCTGTTATAAATTGAATTATAATCTATAAGTTTTTATAAAATATTAAATAGATTAAGATCAATACGTGCTTACAGAGTGGTGGATTGTTGCATACGGAAGAACGTGCTGGCAATAGTAAAAAATGAAGATTTTTACAACGGAGGCCACCCAACGTTGCACCTTACATTAAATCAGCTCAGAAGAACCCTCCGATTACTATCTAACTACGGCAAGTGTACGAACAAAGAAAAAAAGTGCGCTAGTGGAAAACATTGCAAATTATCTACTAGAAAAAAATATGCAAACAACCATTACATGCATATATGTACATTGTACATGTACGACCTAGATGGCTCACATAGATACGCCGTCCAATAAGTCAAACTAACGAGATGTAGTACGCAACGGTTGATATGATTTTGTGATGTGTTTATCGGCACTTCGATCAACCCATCAACATCCAGTGCCATTTTTGCCTTCCTAGAAATACGACGCGTTTCAACGGTTCTTGGCGATTCGGGTCGAAGAAGTATACATGCAAAAGAGCCAACGTGAGTCTGCCAAGAATAATAAACTTCATTAGAATATTCTATTTATGTTTAGTACATAATGCAAAAAAGAAGAAAGAAAATAAAAAGAAAAGAAAAATAAGGAAGTAATGATATAACAATGACGACATCAGTACCAATTCATTAACTCAATAACTGACAGGGTAATTTTTCCCAACTCCCGCTCTGTCTATCCTCAAATTTCTACCTGTTTTAGTGTCGATTTGCCAATAAAAAACATCTAGGCGACGAAGGTACTTATTTAATATACTTAATGTACCGAATGTTTTAAGTTACGATTACATTAAAAACGATCTGCACCTACCGTAAAATGTAACTTAACAACAAATTGTTTACAATAAATATTATATATTAATATAGATCAGTGCATTATTTATTGATAGTTATGTTTCAGAATAATTAGTGATGATAAAACTAAAAATTAATTGTAGTATGTAGGCTTTCATGACTGGTTTCAATCGAATTAAGATAACTTACCGAGCTTTTGGGCCGTGGTCTATAGGCATATGACATTAGACGTTTTCGAGATTGAAGGCTACTACAACGACCAAACCACAAACGCATCTGAAGATGTTAGCCACAGCCGCTGACGAAACGTCAGGCAACCAAAAAGCCTATAGACCACGGCCCAAAAGCCCGGTAAGTTATCTTAATTCGATAAACTAAAAATTAATAAAAACAGGATTTTTACATCAAATCAAGATATTGATAGATGTTTTACCTCACAAAAATTAGTTTTGCAATAAAAAAAGAAATGAACAATAGTGTTGATTTCTTAGATGTTTCTATTTAAATAGAACCTAATATTTAAATTTTAATATTTACTGGAAACCTACTACCAACGATACAGTAATTCCCTTTAATTCTTTTCATCCTAAACAGACAAAGTATGCCGCCATTCATATTTTGTTGTTTAGATTAATTAATTTACCTTTGCCTGAAGCTGATTTTAATGCAGAATTAACAACCATCAAACATAAAATATATAATTTCATAAAATGTTACACACGAAATTAAAAAAGAAAATTAATTATCTACAACATAACATCCCAAACATAAAAAAATATATTTTTGGTAGAAATAAATATGGGACCAACAGAAAAAACTACTTTGAGGGCTAATACACTTACCGGCGTTGAATTACACTGTATCATATAGCCTGTAAAGGCCTTTCTGCCAGCCCCCATCTGATGAGACCCAACTGGTGTGGGATTTGGTTTTCGGTTCGCAGTGCCTACTGTGTAGGACGCGTTCCAAATGTGAGATCTGTGATCCTTAATATATAAACGAAGAAGGATTTTAATTCCTTCCTTTTTGGATACTTTTGGTAGCATTAGGCGCGTAGGTAGCGTTACAAATATAAGTACTATATAATAATAAAGAATAGTTCTTTAAATCTTTAGAAATAAACGTTTAGAAATCACAAAAGCAGGCTCCAACTGATAAAAGTGCTGATTGAAATACAACGTACATTGGTCAGTCTGGTAGAACTATTAAAACATGTGTGTCGGAACATTTCTCAGCAATTCAAAACAAATAAGATCCATTGAGTGGTTTAGTTGAACATTGTCTAAACCTTAACCACACGTTAGATATGAATAACATTAAATTTTTACATTCCAACATACTAAAAAGCAGAAAACCTTTCCTATTGGAAACGCTTGAGATTAAAAAAGCCATAAATAATACCAGAATATAGTAAATCACCAAATAGAAATGTCCATCTACAATTCACCCCTCCTCCTGTTTAGGTTAGGTTAAGTTAGCTTAGGTTAGGTTAGGTTAGGTTAGGTTAGGTTAGGTTAGGTTAGTAAATCACCAAATAGAAATGTCCATCTACAATTCACCCCTCCTCCTGTTTAGGTTATTGTATACTGTTATATACATAGTTAAAACCAAGCGTTAAAAATAGTGATTTTCATTTATTCTAGTAAATGGCCGCATCGGTCGAAAAATATATGTTGAGTTTGCGAATAAAATCTGTGAAACTTTTTTATTGTTTTCTTGTGTCGATAATTAATATGCAGTTTCACTAAAGTTGCACCGTAGTTTAGATTCTACAATTTAACCTCAAAGAAAACTATATTGATTTAATTATTGTAATCGAAGGCAATATGAGTTTTCAGGAATTATTTAGGTTAATGTAATCAGTAATGGACAATAAAAAACTGAATTTCTATAAAATTTATTGAAGAAGACCAAATAAGTTGAATGAGTTCCTAGAGGTACCTACGTATGTAATAAAAGCGTAAAAGTACTGTACTTTAAACTTAAAACTACTAAAATTACTTAACTTCCATTATTGAAGATGTTTTATGATTTTGTTAATGTAAAATCTATCACCGTTAACAAAACTTTACTGTTTCCGACATAATTATTTCACCACACTGTGGCTTCTGCAGGTGGAATATTCTTTTACTAATTTTTGTTGTAAGTTCAGTTGCACTATTATAAAAATGACCTTGCTTCACATTACTGAATCCCACAAACTAATTAGTAGCAAATATCTACAGATGGTGTTCACTACGCTGTCTGTATTTATTTGGTATATATTTAGTTTGCTAATATCCACATTTTTCCCCTGATTGTTATATGTATTGAAAATATCTGAACTCTTTCAGGAGAATGTTTTTCACTATTTAACCAAAACCCAAAGTTAACCTCAACCTGTTACACATCTTCAAAGAAAATTGTTGTAGTCAAACTTGATCATTTCATCATTCTACAACAACTCATTTGACGTCCTAATACAAGTATATTGTTACAAATAGTTTTCTAAATTTATGCATTAATTTAAATAAGAATGTTGACGTTTTATTATTATCATGCTTGACTCCAACAATTCCCTTTGAAGAAACTCAGAAACTTGAGCAAAACGATGGGATTTAGTTAAATAGTAAAAAATATTCATCTGAAAAAGTTTTGCACCATGGGTTAGTTAGTTCCCATTTTGTTACCGAAGATGATACATATTTTAATTGATTAAACATGTTGTTGTCGCCGCAGTTTAACGATTTAATGAAGCTTGTCTTTTGGATTTTGCACAAACATTGTGATGATAAATTTCCACACATTTGTTTTTGGATATTTATTCACAGTACTTAAATTAATAAACAAAACATACGATTTAACAAACACATTAACAAAAACTTCAAAACTTTATGTTCAGCGGACTGTATTGTGAGTAGAAAAATGTATGGCGGAAACCTGATAGAATGATTGAATGAAAGATCAAACTACGTTTGCTTATTTGATATAGAATTCACAATATTTCGGAAAGAATGGAAGATGTATTTGATAGTGTTAGGAGAGATTTTTGATGGGTTAATTTTGTTGAAGGTGGTATGAAAATACGGTAATTAGTATATTAATTTAAGAGAGATAGAGGTGCAATGGTATGGGATAATCTTCAAAGATAGTGGCAGTACCAAAAAGGGTTCTAAACGGTACTTGTACGATTTCGAACACAACGCATGATTGCAAATGAACTGCAATAATCTTGATTTATTGATACAGCAATTAACACCATTAGGGTCAATCCATATTGGACAAAAGAAACAGTAAAAATTAAATTTATAATAGGAAAATTTAAAAAATACTGTAATAAAACCAACAGTTGGAAAATTTCACTAATTTTTATTCTTCAGTCAATACGTATTTCACCTTCTTAAGACATCAACAGGTGTTTACAAAGTTAACTCAACTCCTGATGATGCCTAAGAAGGCGAAATACGTATTGAGTGTTGGTTTTATTATAATATTTTTTAAATATATTTATTATTTATCTTCAATTTATTATAATATGACTATACAATGAAACTCTGGAATGTTTGCAAACAATCCATTCGAAAAGCCTAAACTTGCCACAGAAATAGGATTCAAAAATAAGAAAACATCACGCTATTGTGTTGTTAATAATCATTAAATTTTCAAATATTCCTTATCTATACAGTTACTTGTTTCTATGATTAAAAAGTATAACTGACCAAGATAAATACTAATGTCCAACACATGTGTTCTTTTTTATTATTTTATTTTATTACAATGTCAACGTTAGAGTTGTTAGACGAGTAAAAGTTCTTTATTTATTGAGATAAAGCAACATAAGGAATTGCAACTGCTAACTAGACTATACAACACATTCCATTCTTCTCTGTGGGCGGGTGTATGTGAAGGGAATCTAGATAAATTTAACGGACTAAGTGATATACTTACATATCTAGTAACTGTTTGAGACTGTTCCAATCTAATTGGATACCGATATTTTCGTAGAAGAATGTTGCAATACAAAGTACCACGAGTTAATTTAATTATTAGTTAGTTTTTCATTATTGAGGAGCAGCGTCAATTTGATGCGGCACATAACATTGTGGGTGATAATAAAAAGTTTATTGTCGCGTTTACCAGAATTTTATGATTAAACAGTGTTTCAAATGAATTATCGATTTTTAGTCTGAATTCCAAACTGTACTGTCATGCCTCTTTTTCTGGATCGTCTGTTAAAGGTAATCATTAAGGTGAATTACATACATCAACTGTATTTTGATTGCACTGTGATCCAAATTTCGAGTCGTGTAACAATATATTCAGAGTTATGGAGGTCAAAATGATCAAAGGCGACTAACGTGATAGAGTAGCGAAGAAGATAATTCAATCTAAAAAACATCAATTACTCGCATTAAACAATTAAAATTGATTGATTCTGTACATCATATAAATGTCGTATTTATTGTTTTTTATTTCGCGTGTTTAATGTCTTAAGACAGTCTTATGTTGATAAAAAAAGTAGGGGTATGTCTCTTTAACATTATTAAGTGTAGCGGATTACTATAAAAACAACGACATAGGCCTCAAAATTTATTTACATATTATTAATCCAAAACAAAAAGAAGGTAATAATATCCTTTTTCGTCTACTTATAAGGGATCACAGATCCCACAATTGGAACGCGTCCTACATAGTAGGCACAACGCGCCGAAAGCCATATCCCACGACCGGTTTCGACCTATCGGGTCTCACAAACTGTACAAGCTATACAATAAATACAAATATGGAATCAACAGAAACAACTACTCCAAGGGCTAATACACCTACCGGCATTGAATTGCACTATCGATTCCAAACGATTATTAGACGAAGATAACGATTTTGTCGTCTAAAGACTCGTTATCTGCCACACGCTTCGTCAGCGACTGCGGCTGACATCTTCAGAGGTATACCTTCATACGAATTGTCAGGCAGAAAACAATCCTTTAAACCACGGCCATCAAGCTCGGAAAATCATTCTTATAATAACGCTGGCCGTGAAAGCCTACACACTTTAACTACAGCAGTGATCTGAAATAGGAAATAGTTGTGGTTCGGATGTCTCGCTCTAGCGCGGCCTGATTGGTATAGAGAAATACGGCTATGGAAGAGACAGCAAATCAGGATGCGTTAGAACGAGAAAGGCGAACCACAATTATTTGCTATTTCATGATCACCGCCATAGTATTGAATGCTGTCTTCACGTTATTATGCTATAAATCTGTACAATCCAACATTAACGACAAAGTGTTTATCTTCACATGCATCACTATCGTTCTGAATATAATATTGGGTCACTTGACCCCTTCAGAATTTACGATGGGCTTGTAGTCTATAAATACCGTCCACAATTGGTTGTTTCGAATGCAGAACATTATTACATATAAGTCAACTGTTCAGCAATTAGAAGTACATTAACTTCATTAAGCAAACCTATTTGTTTTCTTCTTGTTTTATATATAGAAGTGGCTAGAAACCATTTAAGAATAGTTCAGCTCATTGATTTCAAGTATATTTACACATAATTACATGGTGTAACCAAATCTCACAAAAGCAGATGTTTTGCTTGAACTGCAATAAGTATTAAAAGTATTAAGTGGCGAAGTATCTAAGTAGTATTTATTCAGAAAATCGAATTTGCATAGTCATTTACCTAAAAGGTTTCAAACTACTATTCCACTTTTTTGTTTTCTAGAGAACAGTATCTGCTGCAATTTGATATTTATTTGTACATATTAAACATTTGTTCTTAAGGAATTGGATAGGCACGTTAATCGTAAGAAAATACAATACTTACCTGTCAATGAAAATTTCATGTAACTTAGTTCAACCATTTTGCAAATTACATATAAATACAGGCAGATAAACTGGAATCTCGAATGGTATTCTTCCTTTAAGTTCCATAGTGATGGGAATTTCTACTGTTATCACCATATAAAGTGCAACAGGTTAGGTTAGGTTAATCTTAAAGTTAGTGGCAAATATCTATAGATGGCGTTCACCACGATATAAATAAATTGGGCGTTCTGTTCGAACTATCTATGGTGCGCTGTTAGAATCAATCAATGAGTTCGCAATCGCGATCCATGTCTCGCTACTTAGATAGATCACTGAATAAGAACTTAACATATGTCCAGGAAAGGTCTATATTATGGATTATTGGCTTAGACCAGGGCCGGGCGGCTCGGCTCCTAAGAGTTAGCGTCTCCTGTGAGCCGAGCCGAGAGCTCCCGAGAGCCGCAGGGGAAACACTTGATAGACGAAGAAGAAGTTGTAACTCTGCCTCACTCCTCGACCGAATACAATTAATAGAAGGAATGGTAGTAATTATAAAGATGATACATAGTTTAATTGATTAAACATGTTGTTGTCGCCGCAGTTTAACAAATTAATGAAGCTTATCTTTTGGATTTTACACAGACATTGTGATGATATATTTCCACACTCATTTGTTTTTGGATATTTATTCACAGTACTTAAATTTATAAACAAAACACATACGATTTTACAAACACATTAACAAAAACTTCACAACTTTATGATCAGCGGACTGTATTGTGAATCAAAAAATATAGGGCGGAAACCTGAAGAAAACACTGATTGAATTCACAATGTTTCGGAAAGAATGAAAGATGTATTTAATAGTGTTAGGAGGGATTTTTGATGGGTTAATTTTGTTCAAGGTGGTAATTGAAGAGAGATAGAGGTGCAATGGTATGGGATAATATTCAAGGATAGTGGCAGTACCAAAAATGGTTCTAAACGGTACTCGTCGTACGATTTTGAACACAACGCAGGATTGCAAATGAACTGCAATAATCTTGATTTATTGATTCAGCAATTAACACCATTAGGGTCAATCCATATTGGACAAAAGAAACAGTAAAAGTTATAATATAATACGACAATTTAAAAATACTATAATAAAACCAACAGTTGGAAAATTTCACTAATTTTTATTCTTCACTCAATATGTATTTCGCCTCCTTAGGGCATCATCAGGAGTTTACAAAGTTAATTCAACTCCTGGTGATGCCTAAGAAGGTGAAATTCGTATTGAGCGTTGGTTTTATTATAGTATTTTTTAAATATATATGTTTCACCAAGTGTCAATGGCAAATATCTTCAATTTATTTTAATACGACTATACAAGAAACTCTGGAATGTTTGCAACCAATCTATTCGAAAAGCCTAAACTTGCCACAGAAATAGAATTAAAAAATAAGAAAACAAATTACCAAATAGAATTAATGGAAGGAATGTTGGTAGTTAGATCGCGCTCGGCTCTCGGTGGCTCCGAAACTTTTCCGGGAGCCGCAGAGTTGCCCGTCCCTGACTTGACGATTGGAATGTTCTTAGACTTGTTAATGACATTCCAGTTTCAACACTTACAGTAAGTACCCTACGTGTACCACCCTTTTGATAGGAACAAAAGTTGCTATAATGATAGAAAATGTTCAGTTTCTTGACAGTCTGCACTGTGATACGGAGTTTTCATTATGTATACATTTGTGTGTTTCTTTACTAACTGATATGTATACTTTATAACTTTTTAATTGAGATTCCACATAATACAGATGTTTAGGCGCGAACTGATTTTTGTAAAAAACCATAAAACAGTGGCAAATTTCACTTAAAGCTGCACTGTTTTGTAGAACACGCCGTCACACGCCAAATTAATTTTGTGTGACTAGTTGGAGATGAATTGATGAAATAAAATGCTGCAGTAACTTTAAAAAACGAATTTATGTACAAAAAAATACTTAATAAATAAATGAGAACAAGCAAGCTGCGTTGTACAGAATCTCAAGGTAACTTAACTTTCTTCGATACATTTGGTCCTTATATCTATTTACTACTATGGGGTTGGTGGGACGAGGGTACAAGGGTAACCTACCATCCTGGCGCGAAACAAGCGGTCAAGAGCCGCATTACCTGCTATTTGTACTATTTTAACATTCCAGTAGTAAATAAAAGTAAATTTGACAGTGCAAGAATTAACATCTGTTAGCAACAGCATTAAAATAGCAAAATAAAACACCCTAACTAAATTGGATACAAAACAACAGACATACTTCTACTTTATCAATAAACTTTTCCTTTATAGCTCCCCCACCCCGATTATTTTTGTAAATGTTTAATATACGTATCTGAGTGTCCTATTAATGAAATCCTAAACATCGTATTAAAATAAATTTCCACACAGGATAGAAAAATAGTCGGAAACAATTAGTCGTACTTGTATAAATAGCATATTCGATGTCCTACACAAATTAGACATAAATTATAAGTATATGAAATATTTTTAACTATGTAACTATTTGTAAATATCATAAACATTCAAGGTTCTATTTACTAAACTAATTTAAATTTTCTTTTAATAAATGTGCATGACCTTTTAGGTTCAATGACTTTCTCACTTACTAAATAGACACTACAGGAAATATCCTTTGATTACTTTTGCAAATCTGCATATCCATAAATGGAGATCAAATCAAATCTGTCAATCAGGGTTATCAAAATATTTACTTAAATAAATTTCATACGAAAATTGCGCTTAATTTTGTATGTCTTAGTCATTAAAATAATGCCAATCATTCTCAATGATAGTTGCATGCTGGATGAGGTCAAACTTTTGAAATTTCACTTTTAGTGTCTTTAAAAGAAGAAATAAAAGAGAATGTTCATAATACATAAGTAGATAATTTATAAACGTTAAACAAACACTTATATAGTTAACTTTTATCAGTTATTCTTGATCAACAATCAGTTGTGATGTAACATATATGGGTCGTTTTCAAATTTCGCGCAGGTAAAGGTAGCTTCAACTGATAAAAATGTAAAAAAAGAAAAATAATTAAACATAACTTTTCTCTATGGCCATGCCTGGTGAAACATCTGAATTTTAATTTACTATAATTGGTAGCAATATTTTAATAATAAATCAAAATTTATTCCTGATTTAGTGGAAGAAAAAAATCAAATGAAAATATCATGTATCATTTATCACATAAAGAATCACAACAGGTTTTAGTGTATAACAATCACTAACTAAAACTCTTCAACAATTCTGTATTTTTATTAGGGGTAAATTTTAAATACATTAATGCGATATTAATTATCTTTTCCAGGATCACTGCTTTAACATTAAATGCTGTCTTCATGATTTTATACCCTAAGGCTGCACCATATATGCAAATAAGAGTCAAAAATTTGCTATAATTCTGATTATGCTTGAGAAGGCTATAACTAAATAGTTTTCAACATAAAAAAAAGTAAAAATAAAGTAATGAAAAAAGTTTCGCCAAATTTAATAAGTAACCTGAGAAGTTTCGGTCAAGCGATCATTAAGGATAGCCTATACTAAATATTAAAAAAAAAACTTTTTGGGTGTTTTATTTCCATGGGCTACTAATTCGGGTGGGAGGGCAGTTCCTCCGACCTGTAGTGTAAAGGCGGGGTGTCATGCGTAAAGCGCTGTGTTCCTAGTGCCGTGACCTTTTTGCGTGCGCCTAGCGTTGCCAGAGAGGAAGCAAAAAATTGTAGGGTGTTTCCTGCGCCCACCGAGCGACGTGATCTAGTGCTCTAGATCATTGCTTAGCATTCGGGAGATCACAGGTTCGAACCCGCGTCCGGCTGCTCTGGTCCAAGTTTTCTGTGGTTTCCTTGGATCATTTAGGCAAATGCTGGAGCAGTAATGTTCCACAGATAATACTTTCATTTCTCTTCTGTCTTCATTTCGTCCGTCTCATCTTTTTCTCCCTAACCACACCACCCACCCATTCCCACGATTCCTGTAAGGAGGCTGAAGAGGGCCTTACGGCCTACCCTTTACACATCAGTGTAGGTCGAAGGGACTGCCCGCCCACCAGCACGAGTAGCTGGTGGGAATGAAACACAAAAAGTTTTTTCTTGCGCCACGACTATGTAATTAATATATAAACCTATGTACAGTAACTATTTAAAACTTTATACTATAAGTTTATGCGTACATAAGCTTAATTTTCTATTAATACAATAGATAATTTAAATAGGTTTACTATTTGAATGAAATACTTTAAAATCTTCTAGTTAACATCAATACATCTTTGCAATAACATAAATGTGTTTACGCAAAAAAAGGATTAGTAGCTTGAAACGACAAATTGAGACAAAAAATCTAACCATATATTCGTAAAGCAAGAGAAAAAGTCAAGCGAACCATTTCCATCGGTTGCGGTTAGGTTAGTTACAATAGTTAGACTAGTAGCCTGGATTAAAGTTTAAAATATCATACAAAAACAGACTGCATAAACTTATAGTTCAAAGTTTTATATAGTTATTCTACAAAGGTTTATATATCAATAGTCGTGGCGCAGCAAACACGGTAGGAACAAGGCGCTATATGCACGGATTCAATGCTGGAGGATAAAGTGGAAGACACCCCTTTTAATATCGAATATTAAACTATGATCTATACCGCTAGACCACGTTCTTTGGTACTATGAAACTTAATTCTGGTTAGTTTTTTACTAAATCCCTATTATATGGGCGCTTTTATAATTTCTAAGGTTTGTAGGAGAGACAACTGTTATTAAAATAACTGTAAAGTGTAACCGACTTTAGTGTAACAAATAAAGACACCGTATCTGGGAAATGAAACATTGGAGAATCTATGCTTTTAAAACAGTTTTTTTTAACAAATAAATGAAACACAAAGTTTAATTTCCACAATATATTAAAACACTTGACATATGTTTCGCCTAACTTAGGCTTCTTCAGAAGTATAATAAACTTAAACTAATACATATCGGACTTATATTTATACAGATATATAGCTAAGGCTAGGGGGGGGGGGGGTAATTTAACAAATAAATTGAGAAGTGGTGAGTTATTTAATTCAATTTGTTCATTTAACAGTTGTCCTGTATTTTTGTATTTGTTAATTTCCATTGATTCCAGAAGAGACAACCTATAACTTTTATTTACAACATGCAGGACATTATAGTCTACATTAAAAGAATGTTTTGTATTGATCAGGTGTTTAGTATAATTTGAGTCAAAGTTGTTTGTTTCAAAAGATTTTTTATATTCGCTGATTCGTTTTTTAAAAGTACGACCCATCTGACCTATGTAGAATAATGTACACCCTAATATTAAATTTACATTAGAGACCGAAAACAATCAACCCTTTATTATACTTCTGAAAAAGTCTAAGTTAGGCGAAACATATGTCAAATGCTTTAATATATTCTTTGTTATTTGTAAATGAGTTTCTATCAAGTAAACTAAGATATGATAAATATTCTTCTGAAAACCGTCTGCGGAGTACAACTTTAAAATTTAGGGATGCAACCAATTTACACTCTGTATAACAAACAGTCCATTATTTTTTTGTTGATGAATATAAAAAATTAATGGGTCTACTAATTTGTGATAATGTCGTTTTATTCCAGTATATTTTTAACGGTTTTTTGTAATTTCAGTTCGTTCACGCAAGATGTAATTACGGAAAATTAAATAGCAACGCACGTCTTTCCCATAGAAATTTTCCCTGGAATGTGGCTAAACCGAAATTATTTCATTATCACGATTCTTAAGTGTCGACGAAAATTCGTGTTTAAATAACGAAATTACGACCATGAAAAAGATAGAAACAGTATTGCTTGCGTATCTTATTAATAAGTTAGCATTCCTACCAACCAACATTAATTTAAACCACTTCCTCCGTATTATAACTTTGATTATACACCGCATGACCGTTTTTCTTTATAATGGAAATAACGCATGGGAAAAGATCCAACGATTATCATTATTATTATTTGACGATGCATTTTAGTTTTTCAATCTCAAGTTAAGTAGTTTTAACGGTTTCCGATACATAAATAAATTCAATGCTTTTCCTAATGAGAATGAGTTACTCTTTAATGTAATGTTGATTGGTTAAATTGATTAAATTCATTACACATATAAATGACTTTCGTAAGTTAATTACGTTACAAAAGTACAAACTAACGGATAACGAAAAGCGTTTTGCATAATTGTCATTTATTCTAATTAAATCGTGAATACTTTTAGGAATTGTAATCGATTCAATTTGCACGATGTAAATATGAATTTATTATGGTAAAGTTCAGTCATCATCCTCATAGAGTCGTCAAACTGAAGATTTGTAGGACACACCACTATTCCTACACTTTTCCAAAGCCACTATTCGCTTTTCCCTAAAATTCCTGTATGTCTAACTACTTGCAAACAGTAATCTAACATAGGCCTTCCACTGCTTCTTTTACTTCCATTTATGCTTCTTATAACTCTCTGACGAATCCATTATCAATAGTATTAATTGTTATTGAGTAATACACAATTAAACCTTTCACAAAGTTTTTATTTTCACTACTAAAGTTTCGCTACACTGTAGCTTTTTCAAGTGAGTAACATTTTTCACATAGGCCAAACAGGCAGATCGTTTATTACTAGGATCAACGAACATTTAAAATCTTATTAAAACAATAAACAGAATTCAAATTATGCAAACCACTTACTAGCCGAAAACCACAATTTAAATCAAGATTTCAAAATTTTACATGTGTTAGGAAAAAGCACAAAATTAAATGTTCTAGAATCATTAGAAATTAATAAAATAAAAAATTATAATCCAGACCTATTTTAAATGACCAGATAGATTTAAATAATTCACCATTATTAAATTTATTCAACATAAAAAACCCCACCCCTTAAGTTAAGTTAGATTATAAATAGGATGTTTTGTGTAAACTTAAGCAGTACTATGTATTACTCACTTGAAAAGGATACAGTGTAGCGAAACTATAGTAGTGAAAATGAAAAATTTGTGAAAAGTTTAATTGGGTTTTACTCAATATGGATTCAAACTTTCACCAAGTAACAGACAACGCAATCAATATTAATTGTATTTTGGCTTAACAAACTTTAACAATACTGTTAGAGTTAGAGTTATTGTTAGGGTAAAGCGAATTAATCAAATATTGAATTTACGGTAGAAAAAGAAATAATTAAATCATTAAACTTTTTGGACCTTACCATAACTAGAAATTAAACCCACATTTATAGACATTAGCCTTACCATTTTTTAGTCGTCATTTAGTTATGTAGTAAGACTCATATTGTATCCATGTACTAGAGTAGAGTTTTTATATTTTTAATCACAAGTAAAGTTTAAATTTATCGAACAATCATTCTTTGTCATTTTTATCCCACTAATAACACTGATGAAGAAAATTAAAATAATTTTGTGTGACACGGACAAAACAAGGTGTTTATTATGTAAAACGTACCCAGAAAGCCGTAACTAACATTCGCTTTTTTCTGTCACCCACGGTTTTCTTGCAATAAGGCATTATTTGCTGCTTGTACTCGTAAAATATAAGGATATGTGTGTAAGTGTATTAATAAACATTAATCTCAGAATGTTGTTGTGGATGTTTTACGGCGATATGTTGCTCCTGAAGTATCTCTTAACAATGTCCAGCAATAATCAGCAAGGGAATTGACACTCCATTTGACTTGCTACTGTTTTTCCATGGCAGAAATGCCTTGGTGGAACCGTTTACCACGTTCGTCAGTTACCGCACCTAAATTTTCCGGAAAAAAATCGAGATAAGAATCCAAAAAGTGAATTTTTAGAGACATGTTACATCCCATTCCTTTGTAACCATTAATTAGTTCAGTCACAATATCTTTATAATTGTCCGCCTTCACATTGCCTAAAAAATTTGCATCAACTGATTTAAAAGCATTCCAAGCTCGTAATTCAATTTCATTTAGAGCACTGTCAAATACATCATCCTTCATGAGTTTCCTTATTTGTGAATCGACAAATATGCCCTTTTTAACATTTGCCTTACTAAGTCTCGGAAATGATTGTTTTAAATGCAGAAACCCTCTTCCATTTCGATCTATAGCTTTCACAAAATTCTTCATCTTCACTATTAATCCACTAATAAACGTAATATGCTCTTTAAACATAGAGCTCGCATCTAACAGGTATTAACATGACATATATGCGTCATCGCATAAACGCCAAGAAATGCAGTAATATGAAATGTTACGTATTGTAATTAATAAAAGTACATGTTACCGAAAATCTGTGGGTGATTGAAAAATTATGTTTTTAGGGTCTCAAAATACATAAGATTCACCCAAAAATTGTCATGTCACAAATCCTGTGTTTATCAGTGTAATTCTTGAATCCAGTTCAGCGACAAAATACTTACATTTACTTTTAATTTTTTATGAATTATTGCACAATAGAATTAATCATAGGCTAAGTGTTTACTCGCATTGAAGAACAAACAAGCAAATGAGATCATAGAAGGCCATGGTAATTTCTTTGGAAATATAATGTACGGTAAAGTAGCTAACACGTGGAACACGTTTTAATTACCCTGTAAACCTAATTGCACCCAGATGAAACAACGGCAAAAATTGACGGTTCAAGACAGTTCAAGGCGCTGCACTGCCAGACAGACATGAACTGAGTACACTATGTAGCATTAGATACAGTGGCGTACGTGAGTAGAAACAAACCTGTTGTTCCCATTTATACGAAAAATCAAAAATTACAAAACTGGTTACATTTCTACTGAATTGGCAATTAAAGTAAGTGGAATAACAAGCGAAGTGTTGCAGAGGGGACCAATGATCAATGGCGTACGGTATTTTATAATTAGAGAAGCAACAATAAGCGACTATGGAAATACAAAAATAAATAAAATAGCAACCATTAATATCTTCACCATAGAGTCGTTAGTCCGAAGACTGATTGGACACGCAACTCCATTCCTTCTTATCCTGAGCCAATTTTCACATTTTTCTGAAACTATTTTAAAAATCTAGACGTTCTCAAAGGCAGTGAGATGAACAACGTGGAATAGAAAAATAATGGTGTACTTAATTTTCTAGATTTAAGTTTGCAGGTTATTGACAATAAATTAGAGTATAATATTTATCGTAAGAAAACATTTACATATGCTATTATTCCCGCCGATTCGAACCAAAATTCATCTATTAAATTGTCAACTTTCGATAGTTTAACACATAGATTAGTAACGTATCCTCTAAATGAAATAAATTTTAATAATGAATTATCAATCATTAAACAATTAGCGGTAAATAATGGATATAATAAGAAACTTATTGCTTTAAAAATCAGTAAAAACAGGCATTTCTGAACACTGTAGTCCTGTTTCGGGATTCCGAGACCCAACCGGTCCCAAGACCAAAGGAAACACTCGGAGCCTTTAAATCTCAAAATAGGAAACATATGCACTTTTAAAATCAAACTAATCCGTTTTAACATTTGCGCATTGAGATTACCAATTTATTTTTCTTCTGCACTACTCTGTAGTAGGCTCAGCCAATTATTTTATATTACATTTATCCGCTAATATTTTTTTATAATTACTAGAACATTAGTGGAACACATGAGGTGCTATTGTATAGTGGTCACATGTGTGGAGCTAGACCCATGTCTACTTTCTACATCCGATTCACATAGAAACTAGGCGTTTTCCCTAAGATTGTTTTATATTCTTTTAAATCTCACATAATGATCTGTTTAAACCATCAGCGGTTTTAACATTGTAACTTATCAACAATCTGTTTCGATTAAAAAAGTCGTGAGTATCGAACTTCCCTTTGAACATTAGACTTTATTGTAACCTGTTCCCATCATTATATGGAACCCCAATTACGACCATAATCAATTTGAAGTATAGTTCAATTTAAAACAAAGTTCTGTTTAAGAAAAGATGCTTTCAAGTTTTCAAAGTTTGAAAATTATATATATATATATATATATTTTTTTTGTTTTTAGTTAATGTAAATATTTAATAACTAGTCGTCTTAATAAAGGTACAAACTGGCCAGCGAGAACCTGTAGAACATTATCACATTCACGATTTTTATAGAGTTAATTCTTCAAGTATTAGTTTAATCCTTTATTTGAAATATATGCATTATTACCAAATAGAAATTTGTATGCAAAAATATTTACTTATTAAATGATTATTAACAAATACGGACGCGGACTGTATAATCTCTTTTTCAATCTGACGGGCAGCAATGCAACTTTTTCAAGGCTCGGGCAGCAATGAAACTAAGTCATATTTACTTATCTACAAAAATTGTGTCTTAATACATAAGCAGCAATCAACAGATTGTCCTTTTATGAAGGTTTGGTTCCATATGATATTCAAACATTTTTGTATGATAAAGTACTGTGCTATGTGAGGGTTAGGGACTTGTCTCTATTTTTCCGAAAATTCAGTTAGATTCAGTTAAAAGGTAAAATATCTGCAGACATTTTATACATAATTTTTAATTAGCTGTAAAGCACTCTTATCCGACATCATTAAAGTCGACCTTGTAACGTAGTACAACAGGTAAATACAATTTCTAGAATTACAATTACAAATCTGCAAGTTTAGCAAGCTGCTTACTACCATGCCAAATTACTTGTCTCGTTTATATACAAACTTACGTGCAAACGTGACCAAGAATTTTGTGATTAGCGTAAAACATGAAATGCTCATATATACAGGGCTTCCCAGCCAGTGTTACGCGCCAAAACTTAAGTTCCATCTAAATAAAAACCAAGCACCTATGATTTGTGTAAGCTTTCTTATACGGGGCTTGAGCCTCAATTATTTGAATAGTAAAATGCTGGAAAAGATTAGACGTTGAGAATTATAACAGGCGGGCTGAAAAGTTCATAGGCTGGCCCATAGATGGCGCTACTAGTATCAAATCCGTATGATTTTTAGTTATCCCTAACTTCCAAAAAACGCGTGTATAAATTTGACAGCTGTTGCACTAAGAGTATCTGAATTATAGCATGTTTAATGAAAGAACTTTTGTTACTCTGAAGATATGAATAAAAAGGAAATTCGTGTGTTAATAAAGCATTGCTTTTTGGCGAACAAAAAAATACTGTTGAAACTAAGGCTTGGCTTGATAAGAATTATTCGAACTTTGCACCGGGAAAATCAACCGTAGAAAAGTGGTTTGCTAAATTTAAACGAGGCGAAATGAGCACCGAGGACGATGCACGCAGTGGAGCAGTGGACGCCCCAAAGAGACTGTTACCGACGAAAACATCGAAAAGGTCCACAAAATAATTGTTGATAACCGTAAAGTGAAGGTGAAGCCTAAAGAGATCAAACGAACGTATTGGTCATATCGTGAATGTGAACGAATATTTGGATATAAGAAAGCTCTGTACAATGTGGGTGCCGCGCGAGCTCACAATCGACCAAAAACAATAACGGATCGATGATTCTAAGCAGTGTTTGGAGCTGGGAGCTGTTCAATCGTAATAAATCCGAATTTTTGCGTTTGCGTCGATATGTGACGATGGATGAAACATGGCTCCATCATATCACACCGGAGTCCAATCGACAGTCAGTCGAGTCGGGTGGACTGCACGTGATGAACCGACTCCAAAGCGTGGAAAGACGCAAAAGTCGGCTGGCAAAAAGGGGAAAACCATAAACAGCGACTATTACGTAACGTTATTGGAGCGTTTAAAAGACGAAATTGCGGAAAAGCGGCCTCATTTGAAGAAAAAGAAAGTGCTGTTTCATCAATACAATGCACCGTGTCACAAATCAATGAAACCGATGGCAAAATTCCATGAATTGGGCTTCGAATTGCTTACGCATCCACCGTACTCTCCAGATTTGGCCCCCAGAGACTTTTTTCTGTTCTCAGACCTCAAGAAGATGCTCGCTAGACAGAAATTTCGCGCCGCTGAAGAGGTAATCGCCGAAATTGAAGCCTATTTTGAGGCTAAAGACAAATCGTATTATAAAAATGGTATCGAAAAATTGTATGATCACCATAATCGTTGTATCGGCCTTCCTGTTAGATTGCAATAAATCCCCTAGTTATTTACAGACATACCACGCACATGAAACACAATTATTTATTTGCGTATCTCACTTTATAAATCACATTAGTTCAGTCACATCAGGAGCTGGGCGAACGTTATGAAAAAAAGTCATAATACTTCGAAACATACATGAAAGTTATTTGAATAGGTCGTGACGTCTCGAATCATCAAACACCTGAAACATCCTGTACTTAGATGTGCATGTATGTGTATGTACTAGGAAGATAAAGTATGACAAAACCAGTAAATATTTATACATTTACATATTTAATATCCAACAATCATCCACTACGAGAGAAGGTGGAAATTATAAAATTCCATCGGTTCACGAACAGAGCTAATTATAGAAACACTCGCGAATATTATGCTGTAAGCGATTTTAATTTACTTATTATACGAACTTCGCATAAAACAGAAATTCGTTTTTTCAGACGATATTAGATCTTTTTATACACCTGTTCTTATGCTGTCAAAAGTATGTTATGATTAGGTCATTCAGGATTGTATTATAAAACTCTGTATGTATAAAGGCATTAGGGAAGACTTGAATGACATTGTTTGTATTTAAAATTGATTAAAACGGGAATAATCCAAGAAATTTGAAATATGTTTTTACAACGTTGATAATAACAGCTGTACAAATATGCGATGTATGTATATTACAATTAATAGACTGATAATAAGTTGAAATTAGCTTTAATTCAGTGCCGGTAGGGGTAATAACCCGTTGGAGTAGTTGTTTCCGTTGATTCCATATTTATATTTATATTTATATTTATATTTATATTTATATTTATATTTATATTTATATTTATATTTATATTTATATTTATATTTATATTTATATTTATATTTATATTTATATTTATATTTATATTTATAGTTATATATTGAAACGAATATTGTTAGGATTTATGAATCTAGTATTTGTGCGCCATCTATTATTATATAACTACTAAGGGTAGATTTCTCTCTTACCTTATCATACGTTCCAACCCTTTATAGATTTTTTAAAGAAACCAACATAATTTTTAACCATTACGATAACGAATGGCACATTTGTTCTTGTCCCTTAAGTTATAATAATTCCACAATTATTATTATTTAGGATTAGGTATTATTGTTATTAATTTTCTGTTGTGTTACATAGTTGTTTTAATAAATTAAAGTTACTAAATGTAATTTGAAAAGGTCAATTTTCTTCAAATACCCCATAAAGTCCATTAGACTCCAATTGGTTTGATTACGACTAAAAACCTAGAACCCTGCTTGTAACGAGTTTTGTCCTGAATATCCAGCAGTATTTCGACTAATGATAGTGATAGCCTTTAATTTAATACATACATAAAATTTATCATTATCGAGCCCCTGATATTTATATAAACTTACTCAATTTTATTGAAATTACCAAAACTCTTTTGAGACTCCAATTGGATTTTGGTATAACAGTCCAGTTACAAAATGTAATAATACGAAAATGATCTGTAAATGACATTCAATTATCTATTGTTGTATCAAATAGTTAAATAAAAAAGTTATATTTTGTTCATTTCTATCGGAAATAGATATCAGTTTTGCTCTTTACAGACAATTTAGGTAGGTACTCATAATAAAACTAAAACTGTACTGGACAGGTAATTTAAATTTTCAAATATTTCCAACGACTAATAAATATTGTTTCCATGTTTCTACTCAACTCTTTGATAATCGCCTGATAAGCTGAAATAATGTAAGAAAAGTCTTATTAAAAATTTTGTAGAAACTTACAACAGTGTTTGTTTGATTTCTATCATTAATAAATAATAGATGGTAGGTATATCTATGTTATATGTACCAATTTACTGGTAATATAAAAAAAGTAATCCGAGAAGGTAATTTGAAATTTGTAAACCTGCCATCATATCGCGGATACCACATTTTGGAAAAAACGAGATACTTTGCGTTGAAGTCCTAAAAATGTGAAACTTTGATATAACTTGAATTTCAATTAATCTAATAGGTAGATTAATTTTAATAAATTTAGAAATCTTTTTAAAATAATTTGCTCAATTAGGTAAACCTATTTCAATGATTTTTAGGTAATTTTAAAACCAACAAATTTCTACTCATAATGAAATAAAATGGATCGAAAGAGGATAAAAAATGGAATCGAATGACAAAATAAAATATGCTATGTGCCATTTGAAAAAATAAAGTTATTCGTGTTTGAAATTTTTACATTTTGTTTTTTTTTTCTGAACACCCTGTATAAATTATAAAGCTTAGTTTTGGCATGACGTTAACGTTAGCCTTATGACTTGGCTATAACTAGTAAAAATTTCAACATTCTAAGTCATTTCATTTTTTATGGAAGATAATTTTTTATAGTTTAGATTGCGGTGCAATCATTTTTCCAATAAATTAAATTATCTCAAAATCTATTCATCGTAGGCATACAAGTTGGACATCAAAGTCACCTTAAAGTTTTATGTTTCATACGAATTCATCGTAAAAAATATACCATTCCAATTAAAATAAGAAGGCTTTGAATCAATCCCCGGTATAACCGGAAGTGCCCGACAGTTGAAATTATTTTATTTAAAATAAAAATAAAAATACGAATAGAGTTTACAAAATTGTTTATTGTTGCCACAATAATTATTTCGGTACACAGTGCCTTCTTCAGGTGGAGAAGTTATATATATATATATATATAACTTATAAACAATTTTGTAAACTCTATTCGTATTATAAATATAAGTATAAATATGGAATCAACAGAAACAATTACTCCGAGGGCTAATACCCCTACCGGCATTGAATTACACTGTTGATTCCGATGGACTCCTAGACGAAAATATAACACATTCAGAAAAGAAGGAATTAAAATCCTTATTCGTCTAAATCTTAAGATCAAAGATCTCACATTTTGAACGCGTCCACCTTATGAGACCCGATAGGTCGAAACCGGTCATGGGAAGTGGCTTTCGGTTCGTTGTGCCTACTTGTTAGGACGCGTTCAAAATGTGAGATCTTTGATCTTAAAATTTAGACGAATAAGGATTTTAATTCCTTCTTTTTTAATCTATTCATATTTTTATTTTAATTTTAAATATGGAGTTACACTACTTAAAAACTTCATCGATTCAATTATTTTATTTAAATAGATCATCCTTGATCCTTGATTTTCAAACCTGTAACATGCATTGTGTCCCTAAAACGTCTAATGTACCACTCAGTTTGAATGACCCTGTATAATGTATCTATGAACTTTGTAACATAAATTGATTGAATTAGAAAATTACGAAAAGAGTCCACGTAATCATAAAAAACTGTACTAATGTATCAACAGCATAAGATTTATGATGTACAAATAAAGTACAAACTTGTATATGGAATAAACAAATTAATTTTGTAAGATTGAAACGAATTTATTTCCGGATTCAGTTTTATTTTCGTTCGGATGAGATAACCGTTTCCTCGAAACAAAATTTTAATTCCATAATATCTAATTACTACGTTCAAATTGAATGAATGTGACCGCAAACGACTACTATGCATGCATATAAAAACAAAAACAAAACGCACGAAACTTTACAACGATACAATGTCGGAAAAAGAGAGAGAGAAATATAGATGTGTACATTAATTGTTGTAAAACTAGAAAGAGACGACAAATGTCGGAAGGTAATCATGCACAGATGAACAGGTAGAGACTGCCTGCTCGTAGCTGCTGAGGGTGACCTAACAATTAGTCACGAGGTCGAGTATGCAAAAAGACTGCGAAGATGACAACAGCTACACATCAGTTGAGTCCCATGCAAATTGTTTTATTCAACATTGATAAATGATAGATAAGAAAAGTAATGATTCTTGGATTCGATAGTCATTCATTCACACATTCATTATGTATTTTTAAATGACTATTAGATATGGTAAAGCCAACATTATCTAGAATACAAAGCTGAAGAGCTAAGATACGATGTCCCCACTAAGATGCCTATGATTTCAAATACATAATAGTTTCGGCATTTACTTGGTGTAAATTCATAATCACTTTGTATAAATAAAACACAAGATGGTAAATTTTTTCACAAATTTTATTTATTTCCACAATTGTTTCGGTACACCCTACCTTTTTCAAGTGGAGTTTTACACTGACAAAAATTTTACATGCTTATAATAAAGTGAAAAAACTAAACACTTTAGAGTCTAAGTAAACCTTTAAAGATAAGATTCAAAGACAAACGAATGTTTCAACGAATCTATTTCGAAAAACTCGACATATGTTTCAACCGAGCGGTTTATATCAACAGTAGATTAATATTCCTTCTTTTATTCTTATCATTAATTACTTTAGAGTCGTTAGAGACAAATAAAATCAAAAACAAAAATTCAGAATTATTATTAAATGATCAATTACAACTTCTTCACAACTGTTAAAACTATTTTAGAGCAACCCCCACTTTTACTGAGTATATATGTTACCGGCAATGTACAAAATGAAAATATTTCTGACAGGGTAGGATACTACGAAAGTCAATAAGAAAAAGGAGTGACAGGTTGGTAGGACACTTTCTGAAACATGAAGGACTTGTTCTAAAAATATTGTAAGCAGAAATAGGAGTAAAGAAAGGCAGAGAAAAACCCAGATTATATAATCGTTCGCAAATATTTAATACGAGGGTGAATCAAATATAAACGAGCCTTTTTAAATTACACTCCGAATAGTTGTTCAAGGCGCATCCGGGCGTTAGGTGGGGATATTAGGTGGCACGGAAACGACGCGTCGTATTGCTGCATTCGCTTGGTTAATACTTGGTTAATCTCACAATGAGTGAGAAAGAGGTGTATAGCAGCGTTGAACAATGAATTATTATTAAGTTTTTATACGTGAAAACGTGAAACTAGCTGAAATTTTGCGCAGAATACAAGCACAATTCGGAAATGAAATGCATTCGTTGCCACCTGTAAAAGTTGGGTACAAAGAATTTAACGATGGGCCTAATCGTAATCGTGTTGAAAATGTAAATCATCCTCGTCGTTTTCGCACTAGCATTTCGCTGGTTAACATTGCATGCGTTAGAAACCTTACTGTAGGGGACCGCCACACCACGTCACGCCAATGTGCTTCAGATATCTGGTGAACTCAACATCAGCTATGGGAGTGCCCACAAAATCATAACCAAAAACTAGGGATTCCCAAAATGTCAGCTTATTGGGTTCCAAAGTTGCTGAGTTTAGATCAAAAACCTGCTCAAGTTCGCATCTCTCAGGCACGTCTCACTCGATTTAGAGAGGAAGGTAATTTTTTTTTCACAAATTTGTAATCTACCAATTTCTAAAAATTATTTCTACCGTCCTCCCAAACACATAAACAGTGAATCCTCTCAATATGAAAACGGTAAAACTATTACACAGACAGACATTACAACTTTCTTCAATCAGATGAACAAATATATACTGACGTAATAGTAACTATAACTAAACAAAAAATACGTAATTAAATTAGTTTATTTCATTAGTAGTCAATAATGGAGTTGTATTATATTTTGTTTTGACCGAGGTACGCAACTAATGTTCGTCGACGTCGAGTTAAAACATTAAAAGATATCCATGGATACTACGATGGTCGGGGTAAGGACGTTCATCTGACTGATATCCTGGTGAGATCACGGCTATTTTCGCCGTTGCTCATCAGAAGTGTGTTTATCTCGAAAGACGTATTTTGTATATGTATACACGTGTATATGCACGGATAAATGCATAAATAAATAAGTAAAACACGAAATGAAGTAATCTCGCTTTTATATAGATAATTAATAAAACTGATTATACTGATTGAATAGTCAGACTGCCGCCAGATGAATAATAGCCAGAGATCATATTTACCTGCTATAAGAAATACAAAGTTCGCAAAGATAATGTTTTTATCCAATTTAGTTAGGGTGTTTTATTTTGCTATTTTAATGCTGTTGTTAGCAGATTTTAATTCTTGCACTGTCAAATTTACTTCTTGGAATGTTAAAATAATACAAATAGTGTGGTTTATGACTCTAAACATTTTTGCCTGCCAGAGCAGGTAATGCGGTTCTTGACCGCTTGTTTCGCGCCAGGATGATGGGTTTCCCTTGTACCTTCGTCCCTCCAACCCCATAGTGGTAAATAGATATAAATACCAAATGTATATAAAAAAAGTGAAGTTACCTTGAGATTCTGTACAACGCAGCTTGCTTGGTCTCATTTATTTATTAAATATTTTTTTTGTACATAAATTCGTTTTTAAAGTTACTGCAGCATTTTATTTCATCAGTTCATTTCCAACTAGTCACACAAAATTAATTTGGCGTGTGACGGCGTGTTCTACAAACAGAGCAGCTTTAAGTTGAAATTTGCCACTATTTTATGGTTTTTTACAAAACTCAGTTCGCGCCTAAACAGATAAAATAATTAAATAAACTAATAAGAAAAAGAGCACTTTTTGTTTCAACATATATTTGAAGATTTTTCTTGCAATTGTTTCGACCTAAGAGTCATTAGCAAAGAGTATTTACTACACTACTGAGTAGACAAAATATGTACAATCCCTAAATATCTTAAACTATGGTAACGTCACAGATCCGATAATAACAGAGGGGTGGGGTTTGAACAGAATTCTGTTTGGTTGTTGACCAAAATTTAATTTATTTTTAGATTGTTGAACATTCCACTATCAATACCAGATTTTAATACTGAATTAAAAATAATTAAGCAAATAGCCGATAATAATGGTTATAACACAGATATTATAGATCATATACTTTTCAAAAAATCAAAATTAAAATTTAGATACATGTTGTTTACAGGCTTACAAAACGTAAATATACAATCTACTTGTTATTGTACTATTAATTATGTTAAAAATATTAGTAATAAAAAAAATAAGTTGTGTAAATATAATATAAATGCCATAGAAATCAATAAATGTAATTTAGGATCACTTATAGTCAAAAGCAAGCAGAAATCCGAAAAAACTTTAGAAAGTGGTATATTCAAAAAAGAAGGAATTAAAATCCTTATTCGTGTAAATATTAAGATCAAAGATCTCACATTTGGAACGCGTCCTACCAAGTAGGCACAACGAACCGAAGCCATATCCCACGACCGGTTTCGACCTATCGGATCTCATCAGGTGGGCGCTGGCAGAAACTGGTCGTAAGATATGGCTTTCGGTTCGTTGTGCCTACTTGGTAGGACGCGTTCCAAATGTGAAATCTTTGATCTTAATATTTACACGAATAAGGATTTTAATTCCTTCCTTTTTGGAATATGTTATATCTTCGTCTAAGAATACATCGGAATAAACACTGTAGTTGTTTCTGTTGATTCCATATTTGTAGTTATATTTATATTTAAAAAGAATTATGTTCAAACTCCACCCCTCTGTTATTATCGGATCTGTGACATCACCATAGTTTAAGCTATTTAGGGATTGTCCAAATTTGTCTACTCAGTACTGTAGTAAATACTCTTTGATAATGACCCTTAGATCGAAACAATTCTAAGAGAAATCTTCAAATATATGTTGAAACAAAAAGTGCTCTTTTTCTTATTAGTTTATTTAGTCATTAAGTTTCTTTAAGATCGCACCGAGTTTAGTTTTTCTATTATATTATAATTAGCTGATTCTACATCTTCATAAAATTTGAGTGCGGGGGTCAAAATAAAAGATAGACCACTTAAAGCTTCCATAAGAAAAAATAATTAGTCGAAACAAATTATTTATTAATTTGCAATTCTAAAAGATGAATAGGAAATTACGATAAGTAAAATAATATTGTTATTAATAGTATCCATATTTTTATCCTGATTATTGTATTATGAAGAAAAATCTCTGAATTTATCATTATTATTAAACCAAACCCAACGTTTCGCTCAAAAAGGAATCGTTCTAGTGAAGCATGATTATGTAAAGCATCAACTCTACATTCTTTAAACAATTTTATAAAATTTAAAAACTTTAGATGGTTGTTGTAAAAGATAAAAAACAATTAATATAAAAGCAAATCAACAAAGACAAACATCTTGAATCATCAAATTGTTCATATCAGAACGTACTGGAAGTGTTTATTGTCTACGTTTATAGTGTTCTGGTGTGAATAATCGTCGATTTACTTTTAAGTTAATTATTATTTATTTTTTATAGCAACCATCTAAACTTTGTGGTATACTTAAAAACAGTTTTTCAATTTTATACAGTAGTTTAATGAAGAGATTTAATACACGCGCAAATATTGTATTTATCCAAATTTGAAACAAATTTGTTAATTTTAAAAACATTTTCTTTTAATGTTATTAACTATCGACATGCTCCACTTATATTACTCTTATTTATACTACTTACAATTAGTATCTTATTTCTTTTAAATATGGTGTAATAAACAGTGTTGTAATGATCTTAACTATTTTTCAAAATCGTAATAAAAAAATATTTTTATCAAAAACCCGAATTTAAGTTTTAATTTCTTAATTTTCTGGCGTAACATATATCGGTATACAGTTTAGCTTTGCGTAAATATTGAGAATAAAAAATATACTCATCAATAGATTTAATACTCTTTGAATAAAACCTTAACAATTTATACCAGTAACTATTGAAAACCCATCGGTAATTTCAATAAGTATCCATCATATAGAAAATGTACGGGGCAGTAATCATTATTCGACATACCTTATACCTTTTCGAGAAATCCACGACAAAACCTTTTTTACATAGCAGTATTATTTTGTTTAAAATGAGATCTTGTAGGCGTGGTCTCATGCTTGGTGTTGATCATCACGTAAGGTCACGACGAATTTTCCTATTCAGAGTGAATATGAGCTAATTTCTTTAAAAAGGTCATTTATTACAAATATCAAGACAAATTCCAACCTTAGAACATGAAAACACTTAATGCTAACTATGCAGTCATCCTGAAAAAGAAAATAATTGTGGTTTGCCTTTCTTGTTCTAACGTGATCTGATTGGCTGTCTCTTTCCTAGGCGTATCAATCAGGCAGCGTTAGAGCGAGAAAGTCGGACCACAATTATTTCCTAATTCAAGATCACTGCTATAGTATTAAATGCAGTCTTTATCTTTTTATGATCTAAGATTCCAACAGATACTGTTAATTCAGGGTGTTTTCGAATGTGAATCATCATGCAAATTATACAAGATATTTTAAGCACAGACCCTCAAAAATCACAATGAACAGTTATTTAGCATTCCATGTGTTATGCCGACGGTATAAAACGCATCTGCATTAATAAAATTTCATTCGATAAATATGTTCATCATCACTAATCTTAGAAATACTATTGCATCTTCAGGTGTGCTTTATATAGTCTAAAGCATACCTTTCAAGTCGATGCTTTCCGTGTATGCTTGTGTTCTTTTCCGCATTTTGGGTGGTACCTCATCTAAATGCAAGACCATCGACCACCGAATTACGAATGGTGTTGTAAATAAATTTCAAAGTTAGTAACAACATTAGCAAATTAAAGTGTTAGGAATACTTGATAAATTAAATTACTGCACGGCCACCAGACGTTAATTTTGAATAAGTTACCCTTTCAAGGATTACATTTGAAGAAGTCTTCGATAGTGTGTTAATTTTGCCCAGCCAATGGTGGGATAGTGACAACTTTTACATATGATGCTAAGGTCTGGGCCATGATAAAAAAAATTGACGTAGGGCGGTGGTCGGAAAACTTATTAGCCAAAGAGCTAAATATGCAAATTAAAACAATTTAAAAAAAATTGAGAGCCAAATCTGTTTGTAAATGTAGTAAACCTTTATCACAATTTTAGACATTTATTAAGTTATAGCTACACTGAATAAAACTTGATTTATATTTAATAAGGAATTCATTCATTGATAAAAAATAATTTGATAATAAAATTTCCATAAAAACACTACTTAATGCGAAGAATGTTCTTACATATCATTTGAAAGTTTGTTCAAGTTCGGTTGTTTTTAATTTTAAGCACATTTCCAGGTTCTCATCAATGAGTCGACTTCTCGGTTTACTTTTAATAATAGTCATACTCGAAAAAGATTGTTCTCATGAATACGTTGGACCGAAAAGGGAAAGAACAGCAAACGTGAGTTATTTCAGCTGATCGTAAGCGTCCGGAATACTATTCCAGGCGTTGAACATGATCATGTCTTCCTTATCCAGGTCTTTCAAAGCACAGCACTTGTGTTGAGAACTTAGTTTATATTTATTCTTCTCTAATATTTCCAAATCAACGCAAAGACGTTCAAATTTAGAGTTCCATATTTCCTTGTTTTTCAAATTCAACAATTGCATTTCAAAAAAGGAGAACATTTCAAATCTGTTATCGTAGTATTAAAGCCACATTCAATACATCAAAGAGTCGCCTGCGACTTAGGAGCCACACTTTGCCGACCTCTTAGCTAGGGGAAGTGACCGCTAGAGCCACTATAATGAGTAAGAGGTACTTAAAACTTACTTTCTTTTAAATAATTCCGCCACGATTGATCTAATGATGAAAATGTTTGTAACAAAGATAAAGAAAATAAAACTTACATTACCCACTGTAACATAATTTATATGTAAAAAGAGAAATCACTGTAATATTAAATATATATCTCTGTATAATCTTATTGTGACGTAGAAAAAAACATTAAAAATAAGTGTTATTTGTTCTTTAAATTTACCATCTGTATTGAGTTGTGAGAAATGTATGAAAAGGTGAAAGATTTCTTTATGCTAGTCCCACGTTAAATGCCAAATTAATGGCGAGTAAAGTAGTTAACAAAATGGCGACGTTGATTTTAAAGCTTTCATCGTCAACACTTAACACTAATTTACACAGTAGACAAAAAACTGATAAACTAAAATGAAAGGTAGCTCTATAATGAAACTTATACTACGAATTTGAAACAAATGAATTGTTAAAGATTGTCATATGATTTAATTGAATTATGAATGATATAATTTTTTAGATTAAGTGATGTGATTCATTAGATTGAATTCATTCATTCTTGGGTGTTTCATTCCCACTAGAAATTCATACTGGTGGGCGGGGACTCTCCCTGACTTACAATGTAGTGCATAGCAGGAGCGTAGAGCGTAAGGCCTTCTTCAGCCTCCTTTCAGGAATCGTGAGATTGGGTGATGGTGGATAGGGAGAGAAAGATGAGACGGATGAAATGAAGATAGAAGGGAAATGAAAGATTATTTGTGGAATGGGCAGCGCCCCAGCTTTGCTCAAATGGTCCAAGGAAACTTAGACCAGAACAGGTGAACCAGAATCGAATCGGCGACCTCCCCAATGCTAAGCAATGATCTGAATGTTGCTGTGCAAGAGTTTAATTAGTTTTTAAAGTTGACGTTAAGACTAAGTCCAACTAGTAGATACAAGGGTGCAAGACGACAAGCAATACGGTCATTATACCCTTCCAGGTAAATGTACAAAAGTATCGCTCTTGACATCTTTAAATATGAAAACTACAGTAATAAATGTATGCGTAATGTGATAAACGCTTTGAAGTATAAATAATACAATAGTATAGTAAACTGAATAACACCATTATATGAAAGTATTGAATGATCTGCTTAAATTTGAACAAAATAACTAATGGAGTATATTTCTATGAAGTTATGCTGCAACTTAATTGTTTTTGCGTGAGACTCAATACCATCAAAAATAGGAAGTTTTATTGTTTTTTGGGAAAAATGTTCATATTTCTGCCGCTATTACTCGTTAGATATTAAATTCTAAAAAAAAATGTTCATAAAAAATATGTGAGAAATTTTATGTTCTTTAACATTATTTGAAACATTTTCGTCGTTGGGTAAACCGTTGCGGAATCATTTTGAAAAAAACTAAGATTGTGTACCTTTCATTCAAGGTGGCGACTCTCACCCCCCAAGATCGATTTTTTATCATTGCCCAGACCTTAACAACATTTTAAAAACTGTTACATTTTACAGCGAAAATTCCCTACAGACTGGATTATTAGTGAAATCGGAAAACATAATGAATAATTAATTCAGGGGTGATGCGATAATGGTTAATAAATTGAGCGTCATATATTTTGGTTCATATATGGCGATACGCCACTGGTTCAGAAGTTGCATGGCGCTTAGTCTCTACCTTCCACAATGATAACGGTCAGTGAAATGCACACATATTTAATTATCAATTGCTGTCTTGTAATGTGGACATTAACGCGACAATAAATTATAAAACAGCAGTCTATGGAGAAATAGATATTGTATACCGTTCCCCGCAAATAAGGAAGTACGTATCTAATAGGCCAATAATGGAATACAAGCATAAAATGATAATTTACTGTGCTTATTTTTCTCTAATTATAATACAACCAATGGTGCCCTTTTTTGGAAAAGTAATAATCCTACAAATAATAGCTATTGTTTTTGAATATATTACCAAGATAACAGTAATTCGCAGCTTTTTATTTTCCTCCCCTTCTACTAACGAACCATAACCTTCCTTACCAAAATCGACATTTTTAGAACATCCTACCAAAAATATATATTTGTTATCGATTGGCATAGGATGCTACATATCGAACAATTAAACCACTTGAACAATTCTAATAGGCAGATTTTATTTTTTTGGGCACCTGTTCTTCCTTTCTTTTTAATTTTTAAATACTAGTTGAATTCGTTCAAATTTGGACGCATATGCATCATTGTATAAACTACATAGCAATTACATTTTAATCACGGTAATCCTCCATACCATAACCTAATCTACTCCTAAAAAAAAAACTTTTTTGTGTTTCATTCCCACCAGCTACTCATCCTGGTGGGCGGGCAATCCTTCCGACCTACACCTTAGTGCAAAGCCGGAGGGTAGGGCGTAAGACCCTCCAACCTCCTTGCAGGAATCGTGGACGAGAATTATGAGACGGACAAAATGATGACAGAAGAAAAGTGAAAGATTATGTGTGGAATATTACTGCTCCAGCATTTTCCTAAATGACCCAACGAGACCACAGAAAACTTGGACCGGTTACCTCCCGAATGCTAAGCATGACCTAGAGCTCTAGACTACGCTGCTCGATTAATCTAGTCGGTCAGCTCCTGATCTTATATATGACAAACAGGGAAGGCAAGGTAATTCGATTATAACACGACTGTTAGGTGAAACGTCCTACCCCTAATATATATATAATGCATTATTGTATCGATTGACGTTGATATGTGAAAGTGCTGGTGTTTTTAAATAAATATTTTGTTTAAAATACAACATCGTGGAAAACGAAAGTAGGCTTAAGGTACAGTTTCATCCTTTAACTAGACATTTTAATCATCAGCTAATTGCAGAATGTCCCAAGATCAGCAAAATAGATACATAGAACATTATTACATAATGAGATCATACTGTCCGTAGGTAATACATGGTAAGGTTTATATTTATCTATTTTGATTTTGTCAAAAATATGAGACAATCTGATACTTCAGGTGCTTCGAGAGTTACACTGTTAAATAATGCACAGTTTAAGATGAGGTTAGGTTAGTTTAGTTACTTATTTTAAATCGTAGTTTATAAAGTGTATATATTAAATTCTTACAGCCAATATACAAAGGTGGTGCGGTGCAACTTTGTAATACATGCATATTAATGAAACTGTAATTGGATATTTTGTAACAATTTAGTGAAATGAACAGTATCAAAATCTTTATAAAGCAAAACAAAAATGAATTTTGAGAAAATAGTTAATTGAATTAATACTACTTAGCTTAGTTCAACTAGAGAAATAACAGTTTCTATACACTTTCATAAAGTATGTAGTAATAACCAATTGTTTCGCTAGCACAGTCTCTTCTTCAACTTAATGTGAAGAAACTACTGTACTAGCAAGACAATTGTTTTATTTGTCTATTATGATTAACTTTAATCAAGTAAAAGCTGATTCAATTTCATCTTTAATTTCAACTACTTAAATTGAGTAGTAAAGGAGGCTGCAGTAAATTAAATAGAATAAAATCAAAAAACCTCACCCCCATATACTACAACCCTTTATAAAAATACGGTCACGTGTTTCGCCCACTTCAATTATGAAGTAATTGTGATCGGAAACTACAAGGAGTAGGGATTAGATATTTGGGACATTTGTTTTCCACACAGTGGACTTTGCGTCCCAAAGATGAGAGAATTCGGTGAGATAGTTTCCGAAAAAGAATTAGAAAGTGACGAAGCACGTGTCCGCATGTGGGCATTATCAACACGTTTCGAATTTTTTTAAATATTTGTGGTATACAGGGGTGAGTCTCTTTGATTTTATTCTATTCACTTACCTATACCCATAAACAGCTAATTTCATAGACAACATATCGACGTCAACACTGCTCATAATTTTAGTGCGCTGTCTGTTTTTATTTGTTGTTTTCGGTAGACAGACTTAATTGAGTTAAAGTAAAATAAGATTTAAAAACATTAAAGGTATTTAAAGACGGTTCTATTTACTACAATTGTCATTATAGACAGTAAATTGAAATAATTATATACGCAACACAAGTATACTGAAACCGATAACATTGGTCATTCATTCGAACATCAGACATTAAGACAAACAATGGTGTAATTTGTCGGATGTCTTTGCGTTTGTAATAAGAACAATTTTAAACAGTTGCACAATCAGGTGCAAATGACTGTCAAGGCACAAAACGATATAATTAATTATCATCAAGGTTGTTAAAGTACGAATAGCAACAGCACCTGGTAAAAGACATTGTTCTCGATAAAAATACATGGTGCCATTGATCGCATCAGTCATTTACAGTGTAGGCACTGTTCCTCTTGAAATAAATCGGTTCCGGGCCGTTCCGATGTGTTAGAAATTTGTTTATATTCTGTATTAAAGATGATTTTTAAGGTATCGTAGACGAGTGGTCGCTTGGCATGCGAGGGATTGTTCAACAAGAAAATTATTTTCGTAACGTATATTTATCAACAACCAATTAAACGAAATGAAATACGAGGATGGATCAAATATAAACGAGCCTTCGTTCATAAAACATTTACTTTGAATAGTTTCACAAAAACACAAATTTCTTTATTTTTCATCCCGTTTTCATAAAGAGAAGCAGAGCGGGTGTCTATCCAGTTGTGCACAAACGCCTCCACTTGTTCATCGGCCTGAAACCGCTAATCGCTCGCCTCCTAGTGATTCTTTGAGGGGCCCAAACATGTGGAAATCACAAGAGGATTGGTCTGGACTATATGGAGGGTGTTTAAGCTGAGTCCAGTGCATTTCACCGATTTAGGCATGCGTTAAAGCTGCGGTATGAAGCCTAGTGTTATCGTGCAAGAGTAACACGTCACGAATGGGGTGCGTCCTCCTATTTCAGCGATAAGCAAGATTTGCCTGACTGAGAAGTCAGTAGTACAGACAGTAGTAGGCTGCATTAATAGTTCTTCGCTCATGCAAAAAATTGACCAACAATACCCCTCTCCAGTCCTAAAAACCCGTGGATAAAGCTTTGCCTACAGACAGACGTGTTTTTGGCTTCACATGCTTGCTCGTTTTGATGTTGCAGTGTAATGATGTACCCACATATCATCGCAGCTTACAATTTTTGTGCAAAATAAATTCACATTCCTCTATAAATCTAGTGAGAAGCGCCTGAGAGATGCGAACTCGAGCAGCTTTTTGATGTTCACTCAGCAACTTTAGAGAATATATAATCAACCTTCTGAGACATAAAGGTTTAGTTAGAGATATATTAGAACCAGAAACATGAGTAAAAAGGAGCAAAGGAAGACCTACTTAAATCTTTGAATAGTGTCTTGTCCTAAAGTGGATAGTAGCTACAATAATATTAAAACAATACCAAAAATGATTTATATAATTAAATAAAGGCATCAAAAGTACATCAATCAAGAGTGTTACAAGGATAATAATGCGTCGAATTTGTGTAGGTACATATCTACCCGTATAGTGAAGATTTTGTTTGAAAAAGTGAAGAAATTTAATTGGGGCAGTATTTGAATCTTCATGTTACCCTTACTGTAAATCTATTAAAGTACCCTTAGATAACCTAACCTAACCTAACCCAATCTAATTAAGTGGGACATTCTTAACGTAGCTACTACATTATTAGTCACTGCCAGTCTTTTGATTTTACAATGCACTTTCAACTCCAATACACTATTTAAAATAATGTATGGAATTAAATAAATCCTTTAAATATATCAGATGCGCGAGTACAACATGCACTGTTTTTTCTTATTCTTCTAGAGAACATCAATTGTTTCAATAGATTTGGAATGATATAATATAATGATCGAAAACAATGTTTCCGAGACAATCGAGAAGGCATTGTATCGAGTGAGTCATGGTTTAGACGAGATGCATAACTGAATAACTTAGATACACGTCCGTTAAACAATCCAGTACCTGTTTGCTAAAAGTGCTTCTTTTCTCATTAACATACAATCGAATTCTGATATTTACTTGATTGTCGAAGGTCGTTCGGAGGATTCTTTCTTCTTGTTTTTTTTTTAGAGTTACAAGGCGGCGGATGAAGGAAATATGCTCTTTTTAACATTTTATTTCCAGCGTTCAACGAGCAAATATGATTTAGCAATTAACTAGCAGTTAAAAAAGATAATCAGTATGTAAGCGAATAAGTGTATTGTAGAATTATATGAAATGTAAGAAGATGTTTTTTGAGGGCATCTACCAGTTAATCAAATTAAGTAGTTTTCAATTAAAAATTTGAAGACTAGATTAAAACACTAAAACCAAAAAATCCACAAAAAAAACTTAACTTTCGCCGAAACGTCTGGAAGAATCAACTTCCACGGACCACGACCAAAAAGCCCGGAATACAACACCACGGCCGTGAAAGACTAAGAACTACTAAAACCTTAACTTGTCTTAAACACGTTTCGGCTCCCATGGTCCTCAGACTCGTTTCGCACGAGGCGTTCACATGGACACTGACTGTTAAAATTCACGCCCAACAAAGAGCATTTGGACTCAATAGTGACATTTACTCTGATTGAAAAAATATATTTATTTAATCTTTTGCACAACAGAAAAGTAGAAATTTGATTTCGTTTGGGGGCAGCTTTTACATGTAAAATCAGCAATAGCATTTTAATAGATATGTACGTATAAGAATAATTGTAAAAAATCACTTGCAGAAGGTTTCAGTATCTTTTATCAATATACACTATATACATTTCATAAGGAAACTTAAAGAATTACTAATTACTAAATGATAAGAATAACGTAGATAAAACAGTAAAATCTGTTTCCAGTTTACAAATAAGAATGTGGTAACTATAATTATGTATAGTAAAAATGGGTCATTCCTTCCAAGAGCGAGTCAAAGCACTGTTTTAAATTTTTAATCCGGCATTTGCTGATTACGTAATAAATTGTTATCAAAAATTTAACAATAATTTTAAATCCTTTTCATTATCAAATAAGCTTAACTTACAAGAAAGTTTAAAAATTCATAATAATAATATATTAGGGATATCATTAAATAATCAACTTGATGTAAATAACTTCCCATTACTCAATTTACAACTTAAACCCTTCCATCGAGTAATTCTGTTATTGTTATATATAAGACATCAAAATATAATTCCGGGTCCGGCTGCATTGGTTCAAGTTTTTCTATGGTTTTCTTGGATCAGTTTGGCAAATGCTGCGACAGATAATCTTTCACTTCTCTTCTGTCTTCATTTCATCCGCCTCATCCTTCTCTCCCTAACCACACCACCCACCCATTCCCACTATTCCTGAAAGGAGGCTAAAGAGGATTTTACGCCCTACTCTCCGGCTTTGCACTACAGTGTAGGTCGGAGGGACTCCTCGCCTACCAGTATGAGTAGCTAATGGGAATGAAACACCCAAAACTTAAAATTTTTTTTTGGTTATTGTATTTCATCCACTTGATGAAGCCACTGTGTGATGAAACAATCGTAGTGGATTGTTAAATAAATATTTTGAAACTATTAGAGTCTCTTTTTTCCATAACATTGTTAATATAGAATATTTAAAAAAAGGCATTCAAATCCTTTTTCGTCTAAATTTCAAGAATCACAGATCCCACATTTCGAACGCGTCCTACACAGTAGGCACAGCGTACAGAAAGCCTTATCCGAGTTTCCGCCTATCGGGTCTCATCAGGTGGGCCCTGGCAGAAAGGCCTTTAATCCGAGGGCTAATACACTATTGATTGTTAAAATAGAATTTCAATAATACTTATTCCTATGTTATGTTTTCACTAAAAGAGCCACTGGCGAATTATTATTTTAAGATATGTATAAATTGTAAAATATCCTAATAAACCCAGTTTATGTTTTTTACTTGACTGCAATTATAGCACGCCCAGAAAATGACTATGGAGATGTATTTTTGTACGTTTATGTACCGTTAAACTAAAAGTGGCGAGTGTGCGAAAACAGTTACCATTTACGAGCGCTAAAATTGGATAGAAAAAATGTTTTAAATTTAGATTGGCCATAAAAGAAGGAATAACTGGCAATAAATATTATGACACTTGACGAGATGATGATTACGAAGAACGTCGGACTGTTTTACTCTCGCGCGGGCAATCGACGAGTTGTTTTTTCAATACATTCATATGTATGTATGTAAGCGATCCGTCTGTCGATGCATGTGTGACAAACATTCAATAAATAATTTCACGATGACCAGTATTAAAAAGGTAAATACACTGACCTCAAATGTATGGAGAAGCCGACTTGTTTATGCAATAAAACGGTTAAAAAGTACAAAACCCACAATGTACAAAAAGAGCAGCGGTACCAAATAAACAGAACCCATTCAAGGCATATAGAAGAACTCATGTAAAATTATCACGCATTATTAGTGTGGCACAAAATGAATAAGCCTAAAAATACCCTTTTTTGTTAAATACAAATATAAATATGAAATCAACAGAAACGACTACTCTGAGGGCTAATACCCCTACCGGCATTGAATTACACAATTACACTCGTCTAAGCAGTTGGAGCAATTATTATAAACGTATAAAAACAGTGGTATCTAAAATGACAACAATATCTGTACGATAGTATTTTTGTAATTCCTGTAAGCAGTCGCATTTATCAATAGCATAATTCTCAATGGCTAGCTAGTATGGGCTCTATATTCTATTCCATTCTCAGTGTCAATCGATTGTCCTATTTTTTACTACTTTTCAGCCACATTAAAGCGCGGGTACTATATCTAGTTAAGCAGGGACCATAATAGCCTTGAATACTCAGCGTCACTCACAGTTTGGGGTTGGCGATCCCACATACCGAGATAGCTAACCAGTGCTGGAGTGACAAGTAATTCAACTGGGAGAGGTACTTGTCTTTCGAATATCCTGATAATCCCTGACGATTTACTTTCCTACTTACTTAGCCGTTTGGAGGTTCGACTCATAGTGGCAATGAATAAACCTGTACGCTGGGACAGTGGCATCTTCTGCTGTTATACCTCTTCAGCGAATGAACAGTGTTCCGCTAGGATAGTAAACCTGCTAAGCCTGATGGAGATTAGGTAAATCTCGTCAGCACTAGATAGAAGTGATTGTTGATTGAGCGCATTTCAATCATTTGCCCATGGAGGCTGTGACGGGTGAACATCAAGTGGTACCTATGTACCACCACATTAAACCAAATAAACCGGGGGCGTTCTCGTTGGTCATGGCAGCATGTCCGTCATCCAGTGATATCCGCCGCTAACTAAATTAACAAGAACAGTACAAGTTCTTGGTCAGTAATTAATTGAAACTAGCAGAGGTGGATCGCGACCTGAATCCCATTTCATCTATGATTTATCGAGACTGCCTACAGCATGAGGTCGCGATATACGTCTGGTAGTTTCGATGAATTACCGACTATTCCTCTTAAGGCGGAATTTAGGGAATCTGGAGCATTTTGTATTCTGCACATTTTGCACTGTTCTACATTCTTCACAGCATCGGCGGCCAGTAATTAATGCTAATAGATCAGTTTTAGATCATAATGAATAACAGCTCATTGAATTCACTCATTATATAGAAAATCCGACCAAGAATGTTAAGTAAAATCGTTCTAATTGTAGTCAAGTAGGGTGAACGTATGTTTTAACTAACTTTTTGTGCTCTATAAAATACGTCCCCCCTTATTTTCCAGTTTTAATATGTTATTACAACTTCTGTTCTTGTCCACTAATTAGACATGTTTGATAGATAGAGGATAGTAAGATGCATTCTTTTAGTTCGTGATAAACAGATTTGCTGTTATCTATCAAGGCAGTTCTGCTATAGACTCGCTGGAGTAAACAGGTAACATCATAATACCATAATCAATTCGTTTTCATTTTTATATATTTAATCATATATCTTCGTATTAACAGTAACATCTAAGTTTATTTAGTTTAAGTTATAAGATATTCATATACATTTTTAATTATCATTAAACTAGTTTTATTTCGTGTGGTACTTAGTACACCCCTTTCATACAAGTTTACCATAAAAAAAACAAATCAGTCACAAAACAGGTAGGTATATGTAACGAAAATATATTCGAGTTTAATATATTTGTACATTTTCAGCAGATGTTGGAAAAAATGAATAATATTTCAAAAAGTTATTTTCCTTTGAATAAAAGTAACTTTACACTTGTTGTTCTTTTAGTTCATTCAATTAATGTGCGCATTCATGTGACATACCCATTTATGAACCACAACTGACGTGATAAGGCGTTTTTAATAGATAGAGCATTTAAGAAGTCGACAAGTATTAAGTTTCATTAAAATAAATAGGCGTGTGTGGTCCTAAAGCCTAAAAATTATAATTATGCAAAATCCTTGTGGCTTCCACAGCTGGAAAAAATTTACTCTTGTTATTCTAGAAATTTGATAGTCACATATCTTATATTGCTGCTTGGCCGCTTCTAAACGCTCACCTGACAAAATTAGAAACTTTACACACATCATAAATTACTAGTGTAAATTCAACGACATCCCAAGCGATAAAAATGCTTGTTGAAAAAAGAACCAAATACTTACCAGCAAAGTGTCCTTAGGCACAAAGGGTATCTACACTCTGGAAAAGTCATGTATTATTATTATTACTTTTATTATTATTTATATATATATATATATATATATATATTAGGATAGGAAGGAGTTCTCCACTCTTGTGTCCAACCAGTCTTCGGAGTAGTGACTCATGATGATGGATGGTATTTCTAAGTAGTAGTAGTAAGTGCAACACTTTTAAACACGATCATTTGCGAATAAAAATAGTTTTCATAGTATGGAAAATAAATTGAACTATAAATATAAATATGGAATCAACAGAAACAACTACTCCGAGGGCTAATACCCCTACCGGCATTGAATTACACTGTTGATTCCGATGGACTTCTAGACGAAAATATAACATACTCAAAAAAGAAGGAATTAAAATCCTTATTCGTCTAAATTTTAAGATCAAAGATCTTACATTTTGAACGCGTCCTACCGGTCGTGGGATTTGGCTTTCGGTTCGTTGTGTCTACTTGGTAGGGCGCGTTCAAACTGTAAGATCTTTGATCTTAAAATTTAGACGAATAAGGATTTTAATTCCTTCTTTTTTGAATAAATTAAATTAAATTTTAGTGACTCATTTTTTGTTTCCCTTTGTCTACCATATTTTACAAGAAATGTGTGGCTGTGGTATCTCACATGGTACGAGGATGGATCAAATAAAAACGAGCCTTTGTTCATAAAACATTTATTATGAAAAGTTTTACAAAAACACAAATTTCTCTATTTTTCAACATACCCATATCCCCCTTGTTTGTCTATACATTTATCCACGCATTGATAGTTTTTGCATCCCGTTTTTATAAAGAAGAAGTAGGGGGGTGTCTATCCAATTGCGCACAAACGCCTCCACTTGTGATTCTTGATTCTTTGAGGAAATCACTAGGGGACAGGTCTGGGATATATGGAGAGAATTCCTGCTGAGTCCAGTGCATTTCACCGATTTGGGCCTGCGTTAAAGCTGTTTGATTCATCTTTGCGCCGCCACTCCATGCTTGCTCGTTTTGATGTTGGAGTGTAATGGTGTACTCACGTCTCATCGCAGATTACAAATTTATACAAAAAAAATCACCTTCCTCTCTAAATCGAGTGAGAAGCGCCTGAGAGATGCAAACTCGAGCAGCTTTTTGATCTAAACTCAGCAATGTTGGAACCCAATGAGCAGACATTTTTCGGAATCCCAAGTTTTTGGTTATGATTTTGTGGGCACTCTCATAGCTGATGTCGAGTTCACCAGATATCTGAAGCACATTGGCGTGACGTGGTGTGGCGATCCCCTTCAATAAGGTTAACCGGCGAAATGCTGGTGTGCGGACGGCGAGGATGATTTACATTTTCGACACGATTACGCCCATCGTTAAATTCTTTGCACAAAACTTTTACACGTGGCTACGAATACGTTTCGTTTCCGAATTGTGATTGCAATTTGCGAAAAATTCCAGCTGGTTTCACGTTTTCATGTGTAAGAAATTTAATAACAGTTCGTTGCGCAACGCTGCTATACACCTAATTCTCACTCATTGTGATAACTATTAATCAGGCGAATGCAGCAACACGACACGTCGTTTGCGTGCCACCTAATATCCCCACATCAAGTTCCTAAGGCCCAGACGCGCCTTGAACAACTATCCGAGCTTCAATTTAAAAAGGCTCATTTATATTTGATTCACCCTCGTATAACACTCCATTTATAATAAACCATCGTGTATTTGAAAATTATAGTGTCGTCGAACGACCCGTCTCTACTGACTTAAGAGGCAATAATATAAAGCATAAAAAGTGCCAAAAATATTTGTCACAATTACTGTTCTGGATTTTTTCTAAAAGAAAAAAACTCATCATCTTGTTAAAAAAAAATAAGAACTTACATCATCACTGCTGTAATCACAAGTTATGAGAAATAAACAATAAACCTTTTGACAATTTTAATGGTTAAATTATTAATAAAAAATAAATAATATATAAATAAACAACATCGACAAGCGTAGGTGTAACTTATTATATAAACATCAAATTATTGTTTCCTTAATTATTAATAGTTAACATATGCCTTATGGTAGAAATTATTATTATTCAATGATTTAAAAGACAGTTTTCCTTTTTTATTGCAATTTTTTTAAGCAAATCGTACACATTTTACTTCCATCACGTTCTCGGTAAGTAATTTATAATATTTTAACGGAAAGTATTAACCCAGGAATTTCCTTTCAAATTAATTTGATTAACAAAACAAAAAAAAAGAATTGTGTCATAATGCAATAATAGAAACATTTCGCGTGTTTCAGGGTCAACATTAAATATATCCGGAGGGTAATAAATGAAATACCTCCAAAATTGTAAATGATTCAGACCTATTACAAGAAACAATCTTCAGGCATTAGTTGACAGGCCAGAATCAGGTATTCAGTAAAAAATAAAAACAGGACACAGATGCTATTATATGAATATACTTTAATACAATTTTAATTAATTTTAAAATATCCTAGACAAAAAACACGATGCATCACACTTTTAAATAAAACATGTTCCAATAATAATTTGTTGTTTTATTACCAATTTTCTTTTTTGTTATTAGCAGAATACCTTCATTATCATATGTAGGTAAAGATACAACCTGTTTGCATGTATAGGTAGTCGTTATTTAGAGAAGTTACAATAATAATAATAATATAAGTTATCGGTGGATTTCAGTAGATGACGATATATTATATAAATTAATAATTACTTAAAAATTTCATCTTTCGGGCTGCTAACTTTATCGAACAAAATGTGAACTAATTAAAATCATTCGCTTTCTAAGATTCTAACCATTTTAAAAGTAATTTTATAGAAGAATATAAAATATGGATCCACTGAAAATAATATCAAAACAAAAATTGTAAGATTATTGAAGTTAAAGAGTGCAGCTAGTTGGCGACCTTCACTTTAATCTTGAAGTCATCAATCAAGGTAAATTTCAAATAGAGACTTCTGTTAAATTCGTAATGGATTCGAAACTTCATTATCACTTTATATAAATAAAACACAGAATGTAGAGGATTTTCACAAATAATTTTTATTTTCACGACAATTGACAAATTGATTAAGGCTTTCACGGCCAGTTGATGAACTGGTGTTGTCCTTCTTCGGGTGTACAGGCCGTCGTCGGTTGCAATTGCTTCCTAACGTTTCGCTAGCACGAGTGGCGAGCTTCTTCAGATGTCTGTAGCGGAACAGCACATTATTATCTTATAATTTTGTCAAATGTGTAAATAGTATTTTTGTAAATGTTAAATATTCTAAACTTCATTTCTATTTCAATGTAAATACTTTCACTTCTTATCTTGTGCATGCCTTTGTTTCCTTTCAAACCAAATACTATTGTTCAGTCACGTAGCCTCTTCGTAGAAATCTATCTTCACCTTTACCTGCATGCACCCTGTACTAATAGCTGGTTTTACCTTCAATTACTTCAACCAAACTTTTCCATTGCTTATTTCCAGGTGTTTACCGTCTGTAGACTCGTACCACTCTTGCTATCACTTTTTCTCCCTCTATAGAACAGCCTCTCTTTCTACTAACAACCCTGTGTATAAATTTCCAAAATTATTCTATAAAAGTTAGTCTACTACAGTCTACTACATTCTACAGCTCTCGACCATTCTGTGATAACGCTTCTCTTTCTTGTTACGTGTACATAAACATTTGAGTTTCATTAGTGTTTTATTTCTCTTGATTATTTTTTATAAACTGATCAAAACGCTAAAGGTCTATCTATTTTCGCTGTTGGTTGTAGACTGAAGCTAGCCACTCGTGCTAGCAAAACGTTAGGAAGCAATTCCAACCGACGACGGCCTGTACACCCGAAGAAGGACAACACCAGTTCACGACAATTGTTTCCGTACACAGTACATTTTCAAGTAGAGTGTTACACTCGAAAAACAATTATCGTGGAAATAATGATAATTTGTGAAAATTCTCAACATTCTGTGTTTTATTTATACGTAGTCCTATTAAATTGATCAACATTCAAGAGTAGTATACAGAAAAACTGTATGAAAACTGCAGACATTACGAGAAAAAAATCGCAATTTTTTCGATAGCCATGATAAATTGGAAGATTTTACGTAAGCCTTAGAGAAACCCAAGGTGGGTCTCCTGGTTGGCGTTGAATTTCCAACGTTCGATTTGATCCATTAATAATACCTAAAGATGTCTGTCACAGTTACCGACGAAACATTGAAAAGACTGGTTCAACTGAGGAACCATATTAGGATGAAGATTCCAAAATCTTGGCCACCAAGCTTAGGAAATAAGTTTTATGAATTTTTATTGTACTTTTGTTATTTGAATCTGAGTGTTGCCAGAAGGTATAAATGTACAATATCATTTCCTAAGAATTTGGATATGATATTTTCGCGATTTTTGATTTTAAGAAGATTAGTTTAGGTGCCATATTTGATAAAAAAAAACCTTTTTTGTGTTTCATTCCCAACAGCTACTCGTGCTGGTGGGCGGACAGTCCCTCCGACCTACACTGTAGTTCAAAGCCGGGCATAAGGCCCTCTTCAGCCTCCTTGCGGCAATTGTGGGAATGGGTGGGTGGTGTGGTCAGGGAGAGAAAGTTGAAACGGACGAAATGAAGACAAAAGAGAAGTTAAAGATTATCTGTGGAATATTACTGTCCCAGCATTTGCCTAAATGATCCAAGGAAACCACAGAAAACTTGGACCAGAGCAGCAGCCAGACCCGGGTTCGAACCGGTGGCCTCCCGAATGCTAAGCAATGATCTAGAGCACTAGACCACGCCGCTCCATGGAGTTCAAGTTAACCCTCAAACTCTTGCAATATCTTAATGTTTATATATCGATTTTGATACTTGATATCAAGCTAAATTACCAACTCATTGAGATACCCCTCAATCCAATTCAATAACTTTTGTGATTGAATTATTTTTGATACTTTTCACTTTGTAAAGACATATTAGGGTTACTAATATCGCACTAGCTTCTAAAATTAGTATAAGATTTTACTCTAATCCTTTGATAATAGTCGTGTGATCGAAACTAGTTAGGATATATATTAAATCAGTGAAACATTCAACGTTGTTTCATTTACTTTTGTATAGTTAAAAAAACTGTTGTATCAGCCTGGAGTCGAATACAGGCAATCTAAATATGTACCAAATATTACGACTATAAAACTTTTGTTTGTGATTGTTTTAAAGTACTAAAGGTTGGGGTTAACTCATTCATATGAACGCGAAATGTATATTATTATGATTTACCCATACAAAACGCTATTAAATAATCAAATGAATGCAAATTGGTCGAATATCGACCACATGCGGTACTAGTATAGATATATGCATATTGTTTAAGGTTCAAAACACTAGTTAACTTCGTCCTTGCAAACCATATAAAGATCATTATCAGAATCGCGATACCCTATTTATTGAACAAAAAACATCGTAAATTAATCATCATATCCGGTGCGATGCACTCTAGATCGTTCGAGGTGGCATGATTGATGAATAAAAAAATCCAGAACCCCAATCACCCAATAGTTCTTTAATCGTATTTGTGTACAATAGTTGAGTAGGTATCTGACTTCTTACGTCTTATTAAGCATTTTTTACTTATTGTTAAAATTTAATTACATTCATAATGAATCACCACAACATTTTCAATTGAGTCATTGAATGTTATCGCACAAAACTAATGATTAAATTGTCTTTCGTTTTAGTTCCTTGATTTGCTTGTCAACGTAAACAATAATTAAATTAAGGTAATTATTATTAACTTTTTGTTAGATTTATTCTCTCCCTCCAATCTTAGTTGGAGAATATATCCAATGTGTCATTGTTGATGAGAATTGTGTTTGTAACAATTAAATTAAAAAAAAAACTACTTCCTGGAATTGTACCGCCAACTTTATTATTGAAATTAATTAAAATAATTTGAATAAATGATGTTTGGTCCATTACTACAAAGAAAATGTGAGACGTTGATATAAAAGCAATTAAAATGCTTATTTTGGGGCAAATTCTTTTTGGTTTAATTTTATAAAGTATCTTGGCTCAGAATAGAAATGAGCCTAGAGATGCATATCCAACCAGTCCAGACTTACGGATCATTACTAAAAACCGGAATATATGCATATGCATGTTTAGCCTATTATAATCAGTTATTCCAAATTTTACCTAAAATCTAGTTAGATGCATACTTTCGCTATATTTCGCGACTTCGTCCGCGTGGAATTTAACAAAAAAGTTATTTTTAAAATTTTAAACAAAGTCTTTGAGACACAACCATTAGCAATAGCCCGCTCGCGCGTTCTGAGACCGCGCGACAGGCAGCCTTTGTGATATTAAGTGGCGGGAGGTGCTTTTACGATTTTTGTCTGTCTGTCTGTCTGTCTGTTTGTTCCGGCTAATCTCTGATACGGGTTGACCGATTTTGACGGGACTTTCACTGGCAGATAGCTAAGTAATAACTTTTTATTAATAGTAATAATAAATTTCTAAAATAAATGTAGCCCAAGGTACTCCTTATTACATTAGCTATCTGCCAATGAAAGTCCCGTCAAAATCGGTCCAGCCATTTCAGAGATTAGCCGGAATAAACAGACAGACAGATCAAAAATTATAAAAATGTTATTTTGGTATATGTAGCGTGTATCCATCCATAGACACTCCACTTTTATTTAAATGTATAGATGTTTATCAATAGGATAGTGAACCCTTTCACGGAAATAACATCAGGAGACGAATATTGAGCCCTAATGCTAACAGTTCATTGTTTGATAGGGAGCATTTTTAATGCATATTTGTATGCACATTTTAAGCTTTTAATGTTGCATATAATCTGGTCTCTAATGATTATGTTCCTTGTGTATCAAACAGCGGCTAAATGACCAAATGATTCAGGGACTTACTGTTACCCATTTACAGGTAATATTGTTACGCAAAAAGCGCATTTGTTATTTGAAGAATAATTTAAATAAAATATAATAATTTAATTAACCATTTAATGTTAAAATATATTGAAACAATTGAAACAAAAATTCCATAATACACAACAAATACTATAATTAAATAAACTAATATAAAATATTAGATTAGCTCACTACCTATTGGAAAAAGCAGAATACGGCGGGGAAACCATCAGGCTGTTTAAATAATCGGTAATTGATTGACCTACTAACTGAGTAGGTGTTAGCTTGCAATTTTACACCAATAACTTGAACGAACTAACTATTGAAATCTTATATACAGAAAGCATGGTATGCGGATGCGGATAACTATAACGTATAAAAATCTTAAGTTTTATGATAAAAAATGTTGCGCATCTAAAAGCTTGATAATCATTTTCCGGTTTCATCCCATTATGAGTGAGGTATTGTGAAGCATGGAAGATATAGATTAAGAGTAACTTAATTATCATATCAAACATTATTATTTTAAAGGCCATAAAAATGAAAGATTGAAAAAATGTGTTTCAGGGATCAACAAAAGGCAGATATAACATAATAATAATATATAAAAATGGTACTAATTAAAACAAACATGTATACAGAGCATTTATTAAATTTGTTAAACTATCCAAGAATTTGTTTTAATTAATTTAAAAATGTTTCACTAAGAGTTAACGGTCTGGCGTTTTTATTTGTTAAAGCTAAAATTCAATTATACGCACTATTGTAATAAGAGAAATTGTGAAACATTTTTCAAATATGATAAAAGACAAGAAAACGCTTTTAAGTGCTTCTAAAGTTCAATGAGATCTAGACAAATTTCGGATAGTTGGCTATTATTTGCCTTCATGTTATGAGTCTCTTCCATTAATTTTTTTATATAATTTAGTCTACTTTGATGAATATTTTGCATAGATAATAATCAGTAATATCCAAAGGAAAAAGTGAATAAAACGTGATGTCATTTTATAATAAAGAAAAAGTGATGTTCTGTTTTATAGTTAGTCCCACGTGTTCTTATGTAACATTCATTAATAAGTTGGAACGAACTTAACTTTTATCAACATACATCGATGTTTAGACAACCGAAAAAGATCATGATTCAACATTTATCTTACGATTATTTCATTGAGTTGTTTTCGTAGTAAAAATACATGGAAATGTGAATCTATCACGGACGTAGTAGGTACATGTATTTCATGTACCAAGAAATATTTTATGCATGTAAACACGGATTTCTTGGATGTACAAATTACTATAATATCTCGTTAAGTACTTTTATAAAAATCAAACATCACAAACACGAAACGTTTAGTTCTCTTTTTTAGTATACAGCGTGTTCCATTTTAATCTGTCACCGCACATATTCCGAAACGAAAAATTACCTTACTAAAGGTTGTTATAGATCCTAAGGGCGCTGTCTGATTGTGTGGTCTGGCAGCGGATCCGAAACCCTAGTGAGGCCTTGTGAAAACTTTTGTGTTTTATTCCCACCAGACTCGTGGTGGTGGGCGGGCAGCCCCTCCGACCTACACGGTAGTGCAAAACTGGAGGGTAGGGCATAAGGACCTCTTCAGCTTCCTTTCAGGAATCGTGGGAATGGGTGGGTGTTGTTGTTAGGGAGAAAAAGTTGAGACGGACGAAATGAAGACAGAAGAGAAATGAAAGATTATCTGTGGAATATTACTGCCACAGCATTTTCCTAAGTGATACAAAGAAACCACAGAAAATTTGGACCAGAGCAGCGAGACCCGGTTCGAACCGGTGACTTCCCAAATGCTAAGCAAAGATCTAGAGCACTAGACTACACCTTGTGATACCCAACTTTGATCTATAAATATGAATTCCCATTTATTATTGCCGAATCTGATTATATGAGAAAAGATCCATCGAAATATAGTCCCATAAAAATGTTTCTTTTGAAATATCTCACCAGGAAAGGAGTGTATCTGATTCGTTGGTGTAGCACTAGATCTGGAACCCTGGTGAGACCCTAAGATGTACAACATCATTTTTTAAATAGTAACCAAATTCTTGATTGCAGAATCGGATTTAAAGAAAGTCTTTTTACATCCAGGAATACCAGGTAATTATCCGGACCCCACACAACTGCTTTTCTTCGAATATCTCTACAGAGTACCGCTACCCGACTAGAATTTATAGGGACAAAAATGGTTAGAAGCGTTTTAGATGTGGTGTTATAGGCAGATGATGAAAATCCCGTCGATAGAAAAGGTTAGAAATGAGGAGTTATTGGAAAGGGTAGGGGAACAAAGGGCGACATAGAAGTTAATAAGGAATAGGGTCTCATGGGGCGAACATAACACATGTATAAAATTATAGGAAATGGGCAATCTACATGGGGGTTCGATAAGGCAAATATCCAATATAGGTAAACTTTCCTGCCAATCTACCTGCACTGATTGCCCCCCTCCCCAAATTCTAGTCTGGTATTACAAGTATTACTCGTCATTTCGATAATAAACTTAGTGAGTAACTGGAGATAATACTTTTCCTTAAGTATCATCTATTTAAGTAGGGATATTCGAAAAAAATATTTGGTACCCGAGTAAATTACGAATGTCAGATTTATTTATAAATTATATTTGAAAATATTTTTTTCGCATAATCAGATTCTCCAATAAAAAATAGGACTTCCTAATTTAAAAAGCAAAATTGGGTATCACAGGACCTCAGCAGGGTATCTGAACCTCTGCCGGATTGCAGCATCAGATGGACTTCTTAGAACCCAACAACGTTCGTAAAAGTCATTTTTTCATTTGAAACTTCCCTAGCAAAATGTTGGCGGTGACTGATAAAATGGGACACTATGTATGTAACTACGAACAGATGAACAATACAACAATGTAGTTGTTTTAGTGAATAAATGTAGTAATAAGAACGATTATAATGACACTATAACATCACAACGACGCCGTCGTTTGTTATTAGTATTGAATCATCGTCGAAACATTGGTTAAATATTAAAAATGACACCGTTCTACTGATAGAAGATCCGGGTTTGGATGTTACACGGACGTAAATACTATCGAAATAAAAGAAAATGGTACAGAAAATTTAATATAGAGAAGAATAGATTAAATGTTGTTGCCATTTTTATTCTTTTATTTAATCAAACCAGAAATCGCGTGTGGTCGTTATTCGGCCAATGTATTTTACCTAATATAAGAAAAAGTATTAAATCCGCCACTGAAACCAATCCTGTATATATTTATTGAACTCCTGATGATGCCTTAAGAAGGTGAAATACGTACAGAGTTCATAATAAATAATTGTGAAATTTTCCTAGTGTAGTTTTATATAATTCTTTGAATATTTATGAAATTGAATCTATACTCGGCTCATGGTGCAACATATTAAATAATTAGAAAAACAAACACAAATTTTATTAAAATCTGACGATATTGTTTCGGCTGTTATGCCATTATCAAAGTGAATAATATAATAAATTTAGGGTGTATTTATGTACGAAAGGTTAGAAAGAAACGCATACAAACTTGATATATACAAGTACCTATCCACATAAAATAAAAATCATGGGTTTGTCCTAATATCTGGATTTGATAACGGGGAAGTCCCAAAATCAGTCTGGTCATTTGTTACCTGTTGTTTTTGTGTTATTGCTTTGTTGATTTCTAAAATTTCTAAGACGTTTAGATGTTTCCCTTTATTGCAAATATGTAATAGTTTTAAACTGTTAATATCTATGAAATGATTATTTTCTATACAGAGATCAGCTAAACTTGTATTCTTTTTACAAATTAAAATTTATTTTTTATGTTGTTTAAAACGTATCCTTAATGAGCGATCTGTTTGACCTAAATATATAGCTGGACAGTCGAGGCTTTGTATTTGATAGACTTTATTTTTGTCTAGCATATCTTTTATTATTTTTTTATTAATTTATTATTAATTAATAAAGTACCTAAATTAGTCTTGTTTACCGAGATGAGGGTGATTTGTAATTTCTTTAGTTTATGGGAAATGTAGTTGTAAATATTATGTACATAATTTAAAAAGGCAAAAGATTTTTGTTCAGCAATGGTACAGGGGTAAAATGATTTATAAATTGTGCGTCTTTATTTTTTTGTGCAAAAGGTCGTCTATCAAATAAATGTCGTAACCGTTATGTTTTGCTAAGAGTTTTCGGCGTAACAACCGAAACAATATTGTCAGATTTTAATAAAATACCAAGTGTTGTTTTTCTAATTATTTTTTTTAAGTTTAAAGAGATCACGGTCCAGTGGTCAGAATATACTACAAAAAAGTTACAAAATATTTATTAAAACTGCTAGACATGGATCACAATTTCAAACTGTTTGGTTCTCATCAGCATAGATAGTTAACCTATAATGCGTTTCATTTTTCTTTAATGAGATTGTACAAATTGATGCTTTACTTGTATTTTAAGTACCTCTAGAGCGTAATGTTCACTTGTAATTACTTTTTAATGAATTTATAAGAAAGAAAGAGATGCGGTAAGTGCTTACTACTTACGAAACACAATAATTGATGTAAAAAATTAATAAATAAAATTGTAATGACAGCATAGATATTTTCTATCTTTCTGAATCTACAATTCGAGTTTATTTGTTTGTTTATGGAAATTAAGTTTTTTTTAAATTTAAGTAATTGAAAATGCGGTACACTATTGACAGTATTAATACCTACATTAACACAAAATATATAAATGCTTAATTTAAAAAAGTTTATTGTATTTTAATATATTCACTGAACGGTTTTTGGCAAATGCAAAAATTCTTAATCGTTGCCAAAAACGACATAAATTTTTAATGGACAGACATATAAAATATTCAATACATTAACGATTTGCTAAGAATGGTACAGAAATTAGATAACAAACATTTAATCACTTAACAGGTATTTTATTGACTATTCATGGCTACATTCACTTTACTCGTAAATTATCAAAAATGATAACTGTATTATTTATTATTATTATTATTATTATTACATTAATTAATAGTTCGATTGCTAATGGATATTCATTTAGAGGCAGTAAATAGACAAGGAACAAAATGTTCAAATCAAATAATTGAAGTTATCTTATATTAATTGATCACTTACCAACGTTTCACAATAAGGGATGTAACCTGCAATTAAATAAGCATATATTACTCAAGATTTTAATTTTTATTTCTATATTCATTTTATGGAGCATATTTTGCACAATATTCGCTCCGTTTGGAATATTTAGAATTTAAAAGTGCATAATAATATAAATAACTTTTTTTTTATGTTTCGCACGAATGATTAAGCGTTTTATAAAAATGTGTTTAGAAGAATTTTTGAGATGTCCAACTAATTTGTAACAATAGTTGCTAGAAAGTACATAGTACTTTACACATTAGAATGTTGAGTAATAAATTAAAGTGATATACGGCCTGAGATATAACGTATGTTTTATTCTATCATACGTACTCACATAATAGAGAGATAGGCCGTAAAAACAACTGTTACAAGAATATTATGCTTATAGTAAAACTATACAATCTGGTAGTGTACTTTTCTATTATACAGGGAGGCGCCTTTCTGAATAATATTATTTTTGATCAGTAATAGCAAATGTTTCAAATAGAAATTTTATTAGAAACACATTACAGTTGATAAAGAATATTTAGTTCTTGGTCAGAAGTTTATCTGATCGCGACTTTAATTTTATTAGATCTCAGCAGCATCTTTAAAATACTTATTCATTTTTTTTTGTTTAGATTTAATTCGAGACGGGAAAACGTTACATAGGCACCCCTTGATGGGGGGTAGTGTCAGATTCCTGAAGGTTTTAACATCCCCGGGGTAGATGTGGAGAGATTGGGATTGGAAAGTGGATTGAGGAGAGGGCAGTGTTGGGTGAGAGGAGGGACGGGAGCGCTGGGGAGAGGGCGTGCGAAAGACGGTGGCCCATGCGAAGGGTGGGCACTCGCGCAAAAGCGAAACTAGGAATGAACGAATGGGGGCGGCTCAGGGTAAAAAGTGACAAGGCCTTCTAAAGCGGTCGTTTGGTTTAGGTGTGTAGTTGGAGAGTGTCGAGATGAAGGGGTTTGGGTGGCCTGACACGGAGGCCCGAAGGTTTGCCGTGTGTATGTATTTGCTGCGTCGGGGAGAGAAGGTAAACCGGTTTCTTTCAGAATTTGGATGTTTCTGATGAAGCAGGGGTAGTTTAATCCGGAACGGAGAATCCGCATGTAGGTGGCCTGAAGAAGTTGTAGGCGGTGGGGAAGGGCGCAGCCCCAGACGGGAATGGCGTAGGAGCAAATGCTCCTGATTGTGTTAAACGCACGGATTTTAGTTTGTTGTGAGATGGAGTTATTTTGAAAGAAAGACCTGAGTGCGATGTATGCGCCCACAACCTTGTTTCGGGTGGCCAGGATGTGTCGCCTTCAGTTTAGGGTTCTGTCGAAGACGACGCCTAGGTAGGTGATGGAGGGGGGTTCCGGGTTCTGTGCGAGATTGCTTCCGATTTGGTCTCGTTTAGGAGCAGGGGCAGATTTTAAATACTGACTAAATCGAAGCTGTTCCGTAAAAGGAAGTTGATTTAATTTCGTATTACAAGCAGCATGTCGCCATCTATTGATATTTACTGCTAAATATGGTAGCTCATATGTTTGACGAAAGCCTTACGAAGGTTTCTACGTAACAAACTGAGCGACATTACAATTGTTTCGTCCAAAAGACCATCTTTAATGAGAATATTTCTGACCATTGTCAAATAGAAAATATTTTATTATAGAAATACCTCTAACAAAGTGATATTTAATGTTAAAATGACATTGAAAACGAGAAAAGTGCAGGACATCTGTTTTTAAAATAAAGAATTGAGAACGACTTCAGTAAATCTCGAGTTTAGTCATATCTGAAAATAATTTTTAAAATATCCAGCAAGTAAATCATATCAATAACATTTTCAAGAGAACTAAATACTTACTTTCTATTTTTTACCGGCTAAAATATAAATTTAAAATATTTAATCATATCTTGGCTTACTTGATGAAAATTAATTAACACTTTAGAAGGAAAACACATTTTTAATTTTCACTGGTTTATTGTTTACTTAACAATTGTTTCTCTAATACTTTAGCTTCATCAGAAGTAGACTTATACTTAATTAACAAACGAAAATATGTCTAATTTATACCTAAGTTAGGGTTCGAACTACTACTGGGGAGGGGGAATAAGTTTAACAACGGTGAATTGTTTAGATCTAACTGATCATTTAAAAGCAAATCTGTTTTTTTTTTGAATTTATTTATTTCCATAGTTTCAAGTAAGGTTAGTTTGTAATTATTTGATTCTTTATGCAAATTAGTGTATTCATAATTGAATTGATGATTTTCTAACAACAAATGTTTCGCGTAATTAGAATCGATTTTTTTATATTGAAACTATGGAAATAAATAAATTCAAAGAAACAGATTTGCTTTTAAATGATCAGTTAGATCTAAACAATTCACCGTTGTTAAACTTATTCCCCCTCCCCAGTAGTAGTTCGAACCCTAACTTAGGTATAAATTAGACATATTTTCGTTTGTTAATTAAGTATAAGTCTACTTCTGATGAAGCTAAAGTATTAGCGAAACAATTGTTAAGTAAACAATAAACCAGTGAAAATTAAAAATGTGTTTTCCTTCTAAAGTTTAAAATATTTGTTGAAAATTTATTACGCTTTATTTAATAATGTGGCAACATATGGTATTATAGCTTGGAGTTCAGCTTATCAAAACTCCATGGGAACACTTATTTCATTGCAAAATAGAATAATTATGATCATCTTTGGTAAAGAATTTGAAAACGTTGAGATTAATTTAAGACCTTCGTAACTAGTACTAAATCTAAGAAAAGTACTATCATAACAAGAACCAAGCAAATACCCCTAACGTACAATAATCTCGATAGTGGAAAAATGAAACATCAATTATAGCTACAGCCATTTTTAGTAAATTGCCTGCTGATTTAAAAATTTTAAATGATATAAATACTGCTTCAATTAAAAAGAAAATAAAAAAATATATATGCAACTAAACATATTATATAAATATAAATATAAATATAAATATGGAATCAACAGAAACAACTACTCCGAGGGCTAATACCCCTACCGGCATTGAATTACACTGTTGATTCCGATGGACTCTTAGACGAAAATATAACATATTCAACTAAGAAGGAATTAAAATCCTTATTCGTCTAAATTTTAAGATCAAAGATCTCACATTTTGAACGCGTCCTAACAAGTAGGCACAACGAACCGAAAACCACATCCCACGAATATAATATATAATATATTATATTTTCGTCTAGGAGTCCATCGGAATCAACAGTGTAATTCAATGCCGGTAGGGGTATTAGCCCTCGGAGTAGTTGTTTCTGTTGATTCCATATTTATATTTATAATATAGCCTGTAAAGGCATTTCTGCCAGCGCTCACCTGATGAGACCCGATAGGTCGAAACCGGTCGTCGGATGTGGCTTTCGGTTCGTTGTGCCTACTTGTTAGGACGCGTTCAAAATGTGAGATCTTTGATCTTAAAATTTAGACGAATAAGGATTTTAATTCCTTCTTTTTTGAATATAAACATATTATAGTTTATTAATTTTCTTGAAATATGATTATAGCTCTAGGTATAATTTTATTATATTTATTAATAATTAATCAGAATATTTTTTAGTTTATATTTATACTTATCCACACTGAGTACAGGTATATTGTATACCTCCTTGCAGTAAATTATATTACTCGAACCAACATACTAATTTTTGAGTAATTTTATTTTTATTTTGTTTATTTTTATAAACCTTAAGTTGTATTTCTATGTGATTTTAAATAAATAAAATAAGTAAATACATACATAAATCTAATAAATAATTTAAAAAAAAATAGTTCAAACGTCCTGTTGTTGGGTACTTCCTGGTATAAAAAACGAAAGAAATTTATGATTAATACTTGCTCTCGTATTCAAAAAATACACATTCGACAATATTTCTTCAAACGAGATATTTTAAAAGATATGAGAGTATATTAATATTTAACATAAATATTATGTTTATGTAACACGTATTTCTTTTTAAGGAAATAAGTTGTAACAGAACAAACTCCTTGAATTCGCTTCCGCAAATATGGACCAAAAATTATCATAAATATAGTAATTTAATAATTTATTAATGTTTATAATGGATTTTTTAATGTGTGTTTAATTTCCTCATTTCTTTATGTCTGGAGCCATTATTAGTAGCAGTACTGCCAAGTGTTTTATAATGTTACTAGCGTCGTTGTAAATTTATTCATTAAGATTTTAGCATTTAGATACTTCATAAATCATTATCAATGATAATTTTACAGTTCTTCAGGATTGCAATTGAAATTTAAAAGAAATAACTCGAACAGAATGAGCTTACAACAATTTCTTTATAAATATTAAGAATAACATAATAATTAAAATCATAATAAAAATTTCACAGGTGTAAACAATGGGTACAATCCAAAACTAATTATTAGTACGATTTCAAAGAAACGAAACAAACTTTTATTAAATCAACTGTATATAAAATATAAGAAAAAATAGACAAATAAAACCGTTATATAAATTATAAAAAACATGTAAGTTGCAAAATGGAGACAATTTCGAAATTCAGGACTAGTCTCAACTAGATAAAAAAAATGAATTTATGCTCTTTAGTAGTTAATAATAAAAATAAACAGAATATATTCGAAAAAATGTTCAAGCATGAAATTAAATAAATGTGCGGATTATGACGCAGCATTGGTCAGACGGGGCGCAGACTTGGCGGACACATAACTAAACATGAAACTTCAGTCCACAAAAATCAAAATTTTACCGGATTTTCCATACATTGTCTAGAAAATAACCACCACATGAATCCAAACTATACTAAATTCCTACATTTCGAACCAAAAGGTAATCGTCTAAATTACCTAGAAATTGTACAAATTTAAAAAGTCCTCCGCCAAAGTAAAGACGTTACCAACGAACAAATTGAATTTAAGGTAACCCCACTCATTAAAACTGTAACTATCTGATATACAAAAGTACTAGTAACACCCTTACACATTCACAGTCTTTAAAATGATGTAAAAATCGAAACAGCCGTCGACGACCTTTATGTATATTTTGTGAACTACCAAACGTCATTTATTTTTGATTTCAATTATTAAAAATTGTTTCAACAAGCATCCTGCTAGGAATCCCTATTCCTTATCAATAACATATCACTAAAAACCCTACTCGAGTGGGGATTATCAACCAGAAGGTTTTAACATCCCCGGGGTAGATGTGGAGAGGTTGGAATTGGGAAGTGGATTGAGGAGAGAGCAGAGCTGGGTGATGGGAAGGAACGGGAGTGTTTGGGGAGAGGGTGTGAGAAAAACGGTGGCCCACCTCTGATGTGAAGGGTGGGCACTCGCGCTAAAAAGCGTAACTAGCAAATAGGGGCGTGGAGGGCGCGATACGGGCTTCCGAAGTAGTTCAGAGAACTTTATCAGGTGCAAATAATTAATTTGGATTATTACTTAAAACAGGAAGAAGGCGATTTTGTAAAAGTGCATAAGCATGGGATGTATAGGTATATATATATATATATATATATATATATATAAGTTTTTATATTAATAAACTTTAGTAATTAGGTCACCCAAATACAAAGATATCTAATTTTATTGGCAGTTCTGCACACTAGCCGCCCATGTACCATTTATAATATTTAGTACGAAAGAAATGAATTTATAATAAAATGTTTCCCTTTTGCTTATTATGCATTTACCTTCATTATTTTCTTTCCTGCACTAATAAAAGCAATTAAGTGCTGATGAAACTATTGTTTCTATTATCTATAATGAAATAAGCAAACCGTGATGTAATTAACTATAACAGGGTACTATTTTGTTATTTTTAAGAAATATTTGTATTCTAAAGAAACAACCATTCGATATTTGGCAACAGTGAATGGAAACACTGAAAATTAATGTCTCTGACCTTCGGCAAAATTGAGGAAGTTCATCTAAAATTAAATAATATATCACCGCAAAATTAAATGATTAGACCTATAATTATTTATTCTAGAGTAAACGCCCAATTTGTTTTATTATTAGGCCCACTTTGATGTAACCTTTAACATTTTAATAAAACAAATTGAAGGACCCATGCTTGGAAAACTGTGTTATTTATAGAAAATATAGGTAAAAACGGTAAGGTAATATTTAGATATAGGAGACTTCTCCAAATGAATGTCGGGTTTCAAAAATTCAAAGTAGAAGATTGAATATAACGCTAAATCTACATTATTAACATTTGTGTAAATGGGCTTTAATAATAATTATACCAGGATGGATCAAATATAAACGAGCCTTTGTTCATAAAACATTTATTTTGAAAAGTTTCACAAAAGCACAAACTTTTATGTTTTTCGACATATTCCCCCTTGTTTGTCTGTACAATTTCCCCAACGCATTGGTAGTTTTTTTTATCCCGTTTTCATAAAAAGAAGCAAGGCGGGTATCTATCCAGTTGCGTACAAACGCCTCCACCTGTTCATCGGTCTGAATTCGCTAATCGCTCGCCTCCTAGTGATTCTTGATTCTTTGAGGGGCCCAAACATGTGGAAATCACAAGGGGATATGTCTGGGCTATATGGAGGGTGTTCCAGCTGTTTCCTTTTATTCAGAGGTAATGACTATTATCATAATCATCACTACATAATAAGGTTCTACGTATCTATGGTTAATTTTGTGGAGCTATCTCCTCTCTTGATTCAAAATTATGGATTTATTACTATTATGACTATTAAGCAATAGTTTCAAATACATCGTTACTTAATTAGCAATAATATTGAAGGTTTCCAGAATAATAAACGATCATTGCATGACATAATATGAATGTAAATAAGAAATAAATATGTCAGGTAATTACAGACAGTTCAATAAGTTTCCACTGATCTACAAGAAAAAATGGTAAATGTAGAGGTTATTGCAATGAGTCCATTGTCATTATATCTGCGATGCTCATAATATCAAATGAAGGAAATAATTCCTTGGAATAATTGTTATTATTAAATAATAATTTATTGTGCTTATTTTTTTTTATAATTGTAAAAGTATTTCAAGGAAAACTGCGTGTATTTGTATAAAATGACAAATATCAAGAAGTCTTACAGCTTTCAATAAAAGCAAATATTCATTTTTTAGAATGCATATACTAATGTATATGTATCGCCAAATAACGTAATATATCAGGTGATGAAAAAGTCACTAGACGCGTTAAATTTAACATATAAACTTCATTCTCGCCTTAATGTCTCCAAACATATCAGTTTTATCTTTGTCAAGTTGACGCAGCTGCTCAAAATACATAAAGAAAGAAAGAAAGCAATAAAGAGAGAAATAAATAAATAAATAAATAAATAAAGATTCTGTGTTCCTGCATGTTATTAAAACACAAATGTTCTTTATTAACACAGAAACAATCTTAGAAAATTTAGAAATAATGAAAGCAATCAACAAAAATGTACATTTAGTTAATAATCAATTAGAATTAGATACTTGAAATTCTCCCCTTATCCTATATAAACTATACACCCCCTTTTCTTTTGCCTTTTTCAATCTAATATAAATAGTTACTTCTCTGTAGTAACTCACCCAGTTGCGTGATCTAGTACTCTATATCATTGCTTAGCATTTGGGAGGTCACTGGTTCGAACTCGGGTCCGGCTGCTCTGGTCCAAGTTTTCTGTGGTTTCCTCGGATCACTTAGGCAAATGTTGGGGCAATAATATTCCACAGATAATCTTTCACTTCTCTTCTGTCTTCATTTCGTCCCTAACCACATCACCCACCCATTCCCACGATTCCTGAAAGGAGGCTGAATAGGGCCATACGCCCTGCCCTCAGGCTTTTCATTACAGTGTAGGTCGGAGGGACTGCCCGCCCACCAGACCGAGTAGCTGGTGGGAATGAAACACAAAAAAGTTTGTTTTTTTTTTAGTAATCCAATTGGTACTCTTGAGAATGAGAACATATCGCCCGATACAATATTGTCGAAACAAGAAACTATCTGTAAAAACATTGTTGTGTTTATTTGTTTAAATTTAATTACCAATGTTTGTTATATATTTAGAAAAATGTTTCACCCAGTGATAAACCTGACCAGAATTATGATTATTAGCAATTACCTATCTTTAAGTTGTGCAATTGCGAACTCATTCCATCGACCAGAATTACTTGAGATCCGTCGCTAGCTAAAGTGTGAACTTAACGAGTTTTGCAGATTGTATCAGAGCGATGCCGATAATGCATATTTTTCGGATTAATATCCGGTTAATCCGATCATAAAGTCAGGTGGCGACTTCTGTACGATTATAGTTTGTCGTAAAGACTACTTCAGTTCGCATATTTATATATGTGCGTATGCGAGTTAGTTTGTATCCCTTCTATTTTTTGTAATGAATTCTCAATTATCGTTATTATTGTGAACGATAATTTGGACGTTACGGCCGTTATTACCGGCGTTCCATTTCATTCGGAGATGATTGTTCATTACAGCACCGTTTCTTGATGATAAATCTTCGAGAGACGACTTGTTAAGGTTCAAAGTGAAATTAAAGTATAAGTAAAGGTATGTTTACAGCTGTTTTACTACGCCCGCCACTGCAAACCAGTTTTCTGAAAATAACCAACCATGCGAGGGAAGAGCATCAGCATCCACCAACTTGGAAGCAGATTTAATTTGCAACGACCTTGGCAATGCCATCAAACACCACAACATAAATACGTACATAAGTGCTACTATCTCGTTTTTCTTTTTTTATTCTTCTTTTTCGCTTCCGTTCATAAATACCAACGAGGATGATGCATGTAAGGGTAAAATCGGCAACAAAATCGAAAACCGTAAGATTAAGGGTAATATCTACTAATAGGTAATTCATGCTTGTATTGAAAATATCGAGATGAATCTTTAATCTTCAAGACGATAATCCAAAACAAAACAACCTAACAACAAGTAAATGAAATTAAATACAGATTATTGTCCAAACTTACTTTAAAACTTTTTCAATTGTTTGGTCAGCTTGTTTGAAACTAGCAGGGGAGAAACAAAAAGAGTTATAACATATTGAAGAGAGAAGGCATTAAAATCCTATTTCGTCTAAATTTTAAGGATCACAGATCCCACATTTCGAACGCATCCTACACAGTACGCTGTCTACTGTGTAATGCCGGTAGGGGTATTAACCCTCGCAGTAGTTGTTTCTGTTAATTCCATATGTATATTTATCAAAAAGAGTTATGTCCAAATTTTTCACATGCTACAGCGTTTAATATAATTTTTATTTACAGTACAAACTAAAGGCTAATTCAAGATTTATCCAGACCTTTACATCGATAGTTTAGTAATTAGGAGGGAACATACTTTGATAATTATTATTAAGTTTACATCTACAGACTTGAAATCAGAAAGCGCTGAAACATTTTTGTTGGATTCAATGAGACATTAGCTAAAGACAGGGAGTCTACTTATTTATATGTGGATGACATTTGACTTTGTTTTAATGATACGGATAAACAATAAGCTTATTTAAAAAAAGAAGGAATTAAAATCCTTATTCGTCTAAATTTTAAGATCAAAGATCTTACATTTTGAACGCGTCCTACCGGTCGTGGGATTTGGCTTTCGGTTCGTTGTGTCTACTTGGTAGGACGCGTTCAAAATGTAAGATCTTTGATCTTAAAACGCATCCTAACAAGTAGGCACAACGAACCGAAAGCCACATCCCACGACCGGTTTCGACCTATCGGGTCTCATCAGGTGGGCGCTGGCAGAAAGAGCCTTTACAGGCCATACTATAAATATAAATATAAATATGGAATCAACAGAAACAACTACTCCAAGGGCTAATACCCCTACCGGCACTGAATTACACTGTTGATTGCGATGGACTCCTAGACGAAAATATAACATATTAAAAAAAGAAGGAATTAAAATCTTTATTTGTCCAAATTTGAGATCAAAGATCTCACATTTTGAACGCGTCCTAACAAGTAGGAAATGTGAGATCTTTGGTCTTAAAATTTAGACGAATAAGGATTTTAATTCCTTCTTTTTTGAATATGTTATATTTTCGTCTAGGAGTCCATCGGAATCAACAGTGTAATTCAGTGCCGGTAGGGGTATTAGCCCTCGGAGTAGTTGTTTCTGTTGATTCCATATTTATATTTATATTAATAAACTTATTATTTAAATTATAAAATGACTTCCACCCAAATATAAAAATTACTTTAGAAGTAAAAATTATTAAAGCCAAGAATTTCCTATATTAAGGTATTAAAATCAAAAATATAAACACACATTTGTTATTTTCCATAAAAAAAATCACATACAAATCTGTTATACATTTTAAATAATCATACATTTCCATTTGAATCTGCGTGACCATTTTTTATAGTTTGGGTTACGGTAGCGATTTTTTTCTATAAATTACATTATCTCAGAAACAATCCATCGTAATCATCATAAAAGGCATCATAAAATTGTATGTTTCATACGAATTCATTGTAAGAAACATGCCATTCAATTTAAAATAACAAAAACGATATCATCTTCTGGTTCTTTGTTTTAGATAAAAAGATCATCCTTGATAACCCTAATTTAAAATTTTCAGATTTCTAACACGCTTAGTTTTCCGAAAATGTTCAATGCACCACTCAGTTTAAATATTAGTATATTTTTTATATTATAACTTCGAATAAATTTAATAAATGTTAAATTAACGCTGCGTATTATTTCTGTGTTACATACAATATGATATTATAAATGAAATAAGTCAGAAATCAAATTCATTGCAATTTAGTGCTAACGAGAACATTTCATGCCGGTTTTTGTTTAGTGGAACAGCCAGAGGTAAAGGCCACGACCTTAGCATTCGCTCTTGTGACAACTTGCTGCAAGCAACCGCAAAAAGCAGAGCTCAAGTAGCTCGTAAAATCGCACAATTGCCTAACCGAGACTTTCAGCTTTTCTTTAATTCTCCGCAAACGGAAATATAAATTAACTGCATGCAAATTATGCAAATTCAACTACAAAACTTAATTAGATGAATAATTATGATAGGTTACCTTAGCATTGATGAAGTTAAACAGCGCATGGATGACGTGCTTTTGCGGGTATTTATGCAGATAGGTGGATCTTTAAAGAAAGTATCGGTTTTCAAACCACTTTTCCACAGCACGTGATGTTTGATAGTCATTACTGACTCTAATCACGTTGCTCTTGACCGTAATTATCTGTGTATTAGAGCAATTTAATCTAAAATAATCGGTTGTTTGATAACCGTAGGTTTATGTAATTCAAAATAAATGCCACGGTGAGAATTTCTTGAAAAGCGAGACGCTACACACGTAATTTGCCATATCAGTTATTTAAATAAAGTTTATGCTTAAAAACAAACTAAATATTTGAAAAAAAACAATTTACTCAAAATTTTAGTGGAAATACGAACAAAACATTCTTAAAGTATTCATATTTAATTTGAAACACAGATTACATTTAAAAGATAACAAAAGAACAAATTGCGCAAATTCACGAAGCATTCTTGCCCTTTGATAAAGATGGTGACGATAAAATAACCTCAAAGGAAGTGGGAGTTGTGAACCGACCATTGGGCTACTACCTTGGTGAAGAAGTAGTGAAAATGTTTGCTTATGAAATGGAAAATGATGAGAACGATAAAAAATAGTTCGAAGAGTTTGTGGTAGGGGATGTCCCATTGCTGCCTGCGAAAATATTTTACCTGAAATTGTGGCATTGCTGCCCGCCGACCTTTATGTCTATTAATGTTGGTGGCATTGCTGCCCGTCAACTTTATTACCCTCATAATTAATTTGAATTCATAATTAGGTATTATAATGCATATGTAATAATTCTTATAATCGTATTACATATTCGTAACATATAAAATAATTTGCTCAAATTTATCGATATATCGATATAGCTACCTATAGACAATTTAATAAATGTACCAAATAATACACACCAGTAGGTGTCAATTAATTATATTCGAACAGGAAACCGTTCTAGTTTCACAACACGGCGGGAGAGACAGATTCCTCTGTTGTTGCTTCCAGAATTTATTATTTAGTCTCTGACAAAACGACAATTTTAACGTCACAAATTATGGATCCGATTGAGTTGGTTGAAATTGTTTGGGGTAAACAACAAATTGTGTTAGAAGGTTATGGAACATTCAAAAGTTGTTCTAATCATTTTGATCAACTTTACACTCTTCACGTCGATCTGAAAAGCAAAGAAAATTACACGAATGTGCGTCCAGCTGTATATGCATTATTACTATATAAAAAAAAAATATACGTATGAGAGACTGTTTGAATTGATAAAAAGTAGAGTTCCAACGTTTAATCTAAAATATTTGAAAACCATCCACAATTTTGGTCTGCAGAGAAGTATTGCCTAATACATCATTAAAAGGCTGTAACTTTCATGGCGAAAAATCCAAGAATTGGGATTATCATCTACATACATACTATTATCAAACAATTACGGACGCGGGCAGCAATGCCACTGTATAATCTCTTTTTCAATCTGGCGGGCAGCAATGCAACTTTTTCAAGTCGCGGGCAGCAATGGGGATAAGTCTGTGTGAGGGGTTGCAACTCCGGCCTTGAATACAAAAAAACAAATAAGTAGATATATGCGCCAATATCTGTTAAATTTTATATTATAATTTATTAAATTTGTAAATTTTTTTAGAGCCAAATTGACCCTTTATTTTGTAAGCTTATGGTTCGGTAACTTTTATGACTGCCATACTCTAGAAGTAGGAAGAAACCTCACCGTTCGCGATGCCCAAAGGATACTTTCTTTTCGGGATGCTTCTAGAGAGGTATGGTCGAAATTGATGAGATAAGTCAAGAAATCACCTGTGCTTTTGAGGTCTGAATAAGTCTCAACCCAAAAAGTAATAAATACGTTGTTTAATATAATTTCCTTAAAAACATTAATTTCCATTATTCGGCCCTAGGTGTAACAAAACATTTCATGATGAATATTTATGCACATACGTTGTTGTTTTACTCGGTAAAATTATAATTAGTATCTATAAATAATTTAAGTAAGATCGATAGGTAATAATTGCAAATTATATCTTTATGCAAATTGATAGTGCATTCTCGAAATCAAGTTTACCAATTGTCGTGATGTTTGCAAATCGATATTAAGCAATGATAAATTGATGGATGAAAACACCCATAAGATTGAAGTTTTTAACTAATTCGTCGAAATAGTTTGTAAAATTGCAATTTGTTCCATGAGGTGACGAAGCGTTAAAATAATCAACCGTTCACAATATTTTTACATTCGTCAAAAGAAAAAGTAAAGGCAACATAATTAATTGCCACCGATGAAGTCAGAAAATAGAAAAAAAACAACAGACGTACACATGTACCTATGTACGTGTGTTATTCATTGAAAATTATTTCCTACAAGTAAACCAATTAAAGGCAATTTATTTATTATTATTATTTAAATACGTATTACATTGTGAAATGAAATTATCGAAAATCAAGTTATAAAAACATTACGATTTCGTACTGGCAATTACTATGAGTAATTCACACTTGCTGTTGAAGGGAAATCAAAACAAGAATAAGAACAAACAAATGATTATTAAATTAAAAATCGTAATAGAATTGAAATAATTTCACCAATTTATGCTTTTATGATCGGTCTCATCTAATAAAAATTCTGTGTGATTACATACATCGTCAACACACCTTACGAAAATCCATCACTGATGATATCTCATGTAGTTGAAAACGAAACCTATGGCAAACGCAATTAATCATTTAACAAATGGAATGTAACACTTGTCGAAAATAACAAGTGCAACTTAAGGTCAATACTTTCAAGAACCACATCAAAACCAAATGTATTAGATAGAAGTGACATTTTTAAAATACATTGTAACAGTTGCGATGCTTGCTATATTGGACAAAGTGGTAGGGCAATCAACGTTAGAATATCTGAGCATGTAAAAAGTATAGACAAAAAGGACACCAAAACGGGCTTTTCAGAACATTGTGTCTTATTTAACCACCACTTAGATATAAAAATTTTACTGTACTCCATAGTGGTATCAGAAAAAGCAAAACATTGTCACTCTTAGAAGCGCTAGAGATTAAAAAATCCCTTTCTCAAAATCTTAATTTAGTCAATAACTATCTGGAACTAGATTTTGTAAGGTTCCAGGTAGTAAAATATCAATAATGGTCCCAACAAAAGTTGTCTGCTATTTATAAACAATGTTTAAAGATTGTAATTTGCAATTTTGTCTCTTGTTTTTCGCATTTATCTCAAAAACTATCCGAGTAATCGCAATCCCAATGTGATTATATGCAGAGAACTTCAAGACCATTCAAATATAGTTTGAAACGTTTCGATCGTTTCTATTTTCATAGAGAAAAACTTGAAAACCTTTTGAATGAAGGGCATTCTTCAAACATCCATTACTTCGCTAAATTAACGTTTCTAACGTTGGCATTCCGGCAAAAAGATTAGATATTATTGTACACAATTAATGAGACAAAAAGAGATCAGTCGGACTTACAATTTATGCAAAATTGCAATTACAATATTGCAACAAGTAATTTTGCATAGACCACTCCACCTTGCCAAATTAACGTTTAAATTAAATTTTCGAACGGATTATTCATGATAATAGTTCCTTTCCAACCCATCCCTTATAGACAGGGGAAACATAATACTAATGCTCCTGTCCGAACAGATCAGGCTTATTCACAAAGCAAAGAATTGTTCTTAACAGAAATGAGACTAACGAAAAATTTTTTCCACCTTTGGTTAGAGAAATGCTTCTGCTTACAATGTTGAAGCTGGCCATTAATTCATATTTATTCTTAGAGGCAGATACTGAGGCACAATATGGTATAACATCAAACCCGACCATTATAAAAACTGGATATCAAAGAAATGTGGAGGAAATTGACGAAACAGATGATTCAAGAACATACACTAGAAATAGACGATCTGTCCATTACTAGATATTAATTATCAATTTAAATACCAAAGAACCATTTCCAAAATAATAATTGAAACAACAAAATGTATATCTCACTTTTTTCGTTAAATGGTCATAAGTAATTTTGCTAACCTAACCTAACCTGTTTTCTGAGAATTGTCATATTTCTTTCGGTGAAAATAGCTTCATCGAGATGTTTCTGATTTTATTTTAAATGTTTTGCAATTCTCATATTATCTCACTAGGACATTACGATCTAATGATTTCCGAGATAAAAGTTTCTTTATGTAGTTGTCTATTAATAAAATTGTTCAACTGTTTACCGTAAAGTCCATGCAAGGTTAACATAGGAAAAAGTCATTTAATTTATGTCATATAGTGACAATATTTGCATAAGACAGTACTATACAAATTACGTATGTTAGAAAAACAAAAACTATAATAATGACTGAATCATTGTCATAAAAAAGTCTTTGTTAGTAATGACCAGGTTTCCAACGGAATCAAGTCAAATCGTATTATCCAATCAGGATTTAAATCCAACTGTTTCAAATAAATCACGTCTGGTAAGGATGGTAATGTTTACATATTCTGATACGCGTGAAGTTACGCACCAGCTAAAGGTACCCAACTTCAGTAGTATCAGAAAGAAAAAATTTCAACGTATTGCTCAATATGATATTTTGATAGCTATTTATTGTTTGGTTAACAAAAAAAGACTCAAATTTTAAGAAGCCATAAAAGGCAATGCCTAAGCTTTAGAAGGGTAGGAAATAAGTAATTTGACTGATTTTATTAATCAACATTACGTATTTTAAACGAAGAAAGACAAACTAAGTAATGTTCACCAATTTATTTATTAAAAACCCCATAATTCTTTCGGGCTTTGCCCATTATAAAGAGTAATGCAATACTAAAGTAAATGTGTAGCAAATGTCATATGCTAATAACCCTAACTAAGTAAGAGTGGAGAAGAAAGATTACCTAGTTCTAATTGGTTATTTACTATAATTATGTATATATTTTTTAATTTGTTTATTTACTTTGTTTTTAATTAATTTGTCTACTAAGGAAGTATTGCAGTCATTGATTTTGGCAATTAGTTTTCACATAATAATACGTATTGATACTTACAGATACATAATGATAGTTTCGGTGTTAATTCTAAAAAAGAATTTGTATCTTTACATTTTGTTAATCATGTTAGCCATAAGTTTAAGGTTCATGTACGGAAACTAGGCCTTACAGCAATCGAAAATAATCCTCTTACATTAAGTAATCTTATAGTCAACACAAGAGAAAGAATAAGTAATTATATAAGTGTGGAATTTATCAAATTTCGTGTGATACTTGTTAGGCTATTTATATAGGGCAATCTGGCCGACCTGTTTCTACCAGACTAAAAGAGCATATTACAATGTTAATAAAAATCCGTAAAAGTAGGCATTTCTGAACATTGTACCCTTTATAAACATAAAATCAATTAAGATAACGTAAAATATTTACACACGAACGTTAATAAAAGCAAAAAACTATTAATGTTAGAAAGTCTAGCCATACGAAATAACTTAAAAATAGTAAATAAAAAATTAGAAATAGGTAATTTTTCTTCCCCACTCTTACTTAGTTAACTTAGTTAGGTTAATTAGCATACATACGAGGCATGTTTTTTAAGTAAGTACCGTTTTGAAATTAATAAAAAATGTGGAAAGATATCTTAATAGTTTTATTTATACATGAAAGCCTATACCATAATCTACTTTTCTTCATAATTTCCTACAATATTGAGGCACTTGTCATAACGTTTGACCAGTGACCAGTTTTTGAATACCCTTCTCATAGAACTCTGCCGCCTGACTTGTTAATTGTTAACCAGTGCATCACAACTGTTTTGCCTTCGTCATCGTCTTGAAGACGCTGACCGCCCAGATGTTTCTTGCAGGAACAAATGGTAGTCACTGGGCGCAATATCAGGACTGTACGGAGGATGATCTAGAGTTTTCCAGTGAACAAAGTAAGCAAGGGCGCATCAGATTGTAATCACATCAGCGCGTAGGTGAGAGATGTAGGTAGTCAGTGCGCATTCGCGGAACGCTTACCGCAGCGCTGCGGCGGCAGACATTTAAATCGGTATATATTTAAAATACATGCCTCATATATATATAACATTTGTTACACATTTACTTTAGTATTGTATTACCCTTAATAATGGGCAAAGCCAGAAACAATTGTCGAATTTCAAATAAATAAATAATATTACTTCGTTTCTTCTTTTATTCAACAATGTTTCACAAAAAGTGTACCGTGAATAGTTTGAATTACGTATTTTTTTCACTTCACTTATATATTCTGTGGTACAGGTAGGTATCATAGCGTTCTTCGCAAATTGCCTGTTGCAAATTTAATTGATTGCTATTTTTAGAGGTTAGTTTTATTAATTCCTGGTTATTAAGGTCTAATTAAGCTAACCGATAATTATGAAGTATTATGCGGCCGCTTTAATTCTGGTAATGTGTAATTACTGACTCTTTGTTTATAATTTACTTCTCTCCTTCTTCTTTTTCTCATTACCAACTTTTCAATTTCGTTTAAGCCACATTAGTTTAATAATATTACATCATCCAATTCTGTTCCGGCAAAAATTAATTTTAACATTCGCTAAGGTACGTAAAACTATGAGTTATTATGAAGATTTGATGTGAAATACGAGGAGAGAAGATGTTTCAAAAAAACGTAATACCAATAAATCAAACGAATTAATCAAGGAACTGCTATATAAATAATAAAAAAGGCGCTTTGTCAATGTTGACAATGTTTTTATACATAATTTCAAAGTTTGATTTATTTCGACATCATCTTCGTCATCGCTAGACTTGAAATGAATGTCGTCCTTTCATATTTTAAATCGCTAGATAACGTTAAGTTGCTAATTGAACATTCAAGGATGCTTCCAAAAATTTCATACTTTCAAATGAACTTCTAGGACTTTAGAACAAGGAGATTAACTAACTTTATGCAATATGTGGAAGAAGTAAAAACGAATCAGATGTCCCACGATTGAAATAACATAATGTTGTTCAGAACCAGATAATAGATGTTCGAGTTTCGTAACGTAAAGTAGACGTTGGGAACTGCGAAAAAAAGTTAAATTGAACCAGTTTTTCGATGACGAATAACTTTTGAATTCACTGAAGATGCCATCTATTAAGTATGTCGAAACGAGAGAATTCGACCACGGCAAAAAAGCCCAGAAACTCTTTATCATCGATTAGATATCGGCAATGAAAGCCTACGAACTACTGAACCATTTTTGTTTGATTTAACTGTCGTAATATACAATTGAAACAATAAGTATATCTTCATTTAACATATGTTAAATAATCAGATTTGATTGAAAAAAGTTGACTTGCAATAGCAACATATTCTCATGAATGAAATAAATATAGACTTTTAATATCCTTTTTGATTTAAGATATAAATTACTTGTTGTTATAAAAAATATACTTATTATTAATTAATAATTTTTTTAACAAAATAAATTGTTAAATTAAACCTTTTTTAGTTACACCAATACAAGAAAAACTGAACCTAAATATTCAATATGATAGTAACAATCCCTTGAAGTAAATAAAACAATATTTACCTGAAAAACTCAGATTACAACATTAAGTTCCTGGTTTTATTACAAAAAAGAAATGATGTACATAAAAAAACTGAATTATAAAATTCAACTGTTTAATTCCGATAACTGTGAATTATACCTTTTTCAAACATATGAGTTACTACAAACACATAGCGGTATATATCAGCAGATGGCATTGTATTAAGTATAAATCGATATTATATCAACTTGCTTTTATGCAATAACTTCGGTTTCGTCGCCGATTAACCGAAACCAACTATAATAAAATCCTTGTTTGTCTAAATATTAAGGATCAAAGATCCCAACATTTGAAACAAAAGTATAATTGCGTTAACATTCTGTATTAAAAGTAATTTTTCGATTATATGAATAATTCGATTTTATGAACACACCTAGCTTTTATTAGTTCGCATCGTGCATCTACTGTAATGCCAGTTCGGCGAACCCGATCGAACTCATGTCAGGTGTAACCTATTTATTCATAATTAATTGTGGAAAATTTGGGCCAACCGAATATTGTTTGATCGATAAGTACGACGCAGCATTTTATTCATTTTATTACGGCTTTTTAAGCGGTAGAAAATTTGTGTAGTTTTTCAAAATACATGTTTGTATTTAATATTATAGTGAAGTACATGATTAGTGCGTGCGGAAGTTGATGATTTCATGAAATAAAATTGTTTTTTTTTAGTGTCACATGAAGGATAATCGACAATCTTATTGCAACTTAGTAGTAGTGTAACGTGTGTGTATTAAACAATAATTCCACCAAAAACAACTGATTGTGATATTTTAAGGTAGCCCACAAGTAAATTAATCAATAAAATTCAAACAGGATCCTAATAATAATGATTTTTTAACTAATGTCTTAGAGTGATTGATGAGTTGTCAATCAAAATATTCATAATATAAAAGCTCGCGATGCATTGTGTATACTATGTTTGTAAAATTTAAAGACTCGATAGTCGGAAATTTATGAAACATATGTTTCAAAAAAGCTTATTATTAACTCTACAAATGTTTCGGCATATGATGCCATTATCAAGTGACAAATTTTGTTTACAACTACATATATATATATATATATACATATTAATACAGTACAATACATAATTAAAATATGTATATATAACTGAACTTATTGTTCTAAGGAATTATTACTAATGGTAAAGCCTAAATAGTTGTCTATCAATAAGTTGTTCTGAAAATCTGACTGTTGATTGGTGATGTTATCCTTTTTTACAAAAGCTCGTTTTATTTCTAATTCCTCTAAAAGGTTGAGACGTTTACCCTTTTTCTTTGAATGTTAGAATTTACTATTATCCACATCAACTTTATGATGATTTTCAACACAATGAGCCCTTAAACCTTGAGACGTTTACCCTTTTTCTTGAATTGAATGTAACAATTTACTATCATCCACATCAACTTTATGAGGATTTTCAACACAATGAGCCCTTAAACCTGTTGATTTTTTACATTCTGCTCCGTCTTTGACATGTTCTTTAAGTCTTACAGCTAATTTCCTACCAGTCTCACCTATATAGTAAGCACTACAATCTAAACGATTTGATTTATATACCCCACTTTTATTATTGATAGGTTGTATTTGTTTATTGTTAACTAGAAGTAAACGAGCTCATGTAAAAAAGGATAACATCACCAATTAACAGTCAGATTTTCAGAACAACACTTATTGATAGACACCTATTTAGGCTTTTTGTAAACAAAATTTGTCACTATTTAAGACGGTTACGCACTGTCGAACTTCAATATTATAGTAGTACTCTTGATGATGGCATCATATGCCAAAACATTTGTAGAGTTAATAATAAGCTTTTTTGAAACTTATAAAAGCTACTTTTTGTTCTTAGTACTATATTTGTATCATTGTTTCCCATTTTAAGAACACGTACGTAAAATAAATAAATATACACTTATTTTCTGTCAATTTATAAAAAAGTAGACATCATCGTTTAAAAAAGAAATAAAATCGCATTTTTGTACAATTGCTAAAGATCTTCCAGTTATTCATTTTTATAAATATTGTTAAATCAAAATTACACCATTAAATTAATGAACTTCTATTTAACCAATTACAACTGTACAGAATGGGCATATTTTAATGGGACCAGAAGGTTTACTACATAAATAAAACTAATAAAGACAATTAAATAACTTTCAACAAGATCTTTTTCTAATAATAACAACGACAATAATGACCTACGATTTAGTTATCTAAACGATAGACACGTAACCAAATAGAACACAAATAAAAATAAATTCTTGGTCAGTACTGTTTCACAACTGTCAGATGTGGATCGCGATTTCGAACTCTCTGATTGTAATCAGAACGCCGCATCGTAGACAGCTCTGACAAAACACTTACCGATCTACTTATTACCATTAAATGGACTTCAATGAATAAGGGCAAACAGCGTGTGAAATTTCTTGCTTATTCTGGGATTTAACAATGTTATACATTTACTAATTACTTTTTATATGAGAAATCCTCTATTTCTATAGAAACAATGAGCACCCTGTACAAAAAGTGTGATTTTATTGCCAACCGTTTTCTGTCTTATTCTCACTCGTTTCAAAAATCACTAATCTCTGGTTGCCTGTTCCAACAGTTTCTTTTGTTTTTCATTGAAAAGAGAGGTTGGAATTTAATGATCGAAAAACAATAATGCTTCTGTATACCAGAGAAACATGATTAATTTGTTTTTTCAAGTGAAAATAGTGTAATTTGCTAACAAAAAATGAATACATAAAGTGTATAAAGGAATGTGCAGAGATATACTTAGTTCAGAACATGTGAAAGAGTCGGAAAAAATCTCAACTGTGTGAAATAACATCAATCGGACAAAGATAGTGATATATTACGAAATTAAGAATCCAATCTGGTTCAAAACAACTTGATCCCAACAATGTCCAAGGTAAGAACGTCCATATTTCATGTTATTAAATATGAAATTTGTGCTGTTAAATATAAAAAAAATGTTTATAGGCGGTTTAAAATTTATTGTCGTTTTATTGCCATTCGTAAGGATTTTCCTTACAAATCCAATACTAATCAAACTGTAATTTTGACGTAATTTTTAATAATTGCTTCAATAGACAATCATTATTTTATCAAACGACCTCCGAAGAGTGCCGTAGTTATGTTTATCAATTTAATGGCAATTTGTGTTTCAAAATAACCCTGAAGTAACAAAACGTATATGTTTATAGTCTCAACGTAATTTTTATTTTAGTATTGATTTTAAATTGTGATAATTGCCGATAATCGATAATAAAACATTATTTCAGAATAAATTAAAAATAATAACTATTGCTAATGCGTATATACAATTCTTCCTTTGTAAACCAGATTTTAAGCTACATAAATTATCGTAATTTCGTAAAAATTTGTGAAATGAGACTTGTCCTTTGCACTTCTCGTTAGAATTTTTTTATTGCTCATTTCACTAAACAAAAAATAAACTTGAGTGTTTCATTCTAAATCTAAGTTCAATCCTGTAGACAAAAATAGTGTATATAAAATAACAAGCGACAATTGTGATGTAATATATATATATATAGGGCAATCAGGTAAAGAGATCAAAACCAGACTAAAAGAACATCTGTATGCAATACACAATATCCCCAGAAGTAAAAGATTAAACTTATTCGAAACCTGAGAAATTAAAAAATGCCGAAAAGATCATCTAAATATAGTTAACAATCAAATAAAGCTCAATATTAACAACTCACCCCTACTACTAGTTTACTACGCCAACTTTTAGACTAACAACACTATAAATACTTGCAAACTTCTCAGTTTTATTTAATACAAAATTCTGTATCTTTGATAATGGCCTAACAGCCGAAACGGTCATCAAAAGACTTAAATGAGCTTTTTCTGAAACATATCCAGTGAGTTTTTGTATTCATTAAGGTAAATATTTTTAAAATGTTTCACAGTGACCACCACATGGTCAATACAGTATTATGTTTTCCTGAAAATGTTTTAAAAAACGAAACTAGTCGGATAAAAAAAACTTATTGTGTCATTTTCCATCAATTAAGGGATATTGTAAAAAGCTGTATATATATATATATATATACAATTCATATAGTCTTTGAAGAAGCTACAAACTTACTAATATTTAGTCAGGCAGATTTAAACTTTTAAGAGTGGTAGTTTGTGTCTACATACATACACTTTATTTATATATATAGATGTATCTAGATAGTATGCTGTTAATTAGTCTTGGTAAATTATTTCCAATAACCGATTCGGATGACGATTATTTTTAATTAATCAATTAAGAGTGTCGATTAGTAGGTAACACCAATCAATTCAGCACATCCATATTAATTTTATGTTATGTAATTTGTATTTCGTCAATACGATCACATTTCATTCGTTTGAAGTTATGTTTCAAACGTTCCTACATGCGAAAAATATAACAGTTACAATTTATTGAACGTACCTATGCAAATATGTTTCTAATTTATGTATGTTATGGATGGTTTATAATAATTATTGTAACAGCTTTCAATAAGTGACAATGAAAGCAGTCCGAGTATTCATTGGCTTCCTACGCAAATTTATTATGTATGTAGGTAACCATAGATATAAATAAATGCAGCGCAGACATACACACCTTCAATTAGCAGAAATAAAGCAACTCTAGTTCAAGGACACTCCAATCATTGCAATATTTATTCATTCATACATCCGAAGGTCGGGGCATTCATTCATATCGACTTATGTGTATTATATTATCGAGGTTAAGAACACACTTAATTATTGTCTGTCTCTCCCTTTCCACGATATACCGCATTGCTATTATAATACACATTAATTTATTATTAATTATGTAGGTATCGCAATGTAGGATGTTCCACATAACACGGGAAATAAATAACAATTATCCATTATTATTATAAAATGTGCACACTTAATTGTTTACACTTCTAGTGTTATTTCTGACACTACAATAATTCAGATTTATGCGAGTCAAACTGCCTTTCAACTTTTAATTATTTAATAACAACAAAAACTAAAAAAACGTAAAACTTTACAATAAATGCGATGCTACAAATTTTAAAATGTTTTTTGTATAAATGTTTAAAATGATTGCTCTATGAATGATGAATGACTGAAATGCTTAATATGATTGAATGATTGAATTATTGATTATGATTATGAATATGATGATTGACTTGTATGTGATTATGAATCGAAATAAATGAATGAATTAAAAACTTTTGTGCTTCATTCCCACTCGTGCTGGTGCGCGGGTAGTTCCTCCAACCTACACTGTAGTTCAAAGGCGGAAGGTAGGGCGTAAGGCCCTTTTGAGCCTCATTGCTTTGCATTCGGGAGGTCACCGGTTCGAACCCGGGTTCGGCTGCTCTGGTTCAAGTTTTCTGTGGTTTCCTTAGATCATTTAGGAAAATGCTGGAACATTAATACTCCACAGATAATCTTTCACTTCTCTTCTGTCTTCATTTCGTCTGTCTCATCTTTCTCTCCCTAACCACACCACCCACCCATTCCCATGTCTCCTGAAAGGAGGCTGAAGAGCACCTTACGCCCTAACTCCCCTCCGGCTTTGCACTATAGTGTAGATCGGAGGGACTGCCTGCCCACCAGCACTAGTAGTTGGTGGGAATGAAACACAAAAAAGTTTTTTAAGATCAGGAAGAGAAAAATACATAAGTTAGACCAGTCAGAGAATAAGAGAAAAGATAGATAAGATATATCCTACAGAGAATAAAGACATAAGTTAATAATTCATAAGTGTAATTGTAAATTTAACAAAGAAAATAAAATCCTTAATAAAGTGAAGTTAGTATATTCGTGTAGAATTAGTATCTCAAGAACCCAGGTTCCTAACAGCTTCGTTTTCATAAAGCTACAAGATGCTTTAATGATATTCAATAGAATTTGTATCGGAAAATTATGAAACATCTATCATCTATTATCATGTGTTTAAATTCCTAATGATATTAATAAATCTAATAATAGACTTAATCCTAGGTTTGCTTAAATGTTTATGAATATTATAGCTACTTATATATTTGTTAAGTGTACAGAAGAATTATTGAATATTAAATGTAAATCGTCTAACAGAAAGGAACAGGTTATTGATAGCCTTTTTATATTTAATAGGGTGACCACCGATCATAAATTTAATGTGCTTTTTAGTAATTCCCGTTACAAACGTATTTGATAGAATAAATTATTTTCACACTATTACGTTAAATTAATATTGGTCATTCTAGGAATATCCCAGCGCATTTGTATAATTTACTGCTTATGACTACAGTTATTCAATTTTTGTGTATCTGTTTACTTATTGTAAAACGTTTAGACTGATTTATAGGTTTCTTACTTAATAGCTGAAACATTTGTACCGCTTTACACCCCTTGAGGCAAGCGAGCAAGGGCATATTTACGTATGGGGTCATCTTGGGGGGTAGCGTGTCGAAGTGTGACAATGGGGGAGGGTGTCACTTTTCGTTACGATACCCTCTAAGACGATCCATATGCTACTAACCGAAGTAAAAATTTCATAATATGTTAGACAAGGGACTATAATATTTTGGTATGGCATTTTTTAATGAGATATCTCGTAACAACTATTTATAAACATTACTTAAGTACAAAAATAATCAAAAGAATCAATTAAAACCGAAACTAGCGAAATCCCATGCATCTACAAACCCAAATACATAAGTCGTAACTGATCGTTAATTACGTAATCAAGGAACGCTCGATCTCAATTTTCAGTGAGAACTGGTACATCGGTTACATCGATAGTTGATTTCGTCTTTCGTCGCTAATATGAGACGTGAATGAATTTAGTGAAATCGTTTTGGTAATGAATATTGAACAGATCATGGGAGTCTTCGTCTGTGGTCAGGAATATTGATAAGACAACTTCGAATTTCGTGGATGTAACTATATATCTATAACTTAAGTTCCTATGTATGTTATATAACAAACCATACGCCTGTCTATTAAACGTTATAAGTAAATGCATTATATTCAACATTGTTATTTCTTCAAATATTTCCTTAACCTAAACTAACTATAAATACCTCCCTAAGTGTAATATAGCATCGTGTTATGTACACCCTGTATGCCAAATTTTGGAATGTTAGCACAAATAATTACGTATTTCATTTGTAATTATTATGTAGTTCTTTCATAATCTATTTTAAATATTTCTAAAGACGGTTTCACTAAAGTATATAAGTAATATGTATTATTGTTATAAGATATATATGTAACTTATTCTGGAAATAAATAAATAAATGGCCATTAATTAATTTGTAAATAGCTAATATCCGTTTAGTCGATTTTTCTTGTGAACGACAAAAAATTAAAAATTCCTATGATTTTAATCACAAATCTACGTCATCAATCTGCATTATAGAAACCCTTGACCATTTGTTGTAAGTTAGTTCCATAATACCAAGTTCCACACAAACATCTATTAGTTCCACAAGTTTAGTAAGATCGTGGTCTAGTGCTCTAGATCATTTCTTAGCATTCGAGGGATCACCGCTTCGAATTCGGGTCCGGCTGCTCTGGTCCAAGCTTTCTGTGGTTTCTTTGGATCATTTAGGCAAATACTGGAGCAGTAATATTCCACAGATAATCTTTCACTTCTCTTCTGTCTTCATTTCGTCCGTCTCATCTTTCTCTCCCTAACCACACCACAGCTTTAATTTAGAATAATTCTTCCATCTGAAGAAGCCACTGTGTGGCGAAATAATTATTGTGAATTACAATAAAAAGATTTTATAACTAAAACCTTGTTGTTTGTTCCTTTTGTGTGTTCAATATTTGGGCATAATTAGGTTCAACAGTAATTGTAATTTGTTCAAAAAGTAAGAGACACTGCTAAATAATCACAAACCTCCAGGTAACGTAAGCTGATGATCGGCAGCTTTAAAATGTAGGTAAATAAAATTTAAAGATACAAATAGTATGCCCTGAGGTACAAATATATTTCAACTTTGACTGAAGTATTTGGTATGTGCTTCTATTTTTAAAAGTTAGCAGTACTTTTAATTTAATCCGTTTGAAATCATTGATTTTTATAGCGTGGGTGATTTCATTCAAATTTTATTATAAGCAGTGAAATTTGTCAATAATTAATGAATCTATAAAAGTATGCTAATGAAATTATTTTCCAATAACTGTCTAGTTGTTTATTTTAATTCTAATTAATTATGCTGTAATAAAAGTTTGTTTTTCAAACAAAGTAACTATTACAAAAGTAAACACAGGTACAACACGTCTATTTTTTTTTGCTATAACTATTAACAAAATATAAAGTTGTAATGTTTTCACAATAGAAGAATATTTCAAAAATATTTTATGTCTCTATCAATTGTTTTTTCTTTTATGAAGACATGTCTGGATTAAATCACCATAAAACACCATCATGATTAATTTTAGAAAGTGTTTGCTTTTTTCTATCTCTTTAAAGGAGTAAACGTAAAAACAGCTATGTTAATTTTTATTTTTTTTAAATTTTTTGTGAAGCAGATATTTGCAGATTTTTTACTTCTTCTTTAAGGTTCCGTACTATTCGTATCTAAAACCTTCCATTTTTTTAAATAAGTAAGATAGATGGTTACTGATGATTTCTTTTCTACGTAGTATGTATAATATTATAATTCCTAATTAAGTTTTGCGAATGTGTAAAGTTTTAAGGTAACAGAACACGAGTTATATATTGCAGAATTGGCCATTTTACATACGCTAAAACCCTCTCGAAAGGTGCACTCTTTAGGTGGACATGCATATCATAACATTATTAAAAAATTGCGTTTAGACTAGTTAAGGCAGTTTCTCACATATGGGACTGCGCAACGACCGTGCTGCGACTGTGGTTTAATGATTGCTTAAAGTTGTGTCAATTGACACATGTGAAATAGAGCGACGACTTTGTCGGGGATGTGTATTAAAATATACTTTTGCGGCTCAACTCGGGTTACAAATAAGTAATAATTGAATACATTAAACAGATAAACAAATTTCATTTCTCTCTGCAAAAAGTATTTCTCTTATTACTTATCAATTTTCTGTTAAGTATTTCCGACATGGCCATATAGAGTATGTCCATTTCGATTTCCTGTCTTATTTTATTTCCAAACCACTAGAAAGACTATTTCCTTCTACTACACAATTTACGGAAATAATCAATGTGACGCTGTTTGTTTTTATCACACCTTGCGTATGATAATTTAATAACTACCACTAATGGCAAGAGCATTGGCGCTTAAATTCAAAGATCACGGGTTCGATTCCCGACGAGGGCGTGACAGTAGTAATAAATTTTTCCTCATTAATTTTAGGTAATATGTAGTGGGCACAAATTATTTTTAGCATTGATATCACATTGAGGTATTTAACATTTACCTCCATTAAAAATTCTTCAAAATATTTCATTCTTAACGATTAATAATAAATTACATTAATTCCAACGATTCTGCCACTTAGTAAGTACGTTCGTCGTTGTTACTGATGTTGCCCCTCGTGCTTAATGGTAAGAGCATTGGCGCGTAAAGCCAATGATCCCAGGTTCGAATACCGGCGACAGGTCTATGAAAATCCTTTCCAGAATTTCCAGAAAAGGCATTATCAGTCCTTGTAAATATAATAATTTAATTTGAACTATCAACTAAAGTAGGCATATATTATGTTGTAATAAGTACATATCCTAATGGACCTAATGACTTTTATCATTTCAGGGAGCGAAGATTTCATTTAGTAAAATTGGATAGGTTTGACCGTTGCTTGATGAAAATCTATTATCACCATAACATAACAAGACTTAAGATTTTGACAAACTTTTATTAAACACAGTAACAATTGTTTCATAAAATATTGGCTTCGTCAGACCAGGACTACTTACTACGAGGGTGGATCAAATGTAAACGAGTTTTGTTGAAATTGCGCGCCGGATAGTTGTTCAAGGCGTATCCGGGCGTTAGAAATTTGAAGTGGGGATATTAGGTGGCACGCAAACGAACCGTCGTATTGCTGCGTTCGCTTGGTTAATAGCTATCACAATGAATGAGAAAGAGGTCCAGAGCAGCGTTGCGCAACGAATTATCATTAAGTTTGGTACACATGAAAACGTGAAACCAGCTGAAATTTTGCGCAGATTATAAGCACCATTTGGAAATGAAACGCTTTCGTGGCCACGTGTAAGTTTGGTGCACAGAATTTAATTATGGGCGTAATCGTGTAGAAAATCTAAATGATCCTCGTCGTCTGCGCACCAGCATTTCACCGGTTAACATTGCACGCGTTAGAAACCTTATTGAAAGGGACCGCCACGCCACGCCACGTCACTGTGCTTCAGTTGCCTGGTGAACTAGGCATCAGCTATGGAAGTGTCCACACAATCATAACGAAAAACTTGGGATTCCGAAAAATTTCAGCTCGTTGGGTTCAGTGAAGTTGAAAACACGTCTGTCTGCAGACAATGCCTTAACTACGGTTTCTTGGGACTAGAGAGGGGCGCTGTTGGTCGATTTTTTGCACTTGCGTAGAACCACTAATGCAGCCTACTATTGAACCTTCTCAGTCATGTAAAACTTGATTATCGCCGAAAAAGGAGAACGCACCCCATTCGTGACATGTTACTCTTGCACGATAACACTCGGCCTCATACCGCAGCATTAACGCAGGCGCAAATGGTGAAATGCACTGGACTTATCTGGAACACCCTCCGTATGGCCCAGACCCATCCCCTTGTGATTTCCTCAAAGAATCACTAGGAGGCGAGCAATTTCGCGATTTCAGCCCAATGAACAGGTGGAGGCGTTTGTGCGCAACTAGATAGACACTCGCCCTGCTTCTTTTTATGAGAACGGGATGAAACAACTACCAATGCGTTAGGAAAAATGTATAGACATAAAATGCGGATATGTCAGAAAATAGAGAAATCTGTATTTCTATTAAACTTTTCAAAATAAATGTTGTATGAACAAAGGCTCGTTTATATTTGATCCATCCCCGTAGTTCGTTGAATGTAGTATTTGAGTGTTGCGGTTTGAGCTATTTATTGTATTCTACAACATCGTCAAAGTTTCCAGTCTTGTTCATTTAGTATTTTGATATTGACCATTTTGGCAATAAAATACTGACCTGCTACAGAATACTGCTTATGTATCTACTGATTAAAAAGGATTAAAAACGCTTAATGTACATCTCAATAAACCGTAATTGTAAATATCAAATGTAAATCTTTGTTGCTATGCATTTTAACCAGCCAACCGGACTAATTGTATGTAATTTCCGAGACAGTTGTTGCCTATTGCCTGTTATTCATTTTTTATAATTGCAATCGTTGAAATAAATCCGCATACATCGTATAATGAGTAACCGCTGTGAAGTTATTTTCTAGATTTGTTTATCAAAAAACATGATCTTTTCCTTTATAGTCTCATTCCAGCATTGTGTCTGCATTAGGATGTCAGTTACCGGCACCATTAAACCATGAAAAATGTCGCACAATGATGCACGACCCAGGTTTTATGAAACGAAGTAGTGTGTGTTACGTGACACAAGTTTTTGCATTTATTTCTATCAAGAAGTGCCCATTCTTTTCTTCATTAAATGCATCAGTTGTAATTTACGACAGAAGAAACTGACATATATAATACTGATATTATATTAACGCCATTATCAGCACTTCATATTTATTGCACTTTTTCGCATTAAGGAAATACGTTGAAATGTTTTCGTTACATATAAACATCTTTTTTTAAATCTTTATCGATCAATTATAAAAAGCAAGTAATGCACTAGGAACCTTAAATTTAGTACTTTAATGTTGATATTAATTATTGGATTATTTTTTTCTTACTACAGATTACCTCAAATTAACGAGAAAAAATTATAAATATAAATATAAATATGGAATCAACAGAAACAACTACTCCGAGGGCTAATACCCCTACCGGCATTGAACTAGACTATTCATTCTGATGGACTCCTAGACGAGAGTATAACATATTCAAAAAAGAAGGAATTAAAATCCTTATTCGTCTAAATTTTAAGATTAAACATCTCACATTTTAAACGCGTCGTAACAAGTAGGCACAACGAACCGAAAGCCAAATTCAATGCCGGTAGGGGTATTAGCCCTCGGAGTAGTTGTTTCTGTTTGTTCCATATTTACATTTATATTTATGATATAGCCTGTATAGGTCTTTCTGCCAGCGCCCACCTGATGAGACCCGATAGGTCGAAACCAGTCATGTGATGTGGCTTTTGGTTCGTTGTGCCTACTTGTTAGGACGCGTTCAAAATGTGGGATCTCTAGTCTTAAAATTTAGACGAATAAGGATTTTCATTCCTTCTTTTTTGAATAGAAAAAATTATTGTTGTTGCCACCACACCCTTGCCGGGTGCCGATTATTCAATTCAAACAGGTGCTAAAAACAAGAAAACGGGATTGTTATGGATTTTTCGCAAGCTCGTCAATAAATATTATATATTATAATGATATATATAGGAAATCTACGAATTCAGATACAATCATAAATTCTAATTCCAATCAGTCCCACCAAATAAAAATGGCAGCGTTACGTAGTTACGTTTTTAATTATTAAAATTTCTTTTAAGCAAAATCAACTTTGAAAAAGAGCTCAATACCGTTGAAACAACTGGAAAAAATAACAATTATAATCCTTTATAGTTGATAAAATTCTAATGAAAATGAAAAAGAATATTTCTATAAAACAAAAATTGTAATATGTTAATAATAATATATAGTAATATTGTAATATATTGTAATTACTCTTTGAAAATGGCATAACAGCCGAAACAATATTGTTAGAGGATTTTCTTTAATAAACTTTTGTGAAACGTAGCCAAGTGTTTTGTTGTTTCGTTCCTTCTTTTTGGAAGTTTATATTATTATTAATTATGTTTCACCAACTGCCGTGCGAACATTCAATTTCTTAAAAAAAAAATAAAATAAATTTCTTCCGTATCCAAATGGTAAAACAAGAATTTTTCCCAAGAAAAAACAAAGAGGCGTGCGTAGATCTGAATAATTTGGTAAAAATAAATCATTACCACCAGCTTATTATTTTGGAACTTATGTCGGATTTCGATAGAATCATTTTTTAATTCTGGTACCTAACATGCCCTTAGGTATCATGTTTGCAGAACATTACTGTACATATTGCATACGAACAGTGCCATTAATCGCAAGCAATAACATTTACATTTATCAAACAGTGTAGTTCCCGGGTCGCGTACAGAATAATATTCGGATCGCGGTGTATATTAAATGAACGGATCATTCAGTATTTACCTACGACCCGGTCGAATAGAATGAAATGATAGAATAAAAAATTGACCGACAACAACGCGAAGAACACGACAAGAACGGTGCCGCTTTCGCTGCCGTAGATTTATTGCCGATGAGACTGGAAAAGACATGCACTAACAGGACTCGGCCTGTCATGCATACCAGCAAGGATTTGTCTTTTGTCTTCGATAAAATCGTCCGCGACCTGCTAAAATAACAGAGAAATAATTTAAAACGTTTAGAACAAAAGTTTAACCGGGGAGTTCCGATTTTGATGGTTTTGCCCGGTTAGGATTCCACATTAATGATGTAGCTGGTCATCTTGATCCATTGCAAAAAAGTCGGACAAGAATGAGAAGTCGCCCATTTTATCGATTAATTATTTTTTTTTGTTGAGAAACATCTCAAACACAGTAAATAGCTCAAATTCCAATGCCAAAACACGACACTAAGCGTCCGAAGCACTTTTTCGTAACAAGGTTATCTTCTTCTGGGACTGAAGAAAACTGAAAACTAAAGACAGTCCAACCAATATAAATACTCGCTAATATTACTGCCCAGTGAATATGGTTTAGTCTAGTCTCAAATGCAATGTTCAATGGAACTTACAAAATAATACACAACAAATGAAGTTAAACTAAATAGCGGAGAACTAAGGATAAGACCTTTGCCACTTTTAAGAGAAGTTAACCTATTTATAAATAAAAAACTAACTAAAACATTCAAAACTATTAAGTAGGTAATTATTTCTAACTTAATATTGTCAAAATTGATCCTATAATTTTCAGGAAGAATGAGTTGGGCAACACTTCATTTCTTTGTTCTACCAAATTTAGCGTAAGCTACATGCTTCTTTAGCGTTTAGTATGTCCAATATATTTGTTATTACAGTACTTCATATTTCTCCAACTTTTCTAGAAAAGGAATTTTATCCTGGGGGTTATCAAGAACGGTTTGAAGAGAGTTAAATTAGAACTGTAGAGTGTAGACCTTTCTGAAACTAAGTTTACCAAAATACCATCGAGTTCTCCAGTAAATCTTGGTTCGTATAGCATAGCAATAAAGAGTTGAGGATCTTGAAATGAGAGTCTTAACTTTAAAACTATTAACTAATTTATAAATTATATTACAGTTACAACCATTATCTTTGAGAATATTTCTAATGTTACAAAGTTATTCATGGTACCTTATATCCATTTAGAGGAAAATTATGTAACCTATGTATAAGGAAATTAAAACTAGCCATTTTATGTTGACTACAATGATTAGAGTCATTAGTTATAAATCTAGAAGTATTAGCGTTTTTTTATAGATGTAGGATTCTAAAGAAAATCCATGTCATATAACGAAAGCATCTAAAAATGGTCTTTGTCCATCATTTTCCATTTCAACAGAAGGATAATGTAAATTTAACTTAGTAAGAAAATCTTGAAGAATTTAGTTTCACTGAAGATTGCATTTGAGACTAGATTAAGCCATGTTCACTGGGCTGTGATATTAGCGAGTACTTATATTGGTTAGACTGTCTTTAGTTTTTAGTTATCTTCAGTCCCAGAAGAAGGTAACTTTGTTACCAAAAAGTACTTCGGACGTTTAGTGTCGTGTTTTGGCATTCGCGTTTGGGCTATTTACTGTGTTCTATAATCATTTTGTTAACTGAAACGGTATAATGCTATTACACAAAGAAAGAAAAGGCAAACGTTTGGAACTGCTAGAATATTTTGAAATTAAAAAAATAATAAAAAGTAAAGAGAAATAAAATTTCCTGAATTATCACAAAGTAACGGCTGAATCAATCAAAATTTCCTTAATACTCCTATTATAGATGCCCGATTTACATAAACACTATTCATATCTGAATTATTAGTCTTTGAAGTTTTCCATTTGATATATTTATATTAACGTAGCTATAAGTAGATGATGAGACCGACTTAAATTTAGTAGTAAATTGTTACTCTTGGGAAATGATACGGAAACAACTGTAGAGTTCTAATTAAATTCTATTCTTGAAACATTTAAATGTGGTTTTACCTATTTTATTCTATTAGAAAATACCCTTTCTTACAAATTAAAACGGTACACCTATGCATTGGAATGTTACGTGGAAGCATTCGAAATAAGGCAAATTTCTATTCTAAACTGGACATATATATTTATTTACACAGGTCTCAAGAATAATAAAGAATCGAACATAAGGCAGCTCCATGTTCTAGGCGCCAACATTCAAGCATAGTATAGGAAGGTACCTTTTCGAAATCTCTAAGTCCATCAGATTAAGAGGAAGCAAGTTGATATTAAAAGCATATTTTGGAGTAATTAAATTATGTCACAAGGTCGGTTCTTACGTGAGCAGTGAATTAGAATACAAATGAACACACACACTTGTAATATTTTGTTTATTAAACTGTATATATATATATATATATATATAATATATATGTGTGTGTGTGTGTGTTGGGTCCTTACAATAGGGATGTATTTGTATCAAAATTAATTAAAAATTCAACAACCCTTTCATAGACAGGAAAGGTTATGGCCTCGGTATTTTGGGATGTGTTGTGCGTGGTGTAATATTCATCGACTATCTTGAGAAGAAAACTACCTCAACAGTGGATTGTAGTTATTATGTAGCGTTATTGGAGCGTTTGAACGCTGAAATTGCAAAGAAACGACCGCATGTGGCAAAGAACGAAATTTAGTTTCATCAAGACAACGCGAAGCAAGACCGTGTCACAAGTCAATCAAAACAATGACAAAACTACATGAATTGAACTTAGAATTGCTGCCACATCCACCGTATTGTCCATATTTGGCTTCCAGCGACTACTGGCCGTTCTCAAAAAAATGCTCGCTGGCAAGATATTTCGCTCGAATGAAGAGGTTATCGATTTATCGCTGAAGCTGAGGTCTATTTTGAGGCAAAGGATAAATTGTTCTACAAAAGTTGATGAATAAAGCCAATTTTGAACAAAAAAAAGGCCCACGACTTTTCAGCCCATGTGTTAAATCATACTCTTTGTAAGAATGTTTTTATACATTCTAAATACGTCAAAAAAAGAACAAAAGCTGAATGGGGTTGTCCTTTCTTTGTTAATAAGGACCACAAGGCCGTATATGCTTATTTGGCAACACTATTGACAAACAAGTGTGCTGATAAAAAGATAACGCGAAGGCTTACGTAGATCATTAAAAACAGACCGCAGTTAATAGATGCTCACGATGTAGACACATATATGTATATTCACTCCTTTTTTGTTCTAAATTAGTGGCGAAAGCGTGGAGGCTTATCCTGTGAATAATCTTCCATGTACATGTAAATATCTGTTCCGTACAAGATACAATTTACAGTCAGAACAAAGGGTACGATAAATTAGAATGATAACATTAGCAAAAAATAGTAATGATTATACATTAAAATTAAAACGTCGCCATCTACCTGCTTTGCTGCTATTGCCTTATTTTAAAACGATTTGGTCATTAATTTATCGAATCTGCCTATGGCGTGCTGATGAGATCCAATAAGTTCGAAATCGCGATCCACGTCTGCTTGAACAAGAACTTATTTTTGTTCTTATTAAAATTAAATTGGCACTATCGAATAGATATATACATGAGTATAAGTGAAGTTTGTTTGTGTTAGACAAAGTCTATCGATTAGAAAAAGTTTGTCTGTCTGTCAGTCGATGTGTATGAAGTGACATATTTACAACGTAAAACTGAAGTTCCCACCATGACGTTTATACAAATTTTAGATAATAAGTTCGGTACTAATTCTATTTTATCTGAAATAGTTGTTCACTGCTAAATGATATTTGTCACAAATATTCTTCCAGCTCAATTTTTCAATAAAACTTTTCGATGTTGATAGACCAGAATAGGTTATTAATGAAGACAGCGACAAGGATTTACATTAAATTCTGCTATGATCGTTACAAATAAAGTAAATTTTTATGTGTAAAATTAATGCATTAAATTGTTGAATCATCATTTATAAGATGGAAAATGCACAAAGTAAATATATTGAGTTGTTAGACACAAAAAGGCAAGCAAAATGTTTTAACATAAGGTTCAATATTCTATTAAGTTTAAAAGCTAAATATCATGTAGTATTTACCTATAAAAATTGTTGATTTTCGAATTTACTTGAATATTTTACAATTTTAAATAACAAAATTAAAAAATCCAATAGTATTCCAGCATCTCATATGAATTTTTCATAGCAATCAAATTGCAGAAAAAATATCCAATAAGCTTAATAAAAATTAAATAAGCAAAAATTACTTTAGTTTAACGAGGGTATATGTGACAATAAAAATATTTAAAAAGATTATTTCGAGATCTTGGGTGAGGTTTATGTGTTGGTAAACCATGAGAATGTCGAGGTCGATCACACATTCTTAACTCGCTACCCCTTTTGTCGAATTTTAGTTAAACATTTAATGTAACATTTTATTTATCTTTATACGTTCTCTTCTAAATAAATAACATTGCTATCTTGTATTTTGGATTTGGTTTTACACAAAAGTACTCCTAAATTAAAAGACAACAGTTTTCAAAATCTTTATTTCCTTTTTCACTCTAACTCAAACTTCTATTAAGTTGAAAAGTTAAAGACTTATTGTTAGAGGGAGCTGACATCAATTTCCGTAAGACATTTTCAGATAATCCAAGAGCACTAAAGGTTGAAGACATTTGCACTTGACTGAATGTCTATGAACACAATTCATTTGGAAATACAAATAGAACAAGAACTGTTGTTTGCCCCTTCTGTAAAAGGTTCAAATCCTATTACATATACGTTAGTTGCAACGGGTAAATAATTATTTACTATTGATTACTTAGAACGACTCGATTATCTTTTTACGAAAACAATATAGGCAATAACAATAAAACAAATCACTACAACGTATTTTAATTTGTTTAGAATGTCAAGAATTGTTACAGGAAAATATAATAGGTAGATGTTTTATAGTTTTAAATACCAGCAGTCAGTAGTCACTGAAATAAATCGTATTTTCACTGTAAAAATAATTAAGTACGTAGTTGTAGTAGCAGTACTTTGTTACTAATCGAGTTATCCATTAATACATATGAAACACGAAAGACTTTTTTAGTGTTCTCAGTCGTCTAATGTGAATCAATAGTTTATTTAATTTCAATCATAATCCATTAAGAATAACAGGCGGGCTGAAAAGTTCGTGGGCTGACCCATAGATGGCGCTACTAGTATCAAATCCATATGATTTTTAGTTAGCCCTAACCTTCAAAAGACGCGTGTATAAATTTGACAGCTGTTGCACTATTAGTATCTGAGTTATTGCATTTTTAGTGAAAGAACTTTTGTTACTTTGAAAAAAATAGATAAAAAGAATTTTCGCGTGTTAATAAAGCATTGCTTTTTGGCGAAAAAAAATACTGAAACCAAGGCTTGACTTGATAAACATTATTCGGACTTTGCACCAGGAAAATCAACCGTAGAAAAGTAATTTGTTAAATTTAAACGAGGCTTCGAATTGCTTCCTCATCCACCGTATTCTCCAGATATGAGCCCCAGCGACCTTCTTCTGTTCTCAGACTTCAAGAGGATGCTCGCTGGACAGAAATTTCGCGCCGATGAAGAGGTAATCTTCTGTCTTCATTCCGTCCATGTCATCTTCCTCTCCCTAACCACACCACCCACCCATTCCTACGAATCCTGAAAGGAGACTGAAGAGGGCATTACGCCCTACCCTCCGGCTTTGCACTACAGTGTAGGTCGGGGGGACTTCCCACCAACCAGAACGAGTAGCTGGTAGGAATGAAACACAAACAAAAAAAACCATTGAGGTACTTTGTTATTTAGTAAAATGAATTATTCCTGTAAGCTTTAGCGACTATGGAAGGACTCATTATGTTCGAAATTTGGTTATGCATGTGATAAGGTACGAAACCTTCTGTGTACGAGTCAAATTCGCGCTTGACTTATTTTTTAAACCTAGAAAGTTACAACATTCGTAAGTTCTCAACAAGAAGCCTTTCTAATAATTAAAATTGGTGCGCCATATTAAAGTCGATCATGCATGAATTCGTACGTGAACATTTGTACGTAGAAAAATGAGACACCGTCTGCCGTTGCGTATTGAATAGACACCACTGCTGTTCATCTACTATGTCCGTTAGGTAACCTTGAGGAAAAAACTCAAGAATGTTACAAATTCGACGCTGCGTCCAGTTATTAAACGAATAAAGCAAAAAATAAAATAAAATAAAAGAACGAGAGAAAAGTCGGTAGGTGACCGATACAAAGAGGTAACAAGGTCGGACGAAGGACCGCGCCGAAATTCGCGTACTTGTTATAATTATCACTATTATTATTGTGTAGTTGGTACCTATATAGAAGTTGGTAATACAAAAGTAACTGCAATCCGTTGAAAGGCGAGGAACATAACAGGATTTTTATTTACGACAAAATTGAACGAACACCATAAAAACGTTAAACGCACGTGCAACGATCTTTTCAAAGCAATTTCGCAACTGGAGATGGACGACGACAAGAAGAAGGTCTCTAGGTGTTACTCAGTGGCGGTACGGCGAATTTGATCGTGTATGTTTTTTCAAAAAAGAAGGAATTAAAATCCTTATTCGTATAAATTTTAAAATCAAAGATCTCACATTTTGAACGCGTCCTACCAAGTAGGCACAACGAACCGAAAGCCATATGCCACGACCGGTTTCGACCTATCGGGTCTCATCAGGTGGGCGCTGGCAGAAAGGCCTTTACAGGCTATATTATAAATATAAATATAAATATAAATATAAATATTTACATGTTATGATAAGGAGTAGGGGTGAAAATCATGAAGCTGTAGATTGTGTAAAATCAGAGGAGTGTTTCTTACAGTTAATTAGTAATCACTTGTAATATTAAGTATTGAGGTGAAAGCTTTTTTGATTTAGTTTTATTCAGTACTAGTTAATAGATATAATTTAGGGCGCCGATAGTGAATAAATTGCGATACTTTTTGTATTGGGTAAACTGGTTTTTCAAATCAGGTTAAATGAATATGTTAATGCAATAAAAAATAAACTAATAAATTTTGTGACTGGAATTTTAGAACACTGCGTTAGTAAAATTCATGAAATTGACAACAACAATTTTACACATTCAACATAAAAGCAAAAAATTAAATATTATAGGAAACCTAGAAATCAAAAAAGCTTTCACCTCAAAACTTAATTAGGAAATAAAAACACAATTGGTTTTTTACATTTCTACTTATATTGTTTAATAAAACATAACAGCTGTTTCGGTAGGTATACCACCTTCTTCAGATGTAAATTACAACTAAGTTATACAAACAAAGTGGCTTCTATTTATACCTAATTAGGAAAGTTCTTAAACATTACAATGATTATGGGGGGACCAGGTAGTAATGTTACAAGTAAGTAAAATAATAATTGAAAAACAAGAAGTTACAAGAAAATTAGACAATACAATAAAAGACTAAATAATAACAAAATAACTGCAAAATAAAGTTTCAAATTCGCCAATACAAATAAAAGACTAAATAATTACAAAATACTTGTAAAATAAAATAAAATAAAACAAGGTTTGATTGAAAATTACCAAACCGAATGGCAAAAAATAAGAACAAAACAATATTATTAATATTACAATATTACACATTTTTAGATCGACGTTCCGTTAGAAAAATGTATAGGCAGTAGTACCTAGGTACTTGGTAAAAGTCATCCGGGCTCATAAAAGTCCTACCGGCTGTTATTTTAAAGCGCTAGATAATAAATTTAAGGCAACAAATGAATTAATGAACGATCAGCAGAATATAACAACTACATTATGTTTTTATTAAAGAGACCTGTCATGTCAGCAGGCAATATTAATAAAACTAAGTAAATAACTGTTGGTAACATATTTATAGGCCGTTGAAGAATCTAAAAGTTTTATTACAAACATAACGGCGTCATAGTTTCTAATCCAGGAATACCCTACAGGAAAGGAGCTGGTTTTATTAAAGTTATCTGTGGTCCATTCTAAACTAGAAAAAGAAATATTCTAAGTAAAGGTGTGATAGCTTTTGACTTAAGACCCATACTTTTTTTGTGTGTTTCATTCCGACCAGCTACTCGTGCTGGTGGGTTTGCAGTCTCTCCGACCTACACTAATGTGCAAATCCGAAGGGTAGGGCGTAAGGCCCTCTTCAGCCTCCTTGGAGAAATCGTGGGAATGAGTGGATGGTGTGGTTAGGGAGAGAAAGATTAGACAGACGAATTGAAGACATAAGAGAAGTAAAAGATTATCTGTGGAATATTACTATCCCAGCATTTGTCTAAGTGATCCGAGGAAACCACAGAAAACTTGCACCAGAGCAGCCATACCCGATCTCAAACCGGTGACCTCCCGAATGCTAAGCAATGATATAGAGCACTAGACCACGCCGCTCGGTAGACTCATGCTTTTTGTATTCAAATAACGAAAAACTTAAACAATCTCACTGATATATTTCTGATAGCATCCTAGAAATCCATAAACTGGTTATAAATGTTCAAAAATGCATCAATGTGGTACTCATTTTACTGATGACCTTAAATAAATGAAGAAAAATCTGATAGTTACACTGAATTATAAGTAGGTATCGTAGTTTCTCCTGTAATTACAGTTATTTAAATGGTGAATAACTACTATGTACCTGCAGGACACGCACTTACTTAAGGTTCCATAACTGGAATTTCTCGCATTATTTTAAGGTGAAATGTATCTAGAACAAAAGGTCTACTTTACCTTTCTAAAAGCGAGAAAAGGGTAAAGAAACCAACATTACCTATTCATTAAATTACTTACTTTTATATGCGTGATATTAAATGAATTCAAAACAATCCTAATATTAACATCGGCCGTGAAAGCCTCCATTCTGCAATAGCTACATAATTTAAGGAAAAACTATATTATTAATAAGACACAGCTGTGTAACTGGAGTTAGCTACGATGGTTTATAATATTATATTTTTTGAATTTTGTGTAGGGTTGTACCACAGGTTCAATGTCTTAACATATTTAGATTTTGATATATTTTAATTTAAAGATTCGACTGATGCTAATTTTACTGGTTTGGTTTTGAGACTAGGATTTCTCGAAAGCTGCTGAAAATTTTCTGGGGCAACACAATTCATCATCGAAAAACAAATTGAAAATAATTACTTTTTTCTGATTCTACTTTCAACTGTCCATAGTCAAATTACTGTGGTTGGGTTAAAATAATGTACAGTAAGAATGTATTTGGCTTTAGAATTGTCGTAAAATATATTTAAAAAAAGAAGGTATTAAAATCCTTTTTGGTCTAAATTTCAAGGATCACAGATCCCACATTCAAACGCGTCCTACCAAGTAGACAAAGCGACCCGAAATCCATATCCCACTACCGGTTTCGACCTATCGGGCCTCATCAGGTGGACGCTGGCAGACAGGCCTTTACAAGCTATATAATAAATATAAATATAAAAATGGAATCAACAGAAACAACTACTCCGAGGGCTAATACCCCTACCGGCATTGAATTACACTGTTGATTCCGATGGATCCTTGGACGAAGATATAACATATTTAAAAAAATAAAGAAAGAAGAATAGAAGAAATGTGGGAACTGTGGTCCTTGACATTTAGACGAAGAAGGATTTTAATGCCTTCTTTTTTAAATATGTTATTCTTCGTCTAAGAATCCATCGGAATCAACAGTGTAATTTAATGCCGGTAGGGGTATTAGCCCTCGGAGTAGTTGTTTCTAATGATTACATATTTATATTTAGAACTTTTTGAATTTCAAGTTTTTCCAAACAGTTTAATTTGTAACCTTTATTTCCTAAGTGAATAACCGATAATTTATTATTATTAATATAGTATTTAATGTAACACAAATTATCCACTGGTCTGCACAATATTGTTTTACATTGAAACACTCCATTAATAATAATAAATTATCGGTTATTCATTTAGAAAATAAAGGTTACAAATTAAACTATTTGGAAAAACTTGAAATTCAAAAAGCTCTAAATTCAAATTTAAATATCACAAATGATTTAACAGAAGGGCTAAATAGTCCTATATTCAAATCTATCACAAACATTAGCTAATCAGGAGGGGTAGCATAAATAGACCTTACTGTTTAATCTTAAGTTAGTTTCTTTATAACTCTAGATGATGACCTAATCAGTCGAAACAATTGTTAGAGTAGTTCTAATAAAATAGTGTAAAACAATATCTTGTGTGTGTTTCTACTTTTTTGCATTTTTTGTGTTTAAGGGTTAGGATATCTTAAAATCCAATTCTGAGGCTATATTTAATTACTACTCCATTGTTTTGTTTGGCTTTTCAATCCCCGATTGCGTTGACCTGTGTTATTGAACTAGTCCAAAAATGGAGCACATTGAACCCATATATGATGTAGAAAATACGATACAAACTACACCTGAGAGTTAAAAGTTTCATAGTCTTATGTGTATATTGGGATGTAGGTAATGTAATGTATAATTAAATTTCTATGTGGCAAAGAATACTTTCCAGCTTATTTGACCGATGTAATATGAGACAGTATGAAAGATTGAATATATGCCGTGTTCTTTTGAAGAATTAGTCCACACGCAATCTCTCAATCCACGAATTGTCTATAATTTGTTCCCACACATCTTAAACACTACTTTTATCTTTAAGAGGTGTTAATTTTGATTTATTTATTTAATGCTTTCCGCATTGTTATAGTTAGAAGTACTATTCGCATCGATAAAGGAATATTGCTTCAAATTTTACATTTCTACCAAACTTTGAGGCTATACCACATGTCCCTTGGTACATACATCGGCCAGTCAGTCAGTTTTCCTTAATAAGTAAGTCAAAAACAAAATTATAGGAAACCATAATACTGACCAGTTCCAATTAATTAAATAAAGAAAGACTCACCCTAATTACCACTAACTAAATTTAATATGAGCAGACAGGTATTTCGTCCACTTCACACATGGGCATTATCAACGCGAGACAGTCTTTCTTTATTTAATTATTCTTTTACCACAGTCTCCTATTTTTTTCTACTTAGTTCCAATCAATCTTTCTCTATTAAACTCACAATCTTCTATAGTCTAATCCACAGATTAACAAATATTCCGCTGTCAAAAGAAGATTATTCTGCAGAATTAAACTTAATAAAGCACATAGCAAAGTATGACTGTTATAAACCTACCCTAATTTATAACATACTAAATAAAAAAACTCGTTCAAAGTTCGGTCCGCCCTATATAGCTCTCCTAACAAAAATTCAACTCAAACCTTTTCTTCCATAACTTAATAAATTCAGCAACAAATAAAATGCACGATGATTAAGAAAATGAAACCGTATGCAGTTATTGTTATCAACAACACCCTAGGCGGCATACTAGTAAATAACAAACAAACAATTAATGTTTTAAAAAAAGCCGGAGTCTACCAGTTGAATTGTAAAAATTGCAATGCAATTTATATAGGACAAAGTGGCCGATCAGTTTAAATTAAGTTAAATGAACATATACATTCTGTAAAAGTCAACAATGTAACTAATCTAACAGGGATGTTCGATCATTGCAATTGCGAAAGTCACGAAATTGACCACAACAATATCAAAATTTTTCATATTTAACAAAAAAGCAAGAAATTACATCTTTTGAAACATCTTCATACTAAAAAAGCTATAACACATTCCAATATAAATATTGTAAACAATCAAACGGAACTTTCAACTAACAAGACACCCTTGATATTGTCCAAACTTTAATTTCATGGTTTTTCCCAACATTGTAATTTTCTAACCGCCTCTTTCTTACCTGTGCATTTATGTATCATCTACAGTTATTTTGAATTAGTATTTATTGTACGCTTGAGAAACGATTCACCGAGAAGAATACAATTTTGTGTTGAAACATCGTATTTTATTAAATTACGTTGTTTAAGTATGTTTCATCAACAGTGCACCACTAATAGCCTTAAAAATATAACATCAAAAATAAACGTTATGTAATACTTGAAAAAGTAGTATGTATTTATTAACTGATCTTTCATAATAACCGTACGGTTACTATTTAGAATTGAGTGACATTGCCCTTTGTCGAAATAACAATCATATTTTTACACCTCAAACATACATACATCTAACCGTAAGCTTAATGTTTTACTATCACCATTGGTTAATTACAAGACCATGATTAGAAACAATTCGAACTATTACATTTTGATTAGTTGGTATTACCACATTCTTTAGAAAGTAACTCTGATCCTATATAATTATTCTACCATTGTAGAATAAAATGTCATCGTTTAATTTAATATCACGCAGGCAATTTTATTAAATATTGTCAGTGCTTATGGTACACCAACAGAATATTACTTTAAATTGCCTTTAACGGTTAAAAATTAATAAATAATTTTATTCGTTCTTAGAAGATAATATATATATATATATATATATATCAATAACAATTATTATGTTTTTGGTCAGAAATTTATCGAAACTACCAGACACGGACCGCGATTTCGCTCTTGTTAGAAACTCATCGGCGTGCCATAGACAGTCTTGATAAATTACTGACCAAACCGAAATGATCCGTAAAGAACAGTTAATATAATAATAACATAGAGGCAATTATTGCCATCTAGTGGATTTTAGCTGCTACAGAAGAAATTAAACAAGGCAAGGCTTCACTGAGGTATTTAAACTTGTCTAGCTGAATCAATAACGCAGCCTACATACGTGAATTCACGTAAAGCATAACATTAACAATTATTATGTTTTTGGTAGTTTCGATAAATTTGTGACCAAAAGCATAATAATTGTTATTGTTATGCTTTACGTGAATTCACGTATGTAGGCTGCGTTGTTGATTCAACTGGACAAGTTTAAATACCTCAGTGAGGCGTTGTCCAGTTTAATATCTTCTGTAGCACCTAAAATCCACTAGATGGCAACAATTTCTTTTATGATGTTATTATATTAACTGTTCTTCACGGAACTTTTCGACTATATAGTTGCTCTTTTTCATCTATACTGATATTAGAATAAGTGTTCTTAAATTTAATGAACAAATTCTATTGAATATTTTATGGCATATTCGGATTTGAAGTTATTAGACTTGGTAAAACTTTATTTAAAAATTTACAGATTTTATATCTAGGAGCATTAACATAAGACACTACAGGCCTCATTTTGAAACATTTAAAAGTGATTTTCATTCCTTCAGTTATTAAAATAATGTTTCACAAGGATCCGACCAATTCAACAATTTTTATATATTTATTTAAAGTTGAAATGTTTAGTTTAGCTTAGATTTGCGGGTGCAATAGCAACATTTACATATTAATAGTTTACTTATACGTTTTTATAGGCAAACAAAAACCTGAGATTAACTCATCTAAGATTGTTAACTGGTAGAGACGCAAATTCACCCTAAACAGCAAACAGCCGAAACCAGAGACATCAGTTCTAATCCTTGACACTATCGTCACCTTCCGTTTCATGCTGAAATATTACTCTCAATGTGCCAAAAAAAGTATAATTTTAAATAAATAGTATATACGCATATGTAACATCCTGTTACGGTATTTTAAGTGTGATTAACAGTTTTGTGTCTCACCTATTTATTTCACTTTTGCTTTCCTTAAAGGTGGCTAGGTTAAACGAATAAAAAAACAGAGAGAAAATAAACAACTGCTTTAGCCCAAAAAGTATAAATTTTTTAAACCTTTTTTTATTACAACAGATAGCATAAGATTAATTCGCATGGACAGACACGGACAGAATTAAAACTGGTTTAGATTTGTAGGTCGTTACTTGTTCTACTCTGCTATGGCACAAAATTTAACAGAAGTTCCAGAAATATCGTATAAAACTCTAATTGTTTGTTTAAAGAACAACAATTCGATCAGTCGTAATTTGATGATAAAAATTAGTGGACCGACTCGGAAGAACAGTTATAGCTAACTACGACATACGTCATCTACGTATATATACAAATAGATACCTATAAGAAAAAGAATCCAGTACAATTGCATTTTTCGATTATCAGAAATATGGTTTATTTGAAATTGTTCAATCCCAAATATAAATAAGTACAAAATGCAAAATGCGAATTTCTATTATTTCTAATATTAATGTCTATTTATATTTGGATAACCATTATTATGCTTTTGGTCTCTGTGAGGCCTTGTCTAGTTTGACATCCTCTGTAGCGTTTAAAAACCATTAGATGGCAGCAATTGCCTCTATGTCATTTTTATATTTGGATAGTTTGTAAGCCTGCTTTCTATTTTTAGAATACAAAATGAAAACTGTAATGACTACAATGAGTATAACTAATAATAACAGGCTATGGTCTAAATAAACGGTTAGATCCAATCGCTGCCAAGACTTCAAGGTACTACTGAAAATGTATGCTGCACTTTCTGATGAAACGTCTGAACCTAACCGTTTATTTAAACCACGGTCCTTTAGCCCGAAACTTAATTCTACATAGGTTTCACCATAGTCTAAACAATTTTACTCCATCAGAGTATTCTTATAACTGAACGGGAAAGTCTTGATTAGATAATATAATCTGACCCAACTGCGGTGGAAGCATAGCGATTATAAATATATATAAATATAAATATGAAATCAACAGAAACAACTATTCCGAGGGCTAATACCCCTAACGACAATGTATTACACTGTTGATTCCGAACGATTATTAGACGAAGATAACAATCCAAAAAAAGAAGGTATTAAAATCCTTTTTTCGTCTAATTATAAATGTGGGATCTGTGATCCTTTATAAGTGCCTATCAGTTGAAATCATTTCAGTTAAATAGATCATCCTTGATAACCCCAACTCCCAAATTTTCAAATTTGTTACATGCTTATTAGTTTCCCTAAAACGTCTAATGTACCACTCAGTTTGAATGACCCTGTATATACATAGCATATAACTTATTGTTAATTTTTAGTGATTGGGAAACATAAGTTTATTTAAAAAGTCGCTTAATTTTAAGGATTCAATAGAGTAGCGTGGTCTAATACTCTTGATCACTGCTTAGCATTAGGGAGGTCACCGGTTCGAACTTGGAGTCCAAGTTTTCTGTGGTTTCCTTGGATCATTTAGGCAAATGTTGGGGCAGTAATTATTCAACAGATAATCTTTCTCTTCTCTTCTGTCTTCATTTCGTCCGTCTCATCATTTTTTCCTTAACCATACCACCCACCCATTCCCACAAGTCCTGAAAGGAGGCTAAAGAGGACCTTACGCCCTACCCTCCGGCTTTGCACTACAGTGTAGGTTGAAGGGACTGTCCGCCCACCAGCACTTGTGAGAATTAAACACTAGAAAGTTTTTTTTAAAAGATTCAGTGTAACAATATCCCTGTAACCAACAGGTTAAAGTGCAAATATCTTCATCATTTGGTACAATACATCTTTATTGTTTTCACTACTTTTATTCACAAAGAAGAAAAAACTGCGATGGTAATTTATAAGTAAAAATTCACTTGACACCCTTTAATATTCATTATCTATTTCTGGAAAACATCATTCAACATTTTCTTTCTATAAATGAAAAATTATAATTAAATAGGTCATTCTACAAAAACTCAAGATGCAATTAAGCTTTAATTAGCACGATAATAATTTAGCATTGTTAATGAAAATATATAAAAACCTCCTAACTCTTCTAGGTTTGGTTACATTATAAGAACATAAGCTTTCACGGCTGGAATTCATAGTAGAATGATGATTCGGGTTTGTAGGCCGTGGTCGATATGAACGGTTTCATCCAGACGTTTCGCCGGCAACTGCGGCTGACATCATCAGTTGGTGCTGTGTTGACTACGTGTGCGAAACGTCTGGACGAAACCGTTCACATCGACCACGGCCTAAAAGCCCGAATCATCATTCTACTATTTCGTTACATTGTCGTTGTCTCGAATATGCTAAACAGTTTTGTGTTTCATTAATATTCCACGGTCACTCGTAGTCTACGAATGTCTTGAAGACAATACTCACAAACATATGGTTACCCGGTTACCTCAATTTACTGTAACGGCTGTCCAGCAACACACAACCATTATTATTGCTGTTATCATTGTTAATGAAATTCAATCAGGGTGATGCGAAAAAGAAAAAAAATCTAATAAGAAAAACAAGAACAATTGTACCATTTGTCATTTTTCTCCTCATTTCTGCCAATCATTACACAATACGAATTGTATACAATGACAAACGTGGCTATAGTTGAATATTGAAAGGATTTGTAAATGCGGCTTGTTTTCTATTTCTATTTCTCAAAAGCTATCAAATTTGGGAATATCGTTATGGGTTTCTTATAAAATTTGGGTGAAGTTCTTTTAACCTTGTTTCCTCTAGGTGATTTCATTTTCAGCAGTTTCCTAAATTCACGGGGAATGTAGTCAAATCCATACTTAATTCAGTCAATGTCCATCACAGAAGCAGTGATACATGCCTGCACTTCTTACAGTGTTGTAGGCATTGGGGGTACATAAACATTTTCCTTAACATAACCCCATAAAAAAATAAATAACATAGCATGAGGTCTACGGGAGGGGTGGCATAGCAACAGTGCTTTGACGAATGAATCATTTAGGCTAATCCCGTATTTTAAATGTTTAGTAATAAAAAATTTATGGTCAACATGATTGACTACTATACAAATTGTAAATTTGCACGTTAAATAATTTTCAAGGATACCATTAAATGGATAAGCTAACACATCAAATATATTATAATTATATAAGGGTTTCCTTTATCTCTTTTAGGGTCTACAACACTAATATTATATATAATAAATATAAATATGAAATCAACAGAAACAACTACTCCGAGGGCTAATACCCCTACCGGCATTGAATTACACTGTTGATTCCGAATGATTATTAGACGAAGATATAAGATATTCAAAAAAGAAGGAATTAAAATCCTTTTTCGTCTAATTATAAAGGATCATAGATCTCACATTTAGAACGCGTCCTACACAGTAGGTACAGCGCACCGAAAGCCATATGCCACGACCGGTTTCGACCTATCGGGTCTCATCAGGTGGGCGCTGGCAGAAAGGCCTTTACAGGCGTGGGATATGGCTTTCAGTGCGCTGTACCTACTGTGTAGGACGCGTTCTAAATGTGAGATCTATGATCCTTTATAATTAGACGAAAAAGGATTTTAATTCCTTCTTTTTTGAATATCTTATATCTTCGTTTAATAATTATTCGGAATCAACAGTGTAATTCAATGCCGGTAGGGGTATTAGCCCTCGGAGTAGTTGTTTCTGTTGATTTCATATTTATATTTATTATATAGCCTGTAAAGGCCTTTCTGCCAGCGCCCACCTGATGAGACCCGATAGGTCGAAACCGGTGGTGGGATATGGCTTTCGGTGCGCTGTACCTACTGTGTAGAACGCGTTCTAAATATGAGATCTATGATCCTTTATAATTAGACGAAAAAGGATTTTAATTCCTTCTTTTTTGAATATCTTATATCTTCGTTTAATAATTATTCGGAATCAACAGTGTAATTCAATGCCGGTAGGGGTATTAGCCCTCGGAGTAGTTGTTTCTGTTGATTTCATATTTATATTTATTATATAGCCTGTAAAGGCCTTTCTGCCAGCCAGTAGTGTCTCAATGGAAATAAAGGAAAAGAGATATAATTTATAAGATAGCTACTTTGTAAAACTTATAAAACCGAAAAGTACTTAATAGCAGACTAAGCGTGTTATAAGTAAGGGTCACAGTTTAGTAACTACTAACTAACTAAGGGTAAATTTAACAGTCCATGAATCAGACTATGAAGCGCCGCCAAGTTTTGTTGGGTAGGGTAGCAAGAATATTTATTAATTAAGCAATCTGCCCATGACGGTTTCCTAAACATTGTAATCTAAATTTTTCTGTTATTTCTATTTAATTTTAATCTATGAAATTAATTTTTTGTTAGTTTCTATTTCCAACGTGAATTTTATCCGATTATTAATTAATTCAACAAATTTATTAAGTTTTTTTTTAAATTATTGATCCAAATAGCTAGAGTATCGTCGACGTAACATTTCCATAATTTTATGTTGTTTTTATGCATACTATTGTTAATTTTTATTTCTAATTGATTCATGAAGATGTCTGATTAAATTGGTGCCATTCCCATAGGTAGGCCGTCTTTCTACATACTACTACTTTATTGTTCAATTTAAAATAATTTTATTTTAAGAATTCATCTAAACATTCCAATATTTCGTTAGTTACTTCTCCGATAACTTACGCCATTAGATTTTTTTTTTGGGGTAGTTTAAAAGCCGCAGTTTATAAAACGCCAGTAGAAAATATTGAACATTTGCAGGAACGAATTACTACAGCAATGGGAGAGATTCGTCCTGAACAAATCCTTAATGCTGTCCTGGCTGTAGAAAAGAGAGTTTTAAAATGTTTAGAAGTTAATGGAAAACAATTCGAACAATTGTTGTAAAATAATTTTGTCATTGGTTACATAAACGTATTTGTAAAATAAAAAAATTGTGTTAAATCAGTTTTTTTTTTAATTTTCCTACAAGATATCAAGTTTAGATGCAGTAGTGTCTTATACATTTTTATCGAGTATTAAGCGGTTGATGTAACTGTATAAAAAAAATGGGTTGCTATTTAAAAAAAAGAGTCTTTTTATTTCTAGTTTATGATATTCAACACATGTTTTGACTCCATTTTTGATTTTTTTTCAAAAATTTTTGGACGAATTAATACCTTACTACAACATTAAGAACATGTCGACAAATCATTAAATACCATCAATTATTTTTGAAGATAACCGCGATAAAAGTAAATGCGGCAAACGGAATAATTAAAAAAAATTGAATAACTCAAAAACCGTTTAGAATAAAGGTAAGGTGGTAGTATCAAATGTACCCTTATTTCTGATGGGGAATCCAGAAATGTAAAAAAATAGGTGGGTTCCATTTAAAATAACAAACGTGAAGTACACTTCCGATATAACCGAAAGTTATAGAAATTCCAAAATATTTTAAAATGGCAGGCCACATTCAACCAAAATTGCAAAATGATATTCCAATTCAGTCCGAAGATAGTCTAGGGGTCAGGTTAAAAACGTACACCCTGTATATATATATATATATATATGCACACACCCTGTATATATGTATATAGATATATATACAGGGTGTACGTTATATATATATATATATATATATATATATATATATGCTAGGCACTTAAAATAAATAATATTGAATGACATACAACAGATATTTATAAAATAAAATAAAAATGACGCAATTTTATTGTGTTATATCCTTCAAATACTCTTTTGTTTCCGTTAATAGCCGAAGTTTCCGTTAAAACGCATGTACGTCAGTTGCTACCGCAATATCTGCGGTCGATGCTTCTTTCGTTTAGTCGGAAGGAATTGCAATCAGAACTGCTAACAAAACCACGAGTTGTTAATTAACTATCATCTGGAAGCAAAGCAATGCAACGTGAGTCGAAAATCGAATGGCCTGGCTCTGTTTGACTCGTCGTCGTAGTCGGGAATTCTGTTCACGTCTGTTAGCGGAATTCCCGAATTTCCAGCTGCACCACGCCAACCACCGACCGTCGGCGACGTCGTCGCCGCCTTGCGAATAATACAATCCGATCAACGCACAACACGTCAACGTGCTGCTGACCTTTCTCTGAAATCCCGCACGTACTCCGACATACGGACGGGCAATTTATCGAAATACAATAAAATTCCATTCTACGAAATCACTTCTCGCAATTTTCAAGCAAAAACTACCGACAAGTTTGTTTACGAAAAATTATCGATGAATCATTCTAAGAGAATCAACTAGTCATTAAGTACCAGCAAATGAACTTTTCCAAGCGCTAAGGTGTTTGAGTAATGATCCATTTAAATTTACAAGCCATATGCCATATACTAATAAAAGAATGAGTGGGGTTTTGGGTTTTTCAGCAGTCATCTACAGCACGTTCTTTTTGCAATAAACGTGGACATTTTTTAGAATTACGTTGTCTACTTTTCTCTATAGCTATAACTGTAGATATAATACAAATATTCCAGAAGCTGTTAAATACGATTGACCCTAATATTAATTTTACTTTTGAATTAGAACTCAATAAAAGTTTAAATTATTTAGATCTAACAATTTCACATAAAAATAAGAAAATTTGTTTTGATATATACAGAAATCCTACAACAACGGATACCGTTTAAGGTACCGGCTAAATCGAATCATCATATTTCTACAAAACTCGCTTCTTTTCACTTTTTTATCAACAGCATCTTAACTATACCATTATCGAAACAAAATTACAATATAGAATTAAATACTATCAAAACAATAGTTATAAATAACAGTTATTATCCAAAAACCATAGATAATATTTTATCCAGAAAATCCCATCAACCGGTCGTGGGATATGATTTTCGGTGTGTTGTGCCTACTGTGTAGGACGCGTTCCAAATGTGGGATCTGTGATCCTTTATAATTAGACGAAAAAGGATTTTATTACCTTTTTTTTTATTGTTTTCTTCGTCTAATAATCTTTCGAATGCCGGTAGGGGTATTAGGCCTCGGAGTAGTTATTTCTGTTGATTCCATATTTATATTTATTATACCTAATATTTATTGTAAAAATTTATATATAGATGATAAGTACTTTTAAAAAAGATGTCGAAACAATATTGTAGTGTTTACAATAAATTTTGAAACATTTAAAAGTGATTTTCTTTCCTCCAATTATTTATAGCTCTGTTTAATAAACAAAAAAGAAGAAAAGGTCTTACCCCAAGTGTTGTGGTTAGTTGGGGTAAGACCTTTTTTTTTGTTTATTCTTACACCACAGTCTCCTTTATATTTATTTCTCTATTTATATAACTAGGTACACACGCAAAAGGCAATACAAGCCACTATAAAATGATGAATCATATTTGGGGCCATGTAAGTTTATGTTTAAATACATTCACGAACACGTAGGGTATATAAAGTTGTTTGTCAACAAGGTGTCATTGTCTCTGTATCAACAATACATTATCCTATTTACTACTAATGCGGTTACTATTATCTACAACATTGTAATAACTTTTACTCTTATTAAACTAAAGAAAAACACTTAGAAAAGTTTCATTGTTTATTAATTAACTCAATGTACATTAAGGACTTGTCCAATATTGATCGAGAGTTGCAATTAGAACTATTAAACTTAATCGATCTGAGTTTAAACCAAAATTGTTTTACATTTAATGGAAAATTCTCTCTATAAAAAAGAGGTCTTCCTATGGGTTCGTCTATATCTCCCTTCTATGCAGACTATTTCATGAACAACTTTGAATAATTTTTAGATACCGATTTTATTTTTAAAAAACACACATTAATGGTTCCGATATGTGGACTATATATTTTTTTTTTGGGTCGGCACCGAACGTCAATTACACAACTTCTTGAATTATATGAATGACATTAACAACAATTTTCAGTTTACCGTAGAAGTCGGGAATAAAAATTTAAATTTTTAGACCTTAATATTAATATTATTAATAACAAAATCGACTTCAACATATATAGAAAAGAAACTTTCACCGATTGCATCATCCCGTCATGTTCAAACCACCCCATTAATATAAAATTAGCCAGATTACACTCGATGATAAACAGACTCATTAATATACCACTGAATAAAGATAATTATAATAAAAAAATTAATGTTATAAAAACCATAGCTATTAACAACGGATACAATCCAACAATTATCAATAAATGTTATAAAAAAATTAACAATCTTTTAATAACTTAATTTACTCTAACCAAGAAATTAATAACAATAATAGTATATGGAGCAAAATACCTTACTAAGTACAAGCGTAGGAAGTAAGTAATTAAATAAAGAAAGACTCACCCTAATTACCACATATAAGGGGGGAAAATTTTAGGCCTATATGAAATATTTGAAATAAAAAAAAACCGTTTCACAAAATAACGAATTAACGAATGATCTTTGGCAACCACCCCCTTCTAGACCGTCAATTATTAAGTAGGTAGGCAATGATCTATTTAAGCGAATTCCTGTAAATTTAACTTTGAAGGGTAACCTTCAATTATACTTTTGATGATGCCCTATTAAGGCGAAATGTACATCGATTAATTAATAAACAGTGAAACTTCTCCAAGTGTTTTTCTTTAGTTTAATATTAATATGTTTCACTAAGAGCTATCAGCTAATTACTTTCTTAATTTTTACTCGATTTACTCGGTTTTACTCTTTTACCAGATTCGAATGTAGAATTTGACATAACCTTCCGACGATCCTGGTGAAATTAGGATATTTAGTTCAATAATCTTTAATAGACAAATAACAAAAAAGATTTTTTTTATATTTGTTTCACCATACTCTAGTTTTCTTTAGGACAAAGAAAAATATGAACAAATTTTAACAAGATATTGTAGTGGTGTATGGTAAGGTAGAATTATGTTGCGAAATATAAATTCAACAGGGTAGAATTATTAATTCCTATATGATTATCCAATAAAACATTTAATGCGTCAGATTTATTAATACTAGAAAAAAAAAGCAAAACAAGGCAGTTTATTTTTGCCCCTGATTACATATTTCTAATGATTGAGCAAAAATAAAAATAAAAAATGTATTTTTATTCGATCTGGTTACGTGCCTACCACGTAGTTAGCTACGCCGTGGCTTCAGTTTAACAAGTCGATATCCTTATTATAAAAAGACCTTGTTTAACAATATCGAATCCCACAATAAGTAGCAAATATCTACAGATGGCGTTTACTACTAGTCTGTCATTATTTAATGAAAATGTAATTTGTCAAATTAATTTTTCTTAACTACGTACAGAAGTCTCTCATACTTTATTAATAGCACTTATCGATTTTTTTTTATTAACGTCTTTTCTAAATCATTTCCATTGAAAATTTACTTGTGTGCCAGCAAAAAATGTTTTTTTTTATGGAATTAACTCCTCAAATTTATAAATCTGATAGAAAGTACTGTTTTTTATTTAAAACTATAAAATTTTGAAGAAAAGTACATGGTTTAAATACAATTTCTTTTTAAAAAACACTCAAATGCGTGGGTTGACGTGTCGTGGCAGAATGGTTGATGTATTTATCGTGTTAATGAATTAATGGATATAGAAATTATAATAAAGAGGTGTTGAGAAACCAACAACCTTCTTTGCAAAAAAAAACAAACATTCCTCTGAAAAAGAACATGTCAAAAGTTTCTTTACCTTTTTAGAAAAGATTATACTCCCTTTATATTCAAGCTATCGAGATAACAAATCCGAAAACAAAATGTAATCAAATCTGAAAAATGCGAAGTGTCAACTTTAGTTTGTCGACTTATTTTTCTTGAATACTTCATTCCAAATTCAACACTTCAAACTCACTGACATGATCATTTGTTTCTAAAGCCATTGATTAATGATAAACAAGAAGGCTGAAGGTCATCTCTATAGCCGCCAAATGAACATACACAATTATTGACAAATCTATTTATTTAATAGGCACTCACGCATTTGAACAATTTATCTTAATGTGCACCACAAAAAATTGAGGACTTTCATTACCACTAATGTATTCTTGAAACCGAATTGATAGAAACATACTAATAAGAGTGTAGAAAATAAGAGACTGTGGTAAGAGAATAATTAAATAAAGAAAGACTCACCCTAATTACCACTAACTAAATTTAAAATGAGCGGACACGTGTTTCGTCCACTTTACACGTGGACATTATCAACGCGAGACTGTCTCAGACAATTTAGTTAGTGGTAGTTAGGGTGAGTCTTTCTTTATTTAATTATACTAATAAGAATATTCAAAAACACAATTTCAGAGACTAAATAGGATTATTACTTCCTAACAATAAAGCGAAATAAAACTACTGTAGATACGGTAGAGATTTAGGTACTTTATATTTGTTGCCCAAAATATGGCTTTTGCTGTCAGCAACAATTGACTAAGTGCGGCTTATGTAGATGTACTGCAGAGCTGCAGTACTACATCATATCCAACACTCATATGAATGATTGTTGAATGTCGTCCTACTATGCGAGGTAGTAAGCCGAATGAATTCGCTGAGTGTTTGGCGAAGCGCTTCGCGGAATACTTAACTGGGCCAGCAGGGTGGTTCTGTGAACACTGGAACTGTGTCCGTTCTCCACAGTAAGCACATTTTCTAGCATAAATCAGCATTCTACGTTTAATAGGTACACACCCATTATATTATTAACGAACTCTCAATACAGATATAGTTAAAGGAAAGCGAATTTCTTTATTTTAACACGTATGGGTTGCTTAGACTGTGGACAGTGGTAACTGGAAGGGTTGTATGTTGATTTAAAACATAAAAGTAAGTCATTGTCCAATATTATTCCTGAGACTGCAGGTGTTAACCGCGGAGAAGTATACAAGTACCAGTTTAGTAGAGAAATTTATCGCGGAGCAAATGTTTTCATGGGTGCAACAAACAAAATGGCTTATTTACTTTTTGGGGACGGTAAACCATATAAGGGGTAGGGGTAATAGACTTTTATTTCTAGGATCGTAGAATTAACTGACTAGGCAAGTAACCGCTACTGGCTTAATGAGTATTTATGGTGTAGATTAGGAGGTTTAAATCATTTAAGTTTTAAAACCTCGTCTTTGAGAGCTTCTTTAGAGTTCTGCTCCGGAATCAACTAGGAAGCACACTAGTTCCTCTCTTACTCATGCAGTTCCGCTCATAAATACCCCCTTTTAACACCACCCCCTTAAAAAATACTTCTAGTTTGACCCTGTTTAAAATAAAAGACAGGTTTGTGAATAATTTAAATGCAAATAGAAAGACATTTAAAACAGAAAACAAAAATAGATATTTGGTGTCCTGCATTTTTAATTTAATGTCTGTATTCTGCAATGGGTTTTGATTTTTTTAAATCGATTTACAAGCATTTTTGCATCGCGTTGAATAAATATTAAAATATTCACTTCCTGTTCTTTAAAACTTTACCTACGTTGACTTTGACGCGATACACAAGTGCACAAATGATTGATTAGTAAGCAACAGCATCCCAAGCATAACCCAAGGGATCTGCAACGGAGGTAATTATCGCAGACGATATCGTGTTACAAAAAGGGCGTCCGCATTTAAAACGATACTTGCCAACGAACGCATGGCTTCTATCGTCACTCCAGACACATCCCTTCGCTCTCCTGTCGTGTTCAGCCAAGTTTCCTTCTTCTTTTTGTAATAAAGTTGCAATACATATCCATCGTCTACGAAGTTTGGAAGTCGACTCGACAGTTGAATAGCAGCAAATTTCGTACCTATATTCGTGGAGAATTTCGAATGAGATAACAAATAACTATTAACTTTTTTCAACCGTATTTAATGTTCTTGAAATTTAAATTAATCGGAGTGTTAAACCATTGTTTACGATATCTCAAGGAAATGCTTGAGTTTAAATGAAGTTCCTGTTTGCAAAAGTAATTAAAATCATTATTTTAATACTGATGCATAAATATACATATCATGAGTCATCATATAAGAAAATGATCTAGAATCTTTCGAAGAGAGGCATGATTTATTTGAAATAGTTCTATTTTATTTAAATACAAATAGAAAATGCAAAATACCAATTTTTATTTTCTATTTCAGGTTTCTTTTAGTAAACCTTTATTTGCATTTGTATTTGGATAGATTTAAATAATATTATAAATTTAGGGTGTATTTATGTACGAAAGGTTAGAAAGTATCGCCTACAAACTTGAAATATACACGTACTTATCCAAATATATGAAAATTACGGGTTTGTCCTAATAGCCAGATTTAATAATGGGGAAAGCCCAAAATCAGTCTGGTCCTTTGTTACCTGTTGTTGTTGTTATTGCTTTATTGATTTCTAAAATTTCTAACAGATTTAGGCGTTTCCCTTTATTGCAATTATGTAAAAGTTTTAGACCATTAATTTCTAGAAATATCTATAAAATAATCATATATTAATGTTTCAATTTTCATTTATTAAAAAGACATACCTACAAATAAAAGTGATATATTTTCCCTATTTATTAAACTATAGGTTTTAATCAAAATTTTAATGTAACGATTCGGTAATGGATAAAATTAAAAGTAAGAACCGAGAGCCTTAGTTATTATTATTAATATTAAACTATATAATAATAAAAATCAAAATCCTTAACATTCATCTAATTTTAAAAATAAAGTAAAATTCATCTAGTAAAAAATAAAACCAATAAAAACTAGAAGAATTTCACTCATTTATTAGAAACTCGACAATTGTTTCGACCTGTTACCTGGTCATTATCAAGACGAATAATAATAATCTTAAATACTAATACAAATTGGAGAGTAGAAGGGGAGGGTTGTATACTAACATTTCAGTCTGATTATTGAGCAGAGATTTACATTTTTATCTAATGCTACTTCTATCTCAAAAGTTCCTACAAGGGATAATTTCCTGCTTTTAGATATATTCGAGTGTAGAACATTTATGTTTTATGTTTCGCTAATACACAATGATTTATCATACCATTTGAGTTCAACTTTTTGTTTTTTATAGCTGCCTCATGTTCAAATACACGTTTTTCTATGGCTCTACCCAATTGACCAATGTAGGTAGCATCACCACTTTTTTTGGTCGGATATTTGAATTGTTTGTCGTAATTTACTTAAGTTCAGCGGGTTACTTTCAATTATTTTACAACCCCAATTTGTAATAAGTGTTTGAAATGTTGACTGAAATTAGCAATATATTTAATCGCATATTGTTTTTTGTTTGCAATAGGGACTGCTGTTATCAATTTATTTTATTGGTTTTATTTTTTACTTGTTAAAATGCAATTTCACAATAAAGACACCATCGACAGTTTAAGTTATATTAAAGTAAATTTCATGAAAATCGTAACTATTATCAGCTGTACACACCACGATATTACATTTTGAAAGCAGAAGTAGATATAAAAGCCAACCATAAAAAATCTCTGGTTATCTGTACTAGAAAGGAACTGAGAAGAAAGAAGGAATGCACTTGTGCCCAAGAAACGGCGAATACGTACAATGACCTCTGAAGGGGCTGCTTTATGGATTTCATATGGTTTCGACGAACAACCACGCATACCACTGACAAACCAATGTGCAATGGCTACGACAGGATTCGTGGGAAGGAAAATAAATGTATACAGGGTGATTGATTGTAACTTTTATGCAGAATTTGCAAAGTTAGAGGGTTTATCTGCCAAATATTCTTAAGATTCAAGAATATTCTGTTTTATAAGAACTTTACTCACAATAAATACAAAATAGAAATTAAACACAAAACAGTTGATTACAAAACTTTTTATTTTTATCCACAATAATATCTTTTCATCACATAGTGGCTTCCTCAGGTGGAAATATAATAAAATAATAACAATAAAAAGTTTTGTAATCAACTGTTTTGTGTTTAATTTCAATATGGAGTTACAGTTTCATCGATTCACTAAATACAAAATACGTTTTATATAATAGTAGATCGAGACTTTACATCGTCGGCTATATTTATAGATAAATAAGCATCAAGTTTTTGGAACGATTACGCCACCAAGCGGCTGTTTTTAACATTTACGAGAGTTTTTTTATTTCTTAAAAACACGATAAAAAATTGAGCATTTTGATCCTTAAAACTAATTTCCAAGGAGTAAGTAAACATCAGTTGTTTTCGGAAAAAGTCTATCGATAAGGGCCAAAAACTCTTGATGAGTAAAAGACGCCGGGATGATGATATTTTCTTTAAAGGAACTGTCATTCGCGAGACTCCTGGTACAACAGCAACAAAAATAATAAAATTTCTCTTATACCATTGTAGAGTTGCGAGACAATTAAAATATTTTATACCTAAAATAATGACAATCATACCCTTCTAAAGGAAAACTTTAACTATTTTGTGTTTCATTCCCACCGACTCGTGCTGGTGGGTGGGCAGTTCCTTCGACCTACACTGTAGTGCAAAGCCGGAGGGTAGGGCGTAAGGCCCTTTCAGTCTCCTTTCAGGAATCGTGGGAATAAGTGGGTGGTGTGGTTAGGGAGAGAAAGATGAGACGGACGAAATGAAGACAGAAGAGAAGTGGAAGATTATCTGTGGAATATTACTGCCTCAGTATTTGCCTAAATGTTCCACAGAAAACATGGACCAAAGTAGCCGCACCCGGGTTCGAACCGGTGACCTACCGAATGCTAAGCAATGATCTAGAGCACTAGACCACACCGCTCGGTCTTCCTAAGGGAATAATCGATATTTGAACTTTGTTTTCTGTGAATCTCGCATTGGAAGATTCTTTTCTGGTTCCAACGCTATCATTAAATGCTTCCGGACGTGACTAAGGAAAAAATAAAAATTTAAAAAATAAAGGTAGATATTCTGAGTTTCTGAATAAAAAGAGTTTATAACCACTTCCAGACCAATACTATAAAATAATCTTATCATACTAGAAATAGCGTGCAGTCGTCAATTACTTTCTGCACATTTGAGCACAGTACCTTTCTAATTATATAAGTTTGATTATAATTAATACCGAAAATTACGATTACGGTTAGTTTCGTTGTTCATGTTTTAATATAATCATTATTTTCCCTACAATTTTTTTTATGAGAAATTTTACTTCGGTCGTTTTTACCGCGATGCAAACCTTTTGAATTCTATAAAGCCGCTTGACTAAATAATACATAATATTGGTAATGTACTCCAAAACACTGAAGAAGTTGATTTATACTTCCGGAATAGCCGGAAGTTATATAACTATTTCCTTAATAAGTTTCGCAAAAACATTCTATTGATTTAGCAGTTATTGATAGCGTCTGAAATTTGTAGGTTTCTATGCCAACAGTCACCCTGTATGTTGATTGTATCTGATAGGCAAAATCTGTCTGGTTTCCATAACATCGCGCTGCTAAGCTGGCCGGATATGAATGAAGACGAACGTCTTTCGTTTATCGCAATATTTGCCTCAGTTAGTGAATGACAAGACTGTTTTGCTTACGACCGGAGCTTAAGTAAAATTTCGGAGAAAATTCTAATTTACCGTAACGACGAAGAACAAATGTCACACTGTTCGGTCAACGGACCGACGACGATAGAGACAACAGTATTTGTTTTCAACGAATAATAATAATGACCTTTCTCAAGTCAAACTAGATGCCCAAAAGCTTACTGCAACAATACGGAATTATCGTATCTTTTTATTACATTATTAGACGTATTCTATTTATTTTTAGGTTATCATACCAAGTGGATTTTTCAATAACTTCTTGAAAATTTTTATTTTATAACAATATTATTTTCAACACAACAAAAAATTTTGAAAAGTTCATTTTGCCTGTGCCACGTGATGTACAATAAAATTTTTGAATTAACAAACATGACAATTAATTTTATAGAAATAACTTACGTTTTTATGTTTGAATTTTTAGTGAGACAATGGCTGGTTGTACTTGAGACCGACTGGAGATAGAACCAATATTAATTTTTTAAAGAAAACACTTATTAAAATTCACAATTATTTATTAGAAAACTCTAACCCATGCGTTTCGACCTTTCGGTCATTTTAGATACTGTATTTGCGGTTGGAAATAGGTAAAACATTCTTAATAGTATTGTAGATTTCAATGAAACACTTAATAACGTTTAAATTGTTTTACTGTAAATAATTGTCTCTTACAATTGTTTCGGTCTCTCGACCATTCTCAAAGAGTTATTACTAGAAACTAAACTTAAAACTATTTGTACAACAATTTATAGGTAGTTGCTATTCTATGTACATCTATATATATATATATATAGATGTACATAGAATATATATGTATATCTATATGGATTATTGTTATTTAATTATTGTCATATATATAGGGCTTTTGTGGCCTTCTGTTTACTCGTTGGTAATTTTAATTCAGTTGTATGGCCTTTTCAATTTCTTAACATTGTCCAAAAAAGTAGAAAATTATATTAACTCGAAAACTATTGTACCCTTCAATTTGGTCGTTTATGCTTGGAGGGGCGAAAGTAAAGACTTCTGAATTTCTAATTTTTCCAAGAAATGTAACTTTTTACTATTGTTTTGAATTTGAAGGATTGAAATATTATTGTGTGATTATTTTCTATGCAATGTTGAGATAAACCAGTATATTTTTTGTTATGTAAAATCGATTTTTCGTGCTCTTGCCATCTAATATCAAAATTTTGGCCCGTTTTTCCAATCTAGACACCATTACAATCAACACATTTGATTCTATAAACACCAGATTTCTTAAATATATCAATATTATGTAATTTATTATTAACTAATATTAGCATAGAAAATAATCACACAATAAACAAAAATAATTTTTCAATCCTCCATATTCAAAACAATAGTAAAAAGTTAAATTTCTTGGAAAAATTAGAAATTCAGAAATATTTACTTTCGCCACTCCAAGCAACTTTAAACGACCAAATTGAAGGGTACATGAGTCCTATATTCCGTGAGATTGCAGGTAATATCGGAATTTTCAGCCATTAATACCTGTTAAGACTTGTATATTTTCATTAGGTTATAGTTATTTTAAACTTTTCTATTTCTATAATTTAAGTTCAGTCTAATTCTTTTTCGTAGAGTGTAAGTAGTTTTGCAGTTATATTAAAACTTTTCCATTGCTATATTTACCAAAATTGGTAAGTTCACTATCATTCAGGTAAGTGGGTTTTGTCAAAAGGTATTTGTACATTTACCTGAAATAGAGTAATGACCCTGTTGCTATGGAGATTTGCACCCTCTGTACTATAGTGTGCAGCGACCGAGATTTCGAGGTATAATCTTCGCCCGCGTAATCAGCGCAGCGCCCATTGAGGATGTCAGCCGTAGTTGCTGACGAAACGTCTGGACAAAACCGTTCAAATCGACCACGGCCTACAAGCCCGAACCATCATTCTACTATGAATTCCGGCCGTGAAAGCTTATGTTCTTATATCCTTAATCGTAACCATAAATCCCCTCATAAGCCTCATAACCTAAACCCTTTAAACCCCATGACCTTATAACGTAAGCTCGTCAGCGCATTTAAATATTTAATTAATATTTAAATAAAATACAACGGCGCGATAAACACGTAGGTTATAGGACTATGGAGTTTAAATATCTTGGGTTTAATGTTATTTTTATTATGGTTTTCAGTTTGGCGAAACCATCGCTGTGGAAGCAATCGCCCCTATCGCCCTTCATTAGATTCATCCCTTGAATAATTATCTATCGAAACCGTATCTTATCAGCAAATGCGTTAACAATTCCGACAAAACGCCGAGAAATTTACTTGCTGCCTTGCAACAATGTTAATGAAATCATAATTAGCGGAAAATTTCAACAGATGGCGTACACCTCGTCATCTGTAGTTATTCGTTGAACGCTGGATCAAGGCAGTAATTAAATTTAACGTCTCTTCGACAGATTACTGGAGCAAGAATTATTCTACTTTAATTTCTACTGAATGAAATGTCACAGTATTTGGTCATCCACTCTCAGGATAAAAAGAGCCACAAATCTTCATTTATAAATTAGTGACTGATTAATTAACCACTAATTAATTTCCAATAAACATCTGCAGCTATCATTTCTCCCCTAAATTAGCAATTGTCAGTTTAAATTGCATTTGAATTGGAGACCGAATTGAATGCAATACGGTTGGGGTCAGACAGGTCACACATTTGCAATTTCTGCTTTTCGTTTATTGAACCGTATATCATTTTAGTCTGCTCATCCCACACAGCTAGCATCTGTTTGTGTGTGAGTATGCCATAGGATGCATCGTCCATCCTTTATGGCATATTTATGAATGCTTTTAATCACATTTTGCATTTTGGGCAGTCGCTTCACGGAATGTGAATAACATATAACCGAAAGTTAAAAGAAGCTTTCATTTTATAGCACTTGCAAACTTCAATCTTCTATTGGCACAACATTTGGTATAAAATTAATTTACTCATATTAACGAAATTGAATTCTGACTTGGCTCTTGATGGAACATTTTTATTATTAACAAAAAGCAAAACACTTGGTATACGAGAATGATCCACAATTTTTATTAAATTCTGACAAGATTGTGTCGGCTGTTATGCTATTATCAAAGTAAATATATAAAATAATTTTAAAATGGTATTTATAAGGGTTGAAGTCTACCACAATTCTTAGAAACTTCTACATAACTGTAATAAAAGTAAATGCTTAAATCTCTCAGAAATTTTGGAAATATCTAAAGCTATAACACAACACAAACTGGTAACAAATGACCAAACCGATTTTGGGATTTCCCCGTTATTAACGTTAGCTGTTTAGATAGACCGGTAATTTATGTACATTTATTTAAGTTTGTAAAAATTTTGGTAGGCTTCAACCCTTATAAATACCATTTTTAAATTATATTATACATACCAAGCGGCGTGGTCTAGTGCTCTAGATCATTGCTTAGCATTCGGGAGGTCGACGGTTCGAACCCGGGTCCGGCTGCTTTGGTCTAAGTTTTCTGTGGTTTCCTTGGATGACTTAGGCAAATGCTGAGGCAGTAATATTTCACACATAATCTTTCACTTCTCTTCTGTCTTCATTTCGTCCGTCTCATCTTTCTCTCCCTAACCACACTACCCACCAATTTCCACGATTCCTGCAAGGAGGCTGAAGAGGGCCTTACGCCCTACCCTCCGACTTTGCACTGCAGTGTAGGTCGGAGGGACTGCCCGCCCACCAACACGAGTGGCTGATTTTTTTTTGATAATGGAATAACAGCCGAAACAATATTGTCAGTATTTAATAAAAATTGTGGAATATATACCAAGTGTTTGGTTTTTTCTTAATATTAATTTACTCTATAATTATAAATTTATATAATAAAGATGTACCTGCTACAAAATTGGGGTTTTATAAGTAAACAACCAATCTTGCCACCAGAGAAAAGGGTGCTCACCTACCTGACAAGGTAATTATAATTAACCGGTGATAATACTGATATGAGTAATTATTTACAATGATACCATAAGTAAGGATTAAGTAACTTAAAAAATTATTCCGGCGATAAAAAGGTTAGGGAATGTTTTTAAGTCGTGCTGTATATGTAATGTAAATATAAAAACAAAACAATATCGAACATCGACTACATAAAATGTGTATTATATTTACGTTAAAAAAATTGTTGATTGATATATATATATATATATAAGTATGTATTTATAATGCCTTATTAATTACTGTTAAATAAATGCCATAAAATTTCAATAAAGCATTTTCCTTTCTCATTAGAATAATTTCTACCTATTAGGTGTCAGTGGCACAATCGGTTGTACCTTTTCAAAGACCCTTTTTGGTCAGTGGCAAGATCGGTTGTAGTTTTTGGTCAGGTATAGTTTGAAGTAACTAAAAATCAATTTTTAAATCTTAAATATTTAACTTTATAAACCTACATACACGATGGCACCATAGATAGGTAGAACATTTTTATATAGTGAGGATATTTCAGTACCCTTACATTAAAGTCACTTTCCTTTTTCTTTTAATTGTACCTATCATTATTTCACCCTAACACCTATCATCATTATTTTGTGTAACGGTATACGACCATTTTTTTTTTAATAACCCTCGTCCCTTACGAGTTCTTATTACATCTTGACGACTACCTCCCAAACTATGTGTCGAACCCTAGAGCGAAATAATGACAATGGATTTCAGAGAGTAAATCGTTACATGTTTTATTATAACATAGCGTCTGCCGCGTCGTAATTTTATGTTACTAGTAGTAACATTTAAGACAATTTTAATTAGCCTTAGAGGTAAAGAAAAATTTAAAAGCTCGGTTGTTTCGTAATGTATATACACATGTATGCTCTAATAGAGTATTTACATTTTGCCTCCGTTTTACATCTTGTTAAACAATCTTACTTTCTAGGTTTATTTATTACAATTTACCTTCATTTTTCCTATTTTTCTCTTCAATTATTCTTACATATCCACAAATTTCCTCACATATTTCGCCCTTCAATGCCTCTACCGTTACATAACACATTTAATTTTCTAAATTATTTTCTTCCTCTTTTTGTCTTTTTATTGTTACTCCACAACAAAACAGGTGATTTAATGTTTCTTCAGCTCCGCTATATAATCTACATTCTCAGTTTCTGAATCTTTTCTTATACCCTCTCTATACATTCCCACACCTAATTTTAACCCATTATTATTACCTCCCATTCTACATCTAACATTTTATTCCTCTACATATTTAAACCTTCCTTGAACAAATTAAAAATTTCTACTCCATTACTTTTTTCCAAAATCATCTTACACACGTCCGTTATTTCTAATTTACTGAAAACTTCTGCTTTGCTTCGTATTATATATACGTATTATAAATTATAGTTAACTGATAAAGTTGAAAGTTATTGAAAAAGAATCTCAGTTTTCCTTTACGTCAATAATGTTCTAGGTCATCTAATATTCCTTTATGAATTAATTGAAACTATTACATCAAAAATTTGTTCCATCACACAGACTATATAGTGTCCAGTACACCATAAATATATGTAGTCTATCATATGGAGACCAGTCTTTAACTCAAATCTGGTCATAAAATTTAAAGTAATTACTGTTGAAAATTCCATTTCTGAATAGTATAATTTTGTGTTTTGTGTTTCGTTCCCACCAGCTATTCGTGCTGATGCTCGGGCAGTCCCTCCAAAACCTACACTGTAGTGCAAAGCCGGAGGGTAGGGCGTAAGGCCCTCTTCAGCCTCCTTTCAGGAATCGTTGGAATGGGTGGGTGGTAGGCGTTGTAGGGAGAGAAAGATGAGACGGACGAAATGAAGACAGAAGAGAAGTGAAAGATTATCTGTGGAATATTACTGCGCCAGCAGTTGCCTAAATGATCCAAGGAAACCATAGAAAAGTTGGACTAGAGCAGCCGGACCCAGGTTCAAACCGGTGACCTCCCGAATGCTAAGTAATTATCTAGAGCACTAGACCACGCCGCTCGGTAAAATATAGTATAAGTACGTCAAGTGTTTATCTATTGCATTGACAGGGTGCCCGAACTGTGCCTGTAATCTCCGCAAAATTTCAATTGGATTCACCCCCTCCTTGGGCAAAAACTTAATAATAATCCGTTGCTCCACAGAGACATGCACTTCTGCCTCTCTTATTGTTTCTTTTCGTAGTAAAGCGACTCGAGCGAATTACAGTTGGTTCTCCCTTCTCCTTAGCGGTAGAGGTCATCTTCGCATCTACTACTACCAGGTCATTGACCTCTCCGTAATTTAAAAAAATCAGTCCCGTTTATATTTGACACACCCTCGTATACAATTTGTTGTATATATTCCTTAAATAAAACCTACTTTTCGTAAAATAAATGTAAATATCTTAAGTATACAATAGACCAACTTTGGTTCACTGCAGAAACAGGAAACGCTTCAGTTTCACTGCGGGATTAGCGTAATATCTTGATAACCAAAGATTTATTTCGCTATACGTACATATATACGCTAATAAGCTACATATAGCAATATTTAGTAGCTGTACCAAACCAACTGATTTATGTTTTATTGTTGCCCATAACTTCGGAAAACAGAAGTTGTACTATGGAAACTTTGTAAAGAAGAATATAGGAGGTAATTATATATAGATAACTAAAGATCGAAATTAATACAAGTAGGATGTAATAGTAATCAATTGAGAGCGTAAGAAGAAGGCTTAGCCAATTAAAAAAATTATATTTATAATTTTTAAAAATGATTAGGATTCGTAACGAATTAATTCAACATTTCAGCAAATTGATACATTTTATTTGTAACTGATCCTTATTTAGAATTAATGTCTTTCTGTAAACTGTTATAGCATAAGTACCCCTACTTATTGCTAAAGAATTACCACATTGGCTCGATCCAAGTGTTTTTTGTATACTTGAATGATTAATCCCTATTTCTTTAAATAATTCTGATGGACAAATCTAACCATACGCAAATGGAAGCAAAAGATAAGAAAGTTCTTGCTCATGTCAACTTTTAGTCGCAGAAGTTACAAGGAGTTTCTAAGCATTTGTTAAATTGCAGCTGTGGTTTAATATTTACAGCACGCTCCCGATGGGCGCAGCATCATGTTTTGGCGTCGAGGTTTGAGCTATTTACTACGTTCTCCACTAACATACGAGGATGGATCAAATATGAACTAGCATTTTTAAATTGCGCGCCGGATACTTGTACAAGGCGCATCCGGGCGTTAGGAACTTGAAGTGCGGATATCACGTAACACGGAAACGACGCGTCGTATTGCTGCGTTCGCTTGGCTAATAGCTTTCACAATGAGTGAGAAAGAGATGCGAGATATTAAGTTTCTTACACGTGAAAACGTGAAACCAGCTGAAATTTTGCGCAGATTGCAAGCACAATTCGGAAATTAAAATTGAAAATGTAAATCATCCTCGTCGTCTGCGCACCAGCATTTCGCCGGTTAACATTGCACGCGTTAGGAACTTTATTGAAGGGGATCGCCTCGCCACGCCACTGTGCTTCACATATCTGGTGAACCCGGCATCAGCTATGGGAGTGTCCACACAATGATAACGAGAAACTTAGGATTCCCAAAAATTTCAGCTCGTTGGGTTCGAAAGTTGCTGAGTGACGATCAAAGAACTGCTCGATTTCGCATATCTCAGGCATTTCTCACTCGATTTGGAGAAGAAGGTGAAATTTTTTTGCACAAAATTGTAACCTGCGATGAAACGTGGGTACACCATTACACTTCAATATCAAAACGAGCAAGCAAGAAGTGGCGGCGTAAAGATGAATCAAACCCAGTAAAGCCGAAAACACGTCTGTCTGCAGGTAAAGTTTTAGCCACGGTTACAGTTTTTTGTGACTAGAGAGGGGTGCTGTTGGTCGATTTTTTGCACCAGCGAAGAACGATTAATGCGGCCTACTACTGTCTGTACTACTGACTTCTCAGTCAGATAAAACTTGCTTATCGCCGGAAAAGGAGGACGCACCTCATTCGTGACCGCTCATACCGCAGCTTTAACGCAGGCCCAAATCGGTGAAATACGCTGGACTCAGCTTGAATACCATTCATATAGCCCAGACCTATCCTCTTGTGATTTCCTCATTTTTGGGCCTCTCAAAGGCGAGCGATTTCGCGATTTTCAGACCGATGAACAGGTGGAGGCGTTTGTGCGCAACTAGATACATACCCGAACAGCTTCTTTTACGAAAACGGGATGAAAAAACTACCAATGCGTTGGGAAAAATGTATAGACAAACAAGGGGGTATGGATATGTCGAAAAATAGAGAAAGTTGTGTTTTTGTGGAACTTTTCAAAATAATTGTTTTATGAACAGTCTCGTTTATATTTGATTCATCCTCGTATATACTATATTCTATTGATATTTACTCATACTATAAAGATAGAACTAAAGCAATAAATTTCCGACTAAGAGCTCACTATTCTTTATAAATTTGTGTGCTTTTATCTATGCATATTCGAACAAAAAGTTTTAGATGATTGTCAAAAAAAAATAAATTATCAGTAAATAGTAAATAAAATCCGAAAAAGTAATTTTATTAAACATTTATAACTAACATAATAAATAAAAAGGTTTGACATACCAGCATTTGATGAACGACAACCAGTCCTACTTTTGAAGTTTGCCTAAAACAAAAAGATAAAGAAATTAATAAAGAAACTGTAGTATGTTAGCTGTTTTGGTGCATTAATTTTTACAATTAATATAATTAATTTTCATTATTCTCCTATTACACCAGATCTCAAATGCTTGAAACTTTTTCTTTTCCGTAGAACCCCACGATCACGTTTGCATTCATTCTAATATAGTTGAGCTCCAAATACACACTTTTAATAATCATTTTAGAGTTCCTAAATTCGATCCTGTGCTATCCTTTGTTTTATGTCTCTATCGCTTTTTTATCTTACTTCATAGATATCAAAAATCGGCGACTTCTTCTAACTTCTAATTAATTAATTAATTAACTTTTATTTTCATTTATGCAACATTTTAAACATTAGAAATTGCTGAAATGAAGATTTATCTTCTAATTCAACTGAACCAAATCAAAGTCATGTAAATTTAGGAGTAGAAATCCTTCGACAAATTCAGTCGTTACACATTTACAAAATCACCCTATTTATTTCCAGCCAGATGAGTATTTGATTCGACTCGTATTCGAACATTTGTATGTAGATCTTTTGTACAAATGGTTTGTTTGTTTCCTTTTCACGACACCCTTCCATTTATTCTCTAATCCGGACAACAGACTAGACACATATAGTTAGATACCTACAACGTTTGCGTCCTTACTTGTGCTTAATAGGCTTTGATATCAAACAATACAACGCAATACAATCCGAAAACGGAACGTACAGCAGGAAGGCATTGAATTCGGAGAGAACCCGTCAGAATCACTATTTGTCAACTCGTCCTTCAAACGACGAAACACAAAGCAAACGGTTTAATCACTATCGATCTCCGATAAATTGTGGATGAGCTTCGTATTTGGAATGCGACCATCGGTTGTTGTTGTTTTCGCGATAGATTTAATGCCATTTGGACACGTTAGAATTGTCCACATGACACGTTGAGGTTATTATGCGGTTAAGGAGACAAAGCACCCGGTTCTCCTAGTCCATGATTAATTTTCACAAACATCCATCTATCCTGCTAAATACGGATTGCGGAAACTTGGGATTAGAATGATTAGAAGGATTAATAATGATTTGTATCGGGTGTTGTGATTAAATGCCATATACAGAAGTTTCTAAAAATAAAATTATACTACAAAAACTCTTAACAAAATATACGTAATAAGCTGATTTTCTATATATTCCTTTTACTGAGTAATTTGGAATAGCTTCCAATAAAATCTCAGATTTACCAAGTAGTAACCATAAAATAGCTAAATCCCCACCGTCAAAATACGACTCTAAAAGTCCGAAGTACTTTAAGTATGCTAACAAAGTTACCTTATTCAGGGACTCAATATAACTAACAACTAAGGACAAGGTAATCACTATAAATATTAATTAATGTTATGATCTAATGAACATAATTGAGTCTTTCAACTGAAATTAAATGTAAAAGTAAAAGAACGTAGAAAGTTTCACCAGGTTAATAATTTTCCTAACAAGTTTCGGTCACACGACCACCGTCATACTATAAGGAGTAAATATATATTAAGTGTTTACAACTAGTGCGACATTATTTATACCTACTCCTAATTAGAAAAAATGACTGGGGCGTCCACAAAATATACCTCTATATGATTATTCATTAAATTTTGATGTTGGGCGACAGCTTTCTTAATTTTTAGAATTTCCAAGAAAGTTAATTTTTTACCTTTACTAGTACATCTGTGGAGGACATTAATATTAATCAAGTCTAATTGATGATTTAATGTGATGCAGTTTTCTGAAAAACCTGTTTTTGTATCTTTTCTATTTAATTCTTTTAAATGTTCTGAAACTTTAATACTGATGGCTCTACCACTCTGCCCAATGTAACACGTATCACTTCTCCACGGTTTTGTAAAAATATTTTTTTACACTCCACTTTTTTCTATTGTATCTAATTTTGGTTTAAATTTTGATAACAAATATTTTAAATTACAGTTATTATTTTCGACTAATGTTGAATATATTTTTAAATTTATGACTAATGTTGTTAACAATTTTAATAGTTAAAAACATTTTGTTAATATTATTAGTTGACGGTTAAATGTCATTTTTGTGTTTTGCAAAGTAAATTGTCTACAATTTCAGGTTTGAAGCTATTATTTACGGCGATGTGTTTTATGAAATTGAGTACTGTGTTAAAATCAGAGACGTATATTTATAAGCGATTTAGTAAAGAATGGAAAATAGCTAGTTTTGTTTGTCTAGGCTATTCGTAAATCAAGTTTACAAGTGAGACCTCGAGTAAATCTTGACTTGTGTGGGGTAGTAGTAAGCATTGTTTTTCTAGTGTATTTTTGAAACGTTTAAAGTTTTAGCGTTGGGGTTTGAGCTAATTACACCATTGACCTGAGTTTCTGTTAATATTTTGCTATTTTTTTGTATCATAAATAGAATTCTTTTAAATAAGTAACACCGGTAGATGCGAAATATTTATAATTGGCCTATTAATTGAAGTGTCTGTCATTTAAATATTTATTAATTAAAGTACTTCCTCTATATCGAAATCTCTCTAAAACGAAAAGTTAAGATTAATAAACAAAATAACAATAAATTAAAACAAATTAATTAAATTTAAACTTTCCATTGTGCACTTTTTGTGAAAAATAACAGTGATAAATATTTAAATTAAATAAAACACAGTTTTTCAGATCTTTACCAAGTTAATGTTATCAACTAGACAACTGTTTCAATCTACAAAATCATTTTCATTCCAAAAGTTCAATACCTCATTCGAGAGAGCCATGAAGTAAAACTTCAAAACCTAGTGGTTAAAACCAAACCTGAAATAGGAAAATTACAAAAAAATGGCATTTACAGAATTTACTGTGCCACTTGCAATGCTAGTTATATCTGCCAAACTGAGAGATCAATTGAAAGTAGGGTCTCAGGACATATCAAGTGTATTAATAGAAAAGACAGAAAGATTTGTTACGAGGAACATATATATATATCCTAGGTTTACGTAAACTAAACTGCGTATAACCCAAGATTCATAGGTAAAGTCCTAAATATACTTGGAATTGTACACGTTTCGGGCTTTACTCGGGTAAACCGGGTTTTATGCGCTTTTGCTTGGTTAAAGTTGGATGTACCATAAATGACAAGGCCATTAATATTGGAAAACATATTTAATTTAAAAAACAGATTTTACAAATAAAAATTAGATTTCTAAAACTGTATTCTCTTAAAGGTAATCTACTCATGAGTACTTATTTGTTCAAACAAGACAAGCTGCTGTGACATTTCAAGTTGCAAAGATTTCCAATAGCTTTACCTAACCTAACCTAACCTAACCTAACCTAACCTAACCTAACCTAACCTAACCTAACCATAAGTCCTTTTCTGACAGATTTTAGTTTTTTTTGACATCCTTCTCACAAGTGCAAATATAGCTTAATAACATCTTGAAGTACATGAGTCATTTATGGTACATCCAACTTTAACCAAGCGAAAGCGGATAAAACGCGGTTTACCCGGGTAAACCTTATCTAACTTTACCCGTGACATATTTGTAGTCATCTAAGATTTCTTGAAACCGATCTTGTAAATCGAGACATTAACTTGGTGAAACTCTCTGTGTTTTGTTTAATTCTTAAACTTTAAAACAAATTGTTTTCAGAATTTGAGCTTGCATTGTATTCCCTACCTTATTAGTAAATGTACATATTTTAAAATTATATTGCTCTTTGTCTATAAATCTATTGTTTTCTTTTATGACTTTAACTTATAGAATTACGATTAGAGTCGTCCTACAGTTCTGCAATACTTTGATACTGCGAGAAACGCCAAATAAGATTTTTTCATAAATTCAAAATAATTAAAATACTTGGTGTTTTGTTTCACAAATAATTATTTAATGACGGACAGCTCATTATCAACGACATTTTTTCGTCGAGAAATCCAAATCCAACCTCCCAAACCCTTACTATATATTAAACTTGTTAAATATTTATTTGGAGATTCAAATAAATAATAGCAGATTTTCTATAAAACCGTGTATTAAATATAAAAGATTACATGAAAACAAAATCGAAGCAAGAAGGCAGTTTTACAGTTTGAAGATAACTTACAGACTAACTCAATATTTTGAGACCCCAGCTATCTGCTAAGGGTTGGTAATACCAATGGTCCATAAAGACTAGCAAAAACAACTTATATTGACACCAAATATAGACAATAGATCTACACTAATATGCTTACAAGATACATAAGTAAACAGAAAAAAGAAACTTAAATTCTACGAAAACGATCAAAATATTATCGTAGGTATTTCAGCTAAATTCAACAAACCTATAAAGGTCTTTTATGGTCTAGTCAAATTTTAGCTTTCATTTTTCTGGTTCCTCTTACACATAAACTTTTCGGTTACGTTAGAAAAAACAAAACTAAATATTTTCACGCACTTTATTTACTGTTCGTAATATATGTTTTGCCAAACTTTGGCTTCCTCAGACGTGAGTACTAACTTCTAAATAAACATAAATAAATACAATAATAATAAAACATAAATTAGCTTTAAATTCCGTTTACCCTTTCTCTAATTATAAAGATAGTAAATATAAAAGCACAACATACTTAGGTCTTAGAGTCTTTAGCTGATATGTAGGTTACGTTTGTTATTTTGAAGGTTAGGCAGGTATTGATTGGAATTCTTCCTTGGGATGCAAATTAAAGTAACAAAATAATCCTTTCAGACAGGTACACAATCTCCATCTCAAATTTCTAATATATCTTTAAAAAGGGGAAGTTCCATAAATAGTAACCAAGATGTCATCCTTCCTTCACAATACTTTAGGTGCAATAAATTTACGTTTACACTTAACTGTTCAAATAGTTATATAAATTCCAAACATTTCATACATTTGTTAAGTAAATGTAATTTTTGCCTGTCTGGGATTTAAATGTCCCCACTATTGTTGCCATTTCTTGTAAATAAGATAAGAAAGTTAAGTAAAGATCTTAGATTAGAGTTAATCCGTTAATCTTGGAGTTTTGAGAACAATGGGCGCACTCAAAAAACATGAAAGTACCATTACTGCTTAAGTTCCGTATAAAAGCAACAATTATATTAGGGAGGTAAGCAATTTTTGAAAACGGAATGCTGTTATTAAACAAAGCAATAAGAAAGCTATTCAATTATATGGCGCCATGCAACGAACATTCTTCAATTGGTAGTAAATGCTTCTCTAAAAATGAATTGAAACTTACAATATCTAATGTTAATATATATCTTTTTGTCAACTAATAATTTAATTTCAAAAACACTTGGGGTATAAAATATTGATTTTTTCAGCCGTTACTTTGTGATAATTCATCTTAACGATAAACACAAAAAAACTACTTTGTTTATAATCACTTTTATTTAGAATAATTGTAACTATAGTTTCGACAGATTATACTATCATTTTTAAACGAGCGATTCCAATTGATTAAATATAGAACAGAAGGTATATAAGATAACCATTTGGGATTGCCGCTTGTTACCTAAATGTCGTAAATAGTTGTGAATAATACAATTCTATCTGGTCATGCAAAATATTATTTGTATCAGTTTTTGAGACTTTAAATATTTCCAGTGATTCTAAAACATTTAATTTAAAACCTTTCTTATCTACATGTATTATGTTTAAATTTTCGATGGATGGAAGTTGGTGGTTAGTTTCTATACAATGGTTTGCAAAGTTTGAATAACTTTTTTGTAGTCTATAAAATCTGAAATGTTCATTGAACCTAATTCTGAAGGATCTCCCTGTTTGTCCTAAATAGAAGAAATCACATTCCGAACATAAGAGCTTGGATTGAAAAGTATATGTTTTATAATTAAATTTGGCTTAAAACTGACAGTGATGTTATTATGTGTGGCCTAAATGTTAGCAATTTTTGTCGAAATATTGCCAAAATATGTCAGAGATACATATTTGCGGTTTGTATCTTTTATGTATGGGTATATGTTATGGCATGCTATTTTAAATTGTTTTTTATGAATTAGTTTTTGAATTGTTTTTTGGTCAAAACCATTATTTTTTGCAATTTTAAGAATTGTGTTAGTTTCTCGTTTTAACTTTCCTTTTGAGACGGGGATTGAAAAAGCTCTATGTATGATGGAGTTATACGCTGCCAGTTTTTGTGAAATTCGGTGATTTGAATTATTAGGTATCGTAATGTGTATGAGTGTAGATTTTCTTTAAATTTCAAAATATATTTTATTATCGGAGTGCTCTAAAGTGAGATCCAGGAAATTTATTTTATGATCTTCTTCGATTTCTAGGGTTAATTTAAAGTTGGGGTGAATTGTATTAATTGAATTTAGAAATGAGTGCAATTGACGTTGTGTTCCTGTGAAGCAGGCTATGATGTCGCCTATATACCTATGTATATACATCGAAATCAACAGTGTAATTCAATGCCGGTAGGGGTATTAGCCCTCGGAGTAGTTGTTTCTGTTGATTCCATATTTATATATATAGTTATATTTATAATATAGCCTGTAAAGGCTTTTCTGCCAGCGCCCACCTGATGAGACCCGATAGATCGAAACCGGACGCGTTCCAAATGTGAGATCATTGATCTTAATATTTAGACGAATAAGGATTTTAATTCCTTCTTTGTTGTATACGTTATCTTTAATTAATTATGTTTCATTAACAGTGTAACGAAAAAAGTTTACTTTGTTTTCGAATAATTCACAATTAACGTGTATCTATCAACACCTTCCTGTATATATAAACATAATAAAGATAACAAATTATAAACCGCTAACCACATAATCGATTTATTAGTCGTATATTTTAAAGCATAAACTGCTTTTTTCGGTTTCAACTGAGGCGCTACTTTAACAAATCACTGTTTCAAAAAAAAAGACAGAAAGAACAAGCACGCCTACCGACGTATTAGATGCTTTCACAAAAATCTGATTAATTACCGCAATATTTCTCAAAAGCACCGTCAAATTTTTCAACATAATTGCGCGCAATTAATTATCCATTTCCCATTCCGCAAAATACCCATGACATAACGTTCTTCTGATGATTTTATTAATGATTTGCGGCATCTCGGAAACGAACGGAGCCGAATTCGCGAAATATTTTTCGTACTCACATTATTCTCCAACCGCGTACGGGAAACCACACATTTTTCACACTCCTCATCGTCTGTATAAACAATTTAAAATTAAAATTGATAATATTTCACAGAATGTTTCTTTAAATTCCAATTTCAAGTGTATTTCGTATTTGTCACGTTCTTCACGTTTATTCAGTCAAACTTAAACACTAGAATTTAATTTGATGAGAAAATAACTTAATTATTGCTCTTTTTAAAATTATATCCGCATTAGAATTATTAAAAATAAAAAATCGATAGTTTAAATTATGTACATATATACAGGTTGACCCAATAGCGCGTTCAAGTACAATAACTGAGTGATTGTAAGAGTTCGAAAAAAGACATGGATGGACTAATAAAATACAATAAACAAAAATTATCTTCAATTACAGAGAGTGTTGCTCGAATTTATCACGAACCAAACTAGTTTATTGCCATTTTAAACAGGTTTGATTCGAACAAATTTCTTGTAAATAAATAAACATTTGCTCATGGTTAGCTTTCTGACAAAACTGCCACACGTGTACCGCGATTTCGAACTCATTGGTTCTCATCAGCATGCCTAAGACAGTTCAGACAGAACACCAATAAACCAATCCTATAAACAGCGATTGATAAATAAATACAGACAGCGTAGTGAACGCCATCTGTAGAAAAAATATACTGAATAGAACGATGGTTCGGGCTTGTAGGCAGTGGTCGATGTGGACGGTTTCGTCCAGACGTTTCGTCAGCAACTACGGCTGACATCCTCAGTGGGTGCTGCGTTGACTACGCGGGCGAAGATTATACCTCGAAGTCTCGGTCGCTGCACACTATAGTACAGAGGGTGCAAATCTCCATAGCAACAGGGTCATTACTCTATTTCAGGTAAATGTACAAATACCTTTTGACAAAACCCACTTACCTGAATGATAGTGAACTTACCAATTTTGGTAAATATAGCAATGGAAAAGTTTTAATATAACTGCAAAACTACTTACACTCTACGAAAAAGAATTAGACTGAACTTAAATTATAGAAATAGAAAAGTTTAAAATAACTATAACCTAATGAAAATATACAAGTCTTAACAGGTATTAATGGCTGAAAATTCCGATATTACCTGCAATCGCACGGAATATAGGGCTCATGTACCCTTCAATTTGGTCGTTTAAATCTGCAACAATCTGTATAACCAGAAAGAATTTTAGTTTATCGCATACCTTTCTATAAAGATACTTTGGTCCAAAGTTCATCAGTTTTCGAAAAAGTAAATAATTTATTGTATCTATCTCAGAAAGTTACATCAATTACTTTGAAAGCGAATCAAACAAAAATATAAGACCGCACTGTATTTAGGATAAATTAATATTCTAGTGCTAATTAATTAGTATTTTAGATTAAAGCAAATTATGACGGTTTTAGAACAAATTAACGTAAAATGTTTGTATTGCATTATACAATATTTTTTCATTCTATAAATGTACCAAATTGACTTTCATGTTAAATGATGACTATTTAAATGAATATATTTACGTTTTTTTTTAATTCGTAATCGATTAACAGGTGATATCGTTGGCAAACAACACAACGGCTAAAAATAATCGATAAGATCCTTGACACGCAGCCAGACTTTCGTTTATTACTTCAATTTGCAATTTGCGAACTGTTTGAGGAGTAATTTGCATTAAACGATCAAATATTGAACGTTTCAGACCTTGAGACTTTCGGAATTCACGCATATTGGTATAACACTGTAAAAGCACAATTTACCATCTTAACACGTCGTGGTACCTACTGAAGAATAAAGCATCATTGGAATAATATTCACAGTGATTCTAAATGAGGATTTATTTGTGGCTTCTCTAGAAATCTATTATTTTTGAAATTCCGCAGTCAATTTGATAAGAAGAACCCTTATCGTATCACAGTTCTTATATATTACATATATATATATTACCTGCCAAACCCGATTGCAGGACGAAGTAATTTTGCCTAGGCTAAACTAGTTCTTCCTATACGCGATAGGATTAACTAGTATAGCCTAGTCCAAACTAATTTGTCCTAAGCCCGATAGGATAAACCAGTTTAGGCTAGTCCAAACTGATTTATTCTGATATAAATAGGTTATGTTATGATAGATAGGTTTTGTGAGATGCAGCTGCAAAAAAAAATTGTTCCACAAATAGATGCCAGTGCAAGAAGGCAATGATACTCTACAATTCTAAGTGCCACCAAAGCACTCCATGTAAAAATAAATAACAATTTTAATAATTAAGATATGAATATTGCTTCTATTAAAAAAACACTTATTGTTTGTTATAGTACGATTGTTCGTATACCAATTATCCATAACATTTAACGACGAATCATTATGGTTTTAATAAAAATGATTATTTTTCCAATTACGGAGTATTTTATTCAGTTTATCTAGATATACTTTAATGTTTACACTAGGTCACACCAGTTTATCGTAGAGTGTGCGTATTTATATCAGGACAAATCAGTTTGGACTAGCCTAAACTGGTTTATCCTATCGGGCTTAGGACAAATTAGTTTGGACTAGGCTCTACTAGTTAATACTATCGCGTATAGGAAGAACTAGTTTAGCCTAGGCAAAACTAGTTTGTCCTGAAATCGGGTTGGGCCGGTAACATATACAATTATATTTTAGGAAAACTAAGAGTCTTAGAGATTTCGACGTAAGTTCGATGGTTCAGGATTGGCTCTCCTCTTTGGATGAGTCTTTGGTTGAAGAGGAGTATCCGAGGTTTCGCTAGCTGCTTTAACTGGAATCCGCAGTTAACTACTTTATTATATTAAATGGAACAGAATATTTTTTTACGACGAATTAGTATGAGGTATAAAGTTTTAAATAAAAAGCGACTATTATTTAAGTATTTACTAATTTTTAAAGTTAAATTTCCTAGGTATGTAAATGAATTAAAGTTATTTTCAGATTTTGATTTTTATGATGGGGTATATTGAGTTTATAGTTTTTCTTTTTAGTTTTTTATTAAATAATTCGGTTACAACTGTTTTATCAAAACCATTGTTCTCTGCGATTAAAATTATTCTGTTTGGTTCTAAATCAAAATTAACTTAAAAAGAGGAATGTTTATGAGCCTGTGTAACATTGAATAGAAAAAGACAATTTTTGTGAATAGGGGTGAAAGGATTCACTGTGTATTATTGTGCCCATGTGGGTGGGATAAATTGGGAATTCGTGTTTTTTTTTCGACTTTTAAAATAAAAAAATTTGAAACTTTAAAAGAGTGTTTCTTTTTCTCTCATTGTTGTATAAGTAAGGTCGATACCGCAACGCAAATTATAAAAAGCATAACTTCCACAAAAAAACGACCTAGAGTATTGAAATTCTTTTTCTGAAAATACACCGTTTAAGTATTTCTAACAAAAAAGTCCATTTTTCAGAAATTCTTTTACATGAGGGTAGAAACTGTTGTTATGGTTAGCAACTGTCCGCATTCTCCCGGATCAATTTAAACTTTCATATTTCATCTGAATGTCCCCTACGATAAATTTTGTGTATGAGATCGACCAAAATCTTATTTAACGCCCCTTCCGTTCATCAATTTTGTATTTCGCACTACATTACGTTTAACCATGTGTGCTGCATGATGATGTCACATCTTTAGGGCAGGAAATGTAAAGTAACCCCAACAAAAAATAATCTTATCTGCTGCACATAGCTAGTAATAAAAAAACATTACGCTAAGAATCTAAATTGTAAAGACTACGTATAATATTCCAAATTGTACTTATAATTTTGGACAAGAGACGATGTAGAAATAAAAAACATCCAGTGTTTGTAAAAGCATAATTGATACGATGTGGTTGTTGGTCACTTGGTGAAACATTTTAAAAATAAAGAATATAATACAAAAACACTTGGTAGTTTCACAGGTTTATTAAAAATCTTGACGTTAGTCGTTTCGGCTGTTATGCCATTATCAAAAGAGTACAAAATAATACTAAAATACGTATTCTTAGTTGTAAGGCTCTACCCGTTTGTCCAATGTAAATTGCTTGGAAATTTTTATAATTAATTTGATATGCTGATATGTTAAAGAAAGGTGGTGTTTATCAAATTAATTGTAAAAATTGCCAAGCAATTTACATTGGTAGAGCCGTACAACTATGAATACGTGAACATCAAAAATCAATTTTAACCAAAAACCCTTGTACTGACTTCGCTGAACATTGCATTACAAAAAATCACAATTTAGATATTGATAACATTAAATTAATACATAATTGTAAAGAAAGCAAATTGTTAAACTTACTATAAATTTATGAAATTAAAAACAAGAAATTACTGACCAATGACCAACTCAATTTTAAAATCCATCATGTAAATCTAGTATTTAAGCTCAACTTATCATGTAATTATTTAGTATTATTTTGAACTCTTTTGATAATGGCATAACAGCCGAAACGACTGTTGTATTATATTCTTTATGTTTGTAAAAGCTCTTCAAGGGAATTATTTTCGAATATATTCCATCAATAGTTCGACTGAAACATTGATTTGAACTAATATTGTCATAAAAGGAAACGATAAGAATATGAATATAGCAAAATTCGAGGCTTTTGAAAATGCCTCCGTAAATTGCAAATCGTACAAATGTAGCTAAATTTTATATTATGATTCATATATTCAGACCTACAAAATGCGTATGGTAGCTTAGGCTTATTGTAGCACAACATGGGTTTTACATTATTTTGCAAAGGTATTTTACTTCTCGTTTTACATTTGTGTACTTATATTGTTTGGTCAATCGAAGAATGCAGAAGAGATAGGGATGACTTGTGGAATACTAAACAAATGTTCTTAGATGGCGGCGGATGTGAGGAGGCGCAGAGATGCTGATAAAAAATTGAAATATTAAAAAGTTACTAATTTACTTAATCTAACCCATAGACATAGGGAACAGACTAAGCAACAACCTCAGAAAGTTGACGATTCACTATAAAGAGACGAAGCGAAATTGCGACTTATACTTCCCTTCTCTGTAATGAAAAGTGTAGATAGTATTGTCTCAGCTTAGAATTCTAGAAAGAGAACTTTGCCACCAGTATTTACTTTACAGCTCAGCCGTTCTCTATGTCTGTGACCCAACCTAAACTAATTTAACCTATTCTAACCTAACCTAACTTAACCTAATCCGATCTAACCTAATATGACAGTATTTTTCTGAAGTGATTTTTGTCCTTTTTGCGGGTCTTCAGATAAACGCCTTCACAAATTTTAAACAAAAAACGCTCTGCCAAGTTAGGCTACTTTATTTTTCAAATTTTCAGTTGCTTTAAAATACACCGATCGTGTAGGACTTATTGCGAAACATTGCTTGAGTGAAGCATCATGCTTCATAATTGTAATTGTAAGTTTATTTGTTACAAATTTTTACTGTTGTTGATTTTGACATTATCTGAGAAGACAGGGTCAATGTATACAAATACTGAGTAATATTTTTGACATACTGAAACATTTTATGTTTACTACCACCAAATCAACTATTTGGAATTAATTTTATTTAAGTGAAGCATTCCATATTAATATTAATAGTAGATGCTGAAACGATCAGTGGTTAAGGGTCTTAACCGCGTTCGAATCTCGGTCAGAACGCAATATTTGTCGATCATTCACCTCAGAAAGGCAATTGCAAACTACCCAAGCATACCTATGTTACTTGTTTAGTAATTTCCTCGGTTCGGAGGCATTTTCGGATGATTACTCCTCTAATTTAGAGTCTACATAATGTTGTAGTTTGGTTCAAATCCTGATTTAAGTAAACATCTGTCAAAGTACTTATCATTACCGTTTTCCGACTGATGAATACTAATTACGTGTTTTTAAATATAATTAGATAGATACTTCTATATTTTGTTGTATTGACAAAAGTAAAAATTAGAAACGACTAACTACGTACATTTATATGTAGATAACTATTTAATACCAATATTATGTGCCACTTTCCCTGTCGTTACCGCATTGATGCGTCGTTTTGCAATAATAACAATAATTAAATGTAGTAGAAAACCTCGCCCGCCATCTGGAGCATGAACGAGGCCAAGTTCACAACACTCGACCGCAAGAGCGCGACAGAGGCTCGGCTTCGCCGTCGACACCGTGTCTTTCATTTCGATCAAGTTCACAGTCGACAAACGTAACCGTAATAACACTTGCAATTTTGCTAATGCCTACCTACATTGCAAGGCTCGTTGCTCTGATATAATAACGACACGATTTTCTTCTGTCATAAAATAAACACAACACGATTCATTATCAACAACATAATACTGTACATAATAACTATCATTTATGTATTTTATGCCTATTAATTATCAGTATATGTGAACACCGAAACTTCGTATACTTATTTAAATTAATAAGAACTGTGTATGTTCTTGGTTAGTAACTTAGTAACTAGTCCTTTAGATCATTGCTAAGCATACGGGAGGTCACCGGTTCGAATCCGAGTCAGGCTGCTCTAGCCCAAGTTTTCTGTGACTTCCTTGGATCATTTAGGCAAATGCTGGGGCAGTAATATTCCAATATTCCACAGATAATCTTTCACTTCTCTTCTGTCTTAATTTCGTCCGTCTCATCTTTCTCTCCCTAACCACACCACCCACCCATTCCCACAATTCCTGCAAGGAGGCTGTAGATCGGAGGTACTGCCCGCCCAGCAGTACTAGAAAGGAATTAAACGCCAAAAGTCTTTTAAAGGTTTTTCTTTATGCTGCATTTATACCGAGCGACGTGGTCTAATGGTCTAGATCATAGTTTAGCATTCGAGAGGTCACCGGTTCAAACCCGGGTCCGGTTGCTGTAGTCTAAGTTTTTATGTGGTTTCCTTGGATCACTTAGGCAAATGCTGGGGCAGTAATATTCCAATATTCCACAGATAATCTTTCACTTCTCTTCTGTCTTCATTTCGTCCGTCTCATCTTTCTCTCCCTACCCACACCATCCACCCATTCCTACGATCCCTGAAAGGAGGCTGAAGAGGGCATTACGCCCTACCCCCCGGCTTTGCACTACAGTGTAGGTCGGAGGAACTGCTCGCCCACCAGCACGAGTAGCTGATGGGAATAAAACACAAAAAAGTTTTTATCGACATGAGTAATAGATCTCGATTTCAAGCTTTTAGATCTCATTGGTATATCATGGATAGCTTCGTTAAATCACCCACCATGTTGATATAATACTTAGTTATTTAGAATAAATGTGTTAAGAAATCCTAAGCTGTTTATTTTTGGATTTAATTAAATACCTTTCATCAAGTTTGCACTTTAGATATGTTAGTTTGAATTAAATAAGCTTCATCATAGATTCAGTTGGACAAGTGAAGCCCTTGTCTATATGAAACAATTCAGTTGACAGCAGATATCAGTATATGATGATATGACCCTCCGACGACGGAATATTGAAATTTAAAAACCCGCAATGAGTGAAAACGATACTGATTTTCAATTAAATGTTCAGTTTAAACGACAACTTCCTGGAAATTGAAAGTAGGACATTTAATTAGTTCCATTCCTTTTAGTTAGACATTTTAATAGTTAATTCCACAAAATAACCTTACACAGCTACCTACACGCTAGCACAAAAGCAACGTAGAATATTAATACATAGTGATGATAATGATAACACATATTTTGATAAATACAGCATATTAAAGGGCCTTTTTTGAAGTTTAAAGGAAAACTATAATCAAAACTCTTCGGCACATTATTTTTGCGAGCTTGGGCTTAGAGCTCACTGTGTTATTAGGAAGTAAGCTTTTCTCTTTGGTATAATCTGACCAAAGCTCGGAAAAAACGGAATGACGCCCCTGAACGTATTTATTTGATGTTGAAGTACGGGAATAAACTCGCTTAACTAATTTTTTTACAGTTCAGCGAATATCTGTGATAATCACTTGAATAATCTTCAGATTAGTAAAATGAATGAATCCTAATACCCATTAGTTCTCGGAATAGCGTCGATAGAAATTCTAAACCAAGATTAAATAATGTATTTTGTTATGAAAATACGCATTATTCAATTATTCTGTAACAATCTTTATTCGATGAACAATCATCAAGTAATTATTAAGTAAAAAGTAAAATACTTATTCAATCAAGGTCCATTCTTTTTGCCACGAATTGAAGTAAGAGCTTTAATTTTCTATTAGAAGGGGCTGTACTCTACGCAAGTTACTGTTTCAATTTTTAATTACTGCTATTAATCAGGCTTCAGTTTAAAACAATCAAAGGCAGCACACATTAGAAGTTTACAAACAATAAAGCGTAGGTAGAACTTCTCGGAACAACATACATTATTAAACTTCTGTTTAACCTTCTAATATTAAAAATTTAACGGAATATAGTAGGTTCCTTTTCTTTAACCTTATCCTACCACAACTCCTATTATTATTTCTGCATCTAAAAACATTCATGTATTTCATTCTCACCAGCTGCTCGTGCTGGTGGGCGGGCAGTCCCTCCAGACTACACTATAGTGCAAAGCCGGAGGGTAGGGCGTAAGGCCCTCTTCAGCCTCCCTGCAGGAATTGTGGGAATGGGTGGATGGTGTGGCTAAGGAGAAAAGGATGAGACGGACGAAATGACGACAGAAGAGAAGCGAAAGTTTATCTGTGGAATATTACTGCTCCAGCATTTGCATTGGAAACCACAGAAGACTTGGACCAGAGCAGCCGGACCCGGGTTCGAACCGGTGACCTACCGAATGCTAAGCAATGATCTAGAGCACTAGACCACGCCGCTCGGTTCTGCATCTAATCCTTTATTAAAATACAATTAATTCATTCATTTTAAAACCCTACCTAACGAATAGTTAATTATTTTTATTTCACTTTTTAAAAAGATACCTGAGGAACTAACTATTATTATATTAATCCATAAAACGTCGAAACTTCTTGGACAATTGTTTAGTATTTATAATAAAATATAAGCGGAATTTATATAATTCGAGAAGTACCGTGCCATTGATGCGCACAAAATAAATCATTTGTGTTTGTTGCGTTAAGGCAAATAAAAAAGTGAAAAAAATATTTTGCACCGACCATAAACCGAGCCCGAATCGTTCGTATGGCAGATGATCATCGGATTCTGTAAGAAGCTACCCAGGACAGATTTAAACACATCCGAATAAGCACGAATTCTTCCGATTGTAACAATTACCTCGATTCACCTTCGTATAAACCAATCTTATATATTTAAGTAGATAGACAGGACCTTCAGCAGATTTTTTTTTATATCAAGATATTAATAAGGATCACATTCATACAATTGTGGACATTAGTTCTGATAAAATAATACAAGATTGCGAACATTATCCAGTATCCGATCATAGAATCAATCGCATGTACAGTAACTCACAGAAGTCTTCATACACGCTGCTAGTTTGCGTTTCCTGTTAAACAAATTAAATTGGAAAATTAACCAGGCACGTCAAGAAAAAGCACCATAAACATAAGGATTATTACAGATGGGTATTAGGATTACCATAAGTGGTTAAACCATAAGCGTAAAATTAATTAAAAACGTCCCTCACGAATGATATAATACCTATAGCTACAATGTATGAATGCATAAAAACACATGCGTATGTATGTTTAACAAGCATCCGTCTGAACTACTTCGTTCCCGCAGCATTTTTAATAATAATACACTTACCAGACGTTAAATACTATTTTTAACACTAGTATATTATGAACAAAAGCAAAATAGTAATATGAGGTAAGTACCGTGTTGAAATTCTGTCGTCGCAGTGCTGCAGTCAGCGTTCTGCGCATGCGCACTGAGTACCTACATCTCTCACCTACGCACGGTTCGCCCTTGTTTACGATGTTCACTGAGTGTTCAAGATGCCTCCGATAATCGTGAGTCCGAGTTGTTATACGATTCGTTAGTGCTAAAGGACTAGAACCGATCGATATTCATCGTGAGATCTGTGCAGTTTACGGACAAAACATTATGAGCGATGGAATGGTAAGGAAGTGAGAGAAGGGTGAGGGCATTTAAAGATGGCCGCACAAGTGTGCATAACAATGCCCGTCCGCATGTGGCTAATCGGACCGAAGATCTCATCACATCTTTTCACTGGGAAACTCTAGATCATCCTCCGTACAGCCCTGATCTGGCGTCCAGTCCAGTGACTACCATTTGTTCCTGCACTTGAAGAAACATCTGGGCGATCAGTATCTTCAAGACGATGACGATGCAGTGGTTAACAGTTAACAAGTCAGGCGGTTCTATGAGAAGGGTATTCAAAAACTGGTCACTGGTCAAACGTTATGACAAGTGCCTCAATATGCAACGATAACAGCAAATACGAAATTACATATTGTAAATATGAGGATTTTTGTGAGTGACTGTAAGTATTTGTATCATATTTTTCATCATTGATTGTCGGCGCTTCTTGAATCAGATAATTTACCTGACTTGTAGGCGGTTGGTGTATGAGAATGCGAAACATTTGACACAGAAATAGAATGTGAATAGGTGCAAAATATGTGTGCTACATAAACACATCTTTACATTGTAAAATATTCCAGGAATTATTTCTTAGAACAGTGAGGGTACTGACTCGACGGGCGCACATTGTGCTAATTTCCATTGTGGCCTAGTTGTGAACAGCATGCGGTACATTTTGTCTACAATGACTCTTTCACGGTATGTAGTACAATATTGGAGTGTATTTAGTACATAGCTGTTTTTTCTGACTTCTTTTTAGAACGGCAATTAAAATAGAACCTGGGTAAAAATTTAATTGGTTTTGTTTTTAGCGCAAACAGGTCTTGTTTCCGACAATATATATTTTGATGTCACAACCATATTTACCACTAATTTTTATTTGATATAATGTACCCCATAGCCAAGAAGGAAAGTAGGAGAATATTGGTGAATTATTTGGATGCGTCTAGAAAAACAGTGGAATGTCCGGTGGTAATATAAATAAGTGGCTGATAGGCAAGTCGGAACAGTTCGATTATAGATGTTAGTAAACAGTGCAAATAAAAAGTAAATCCAATGACATAAATATGTAATATAAATATAGTTAAATAAATAATCATAGTTGTTCAAGCTCCTCACACCCTATACAAACCAAATATGCTGCTTTTCATTCGATGATTAATAGACTTTTGAACAGACCGTTATCTAAAGAGAAGTATGTAAAAGAAATAGACACTATTAAACTTAGCCAAATATAATGGGTATAAGTCTGCTATCATTGATAATTTAATCAATAAAAAAGTTAACAAATCAATTTCAAAATTAATTTATAATGCCACTTCCTCAGAAAATACAAATTCTAAACGTTATTGTTCCATTAAATTTATAAACAACGTTAGTTACAATTTTAAATATAAGTTAAAAAAAATAATCTTAAAGCTATAGAAACAAATAATATCAATTTAAAAACCTTAAACCTTTCTTGTAAAAAACAAACCATCACGACCTCCGGAATCAAAAAGCGGTGTATATAAATTGCTCTGTAACAACTGTGATGTAATTTACATTGGAAAGAGTGGAAGAGCTATTGGTACGCGATTAAAAGAACACGATTATAGCATAAATAAAAAACTCTAAAAAACAGGACTCGCAGAACATTGCATTGATTCGAACCATTCATTTGATATAAAAAACACGAAAATCATTCACTTATACACTGATATACACAATAACAAAAAAACTATCTATGCTAGAAAATATATAAATCAAGAAAGCTATATTCCAAAAACTAAACTTAGTTTACAATCAGACTGAATTGGGATCCACAAGCTCCCCACTACTCCTATGTAATCTGTAATTAGTATAAATATGTTGGCATTAGTTTTAAGTTTTAGTTTAAGTACTCTTGAGAATAATCGCTGACGATCGAAACAATATTGTCGAGTTCAATAAAAATTAGTGAAATAACATTGTTTTATTCTACGTTATTTTTAACAGTTGTAAAATAAATAAGTATATATAGTGTTTTGTGGTGTTAAATTAGTTACATTTTCAAGATTGTTTAAATAAATAGAAGCAACTAGAAAACTCCTTACATTACGCTTGTCTATAAATAAGTGTTATAAGTAAATTGATAAAAAAAGATTAAAAATCAGCAAGGAAACGTTACGAGGTTTTCTATTTAAAAGAAAAGAAATAATAATCTAAATCGTTCACAATTTCTTACGAAATTGTAAAAACTTTTAATAGTTACCATCCATTTTTTGAAAATATTAAAAATTTTACAAAGGGAAGTCTAAACATGTAGATTTGCAATTAACATAAAAATAAAGAAGTCTAGATATGGGTTTCACAATACGTCCCTCATAACTAGTTTACAACTAGCCATAAAATGGATAATTGCTTATATCCTTAAGGTACATAAATATCAATGCATCTCTTAATATATATGTATATACAACTCAACAATGAAAAATTGTAAAATTTCAACCAACTATAGCATGATTATAATTTATTCAATAAAATCAATTAAGTGCGAGTAACAGCCCATCCATCAATGGTTCTAAATTACCTTGGTTTGGTATTTCTTGTTTGCTATAAAGTATAAACGTAGGAATCTAAGTCAAAAAGGGGGACAAAACACTATTTATCAAAAACCAACACCGACCTTTCGCCCTTTTGGTTTGACATTTACAATGGAAATTAAATTATCATCCGGTTTAATTAATACCTGCAAGTTTAGCCGTTTCTGAAATACAACAGGAACAAAAATTATCATTAATAATTTGTTAATCTTTATGGTACCGATTTATAGGGATGAACTATTTCCAGATATACTTTCTGTTTCGTTTATTTGTCAATATTCATGTTACAATAGTAATAGAATCCCGGAGTCCTTAGGTATGAAACCCTAAAAGTATTTCTAGGTCTAAAATCGTGTGGCACTATAAACTAAGGCTACAGTTCAAACAAGTACCTAAACCAAATGAATAAGAAACTTTAAGCTCCTAATTTCAGCATTGTCCACTTTGTTCTGCCAGCTTGACGCTCATGAAAATTACAGATTGGGTCGTCGGTTTTCAACGGTAGAATAACCAAAAGTAATCACGAACTTCAGGCACTCTATGAAATTATAAATAAGCATATTAATACGTGGGAATTCGTTACTTAAGACAAGCTCATTTCAACTTTCATCTTCCGGCTGACTTTTGTTGGAATTAAGAATTAAGCGAGACGGAGTCTTAAAAGCTTAAAAATACATCCTTCTCAAGGCCAGTTGACGACTTAATCGTAAGTAAAAGCGAAATCTTATTTACACTCCGATAAATAATAATAATAATAATAATAACGAAGATGGTCCTGGTCTACGGTGTTGTACCTTAGTGAGTAAGTATGTACCAAATACTATGAGAAAAAAAAATTCCCAGGAACCATGTCGTTGTACCTATGTAAAGGCTCTCGTCGATCTAGAGTTCTTAAACCCCGCGGTCGAAGAACTTGCACAAAACAAAATCCAATTCTCGTTGCCCGTCACAGCCACTGACATTCTCATCGTAAAGAGATATTAAATCTCGTTTCGCCTCTACTTGCTGCTTATGTATGGCGTGATACCATTACAGATGATTTTCGATAATGGGCAGATTCGGTTAGACAACACGAAGAACGAATTTCACGTCCTCGTCCGTCCAAACGTTCGTCCGATGATGACGACGAAGATGATGGTGATGTGCTCTAGGGCAACATTAGAAACGTTTTGACATTCGAACATAAAAAGCGGCAAACGTAAAATTCCATAACCAGGTTTATTAGGTACAGATATTATTACTACTTGCCAATCAAATGTCAGCTAATAAAAAAAATAAAAATTTCAAGCGGTACCCTTTCTTATGTCATGTTAAAAAAAAGTAACTGCTCAACAGATGTTCAATAAATATACAAATAACAAAACAATAATAAATACGTGCTCTTGGTTAGTGTTTTGTCGAAATTGCCAGATGTGTAACGCGATTTTGAACTCGTTAGTTCTAACAAACCTACCTGCTGCCTATAAAAAGAGTTTGATGAATAAATACAGACAACGTAATGAACGTAATCTACAGGTATTTGCTGCAAATTTGTGGGCTTAAGTTAAGTTAAACAAGGTTCTTTTCTAATAACGATATCGACTTGTTAAAGTGAACCCACAAAGTAATCAACTACGGTGACAGCTATTACAAAAATCCTTAATTCAAACTTGTGAATTTTATTTAAAAATGAAACTTAGCTGATAACTCCAATTCTCAATACTTTAGCTGCTAGAAGGGGTGCAACTTTTAGAGGTTAAAAATATTCCAGGTTCTGAGGTATTCCTGATTTTCTGTTTCTGTTACTTCCATAAATTCTAACAATGTATTGGCGACACATGGACAACAGCATAGTTTCGCCAACACCCCCATGCAAACAGTTCTGTATGAATTGTATAGTAAAGAAAGGGAAAGTGACAGGTATATTTTTTAACAAATATAATTTTGGAATCAACAGAAACAACTACTTCGAGGGCTAATACCTCTAACGACATTGAATTACACCGTTGACTCTGATGGATTCTTAGACGAAGATAACAATCCAAAAAAAGGAGGTATTAAAATCCTTTTTCGTCTAATTATTAAGGATTGCAGATACCACATTTGGAACGAGTTCTACACAGTAGGCACAGCGCACCGAAAGCCATATCCCACTATCGGTTTCGACCTATCGGGTCTTGGGCGGAAGTATAGCGGCTGTGAGGAGGAGAAAAGGGGTATGACATACCCCAACGGAGACACGATATAGTACTGAAATTTTGATCCTCCACACTACGGTTCCTTGCTTGGGAACGGTTTCCTTGTTTGGAATACCTAATGTGTTATTAATTAAGGGTTAAGGTTAGGGTAGGTTTGGTCAGGTTAGGTTAAGAGAGGTTTTATTACCACCCTCTCTGTCTCTCTCCTCCTGTGACTCCTATCATGCCGCAAAATACTAAAAACAACTCCAATTTTTCCGTCCACAAACAACTGTTTCTTTTTTTTTAGTCCTACACAGTAGACACAGCGTACGGAAAGCCATATCCCACGACCGGTTTCGACCTATCGGGTCTCATCAGGTGGGCACTCAATAGGTCGAAACCGGTCGTGGGATATGGCTTTTCGTGCGCTGTGCCTACTGTGTAGGACGCGTTCGAAATGTGGGATCTATGATCCTTGAAATTTAGAAAAAATGATTTTAATGCCTTCTTTTTTTAAATATGTAATATTTATCAAATAAAACACAATTTGGTGATACAACTTTAAACATTTTAAAAGCTTTTCGATCACTCTTCGTATACCTTTGTGCCTTTAAAATAACTTTACTACAGACAAAGTAATTGTACACTGCATAAAATGTTAATTAAGTACTGCAAGTTGTTATTGTATTACTGAAATATAAAAACCAACATTTAACATTACAATGTAACTTAAAATAGTATAATAATTAAATTGTTTTAAATTTTCACATAATGGTTAGTTCACTATTATAGAACTTCTTAGATGACCGTTTTTTTTTCTTTCATGGTCAGGTTATTGCATGATTTCGTATTTAAATGGGATCGTTTTCTTCTGGTTAGATTAGCGTAGGAGGTCACGGTCAATCGATCGATTAGTGAGATAGTAAGCGTAGCATACGCTGCAGCACAAAAACCTAGCGACAATATTTAAATTTTACATATTTTTTGTTTGTTAAAAACGTCTTATTGTAGTAGCCAGCTAGATTAATGACTTGCATACACGCCCACGTTTATATCAATGAACTTTTATATAATAAAAAAAACACGATGGAATTATTTATTAAAAGGCTATAGAGATGAGATGCATGTAACAACTATTAATTATTGTGCCTACTGATTGAGAAAAACTAAGATTCTGGAATAAAAATTTAATATGAGAAACTCATAGAAGTATGTAGTGCTTTTTACGCAATTCAAGTAAAAATAAAAATTGATTCTTGAAAATCTTAAATTTCTTATATTTAGCCCTTTGAATCCATAATTAATAATTAACAAATAAGAATCCTTTCTAAATACACTAAAAAATTCTATTATAATTATACTGTTGATAAAATGATCACAATTCGAGATATATTTGTAAAAAAAGTGTAAAAAGATGTACTTAAGACAAAGGGACAAGTCTTTTAATTAGGATTTATGAGCTTAAAAAGGTTTCAATCAGAAATATACGGACATTATCCGTGTGGATCACTTGACTAAAAAACATGAACTTAATAATCTTCTTAACGCCTTAAATACGATGTAATTTCCTAATATCTCTTAATTTTTTATAACGAAAAACACTGTGTATCGTAGATTACTTCAGCTTGATTGATTTTCTCTACAACCCTCTCTGTGGCAAAACAGCCATTCTATTAATCGAAACACTACTCTACATTGCCAAGATAATATCAAATTAATTCACAACACACATAAGGGCAATTTGTTAAATTTACTAGAATTGGCGAAGTTAATAAAGCACTGTTTAATAACAAATTAGTAACAAATGACCAAACAGAATTCCATTTATCCCAATTTTTAAGAGCTAACATAAAACCTGGTATTCAAAACCTAGATATAGTAATTGATAGTTAGTTTACATTGGTCCTCTCTTGAGAATGGTGTAACAACCGAAACGACTGTCGTCAAGGACTTAATACCGAGTGTTTTCTTTACCTTACTAACTATTTTATTTTGAAAATGTTTCACCAAGTGCCCAACAACCGCAGTATCTCGATTATTTTAAGTTAATTTTAGTGGTTTTCTTTTTTTTGTAATTAATAAACAAATTATAACGGAAATATCGAATTCGACCATGTAAAAGCCTTATTTTTGCATTATTCTTTTTATTTAATTGGCGGTATTATCTTTCTCATCACCAGTCAAACTTTTCGTAAACAGCGTGCTACCTTCAGTAGTATATTCTCTAATTGTTAAGCCTATAAGCGAACACCACACGCTGAAAGCCTTTATAGATTTTGTAATCCAATTTATGATTTTGTATTGATCAAATATAACGTACTATTAAAAATTAACAATTCAAATCGTTTGTGTTACTTTAAATTGCTTAATTAACTTTTACAGAAACTTCTGTGTTTGCCTTTTATACAGTACCTACTGTAATTCTAAAAATAAAAAATTGTACAATCAAATAAACTTAGATTAAATAAATTATTTTCGTTTAATAGTCGAATAATAAAGCGTTCCTTACGTTTCACTATACAAAAAATGCTATATAAACCATTCATCAAAGACAAATCAAATAAATATTGTACAATCAACTACATAAAAAATGTTAGCAATAAGATTAGTTATATACTATCAAAGTTAGATCTAAATTGTATACAAGTGAACAAATTAAACTACCAAAAATGGGCAGTAAATAATAAAACTAAAATCGATCCGTTACAAAAAAGCGGAGTTTATAAAATAAATTGTAATAACTGCGATGCAGTTTACATAGGACAGACAGGGAGATCTGTCACTATCAGACAAAAAGAACATACTTATGCAATAGAAAAATCTAACAATTGTACTGGCATATCTGAACGTTGTTCCTCTAAACAACATAAATTTCAATAGACTCCATTAAATTAATTCACTCCATTCCGAAAAGCAAAATGGTATATTTTTATGAAACATTAGAAATCAAAAAACGTATTAAGAACAACGTCAATATTGTCAACAATCAAACACCCCTACTCATCACACAATTTCCCCATTTAGAAATTATAAATAGTCAATATTTAGTACCATTACTGTATCTTATCATTATGGCTTAACAGCCGAAACGATTTCGTTAAAAATATTTATTTAATAAAAGTTTGTGAAATTTACCAACGTATTTTTGTACCTATTATACCTTAATTAATTATCAAACATGTTTCACAGTGATTGCACCACACAAAGCATTGCTCTAATTCCTTTTTTTTTCATTTACTTGAAAAGTAAATGTGGAATAAATCAGTATACGTTGACTAAAATATCGTATTTTGCTACATCCCATCATTAACAAACACAAAGATGTTGTTTTTGTTACTGATACCGTTACCAACGCCATAATGGAAACATAAAAAATAACCTAAAAAGTTATCTTACCACGTTTGTATATATACGAATTCTCATTTACAAAATAGTGTCAAAATAGCCGCCTGCTGTTATTTAGTGTCCCATCAATAAAATAAATAACAACGCTGAAACGTTATTTGTGTAACTAACCAAGTGTTTTAGGAAATGTGTAGGATGCAACAGTGTTTTGATATTATACATAGGTACATAAATTTAATACCATTGCAGTGGCGTACCAATTGGGCAGTAAGACTAGTAAAATAGATATTGAAGAATCGCAACTACACTTTTGAATAGAATCACGAACAAGACAATTTTCAAGCCGAACATATTATTTCATTCATAAAACTTTATTAATAAATATATGAATCTGAATGAGAATATTAAAAACATTTTGACGCTTTTTTCGCTTATTAGTTACATTCCTACATTGAGGGGGGTGAAAATACTATCGAAAATGCGACGCTGTCTCCTGGACTATAATTCTGGTGTATAAAAATAACAATTTCATTCGCCAGAATCTTGGTGGAGCAGTCTGTGGGTAAAATTAGAATATGTCAAAAAATTAAATAAAAATCATTTCAATACACAAAAAAATCTGCTTCAGTTTTAATAATATAGAAGGGAAAGCTAACCGCCAACTGCATTGATAATGGGAGATTATACATTAGCTAGCCCCATAAATCGTAAAGAAAAAGTGGGGTATAAAATCATTTCATCCCTCATCTGACGATTACTTTTCCCTTATGTACTATTTAACTGAAGCTGATTTATTTAATGTGTATTAAAATGATTTTTTCATTTTTTTTTGACATTTTAATTTTTCCACAGTCAACTCTACCACTACTGGACTAATGATTAAGACTATGATTACTGTCAATACTATTATAATTATAAAAAAAACGATGTTTCAACACTAATGTTTTATTTTACCGGACAAATCGTTTTGACCGGGCGGACAGTTTCAAGAGTACAATAGAATTAATTGTATACTTTGTCACCTAATTCATCTATTTGCAGTCTGAGACCCTTGATCCCTGACTACGAGCATGGTTTTTCGGCAAAAAAATCATTTTATTTTTCTACATAATCTCCTTTAACCTCGATACATTTAGTCCATTATGTTTCTAATTTTTTTACTCCTTATAAATAATAAGATTTCTCAAGGCCCTCAAAATAAGCGTTTGTTTCTACGATGACCTGTTCATTCGACTCAAATATTTTACTGTTCGGCCATTTCTTCAGGTTTGGAAACAGGAAATAGTTGGAAGGGGCTAAATCCGGAGAATAAGGTGGATGTCGTAGCACTTGTGCATTATCCTGATGAAACGACACTTTTTTCTTGGCTAAATGCGGTTGTTTCTGCTTCAAACAGTGTCAAATCTGTCCAGCAGCAGCAGCTCTGAATAATATTTACCGTTGATCGTTTTACATTTTCCAAGGTAATCAATTTGAATTACATCGCACATCTCGTGAATCCCAGAAAATTGTGGCCATAATTTTGTTTTCCAGTAGACCTATCTTAGCCTCCATAGAAACCCGCTGTACCCACTGTACCCACTGTTTCGATTGGTGCTTGGTCTCTGATCTCTGGTGTGGCGTGATGGATCCATGTCTCATCTACGGCAACAAAACAGCGCAGAAACTCGTTTGGATTGTGACTGTACATCTCCAAACACTCACTTGAACTTATCACACGGTGGTGTTTATGGTCGATAGTGAGCAATCGCGGTACCCATTGCATTCATGCAAAATACAGATCTACGGCTCAGCCAACCCACGCACTTTCAACCTTCGATCATCTAATATCATTCCATGAATTTTGTCAACGATTTCTGACGTAAAGACTTCTTTTGGGCGACCTGAACGTTAGGTGTCACTGGTACTGGTGCGGCCTCATTGAAACTCTGCAAACTACTTCTTAACCATTGAAATCGACGGTGCAACAGTGCAGAGTCCACATAGTATTTATCAAACCTCTCTTTGGTTTATTTAACGGATTTTTTTGCAAAAAGTAATGCTTTTTGGAAATTAACGATATTCGATATTAGCTGCTTTCAATGGCTGTCAAACATAAATTAAACGTCGCAGCTTGCTCAGAAATTTACAGTAGTCTACCGATAGATGGCACTTAATGGAAACAGTGTTGCCATTACAGTTACTGCACGGGAAATTTAAAAAGTCACGGACATATCAAACCACCCTCGTATATACGTGAAGCTAGCAATACAGATTTGTTTTTGATTTGCAGTGTATAAATTACCAATGTTATAAACATCATTCAACAGAACATTTTCACAGGGAAAATAGCCATTTATACTTTTTTATTTTCTGTTTATTTATGTTTTTCATGGTTACGCCCATGATTGCACATAGTGCAAATCAACAAAATCACGAAAATTAGGGTAGTCGTAAATTTCATTAGTGTGATGCAACTAGTTTGCAAAGGAAAATAATGCAATAACCATTATAGAAAGAATGTGAAATTTGGCGGACCTATATAGATCACTAGATTCTTTTCTACAAATTCATTTCACCGGGGGGCATTTTTTACACGGAAGGTATTTCTAATATTTGCTCATTGTAATTTACTTACGAATTAAATAACCGCATGAGGTATGTAATGTAGTATTGCAAAAAAGATATATACAAATAGGCAACTGTAAAAACATCCGATCTCTGTAATTAAATTATATAATAAAATGATTTCTTTGGCACTTCATGACTTTGGACCTTCCTTTTGTTAGTCAACATTACAATATACCGCAAGAATATAGCGTTAGAGTATTGAATAAATAATTTGGACTTTTAAGGATCCGTACCCAAAGTCCGTTGCTTTCTATATTTAAGAAACCAAATAAGTCAGGATAGAAAAAGTAGGAGAGACATAAAACAAAGAATGGAGCAGGGACGAGTTGCTTTAAACAAAAACAAATCACCTACATGTTCTCGATCGGTTCATTTAGAAATTCGAAAAAGTTGATTAGAAGTGAATGTTTGGAGCACATCTCTGTATTAGTCCGAAATGTGGACTGTGGCGCAGCGGAAAAGCAAAATTTGACAGCGTTTGAGATATGATGTTATAGACGCCTAAATAAAGTTAGAAAAACGGAGAACAAAATTAAGACGGAAAATAAGAGACAGGATTATAGGACATCTTATGAGACAAGAGGGTCTAGTTAGAAACATATTAGAAGCAGAAAAAGGAGTAAAGAGCAGAAGAGGAAGACCTATACTAGATTACTGTATGCAAATACATAGTTAGGGATGTAGTATGTTCTAGTTTCAGACCGAGCGGCGTGTTCTAGTGCTGTAGATCATTGCTTAGCATTCGAGAGGTCACCGGTTCGAACCCGGGTCTGGCTGCTTTGGTCCAAGTTTTCTGTGGTTTCCTTGGATCACTTAGGCAAATGCTGGGGCAGTAATATTCCACAGATAACCTTTCACTTCTCCTCTGTCTTCATTTCGTCCGTCTCATCTTTCTCTCCCTAACCATATCATCCACCCATTCCCACGATTCCTGCAAGGAGGCCGAAGAGGGCCTTACGCCCTACCTTCCGGCTTTGCACTACAGTGTAGGTCGGAGGAACTGCCCGCCCACCAGCACGAGATGCTGGTGGGAATGAAACACAAAAGTTTTTTTTTTTTCTGGTTTCAAAGAAATGAGAACAATGACTGAAACTAGGAAGGTAATGGAGGTACGTGTCCAACCAGTCTTCGGACTGCCGACCCTTTAACGTTATTGTTGTCTGTTCTTTAGTCCATCTCTCAAAGGTATTTAAATTCTCACATAATATATAAATCCTTGACACAAAGACGAAAATCTTGTTTAAATTTATGAAAAAAAAAATATTTGAAATTGTCAATAATTCGACGTATGCTTGTGGGGCATCATTAAATAGAACCTTGCAAGCAGAGCATAGATATGTTTTTCTTTTTACTACAATAAATACAATTATGCTCGTCACAAGTTGCAAATTATATACAAGAATACTCACTTCAAATATATCACCAACAAATACTAAAAATAATTCATTATATAATAGAAAAACGTAACAGGTAATTCCAAAAATATTTTGACACTTCCCTTTAAAGAAACGAATTGAAAATTGTAAATTATCAATCACCAAGATGAGAAAAGTACATTCTGATCATGATTAAAATTTCTTATCTTTGTCACAGAATCTGAGATACCCCGTACGCTCATAGACAAGGACACATATACACACACACAGATGCATATACGTCGTTGACCTTATGACCTAAAATATTGCAACCGGAGACGACCATGAATGCACACGTACACGTATGTATGTATAATTGTTATACACAGGACATCTTAGGTATAAGGCCGATTGTGTATTTAAATGTGTGTGAGAGTATATTTATACCTATATGTGTTTAAAGAAGAAGATGTAGAAGACGAAGAAGATGATGAAGAAGTGGAAGAAGAGAAAAAAAAGGACACGTTGCTCCGCGAAACCAGTCTAAAATTTCTGAACAAAATTAGTCAGCGCGTTACATGTAACGGTAAAATCGGCATATCGCCGCCGAAGCAGCCAAAGTACAGTTTTACGTATTATGTGAGTTGGAGATGAGTAAAATACATGGAATCCGCGATATTGCAGCATTCGTATGGCTATACAGTTACTCCACTTCGGAAACGGTCGTCGGCGACAGAAACCCACTGTAATGGACACCACTATCAAACAGATGACCCATACTTGTTGGTTATATCTACTGGTGGATCGAAAATTATATAATTTTACGATCATCAAATTCCAAACGCCTAGCATACCAACTTCTTTAGTATGAGAGTGTAGCAGCAAAAACAAAACAATTATATTCGTAACATTAACAAATCAATGAACGAAAAAATGGTTCTATTTTAGTTTCTTAAAGTTCATTTGTAAGTAGTCTTTTAAGTTTGTTGTTATCTCAAAAACAGATTAGTAGTAGGCATATATAGCAGTAGCCAAAAATAAGGTATTACATATACCTATATCTGCTGAATCACCGAACGGCGTGGTCTAGTGCTCTAGATCATTGCTTAGCATTCAAGAGGTCACCGGTTCGAAACCGGGTCCGGCTCTGGTCCAAGGTTTCTTTGGTTTCCTTGGATCACTTAGGCAGTAATATTCTATAGATAATCTTTCACTTCTTTTCTGTCTTCATTTTGTCCGTCTCATCTTTCTATCCGTAACCACACCACCCACCCATTCCCAAGATTCCTGCAAGGAGGCTGAAGAGGGCCTTACGCCTAACCGTCCGGCTTTTCACTACAGTGTAATTCGAAGGGACTCTCCGCTCACCAGCACGAGTAGCTGGTGGGAATGAAACACAAAAATGTTTTTTTTTTTCTATTGAATCTTTTGCTATTATTTAACACCGTATGTAATGATTCTGTATCCATTTTTTTAATTTGCCTTTTTTATACTTGTATTTTTTGTTATTTCATCAGAGTTAGTATTTTCATTATTTATTTTTCATAGTGAATCATTAGAGTTTAAAAATAAAACTCCTAACTATTTAATTTCTACATTTAATAATATAAATGTGGAAATTAAATAGTGTCGAGTATTACTTTAAAATTACGATGAATTTCCATCAAGTGAAAGCGAAATCAATTAATGAAATATTATAAGCAACGCTGAGTGGGAGTTCAATTTATTTGTTTTTGTCAGTTTTATAAATTATTTTTATTTTTCTATTTTGCAATCTTATTAGGGAATTCAACGCATTTTTATGGGCTCTATCGCAAGCTATATTTCCATATTTGAGAAAGCTATAATATAGAGAATAGTATATCTGCAGAAATGTTTTAGTATTCATAATTTTTAAAAACTGATAAATCAAACATGATTAAGTTACACAATTTTATTGATAATACCACAATAATTATTTCGCCCTACTAGGGCTTCTTCAGGTGGAAGAATGGCGATTCGTTATCATCAAATTGTATAACTTAATCGTGTTTGATTTATCAGTTTTTATAATGGAGTTACACCAAGTAACAGCCTTTTTATTTCTATGCATTCTAACATAGAAAGTTTTTTACTTTTAGCAACATGTATATGTAGATATTTAGTATTTTCTAAATTTAAGTTATGATTTAAGGTAACAAACACAATGTTCGCTAATTCCTGATTTAATGTCTTTTTTATTTATAGATTTAACATGTTCACTTATCCTAGTTTCGAAAGCTCGGCCTGTCTGTCCTACATATACAGCATTACAATCGTCCCAACATAATTTATATATACCACTTTTTTGATTTACATCTACCTTTGTTTTGTTGTTAACTAGTAAGTTCTTAAGATCCCTATTGTTACATTCTATAGCTGAAATATCTAATTTTTTAAGAACATTTTTAAATATGAAACTAACATTTTTTATATAAGGTAATGAGCAAATATTTAATATTTACCTATAAATTGACATGTAAGACTTGTAATTGCAGTATTATGTTACTCTTGATAATGAGCACGTAGCCCGAAACAATATTGTCGAGAACAATAAAATTTGTTTTCTTTTAATTATTCGCATTATGTTTCACAAGAAATACACCCTCGATAGTTTAGATATATTTTTTGACTGTATATTCCACGTGCTTGTTTCACCTCATATGACAGTCAAAAACCGTAGGATACCCAAATATTTACATAACTACACTCTGTTAATACAAATATTATCAATTATCACCGTCATATTATCATATTGAGAACAACATTTTTTTATATGTAGGCGTATACTGTAGACTATATGTGCATATGTTTATGAACGATCGATTGAGAAAGCTTTAAGAAAATTGATCTTTCTAAACGATAGTAGACGAAACGGTATTCATCAGAGCACAAATGTGTAATTGATGAATCGAACTCATCATAAATCAATAGAGGAAATGCCGCATACAGCAGTGCCCAGTGTAACGTTCCGTCCGGTCCAGGGGTCGGTCGTCTCTATCGATGTGATGGGAACAAATGCATCTGCTTGCATCTGTCGCTCCAAATAATGCTGACGCATCATCGCATCGGCCACGCCAGCTATCAAATCTCGATTATTTCGAAATTTTATTACGTAACTTACACACAGCCTCCGTATAGTATCTACGGAGCCGTAATAACCAATTGATGTAATTATTTTTTTTTACGTAACTGAATAGAAATATTTTACCGTTACTTACATGTGGATGTGGGTGACCTTTCTTAATCTCCTTTTATACAATAATTAACAGCTGCTCGGACATAGGTGCCAGCGAAACCTGTTAAAGTAACATTTATTAACAATGAGAACATTTGGTCTTTAGAATATATATATACAAAAAAACGAGTACAAATACCACATTAATTCATCCATAAACTCCTGACGAGTTAAAAAAGTATATTGCGTTCAATTTGAAAAACTAACCTAACAACATTCGGGCTGAAAAGTTCGTAGGCTAGCATAGAAAAAATTATTTTTTTTGATAGAATTTGATTTTATTATTCAATATAGTTCCCTTCGAGGTCGATACAACGATTGTAGTAGTCATACAATTTTTCGATACCATTTTTATAATACGATTTGTCTTTAGTATCAAAATAGGCCACAGTTACGGCGATTACATCTTCATCGGCGCGAAATTTCTGTCCAGCGAGCATCCTCTTGTGGTCTGAGAACAGAAAAAATCGCTGGGGGCCAGATCTGGAGAGTACGGTGGATGCGGAAGCAATTCGAAGCCCAATTCATGGAATTTTGCCATCGATTCCATTGATTTGTGACACAGTGCGCTATCTTCATGAAACATCACTTTTTTTTTCTTCAAAAGATAGTCAATGAATATTGTAATTATACCATGAGCATCCCAGAATACTGATGCCATAACCTTGCCTTGCCAGCCGACTTTTGCGTCTTTCTACGCTTTGGAGTCGGTTCATCACGTGCAGTCCACTCGGCTGACTGTCGATGTCGATTGGACTCCGGTGTGAAATGATGGACCCATCTTTCATCCACATATCGGCGCAAACACAAAAATTCGGATTTATTACGATTGCTGTTTTTGGTCGATTTTCGATTGTGAGCTCGCGCGGCACCCACTTTGTACAGAGCTTTCGAATATCCAAATATTCATTCAAATTCACGATATGACCAACACGTTCCTTTGGTATCTTTAGGGTCTCAGATATCTCAATCAGCTTCCCTTTACGGTTATGACACTTTGTTGATGTTTTCGTCGATAACAGCCTCTTTGGGGCGTCCACTGCGTGCATCGTCCTCGGTGCTCATTTCGCCTCGTTTAAATTTAGCAAACCACTTTTCTACGGTTGATTTTCCTGGTGCAAAGTCCGAATAATGTTTATCAAACTAAGCGTTGATGTCAACAGTATTTTTTTTCACCAAAAATCAATGCTTTATTAACACACGAAATTCCTTTTTATCCATTTTTTCAAGTTCTTTCACTAAAAAACTCAGATACTAATAGTGTAACAGCTGTCAAATTTATACACGCGTCTTTTGAAGGTTAGGGTTAACTAAAAATCAAATGGATTTGATACTAGTAGCGTACGAAGTTTTCAGCCCGCCTGTTAATTATTTTATTTAATTATTTGAAAGCCATTAGAAGGAAGAAATGGACCACATTTTCTACATGGGTCCGACTTATGATAAATGAATAATTTTTAATTAGTAGGTAGTGCCATTTGAATCAAATACGATCAGAAAGCAATGAAGATAAAGGTAAAAGGTCAATCATACGAAAATTGTAAAAATATTTACGTCGTGTGTGAGATATGTGGGAATGATAGCCTTCTAAGGTCGATTGCAAATTTATTATCGCATCTTGCGGAAACATAAAAAATGAATTGTAGCCTGCAATCGCTACCGGACAACAACAAAAAAATAGTCAGTAACGTTGTATACGTTTATAAATACCCAAATCGATAAAACTTATCGTAATTAACTACTAACAGTTGTATCGTTTTACATAATTGTATTCCTGTTTCGTTAAATACCTAGACAGTTTGCATCTAATTTTTCTACCGTTATTTATTTAAATTCTCGCGATTTGCCGATAGTTTAGCTTTTACAAAATGCAGTACCGATTTTAGTAAAGATCGACAAGAATATTAAGACGGTGATGAAAATACCAAAAAAAAAAAAACAATAACCCAAAAAATTAAACCGAAGTAATTTAAATTCCGCAACGCAAAGCGTTTTAAACCGCTTAACCTAAACCTTATATGATTATATCCTAAACTGTTTAAACTCCACGACCCTCTAACATAAACTCCTTAAGCCTCATAATTTGCTTTAGAGCATTGGCCACAAATCCTACGGTTTACGAGGTTTAAAAAGATTACCCTAGAAGGTTGTGGGGTTTAAAAAGTTTAGGTTATGGGTTTATGGGGGTACATTTATGGATTAGGTAATGGGGTAAAAACACATTGGTTATAGGTTTACGGGGTTTAAATCTCTTGAGTTTTGAATTATTAACTAGTCTTTATATCTGACTAGCGACTGGTGTCGACTACATCAGCAATTTAATTCATTCGAACTGAAAACATCTTTTCCTCAAAAAAAAATTTAGCTTTATTACTAAGGAACAATGTAGCTTTTTATTCATCATCATAGAGCCATCACTCTGAAGACTGGTTGAACATGCACTTCCACTCCCCAATCTTCACATTTCTCGAAAACTATGACATTTCAGAGGAAACACTAAATAAAACTTAATTTTATTTTTTCACTGTTTATTTTCAATCTTGACAATTGTTAGATAACTATTCTAAATGTATACTAGTCTTAGGATTAGTAGGAGGGGGTACATTATACTATTTTATTTAGTATTGTGGATTCATAAAAGTTTTATATCTCATTTAAAGTTAATTAAACTCAAAGGATTCAAAAAGCAGGTAAACCAAAATAGAGGATTAACTTTAAATGAAATAGAAAACGTTTATGAATCCACAATACTAAATAAAATAGTAGAATGTACCCCCTCCAATTAACCCTAAAACTAGTACAAATTTAGAATAGTTATCTAACGTGACCAGTTGTCTTCTGAAGATGCCTTTGTAGGGTAAAACAATTGTCGAGATTGATCTCAAAGGATTCAAACAGCAGATAAACCAAAATAGAGAATTAACTTTAAGTGAAATAGAAAACGTTTATGAATCTACAATACTAAATAAAATAGTAGAATGTACCCCCTCCAATTAACCCTAAAACTAGTACAAATTTAGAATAGTTGTCTAACGTAACCAGTTGTCTTCTGAAGATGCCTTTGTAGGGTAAAACAATTGTCGAGATTGATCTCAAAGGATTCAAACAGCAGATAAACCAAAATAGAGAATTAACTTTAAGTGAAATAGAAAACGTTTATGAATCTACAATACTAAATAAAATAGTAGAATGTACCCCCTCCAATTAACCCTAAGACTAGTATAAATTTAGAATAGCGAAATCAGTTGTCTTATTAAGATGCCCTTGTAGGGTGAAACAATTCTCAAGATTGAAAATAAACAGTGAAAAAATCAAATTGAGTTTTAGTATTTCCTTTAACATGTTTTTCCATAAAGTAAAGGCCGAAATAATAGATTATGACATTTTAGTCTATTTATGATTTACTCGTTCGATTTACTCCTATTTCCTCTTTTAATATGTCTCACATTGGCTCGTCATGTCTCAAAAGGTGTTCTACCAATCTATCTGACCCCTATAGCGCCCTTTGTTCTCCTTATTTCTAACCTTTTCTATCCAAGGTATTTTCAACAACCGCCTACAATACCACAACTTTCTATTAGTGGAAGAATTTTTAGAATCAATTTAGTAGTTTCATATATTACCCCACCTTATTAAGACAAATAAATGTTTAGTTTATATTTTATGGACGTCTCTGTTCTGTGGTTTTGGGCCGAGAACCACAGGACCTTTATCAGAACTACATTGTTTGCTGTATAGTTCTGATGAGTGCCCAAAACTAAGAAGAGGAAACGCCGAATAAAAAAAATAGATTAACAAAAAATGCACATTGGATAAACCACTATTGTTAATAAATCACGATAATATTGATATCAGTAACGCAGACGTTACCAAAATCATAAATTATTATTTATTATATTTCCTGTAAGATAAATTCCGTATTTTTCCGAATTTATACATATTTTGGTGTAGTACCAACAAAAGTCGAGTTTATTATCGAATATACGAGAGCAAGAGTGGTTCTACCCTTCGTATAGGGGAACGAAACGAATCAGGGTCGTCCCTTTCTTAAGGTCGCCTCGGCAATTTGATTATACAGCCTCTCTCAGCCCCGACCCCGACCTCGTCAAGTGCCAAGAGAAGAGGCGTCAACCCCAGTTTCGCAACAGGAACGACGTCCGTTGACGGCGACGACGATAGACATGGTAGGTAATACGACGTACTCCTGCACGCTCGTTGGAAACACACTCGAGAAAAATATATTGTCAAACAATGAACCCGATTGTTTTAGCAGGAAAAAACCTAATAAAAATAAGATCGCACTGCTCAGTAAACGAAATTTAACTGAAAGAAGAATTACGTTACTAACATTATGTAAAATTTTAAAGTTATTGACATCTGAATTATGATTATTAATTATACAGTGGTCAGCGAAGCCTGTACAGTTGTCCTCTTGTAAAATAGATATTTTGTGTTCATAATTAAATAAATAAAACAGTTGGTTTCACTAATTTAATATCACTTCTGAGATATATGTTTCGATCTAAGCATAGGTCATTATCGAAGAGTATCTACAAACTATACTAAAAGTAAATAGTTACAACTTCCTCTATTTAAAGATGAGGTATTAAGGGAAAAACCGAACATTATAAATGACTAATAATAAGTGAAGATCTGGTTGTAGGTAACTCTGTTTGATTATTGACTATGAATTTGTTTTGGTCTAATGCTTTCTTAATTTCTAATTCTCAAATAAGTTTAATTTCTTACTTTTTTTGTGAGTATAAATAATTTTTACATTATCTATGTCTATGTGATGATTATATTTATTACAATGTTCAGCTATACCTGTGCAACATTTATTGTTTTTTAGACCAAAACAAATTCATAGTCAATAATCAAACAGAGTTACCTACAACCAGATCTTCACTTATTATTAGTCATTTATAATGTTCGGTTTTTCCCTTAATACCTCATCTTTAAATAGAGGAAGTTGTAACTATTTACTTTTAGTATACTTTGTAGATACTCTTCGATAATGACCTATGCTTTAGTCGAAACATATATGTCAGAAGTGATATTAAATTAGTGAGACTTACACCAAGTGTTTTATTTATTTAATTAATTATTAACAATGTTTCACAATAACTGCACAAAACACACTATTGAATTTTTTTGTGTTCGTTTATCCTAATTTTAAATGCTCCACCAGTCTGACCAGTATAAATAGCTTCACAATTTAAACAATTTCTTTGATATACTCCGCTTTTTTCGGATGTCTGTATATTCTTTATTATTAACTAAAAGTGTACTTAAATTTAATTTGTTGACGGTTATTATATCTACGTTGTTTTCTTAATCTATTACATATTGATGTAGAAAACAAAAACACAAACACAAGTCACAAAGAAATTTATTGTACCACAATGTACATTTCGCCACACAGTCTAAGTAGTAATACCAATTTACTTCTTCCGCCTGAAGAAGCCACCGTGTGGCGAAATGTACATTGTGGTACAATAATCTTCTTTGTGAGTTTTGTTTGCGTTTTTGTTTTCTACATTAAAATGTTACAAGTTACATTATCTAAAAGCTTCATCCATTCAATTATTACATATTGTATTTGTTAAGAAGAATGACATTGCAATTTTCCGAGGTTTATATACCTTGCACTTTGAAAAGTGTCAAATTAATCAGTAATGAGAGTGACGGTGGTCAAATAAAACCTTAAGCGTGTATTGTATGCAATTGACATACACAAATGAAGCGGCGAGCGTGTTTTGCCACGTACAGTGTCTTATTATGCTTGAGTTTCTGTTACCTCTTAGGCGCGACTAAAGATATTTTACTAGCGCACTGAAGGTATTATGCCTTACTAAACACTTATTATTAACTTATATATGTTTCAAAAACGTAAATGATTTTGTATAATCTATTGTATCGCAGTCAATCGCAAACAAAATGGTAAACATATGAAATTAATTTATAGAGGTCTATTACGTAATAAATTGGAAAGATTACCACTACAACACTTTTATGCAGATACGTGTTTCACCCACTTCTTATGTGGACACTATCAAAGCGAGACTATGAGTCTCTTTCTAATTTCAAACTTTTCCTGGTGCATTTGTTGTGATACATGGTTGACACACGTAAAATAAGAATAAAACCAACTAGATACGTTTCACCACTTTATTGTAACGACAATTGTTTTGGTAAAAACTTACCATTTACAAGGATAACAGAGTATCTTAACATACTTGAGTTTAAAAAAAAAATTGTGATTCATTCCTACCAGCTACTCGTGCTGGTGGGCGGGCAGTTCTTCCGACCTACACTGTAGTGCAAAGACGGAGGGTAGGGCGTAAAGCCCTCTTCAGCCTCCTTGTAGGAATCGTGGGAATGGGTCGATAGTGTGGTTAGGGAGAGAAAGATGAGACGGACGAAATGAAGTCAGAAGAAAAATGAAAGATTATTTGTGGAATATTACTGCACCAGCATTTGCCTAAATGATCCAAGGAAACCACAGAAAACTTGGACCAGAGAAGTCGGACCCGGGTTCAAACCGGTAACCTCCTGAATGCTAAGCACTACAACACGCCGCTCGGTAGAGTTTAAAACTAGGTAAATGGTATTTATACATCAATTTCTACCATGTATATAGTAAGAGTGGGGAATTCATAGAGTAATGTTCGGTTTGATTATTGACTAAAGTTTTATTATTAAGTAAAGCTTTTTTGATTTCAAGATTTTCCATAAGGTTAAGTTTTTTACTTTTATTCACATTAGTATGAAGAACATTCACTTATTCTGAGTCTAAACTATGATTTAAATTAACACATAACCCTAAGTGATATTTGAAAACGAAGCTAGCCCAACCTAACCTAACCTAACCTGACCTGATCTGACCTGACCTAACCTAACCTAATATATCTTAATCTAATGTAATCCAAAATAACAAAAAATTTAGAGTGAGATTTATCTATTGTTTTGGGATTCCAGACAAAATCATTTACTGTGTTAGATTAGGTTAGGTTAGGGTAGGGTTCAAAATTTTACTTTTCACCTCCACCCCCTGCGCCTTTACAGCATCATCCCTAACCCCTCCATTCGATGGTATGCTCATCTACTCAAATAAAATTTACAATTTACAGCCCCCCCTGCACTTCGACGTATCCGCCCCTCAATAAAAGCACCTTTTTAATCTTCTGTAAAGTCAACCCCCACCCGTCAGAGTACGGATTTATACATGTAGACATTTACCGTTCTTAATTTTCGTATTTAATGCTCTTTCCTTAATAAATGTAATCTAATGAAAAGTTCGTGGAATAAACCTTTATCCCAATACTTCATATGTGTGTATACGGGATAGCGCCGCGGCGCCGGAGTCTGCGGCTATTGAACCGTCCCATCACGTTCCTTAGTTCCTGTTGCTTTTGTAGTAGACTACGTCTTCGAGTTCGTAAGTCTCGGAGATGTTGCTACCGTCAACAACCCCATCTATCGTAACATTGTTGCTGCCACTTACGCTGCCGTTATCACGGACGACGCCTTTGCGATGCGTACTTGTTTGTGCAGCGTCGTTTCCAATCGAGCGACGTCTTCATTCGATCGACTATACCGGAGAGCGCTCTTCAATAGTTATTTCTTACATTTATTTATAATAACATTATTAAGGACAAATTATTCAACGACATACGGCACATATTCATATTAAAACGAACGAATTAGCTAGAACGTATGTTATGTACCATACAGAAGTTAGTTTTGACAAACGTTAATCATACGTCAATACAGAACGGCGTTGTCTAATGCTGTTGATCATTACTTAGCATTCGGGGGGTTACCGGTTGGAACTCGGGTCTGGCTGCTCTGGTCCAAATTTTCTGTGATTTCGTTGGATCATTGTGACAAATGTTGGAGCAGTAATATTCCACAGATAATCTTTCACTACTTCTCTGTCTTCATTACGTCCGTCTCATCTTTATCTCCCTAACCACACCACCCACCCATTCCCACGATTCCTGAAAGGAGGCTGAAGAGGGCCTTACGCCCTACCCTCCGGCTTTGCACTACAGTGTAGGTCGAAGGGAATGAAACACAAAGAAGTTTAAGTTTTGTATACACAAGACAATGTAATCTAAAATAATATTCAAGCGTGACATATCAGGTTAGGTTCAGTGTGCTGTTTCCATCACTTTGTGGATTGATTCGTACCTAACATACTATTTTCTCAATAACTTTCCATGTTAATTTCAATACATAATACAGTCAACTCCCGCGAAGTCCAATTTGTATTTGCCAACTTTAACTGTTCGATATAACGTTGGTTTTCGGGCTTATTGACCTCACTCAATACAACTTTTCGATTTAAGCGAGATTCATGTTAGAGGGGAAAGAAGAAGTAATTGTTCGTTAAGATGACTTTGAAATACTCCAAATGTTATTAGTTGATGATCGATAAACATCAACCAGGGAGGAACCAGAAGTCTTCCTCAGGAGAGGGAATGATAAAAGGAACGTACAAAAATGTATAAAAAGAAACAATAACACAAAACATTTAACACAACCTGTTTAAACCCAGTAAGCCTATTACTTAAGCGTTTTAAACCCCTTGACCTAAAAGATAAATAGTTCTATAAGACCATAACCTGAATTTTTCACACCCCATGACCTTATAATGTAAAGTTTTTAAACCTCAAATTGTTTTGGCGTATTAACCATGTATCACCCAAATTATGAAGTTTAAAAATCTTACATTATATAAGGAAGTACGGATTGAAAATGCTTAGCTTATAGTGTTGTACGGTTTAAGTCGCTTGGGTTTAATGTTTTGGTTTATTGGGTTTCTCAAATCGTCAAAATTAAAAATACAAATTACACGATAACATACCGTATATCGAAGTACGTGCGTCAGTTAATTCCACAATTTTTTATCATGAGAGGAGATAGCTCCACGACATTACCTTACAAACCTACCCATACCCTAACACCATTGATAGTACATTATTATATATTGATGACGATAGTTGTGTTGATGATTGTACTTCGATATTTTTTAAACCTACTATCTATTTTAAAAATACTAGTTGCAAACCACATAACTACCTATCCTTTGGATGCTGACAGCCTAAAAACAACTTTTCAGCTGACAAACAAGCTTCAGCATCAGTATCGATTGCACCGATCACCACAGCAATACGTAAAGCACGAAAACTGAGATAATAGGGTAGTGATGAGTTGGCATCGTTGGAGGGGTTTTATCGTATCTCCAAGACTAATTTTATTCGAATTTCCTGAGACTCAATTCTAGTTAATGTTGAAACTATATGGGGAGCAATATTGTATACAGGAGTCGTTTTGTGGAAGTTAATAAAAGTTTCAAACTTTTTTTGTATATTGAAACTTATACAAAGATTTGTAAATGCAACTATGAATTAATAAAATACTTCTAGTTATTTCAAATGTTGAATTATGTATGTATAAAAATAATTAAGGAGAACCATTAATAAAGAAACAACAACTAAGTAATAACCCAAAGGAAACCTTATTAAATTGTACAGTATAAACACATACATATTATTCAGAAGAAAGAATAAATTATTGCCTTTAACTCTTTTAACACTTTAACACATCAACGACTATAAAACAGTAGAATTTTTAATTTGAAATAAGTAATTAAAATAATTATGCGACCAGTATGAGAATATTGAAAAGTTTACTTAGTCGTATTATTGGTTATTATGGTTTATAAATTTTTGATTTTCCGAAGATTTTTTTCATTAAAATAGGTCAGCAGAAGAACATTTTTCAAAAGAACACGAATGTATATAATATATTTAGAGTGGGTCTAACAAAGATAACTTGTTTCAATAAATAGTTACTTATATCATGTTAGAAATTAAAATAAATAGTAAATAAATAATGAAAAATAAAAATTGAAACAAATAAAAATTTAATTCATTTTAATTTTTCATATTCTAATAGTTCAAAATTTCAAAAATTTGTTTTTTTTTTACAAGAAACCTATAGGTGGATTTTGACAAATTTTGGAAATCAAAAATGAGAAAAATCATCACTAAACATTTGTATTTATATAAAAAAAAACAGATCATAATAAAATTCAAGAAAAATTAATTTTCTATAAAATTGCTTCTAAATTCAATACCTTTAGAGATATAGAATGTTTAAGGAAAATGATACAATAAAAAAAAGTAGTATAAATTTAAATTGTTCATAAACAATTACAATATTCCCTTCAAAATAATAAAATTGATGTCTACATTCAATACAACTCTATCGACAAATTGAATACCCATATTATTAGTTTAGATTTTTTTGAGACTTTTCCAAACTTTACGTATTTACTTTCCCCACTAGAGCTGCCGCAAGAGTCTAGAATATATCTATCTTGTCTTCTCTTGTTCTGCCAAGCCAAGAATTTATCAGGAATAAGATGCTCATATAAGATACAAGATTAAGATGAAAAGGTCGATAAACTTATCTTGTCAAGATCGCTTGCTCAAGATCTTGGCTATATCCCGTTCTCGAATTAGGACTACCATCGCGGCAATGCAAAAAGAAAACAAAGTCACCATGTAGCCAGACTTTTTTTGCTTTTAAGTGAATAAATGTTTATTTTTTGAGGATTGAAATTATGAGATCTCATATATCATTTAACTATGGAAAAATATAGTTCTTAAAATGGAAAGTTCAAATTATCGAAATTCAAAATTGTAAGCATCACCTTATAATATATAGAATAGATAGAAAAACTACACAGCAATTGTGATCTCCACTTTTTTGTTTTTAATTCATTATAATTGTTTCACCCTTGTAGGGTTGTTACGAATTGTTTAAAATAAAATAAAGTAGAGAGCACAATAGCTGTGTAGTATCTATTAATATGGATTTTCATAAAGTAAAAGCTGAATCAATTAATTATAAAATGAATTTAAAATATTTAAGAACAAAAATTTATATATACATAGATGTATACATATATAAGTAATTTATTAATTAATCTTATTTTGAAGCATTTTTAATACATGAATAAATACAGACTGCTTAGTTAATGTAATTTGTAGATATTAGCAATTATTTTTGAACATTCGAATTTTCATTATTTTTCACTAACAATAAGATATTTACAAAAAAGGTGAATATAACAGCTTTCTCTCCTATTTTCTTTACAAAACAACGTCACTTTTGTTAAAGTAAAACGTTGTTCTAGAAAATAAATAAGCAACTTACAATTTATTATGAGAAAACCATGAGTAATTAGACAATGAACTGATATGATATTGCTCGGGCGATTGTAAGTATTATTTAAGTAATTTCAAAATGTGACTTTGTTTATTAATTACCAGAAGACAGATGTTAAACAACAAAATTCATTTAGTTTATCGCATTCTTAAGATTTCACAATATTTTGTAAACAAGTCTGATAATCTAAATTCTTCATCTATAGAACGATGAACTATTTAATAAGTTTCGTCTAACAACTGATCGTCATCACGTTGTTTAAAGAGAAAAACAACTAATTACGTAATCACACTATTAGATATTACAAAAATTATCAAAATAAATTAACTAATTCTGGGATACTTGGGTACTTAACTAATTGTAAGATATTAACAGGTAGTATGTAAGATTAGACAATAGAAATAAGTGACCATACTTTTGAATAAACAAATTAAGTATGGCTCATAAATAAATAGTACTACGTTTTATATCTATCATATCGTTTCCTAAAATTATTCAGTAAAACATTAGTCTATTTCTGGATCAGACATACTAATAAATAAATTACTTTCTATTTGAACAACAAAAGTAATAGGTTTAATTAGAAATTCTATGAATTACCTAGCATTAGTTAAGTAATTACTGACGTAATATAGTAATATGATCTATAATTTATAAAATCACAAGCTCGGTATGATTTGCATTAACATTGTTTGTGGCATCTCTTATTATATTTAACTGTTTTATTGCATAATTTCATAAGATAAAAAATGATACATTTAAATAAATATACAAAACATGGCACCGAAATAAATGTACGAAAAAAGTTTCAAGCATGTTTCTATTGATGAAAAATGAAGAGGGAGCATGAATTATTTTATGTGTTTTGCCCCAATCAAATTGCAAATCAGGGCCAAACCTAACCCTAAAAAGGTACACAAATCAAAAATATAAAAGAAGTTACTTTTAAACTTAAAATTTAGAACAATTTTTGAATAATCACCAAAATTTTCATGAGCACCCCGTATTTCATTAAAATTAATATCAATTTTTTACGCTATGTGACTGATGATCTTATTTTAATATGAGATAATTTAATTTATTGGAAAAAAGATTGCACCGTAACCAAAACTATTAAAAATCATAACTTCCATAAAAAATGACTTAGAATGTTGGAAGTTTTACTAGTTATAGCCAAGTCAAGTCATAAGGCTAACGTCATGCCCAAACTAAGCTTTATAATTTGTACAGGGCGTTCAGAAAACTTCAAACACGAATAACTTCATTTTTTCAAATAGCACCTAAAATATTTTATTTTGTCATTCGATTCCATTTTTTATCCTCTTTCGATCCATCTGAATATTTCTTATTGTTTTTTTTGAAAATTTTTGAATAATTTTGGTTTTTTTTTTAATAAAGAATGGAAAACATCTAATGTATCGAAGGAGGATAAAAAATGGAATCTAATGACAAAATAAAATATACTAGGTGACATTTGAAAAAATGAAGTTATGCGTGTTTGGAGCTTCTAAATTTTGTTTTTTTTTCTGAACACGCTGTACAAATTATAAAGCTTAGTTTTGGCATGACATTAACGTTAGCATTATGACTTGGCTATAACTAGTAAAAATTTCAACATTCTGGAAGTTATGATTTTTTATAGTTTGGGTTGCGGTGCAATCTTTTTTCCAATAAATTAAATTATCTTAGAAATTATTTATTGTAGGCATACTTGTTGGTTATCAAAGTCATCTTAAAATTTTATGTTTCATACGAATTCATCGTAAAAAATATACCATTCTATCTGAAATAAGAAAGTTGACATCAACATCCGGTATAACCGGAAGTGTCCGATAGTCGCAATTACTTTAGTTAAGTAGATCATCCTTGATAACCCGTACTCCCAATTTTCAAGCCTCTAACATTAGTTTCCCTAAAACATCTAATGTACCACTCAGTTTAAATGACCCTATATATATTTCTTTATATGAGTGTGGTGGACCAATTTACCTTTTACCGTGCAGGGGTGGCATAGCAATACGCGCCCGCGCCCTTTTACAGACGCAGCAGAGGGTGAAGTTCGGGTGGTGCAAAAGCCGGCCGGCAAATTCCCGGTCTGCAGTCGACGCGTCGCGACGCAATCTCGCAAGCTGCTAATTTACTAAAGCAATTTCACTACATATACATATACATTTATGTACATAGCACCTAGTCAATAAATAGTGATTGTTCAACCCCCTTCGGTCGGTTGGAAGTACAAACAGCCTCATCCGCAGACTACTTAATCAACTGCACAGCGGAACAAAAAGGTTAGTGTTCACACCTATCATTAAAGTCTTTTGTAAAAGTGTAATTTTTTTCGAATAAATAAATTAATTATTTAATTAAAGTAAATCTCTTTTAGTTGACCTAATATCTTAGAGGTATATAGGATTAAAAATTAACAGTTTCTGTTTTTCCTTTTCTCAGTTAAAAATATTGGGAAGACAATATTTTATTTTTCCAATAATATTTACAAAAATCTCTGTTCTACGTAAGTTATTTAAGATTTTTTGGCTTAAAAAAAGGATAACAAAAATAATATTATGTACCCACAAGGATGTTTCAAATAATTATTTATTTTTTGTTATCTTTAGTTTAAAGCAATTCAGAAATCAAAATTAGGGAGGGTAGAACGTTATTTATTTAAATTTAATATAAACAACCTTATACCCTCTCTGATTCATACTTTAGAATTATTTAAACTTTGTTAGGTGCACTTTTTGTGAAACATTCTTCTAAAGGAGTATGAGATCAAATTAAACACTGGAGAGTTTCACAACCATATTGTTTCGGCCAATCGGCCATTCTCAAGAGAGAGTACAATGATTAGTAAATTTTAAAATATCTAACACTAAATTATAATACTATAAGGGTAAATAATGGAGTAGGTTAGCGGGGAGTTGTAGGTACAGAGTTCTTTCTGATTGTTTACTATATTGATATTTTTATGAATGGCTTTCTTAATCTCTAGGTTTTCTAATAGCGATAATTTTCTAATTTTTTCTATATTCCTATTTAAAATTTTTGTTTGATTTATATTAATATTATGGTTATTTAAGGTACAGTGTTCTGCTATACCTGTTTAGCAGTCATTTTTGTTGTTTTTTTGTTTTTGTTTATAGAATATAACACAATATTGTTGAGAAATAAGGTCTTTAAAATTGAAAATCTCCAGTGTTTAATTTAATTTCATACTCCTTTAGAATTATTTAATTAATTCTGTCTGATTTACTAACTTATAATGAAAGTTCTCCAAAAAACTATCAAACTTACAAAAAATGTAGGTAAAGTTCTATTAGCACTGCTTTTTTTATAATTGTACTTTCGGGCGCTTTGGAGATGGCTGGGAGGAGAAGGGGGGGGGGGAATACTCATCGGGTAGAATTTCAGCAACATCTCTGAAAAAAGGCACCTTGATTGAAAGAAACTATAGTGATTGCAAAGAATAAGAAGTGACACAACACAAGTGAATACTTTTAAGTGATGTACAAATCAGATATATCGTACTACAGTTATGAATTTTTACCGGGAATTTATTTGGAAAAATTATTAGATTTAATAGTAAATAAAAGGTCAGCCACTTTATTTACTGATCGGTCCATCCGTCCATAGTCATCAGAGGAAATAAGATGATGAATAATGGACTCATTATTGACTTTTTAAGAAATAGCGTTTCACCGTTGTTCCTTCTGTGAAAATTTGCTATATCATTCCGTAATACACAAATTAGATCATCGTATCGTTTTAACAAACACAGAATGTTAATGTAGAAACAAATAATAATGATGCATATCAAGTTAATAGTACAAATAATTACAAAAACAGCTACCGATATTACGTACCGGATGCTTCGTCAATTGATTCCACCTTCAAAAAATTGTATATTTTTTGCATAAATTTATCAAAAATTTACTTTTTATTAACATCTAAGATGAATTTCGGAGGATAAAATTACCAAAAAGGATTTACAATCCTTTCTTTATTATTCGCCTCCAAAAAAATCATGTTTTCTGCAGTAAATAACTGTTTATTGATAGTATTATAAAAGTCAACATTAATTTTGGTCGAGAAAGTTACTAAAGGAGGTGAAAGTGATAAAAAATTAATTATGGTATGTGTTAGGCCATAAAAAACAAATAATCTGCAATAACAATAAAACAGTTCAAGGTTTTCGTCATTGTAATTGTAAAAATTTGCGTATTTATAAATCCAATACGATGAAAAGGGGACCTGTTCGTGAATAGAATATTTTTTGGGAAAATAGGGAATGTTTTTTCGAATTCGAATCCGGAAATATTCGAGCTCTAATTCTTGATAGGTTTTCCTCATTAGGTTAGATTAGGGTATGAAAATCGTTTAGAATTTATTTTATTGTTATTAGATTAGATTAGGTTAGGTTACGTTGAGTTAGGTTAGGTTAGGTTAGGTTAGATTAGGTTAGGTTAGGTTACGTTAGTTTAGGTTAGGTTAGGTTAGGTTACATTCACCACTAGTTTTTTAAATATCATTGTATTATCAATAAACAATTATTTTATGAAAAAATTTTATTTTTTGGTGATGAAATTTCGAAAAAGTACAGGTAAGGGCAGTATCACTATACTATTAATAAGCAATTATTTAATGCAAAAATAACATGATCCTTTGTACTTGAAGATAAGCTTTTTTACTGCTTTATTGGAACTTACTTTAAATATTTCGAATCATTGTTATTAATTCGAACCTATATTAATCCATATTTGCATTATTTTAATTGAAGGCATAAGTAAGTTAAAGGAAGAATAAAGTAAGGGAAAGTTTATACGATATTGTTCGTGTTACCTGTATTATCTGTAGGTACGGTTTGTACATTATAATTTACTGAAGTTACTTATTGCCTATTTTGCTGAAAGTATAATTTAGAAAAAAATGAAAAAAATATGGCACTATCATTTAAAAAGGTGATTAACTAAGCCAATTAATATCTTGAACAAGGAGTAAATTTTATTGGTTGTTGTCCTTATCAATGTATGTAAAAATAACTAAAAACTTTTCATTACATGAGGAATATAGCAATGCGGCATGTAGAAAAATTAGGCATTTCATAAAGTTCCAATGCTTTTAGAAAAACACTAGAAAAATTGTAAAGCAAATAAGTGGTGAAATTTTCATCATGATTGATATATTCATATTTTTCTGTCATATGCTTAATTTATTTTACAAAACGCAATATACAAAGGTCTTACATTATTTTAGAGATACATATATTTCTCTTTTCTTGTTTTGCATTTGTGTACTTTTATTATTTAGTTAAATAAAACGAGTTTGGGCAGATCTCTGAAAGACAGCACCGTCAATCCAACGAGGTAAGAAGGATAAGAATGACCTTATAGAATACTAAACAAGAAACAGAGGGTAGCGAAGGGGTAGAAATTAAAAACAAAAAATAATAAAAATAACCATCCCAACCAAACCTAACCTAACCTAACCTAACCTAACCTAACCCAGCCTAACCTAGTCCTACACGGTAAACAGCTTTTTGAACTGACTTTTGTCTATCTATTTGTGGGGTTCTAGACCAAACTCACTCAAAACAATTTATATTACGTTACATTATGGTTGCACTATATTACGTTAGATTGAGGGCGACATCGTGTTGCAATGAGCCTAATCATCCATAGGTCAGTCATAATGTAAATCTTCGCTACTCGTTTCAACTTTTTATAATTTTCAAACTCATCTTCTAAAATCCTCAACGTTTTATAAAATGTCTAATTATTTATAGTCGCGATTCGTTTATACGAAATTTAATAATATAAAACATTTAAATAATTAAAACAAACAGAAACATTACAATCTCAGATATTCGAGTCCAGCAATTTTATTATTTTCTTAAGCATAAGCAGAATGTTTATCTACTTATTGGCATTTATACAATTAAGTCAACAATCCATAGGATGCTATAATGAATATCAACGTTTATAAATAGCAGCGAACGAAGCCGTCGAGTATATATTTTTCCGGTTCCTATAATCGCATCTCTTTATTTCCTTGACGACTTCTTCACTATCGATTGCAACGCATCAAGATGAGCAAACGATGACGCCGTGTGATCACCTCTCATGGACCAGAAGGCCTTCAAAACCGAGGCTTTGTTTTACCAGAAACAACCGACCAAAGTTAGATCATCGAAATAATCATTGGACAACCTCGACCAAAGAAATAATAAAATAAACGGTATAACTGTGGCAATATAATTGTAAAACCCACACTTTTAAAAAACCCCGTTGTACTTTATATATCTATACAAAATCGACACAACATGAAATCATCGTCACTATTTTTACTATGAATTTTTTTTTCCAGTTGGTGTCTTAAAGAATAGTAACGAAGCACGAGACACAAGAAAAACATAAAGATAATAATTATGACAATTATGGTTTAATCAACACAGATTCATAATTTTAAGCTTTCTCTAAATTTATTAAATGTTCAATAATTATCATTTATTTGTAACTTTTACAAAATTCTAATTAACTTTAAAGATAGAATAAAGTAAATTATTAGTATAAATGAGAAATATCTATAAACTAGTATATCGACATGAAATTCACAGACTATTTACAATTTCAAATGTAAACAATAATAGCATAACAAATAAAAATAAAATAAAATAAAAAGAAAAAAATTATTTTTAACCATTTCAGAATTTATCAAAGAACTTGGGTAACTAAAATAAAAATATGTTATTGGTCAGTATTCTCATATATTTTTCGATACCGTTTTTATAATACGGTTTGCCTTTAGCCTCAAAATATGTTAGGCTTCAGTTTCGGCGATTACGATTGCCTCTTCATCGGCGCGAAATACCTATCCAGCGAGCATCCTATTGAGGTCTGAGAACAGAAAAAATTGCTAGGGGCCAGATCTGGAGAGTACGGTGGATGAGGAAGCAATTCGAAGCCCAATTCATGGAATTTTGCCATCGATTTCATTGATTTGTGACACGGTGCATTGTCTTGATGAAGCAGCACTTTGTTTTTCTTCAAATGAGGCCGCTTTTCCGCGATTTTGTCTTATAAACGCTCCAATAACGCTACGTAATAGTCGCTGTTTATGGTTTTCCCCTTTTTAAGATAGTCGATAGTCAATGAATATTATACCATGAGCATCCCAGAATACTGATGCCGATGTCATAACCTTGCCAGCCTACTTTTGCGTCTGTCTACGTTTTGGAGGCGGTTCAACACGTGCAGTCCACTCGGCTTACTGTCGATTGGACGCCGGTGTGAAATGATGGAGCAATGTTTCATCCATCGTCACATATCGACGCAAACGCAGCTCCCAGCTCCAAACACTGCTTAGAATCATCGATCTGTTGTTGTTTTTGGTCGATTGTGAGCTCGCGCGGTGCCCACCTTATACAGAGCTTTCGCATATCCAAATATTCATTCACGATATAACTAACACGTTCCTTTGATATCTTTAGGGCTCAGCTATCTCAATCAATTTCCCTTTACGGTTATGATACTGTTTTGATGGTTTCGTCGGTAACAGCCTCTTTGGGGCATCCACTGCGTGAATCGTCCTCGATGCTCACTTCGCATCGTTTAAATTTAGCAAACCACTTTTCTACGGTTGATTTTCCTGGTACAAAGTCCGAATAATGTTTATCATGCCAAGCCTTGTACTTTTTTTCGCCAAAAAGCAATGCTTTATTAACACACGAGATTCCTTTTTATCCATTTTTTTAAAGTAACAAAAGTTCTTTCACTAAAAGTCCTATAACTGAGATACTAATAGTGCAACAGCTGTCAAATTTATACACGCTTCTTTTGAAGGTTAGGGCTAACTAAAAATCATATGAATTTGATACTAGTAGCGCCATCTATGGGTCAGCCTACGAAATTTTCACGCCGCCTGTTATATATCTCATTGGTTCTTATTAACACGCTATGAATAATCGAAAATTTTCCAGATGGCGACTACGCTGTTTGTATTTATTATTCGGTGACCTCTTTTTTGACCGGAGTGAATTTCATTGGGCACTATTAAAATCTGTTAAATTAACATATTTTCATACAAGGTTTGAGCCACTCTAACATACCATACATAGATTTGTAAAAAGTATTTGGGTGCACCCTGTATTTATCATCTTTAAATACCTCGCCAATACTCCGTTAATACGTACGATGCAATTACTGGCACGATGCACTAACGTTAATTAAAGCAATGAAGTAAAACTATAAATAGGAACAATCACTATTTTCCTTGAATTAATATTTCAAGAACACAGTAAAATACTATAAACATTGTACACGGTTTGATAAGGACTGTTGTTTACGGTCATTTATTGCTTTCCTTTTTATTAATTTCATGTATTCAGTGATTCAATATTGAAAAAGTGCCCTTAAAAGCATTAACGAAATTTTTTAACGGCGTTTTTAATTGAAACAAAGGAAAGTAACGTATGCGTATGCAAATTGGAAATGGGGAGAAACAGCATTCGTAACTCAAGGCTGAATAATAATTTCGTGAGTTAACCGTAAAGAATCCTATGAATTTGGTAAAACAAACAATATAAACAATAAGTAAGCAAGGATTATTTTCAGAAAATTACTATTATACTCTAATATCTGTAACACCCGTAGCACTGCAATCAGCAGCTTTCACATCAAAAATCCCGTTCATAATTAGATTTAACATATCATCATCACTTCTTTAAATTACCGTATTTAGTTTTCTGCGAATTCTTGTGATATTACGACGCTTTTGGATTGTCAAGCAAATTTTCTAACGATAACATTAAAAGCAACTGTAAAATTTTAATTTGTTCATTTCCAAATTTACAAAGTGATGCAATACCATTCACAGTACAGTTCTATTTCAGTTAAAATTAATAAATAAATTTAATGATTTTAGGATTCTCTGCTCCAACAATATAGGAAGTTTTAGGGATACATACTTTAATGTATGTTTGTAACATATGTATGTATGTCCATCCGTTACGACAGTTTTCCCTAGAAACTACTAGAAAGGGCAAATTTAGTCATTTGTTTTCGTATATTGGTGGCGATGATACCGAGCGGCGTGGCCTAATGCTCTAGATTATTGCTTAGAATTCGGGAGGTCACCGGTTCGAACCCGGGTCCGGCTGCTCTGTTACAAGTTTTCTGTGGTTTCCTTGGATCATTTAGGCAAATTCTAGGACAGTAATATTCCACAGATAAATAATCTTGCACTTCTTTTTGATCTTCATTTCGTTCGTCTCATCATTCTCTCCCTAAGCCTTACGCCCTACCCTTCGGCATTGCACTACAGTGCAGGTCGGAGGGACTGTCCGCCCACCAGCACGAGTAGCTGGTGGGAATGAAACACAAAAAATTTAAACAGGTTTTTTGGTGGTGATGTTCATTTTAATTGTGAACTAACAAGGAACTCTATTTCCTTTGTTTTATGAAATTTTGGGTATTGCATATTTGCGTTAACATTATCTATCTTCAAAGATATTTTTTTCGTCTATTTCTGAAATTAAAATTACTAAGACTACAATTATAAAAAAACAAGTTTATTAGAATTTTAGTTTCCATATCAAAAATTTACTAAAATATTAGAGTTTATGTAATTTATAACATTTGCGTGGCTCTGTACGAGTGTGACAGAATAGGATAGGTAGCACTTTCTGAGATATGAAAGATTAGATACTGTCATATTAGAAGCATAAACAGGAGTAAAGAGAAAGATCTACATTGCAAATAGTTTGACGGTGCGTGCCTAACCTAGTCTTTGGACTAACGACCCTATGACTATGACGATGTTATGGGTTACAATTTTTGATGTCATCTTTGTTGTTAAAGCTCTTTAACTTTCTAGATAACATTTACTTTCAATAGCTCATCACAAATACTACCAGTTACATGAAACAGGTTGATTTTCTGGATTTATTTACCCTGTCCTCTGTTTAATTGCAAACGTTTTGTCATGCTCAACAGATGACGTTGTTTATTCTTTAATTATCCAATGTATCTCCGCCAATGTTTAATTTTCTTAGAAGTCGAAAAGGGGACCTATATTTCAAAATTCTTTATGAAAAAGTTAGCCAATACAGGACTCATGAGTCTGATCATCGATTATGAATATCTTTTATCATAATATTAGCCATTCCACGAGAGGAATTCAGTATGACATAACGAAACTTTTTGTTTTCTGTCTTTTGACTACGGTATAACGATTATCACTCATAACCTCTCTTTTTGAGTTAATTATATAAAACACCTTGATCTTTAGTCATGTAAAAGGTATATTTATGTAATACCTACCTCTTTTGGAAAATTGAGTTGTTTTCAATCAATAAAAACAAAAAGGCGTAAGTTACTATTATTTGTGGTTACAAATGCTATCTAAGGCAAAGTATTGCTTCTCTATTGTCGGTAAATTAGATTCTGTACCAACTTACAGTTAAAAGACAATTTCAACAACAATCGAACAACACCTGGATGAATAACTTGCATCACACGTTTTGACGTTTGCCATACACATGAATATAGACACATACCCACGAAAAAGATCCAAAAAAGCGTTTTACATGTTATATGTACTTATTCGAGAGCAATAAATGCTTTTTAGAATAGTCCGAGCATGTAACAGTAAATTTTATTAAAAATTGGAGCAGTTACGTTTCTAAACCAGTTCGGAAATGGACCATGTGTGTTGTTACTGTGTAGAAACATATGTAATGTAGATATTTACATGGCATGTGTGTCGTCTTTGTGACCGCCAAAAATTAGCCCGGTAATTCCATTTAAGTGGCAATTTACTTACTCTTATAACGAATTGGATTCAATTAATAAATTATTGAATAAAATGCAGGTTGGATTATGAACAACAAAACAGGTACACGTGAAGACTCTGGACAACAAAGGACATAATACGGTCACGCGTTAACTTTTTGCTTTTATTCAGAAACTATTTTGAATTTTTAATTAAGAATTTGTAGATGTGTACTATTAAGAATAAAAAACAAGAATTCTATTATAAATGTGGAATCAACAGAAACAACTACTCCGAGGGTTAATACCCCTACCGGCATTGAATTACACTGTTAATTCTGAATAATTATTAGACGAAGATAACAATCCAAAAGAAGAAGGTATTAAAATCCTTTTTCGTCTAATTATAAAGAATCACAGATCCTACATTTGGATCGCGTTCTACACAGTAGGCACAGCGCACCGAAAGCCATATCCTGATCAGACCCGACAGGTTGAAACTGGTCGTAGGATATGGCTTTCGGTGCGCTGTGCCTACTGTGTAGAACGCGATCCAAATGTAGGATCTGTGATCCTTTATAATTAGACGAAAAAGGATTTTAATACCTTCTTCTTTTTTAAGAAATCAAAATTTTCAGTTCTTTATTAGACGAATGTTTGATTTTGTTAATATATCGTGTTTTTTTACAGCTGTAAATCCAAAATATATATAAATTAATGGGAATTATGTGATTAGCTTGTCATTTTTGAATTAAAATTAATAGCCTCGTAAAATTATATCATAAATCCAAAAAGTAAGCCGGGCGATTTGAATACAAAACAGACCCAATAAAAAGATTATTAATTATTGAATTATTAAAACCACTACACACAACAACAAACTATTTTTCATTTTAATCCCTTCATGGAATCCCTTAAATTTCCTAAGCTGGCCCTGACATTATTATCGCTTTTTAAATTCTTCTAGGAACCTCTTACTTGTTCGTATTCGACATCTGACGCTGATGCCTCTTTAAAACGTTAAAACCAACTTTTTGTAATGATTTCTTTATTGACCATTTTTAATTATTTTATATGAATATAGATAATTTTATTGGGTGAAAGACTAGAAATGTTAACATATACGTCGTGGAACTATATATGTATATAGTCTATATTCTTTTGGTTCATGCAATTCTCCCGTAGCGCGAAAATGTCAAAGGTTGTTTCCTTCTACGCATGAAGGTTAACCTAATTAACACTACACAGATACCTTCATCAGGGCCGTAGTTGAATCCAAATTGGATAATTTCAGGCGTTATAGACCTGATCCGATCCGATTCAGATTTTTCTCTTTAAGTCCTAATAGGGCAGCTGGAATGATGGATTCGATCCGGGTCCGAACCCTACTTCTTTTCTACTCGGGTACCTACGATATAGGTATATAAACTGTGTCGTCCATTCAGTTGGAGCGGCGTGGTCTAGTGCTCTAGATCATTGCTTAGCATTCGGGAGGTCACCGGTTCGAACTCGGGTCCGGCTGCTCTGGTCCAAATTTTCTGTGGCTTCCTTGGATCATTTAGGCAAATGCTGGGGCAGTAGTATTCCACCGATAATCTTTCACTTCTCTTCTGTCTTCATTTCGTCCGTCTCATCTTTCTCTCCCTAACCACAGCACTCACCCAATCCCACGACTCGTGAAAGGAGGCTGAAGAGGGCCTTAGGTGCTACCCTTCGGCTTTGCATTACAGTGTAGATCAGGTCGGAGGGACTGCCCGCCCACCAGCACGAGTAGCTGGTGGGAATGAAACACAATTTCTTTTTTTCAGTTGGACAAACAGATACCTTAGTATGACCCTTGTCTAACATACGAAATACTTCAGCTAGCGGCAGATATCAGTAGAGGGCGATATATTATCATAACTAGATACTTAATTAACTTGTGTTTAGAGAGCTTCTGTTTGGTCGGTGACCTGTCAGGATTGCCTACGATGTACTGTGGAGATCTTGTGAGCTTCGATAAACTATTAACTAAGAACTATTCTTATTAAGTCCTAATAGCGTTTAATTTATGGGAATAAAAAATTGTATTTATTGATCGTTCGATATTTTTCCAGTTATTCAAAATCTTAAATGTTCGAATCGAATTTCAAATTGAACAGTAGGTATCTTACTATTCGCATACTAGCACTTGTATTTAGTGGTAATAATCATTAATTTGGATTTTCCATCTACATTCCAATAAATAAAAAACTGTTACTAAAATAAACATCTAAATGTTTTCACAGGACTAGACTTCCATTTTTAAATCATTAATATTGTCTGTCGACAGGAATAAAAAAACTATAGTAGGGTCTAATATTGAGAATTAATCTCCAATTTTAAATCATTGCGTTTTTTTTTACTATCTATTAGTATTGAATGTGTCAGCTGTGGCCACATAATTACTCGTTAATTATTTCGCATTGCAACAAATCGTTTCACGCTCTGTAGTTCCGCTAACCTTGCGATACAACCAAAAGGTCGATTAGACAGATTAATGAACGATCCGATGATTTAATTGAAACATTCGATTTTTTCTCGGGATGATCGTAACGTCCGGTTTTCTAATGAGTAAAAAGGAAAAATAGCATCTTAAACTATGAATTAGTTTATCCCAGTCGAATAAATTTCCAAAAATAATTGTAGTAATTAAAAAAACAACACTAAAATAACAAATTAATAAGATTTTGTTGTAGAAACGAAACAAAAGGAATTTGATGTGGGTTGAATTTAATTATAATTATAACTTTTAAAATTTATAATTTAATTATACCAATGAAAGCCTAACCATGCTGCCGTAAATACAGTTCTTCCTCTTTAATTTTCAATTTTTTTATTGAAAGCCCCAATGGATTTTTGATGTGAAACTTTTTTAGTCGCCTCTAGGGGGTAAAAGCGAGTAAAGAACGGCAAGACAAGGTGCTTGGCAATTCATCGACACAATAGATTCTTTTTTCAACTATTTCAACATGATATATGAATATGATACAACTTCAAAAATGTTTTATTAAAAATTTTGATATATAATAATCTGCTGAAAATGACCTACTGCAAACAACACGAATTTGAATCCAAGATACCTTAACGATAAAAAATGTTATTCGACGAAATAAAAGGGGAAATTAAGAAAATGAAATTGTGCTGTACCAAAACTGAATCAGCTATTGTTGGTAAAATCCTTTGAACACGAAACCAAACTTTACGCACTTTAAAACAGAAATACCTCAAAATTTTAACGTGAAAGTTTAAATATTAAGATCAAAGACCCCACATTTGGAACGCGTCCTACCAAGTAGGCACAACGAACCGAAAGCCATCGGAATCAACAGTGTAATTCAATGCCGGTAGGGGTATTAGCCCTCGGAGTAGTTGTTTCTATTGATTCCATATTTATATTTACATTTATAATTTTACTTAAATTTATTCATTACTTTATTTCAAATTTAACCGGAATCAGAAAAGTTTGGGAGATACTTATTCAAAAATATATTTGTATATTCGTTTCAGGACGAGGTTTCGACTTATTGGGTCTCATCAGTTGTTTCTGTTGATTCCATATTTATATTTATCATATAGCCAGTGAAAGTTTAGTTTCAAATTTCGTTCGGGTACCTATGCCTCTTTTCGTTTTTATTTGTACATCTGTGCATTTAATGGTCAAATTACCAAAATTGTCTTTGTTAATAGAAATAAACTGAACGTGCCTTCAATCTACTACTATTTGGACGAACTGAATTTGGACAAAGGTTAATAACCATCAAAAATTAAATTGCTTAATAACGACAGCCTGATTCAAATTTCGTTTCCCACTCTACGTATTTTTAATTCACCTGTGAGCGTATTATGTTACGTGTCTAAAACAATACGAATTATTTATTTTACTATGGTATAACGTTTCTAATAAAGGAAAATTATGTAACAAAAAACGATCCATTTTTAGTAATGTGTGTCGTTCCACAATTTCGTTATTTACTCCAATCTATACAATACAACTTAAGTATACCACGCCAACTTATTATTTTCCGCGTGCTTAGTTACTTAATTCGCTGCTTGCACGGTTTAAAACTCCTACTAGCGTAGGCAACTGTCTAACCTTCGTGTAACTGACCGCCAACTGGCTAACTAGAGATTTACGCAATAAACGGTGTCAAATAGCGATGAAGATCAAAAACGATCGCGTTAAACGGAAGCTTAAAAGAACTGGATTTTATAACAAAAAATCAGTAGGTTTTAAAATGAAATTTTGAATCAGTCATATAATTTTATTGTACCTAATAAATACTTATTACTTTATGTAGAAATTATGCCAGAATTTTCAGATAAAATATTAAATTTTACACTCAAAAAAGAAGGAATTAAAATCCTTATTAGATGTGGCTTTCGGTTCGTTGTGCCTGCTTGGTAGGACGCGTTCAAAATGTGAGATCTTTGATCTTAAAATTTAGACAAATAAGGATTTTAATTCCTTCTTTTTTGAGTGTGTTGTGTTTTCATATAGAAGTCCATCGGAATCAACAGTGTAATTCAGCCCTCGGAGTAGTTGTTTCTGTTGATTCCATATATTTATATTTATTAAATTTTATTTTAATTAGGTTTCTGCAGAAAGTCTTAGATAATGAAACTGATAGACAAATTTTCGCTAGTTTAGAAACTTAGAGGTATAAGTTAAGAAGAAAATCAATTTCTTATCTTCTTCCAAAACTTTACAAACTGTGTTTCAACCAAAAATATTAGGAAAAAGCTCAAAATTACCTCTCATTTTTTAGTTTTTACTTGTGACCAACCTAAAGCTTACGCTTAAGGAAATCCTAAAGGAGGTGTTTGTTGTACTTTGATACGGTTTTTATAAAAATCTAATCCTTGTCTTTTGAAAAGGTTCTATTAAAAAGCTCACAAAAGTTTATTCTTAATGATATTAAGGAACTAAAATATACTTAAATACTAAAAGGTACTATTGAATTTCATAATTTCTTCTTCGGAAGTTATATTTAAAAAGTTTCCGAAGAAGCTACAGTGTAGCGAAATAGTATAGTCAAGTTAAGGTAATAAATCGTGAAATTCAAAAGTGCCTTCTAATATTTCTGTAATATGTAGTTTCACCAATAATCAGTAGGTAAAATCAATTATACTGAACTATAATTTACTGTAGTAATAAAAATCAGTTCTCCCAGTTTGCTATTTTCGAATTAGAGTACCCTTTCATTATGTTTTTACAAAAAAAGAAAAGAACAACGCGAGCGGTTCTTAAAATTTACGAGTCAACCTTTGTGACTTCGCGATGCAGCGATTCGTTTCGCATGCCGAAATTTGGCCGGTCTCATCGTATGCTTTTGTTGTATCCTCGACGACGACGACAACGACCGTGACCTTGACGTCTGTCGTCAAAGACGATCGAACGGTAACAACAGTAAAACAAAATCGACACGCGACGTCCGCCGTCGCGTCCGTCGGTCGCTTCTTCGGAGAGATGCGGCGCGGGGCGTCGTTGTTGCTTTGAGAGCACCCGGCGCTCCGGCGACTTCTTCTCTACCCTAGGGCGGGCCAATCACGGACGACTCGTTGCCCAAGAACGGCAACCAGGTCCCCCCCGCTCCCGGCACTATTTAAACATGGTACACACCGAAGCAGCGGCCGAGTCCGCTTCTGATCCGCGTTCTCTAACAACCAACCCCACGGTATTAGTTTGCACTTTTAATGGTGCAAAATTATTATTGCCATTCACAATAATTATAATAATCAATTGTTATTATTATTACTTTCGATTTTTTAACTTTTATATCTTCATCGTTAATAGTTCTGGACGACGGTGCCTGGCGCTAGTAACTTCCTAGTGCAGCCAGCGCGAGTGTGTTTCGCGGTGTTATCGTTCGCCACTTCTTATTCTCCGCATTCGAGTTATCCGTTGGCAGTGTTTCTTTGACCGTCAGGTAGTGAACACCGTGGCTGCACGTTAACCACGACGAAATAACTGCGAGAGTCCGTCGACATCGGGAGAGATTTGGAGGTAAGTCGCGGACCAGTGCTCCGAATTGTGTGAAGTGCAAGTGATAGGGGAGGAGGTGATAATTTCTATGCGATATTATTAGCACTCAGTCATTACTTAGGAGCTTGTTTTATCTAACGAAAAAGAGAAGTGATCTCGAATTTCGTTTCGCAATAGCGCCTTTAAAAATTCTGCAAATTATATATCATCTACTTATAAGTACAGGTGAAATAGTAAGAGTGTTGGTGAATGAATTTTTAGTGTTCTTACTAGCTCGATTTGCACTGAAGTTTAGAGTGAGTCTACGTCCGAAAAAACCTTTGTTGCTCACTAAAAAATGTAATATTAAGAAAATTAAAAAAAAAAGAGAAACAAAATTGAAAAATACCATACCATATCATGATGATTATGTTTGACTAAAAGCCGGAAAGTTTTAAACAATTTTGAATTTCTTTAAATCTAGTATATTGATTAACAGAAAAACTATTGTTTAAAAAAATATCAAAAAATGAACAAATATCAAATTTGTAAAAAAATAAACTCTACCATGTACAATTAATAAATCAGTTATTGATAAAAAAATCTGTTACTTTTATATTAACAAATAATTTTTTATATTTTCCTTTCAACCTGGCAAAAATAACAGGAGATGGGTAATTGATATTTACCAAGAAACCAAAAAAAAATAATAAAAAATACTTTATTTTCTAAAAAGTATAGCGAGTAACTCCAATAATATTAATGTTAATTAAAAAAAACTAAAAACCAAGTCAAATTTTTCAGAAACCTACCGTTGTGAAGATTATTTAAAAAAAAATAGGTAATTTCGTAAAATTTGAGAATAGTTTATTTTCGCGTCTATAAAAAACATTTCTGACACTTGTAACAAAATCTTGTACATATAAATACTCATACGATTAATTAAAGTTTTATCTTTTGAAAGTTTGTTTTTAATTTTTTTTTTTCAAAATTTCGTTAATTTTTTGAATTAAGCAAACCATCTGAAAATCAACAGAGAACTAATTTAATGTTTTTGTACTGATTTGTAATAATTATAAAATTATTATTATGAGATTTTCAAATAATACTTATTCAATATTAATATTTATATATATATATTTTTTTTGAAAAAATTAAAGTAAAACCAAAATATTTAGCAGCAGTAAATCATTACAAAATTCATTGATATTCTATAAATAATTTTTAGTAAAATTGTGTTACAAATTTCCCATTTCTCACGAAATTTGCATTAGCGTTTCATTTCGCGATAAAATTGAACTGAGCGGGAAAGAAAAGATGATTAATGATACGGTGGAAGCAAATACATTCATTAAACACATACTTATGTATTATACGATAGCTCTTATAATTCTTTGTATCGAAAAAGAGAGAATAGAATCTACTGGTGTCTGTACTCGGTCCACATACGTCGAAACGAATGGGAACTCTGTTGGCATTCTGCCTGCTATACGTGCTTCCGACGAAGACGGTGTAAAATATTTCCCAGACTTCTAAATCCATAAATTACCATAACAATTACGTGAGAATATGTAACCGTTTAGGTGGCAAACTCAAATAGCATTTTACAATGTGGCAACTAGGAGAATGCAAATTCGAATCACACCACACTCTTCATGTCAAATACATACCGATATGTCTATTAGTACAAGTGTAAAGGGAAATTTAAGGCTCAGATAGCGACGGATTGACCTGGCCGTCTTCAAATCATGATTGCAAAAATTTGTTACAAATTGAACGAAATAATTGAATTAATAAAAATTTTAACAGAAAATTTAAAAATGTGTCACAAAATTGTAATATGCAATATAAATTTGTAGATTAGGTAATTTTACTTAACATATTCAAAAAAAAAGGAATTAAAATCCTTATTCGTCTAAATTTTGAACGCGTCCTACCAAGTAGGCACAACGAACCGAAAGCCATCGGAATCAACAGTGTAATTCAATGCCGGTAGGGGCATTAGCCCTCGGAGTAGTTGTTTCTATTGATTCCATATTTATATTTACATTTATAATTTTACTTAAATTTATTCATTATTTTATTTCAAATTTAACCGGAATCAGAAAAGTTTGGAAGATACTTATTCAAAAATATATTTGTATATTCGTTTCAGGACGAGGACGAAGTAGTAATTTCTAAATTTGTAATGAATGTCTATCTGAATGTGATTTTAGCAAAAGAAAAAATTGTACTTACATGTTTGTGCATAGTGAATAATGCGATAGGTATTCTGAAATAAAAAATAAATCGAAAAATTAAAATTTCCTCATATAATCTATATATTGTACATATTCTCGAAAAATTCTACTAGATTTATCATATGCACATAATGAAACTTTCCCATTTTCCCGCTAAAATTTCTACAAAAAATATATATTAATTAATTTTTAAACCGTTACCAAAAATGTTGATTAAAATAAAAATCAAAAACAAACAGGATAATGACAAACAAAAAACATAACGACCGATGAAGTCAATGTTTGTAATAAAAAGTTGTGAAAATCATTTTTTGCTAATTATTTTAAGTCGATATTATGGATTTTCATCAAGTAAAGTTCGAAACAATTCAATTAAAGCGCAACGCTTTATCACTTCCTAATCAGTATGATCTAATGTTAGTACGTAAACGACAAGAATGTCCAATTTAAAATACAACTTCAATTTGCTATTATTTGATTTTTTCAATGTTTTTCAAATCAATTAAACATTTATTAATCTACGTAAAGACCTGAGATGTTTTAAACTGTTTAAGAATTTGGTCAAAGATTTAAAAGTTGTTTGGAGTTTGAAAAATAGTATTATATAATCTAAACAGGTATTATAATATTTTGTTTATTTATATTTAATGCTGTTTATGATCTTTAAAATTCTCCAGTCGATTTTTTGCTGCGGTGCATTTTTTCGATATTAAATATTGATACTTTTCAGCAATTTATTTGCAAATTAGAAAAGTATCATTGACGATTAATATACTTGTGGACATAAGCGTTATTTATTTTATCTTACAAGGATCGTGATCACTTCTAGCAACTTTGAATTTCAAATGAGCTTCTAGTTCGACTGAATAACTTGAATAATTTAACGTTTATTGCAAGTAACAATACATTTACTTTCATGAACAATAATTGTAATAATGTGCAATTTTATATCCATAAAAGATAGACTCCAAGTGCAATTATGTAACTTTATAAAAAATACTGACGATCTGATATTACTGTTATTAGACGAATCTTATTGAAATGAGCAGAATGCTAATATTATTTCGAAGAAGTTATAACCTTTGAAGACAGGAAAATTACGTATTACGACAAGGGATAAAATACTTGTCTTCGGATAAAATGCTTTTTCCGATTTGAATAATGTAAAATACACACAATCAATGCTATTCAAAAATGCAATTAAACTTTATCCTTGGGGTAACAAAGTGAACCTTTAAAATAAAACACAAATTTCTTGTTTCTTTCTTTTTAGGAAGTTTTTATTATTAGCACTTCTATGTTAACCATAGGTATTTCCACAAGTTTTAGTTTTAATAACATTTCATAATACAGGCAAAATTTCTTCCAAATATTAAAAATTTCAAAAATAATTTTTGCAAGTTAAATTACCACCAAAAGAGCTCTGATAAATAACCGAGTAGGACCTATTAAACAGGAAATAGAAACATATAAAGACGTTTATTTCTCTTTATTATCCTTAAAATCTTGTGGGCCATCAATTTATTTAAGAATTACATTAAACTTAATGCATAGGCAACCCAATACTCAATAGACACCATAGCCTTTAGGAAACTAGCATTTGACATATTTAATTAATTTCTAGTTTTTCCAAAATAATCGAAAGGCTGCAACGACTGCATATTCGTTTACAATAATATTGTAATTTGGAATGTTACATTAGTCGTCATGGAAGTTGAACTTTTGATTACTAAGAAGTTAATTCCAAAATTAACAATACTATCGTTATTAATAGTTTTATTTTTACAAATTTATGTAAAACCTATAAACATGAAAAATGTTGTTATCAAGGACAAACTGAAAGCAAGTGTGGATTCTATTCTAATTCCATGCACCAAAAATTTACCTCAACATTAATAAAAAATTATTCTAAATTAATAGATACGGGAATTATAATACTTTCCATCTAAAATCTGAATAACAATAATTAAAAAGTGATATTAATTCTATATATTTCTTACATGAAAATTTATGAAACAAAACCTGCAATATATATATATATATATACATTTTCATTAAAACAAATCCAGGTCACTTACAAGCAAAGTAACTAATAAATATAAATATGGAATCAAGAGAAACAACTACTCCGAGAGCCAATACCCCTACCGGCATTGAATTACACTGATGAGACCCTATAGGTCGAAACCGGTCGTGGGATATGGCTTTCGCTGCGTTGTGCCTACTGTGATAGACGCGTTCCAAATGTGGGACCTGTGATCCAATATAATTAGACAAAACAGGATTTTATTACCTTCTTTTTTTGCAAAGTAATTAAAATGTTCCAAATTGGAGCCGGTGTTAAACGGTTTATATTTAATATATAGAATCAATTAAGCACCTTTTCTAAAAAAATTCGATGTCACGAAAGTAAATTCGTGAATTCATTACCCTTTCACAAATTAGAAACCTATTTATACGTAAAAAGAATAACTAATAAATATTGAATATGGCTACAATAAAAAGCGAGTAAACAATAATATTTCTGATGCATTTTAATAAAACTAGGTAGTAGTTTTAACCTGTTTCTAATTTCAACTTAACTTCCTCTGTATATGATTCTATTTGCACATGACATTCTATTCATAAAATATAAAAAAGGAATGAGTGCCGTTCTCACAAAATAATGGATTGCATTGTTTGATTTTTATCTGCGGAAATACGCTTGGAGATCTCTCCGAGAAACAGTAAACCGATGTTCTGGTTAAATTGGATTCCTTACTTTTACACGATTCGTAAATAATAAAATAAGTGTAATAATGTTCATCATATCAATGATTTTAATCGTATTTTTTACTAATGCAAGATAAGTTTATTAGTGAACAACTTAAAATTAAATAACCAATAAACCGTTAATTGATTTAGACATTATTACACCCAATTAGCACAAGTCTGGCGATAACGAGTCTACGTTAGATAGAAACAGGTGTTAGAATTACGATTTAGTATTCTTTCCATTAGATTATCTAGTGAATTAACATTAAAACGATGTTTACAAAATCATAATTGAATTGTTTATCCTTAGTGAAAACAGATCCATAAAATTGTACGGTAATTTTAAGAAAGTTGACTTTTTAAGTACTGTGGTGACATAATTTTAATCATCATCATCACTATCACTATATGATAATGTTCTATGAATATACGGTCCCAGAGTGTAGGTAGGTTTGTAAGGCAATTTTGTGGAGTTATCTTCTCTCATGATACAAAATTATGGAATTATCTGACCAATAAAACGTCTAATTAAACGATATAACTAATTAATGTTTAGTTTCGATTTTTATTAAAAATCACCAACGTTTTGACTTTTTGAAATATGAATATTCAATCTCGAGTCGTAGGGTCGTAGATAACATGTAGTGATGACATTTGAGATGCCAAAATACACTTTAATTTTTTCCATGTAGATCATATCGTTCTCAATTTTATTGTATTTTCTACACTAATTAAAAGGAAACTACGATCGATAAAATATTTTAAATAGTTGAATAAAATGTTTTCAATTAATCTAGGAAACCTTTTTTCCTATAAAATACATTCACTAGTTTGACTATATTTCGAGAAAATGAAATTGCCAAACCGTTGTTTGTTAACTAATTGCAATTAAATCTTCACAACAGCAAAAGATGATAACACACGTTACACACATTACACGTCAATGTCAGCACGCACAAACATATAAAAGTAACTAGAAATGTACGTGATTACTTATTTGTAGACAAAAACTATTTTTAATTAAACTTGATGTTCAAAGCGAATTCTGCCTTGACCTCCAGATTTAAGGTTACACAGGTACTTACCAAAGACGTGATTCATTTAAAACAATTCTATTTATAATACTATGTAATTAAAATGATTAAGCTCTTGGGCAGACATATATCGAAACCACCAGACGAGTATCGCGATTTCGAACTTATTAGTACTCATCAGCGCGCCACAGGCAGTCTCGATCAAATCGAAGGGGCTCCTTAAAAGCAAGTTGTTATAATATCGGGTTATGGCAACATATAGATATCTGCTAATCACTGAAATATCTCATATGTTAGACAATGGTCTTACTAGGGTATCTAGTTCTCCAGTTGAACCAACGACGCGGCTTATTTGCGTGACAGACATGTACACCAAATTAAAAATAACAGTAAAAATCCTGGTCAGTACTTTATCGAAACCATCTGCCGATGGAATCTAATAAGATCGAAATCGCGATCCTCCTCCGATAGCTTCGATAACCCACACTGTTCTTAAAAAATACTGTTACGTAAGTGTTTCCAAAAACAGACAAAAGAAGGTTCAAGTAGGCCGACCGTTACATTTTCAGTAATAACATTTAAATACGTAATAAATTTAAAAGAGTTAGTTTGGCGAATGAGCATGAATCCTTCCTTTCGGTTAGTTACACGAAAAGCAAGAAGAGTTATTTGCATTCATACATATCCACCAACAATATATATATATATATATATATGGGCAATGTAAAAGCCATTGAGACGAAACAATTGTTTATATGTATATATAAATGTTTATAAGTGGTATTTCTTTGGTAGGTTCGTTTATGTTGCCGTTAATACAAACGGCGTCCTCCTTTAACACTTTACGACTAACAACTACAATAATACTAGCACAGAGTTTTATTTCAATAGAAATATTAATTCAGCTCCAAACTGAAATTGCATTCGACCAGTACGTTCTGGGGACGGTTGTTCTTAGAAGTAACAGTAGCTGTTTGTAATTTATCATGCAATTTATACGTAGGCTTGTAATAGAGAATAGAGGAAGAATACTTACAGTTAGTTATAAACAAATTTTTCTCTTTTAAACGCGTTGCGCAACGGGAACCGGTCAATGGTGCAATTAGTTTCTTTTGATGCCTAGTTGCTCATTGTAAATGTAAAAATTTAAAAAATTTAAACACCCAACACATAAAGAAAATCGTAAACTAAATTAGTTACAGGTTTGCAAATGAAGATACTCACTATTTTATAAAAATTAAGGGCTATTATGTTAATGACAATGAAACAATCGAAATATAGTTGCTATTTACCTGTTTTGTTTTTTTGACCAATAACAGTCTCTTCTGTGAAGTTTGGTCACACAAATATTGATAAGGAATAGAAACTTTCATAAGTTATTTCAAATTAGATTTGTACGATACAAAACGAACATGAAAAAAAGAAGTGACAATAAGAGTAACGGACCATTTTATATCATGGCTGGGCTTTCCTTTCCATGTGCTAATGCATAGTACTACAGTACAGTAACCTGCTAGTTATGCTAGAATATTTTGAATATATACTTGTTCAATCTTCTGTGAAAAGCAAGAAGCATTGTGTGTACGGGTGAAATGGACAAATAGAGACCTTGGACGACCTTGATCCGCACGGAAATTCATTACCAAACCATCAGATTAGTAAAGATATTGCTAAAGTGTCAATTTTGGATAACACAGATCGTGGAACCTCATCTAGTATGGCCACCATAGGGCGCAACGTTCGTTTGATTTTTTATAGAATGCTATTTATTAAACAGGCTTTAAACATTAGAATACTTATCCAAATTTAATTAGAGTAAAAATTCAGTCTTGCCACAAGGAATCGAAATATTGTAACAAACAATGCTAAAAATATTGCGCCCTCTGGCGGCTATAAAATAAATAAAAAATAAAGTTGCTCACAATAAAACAACACATTTTTATTATAATGCAAATATATATAAAAATATTTTCTCAAAGTTTGCTAGAATTTGTAAAATTTCGGGGGTTTCAGCCCCATAATTCATCCCTCTGCCTATGTGGGAGCTCGTTGTCCATTTATAATGTAACAAAACAAACAATAACGGATTTCGTTTTTTCCATTTTATATTTGACGTTCAACTAATTTACAATATAATGTAGAGATTAGGTCATATTATAAAAACGTTATGTCCTAAGATGCCTCAGAAACAACAGCATGTTAGGTTGACTAATCGTAAGAAAAAAAAAACTTTTTTCTGTTTTATTCCCACTCGTGTTGGTGGGCGAGCAGTCCCTCCGACCTACACTGTAGTGCAAAGCCGGAGGGTAGGGCGTAAGGCCCTCTTCAGCCCCTGCAGGAATGGGAACGTGGGAAGGTTAGGGAGAGAAGGATGAGACGGACGAAATGAAGACAGAAGAGAAGTGAAAGATTATCTTTGGAATATTACTACTCCAGCATTTGCCTAAATAATCCAAGGAAACCACAGAAAACTTGGACCAGAGCAGCCAGACCCGAGTTCGAACCGGTGACCTCCCAAATGCTAAGCAATGATCTAGAGCACTAGACCACGCCACTCGGTTAATCGTAAGGAATTAGTATGATGAATATGCAAAATTTATCAAGCAATAATGCTGAATTTGAAGCAAAATGGGTGTTTGAGTGGAATATAGCTGTCTATAAGCATAAATTTTGATTAATTGATCGACGAACGATAAGTAATTGGAAGTTTGCAAAAATTGAAATAATTGTTTCAGTATTTATAAACTGTGCTTAGGTTTATTTATTATTACGTCACAAAATGAGAACTAAGACTTAATTAAAAGGATTGACGAGCAAACATTTTTTTCTTTTTCACGAAATGAATAGCCGTAACATTTAGTTGATAATATCGAAATGCCAACGTTTGTTGTAACAAGATAGCATCGAGAACTTGTTACGTCAATAAAAAAAAAAAGAAAGAGACCTAGTTTTAGGTTTGTAAATATCAATAATAGCCGATAAAAAACAAACTACAGTTCATATGTTGGATGACTCTAAGAAGAATGAATTGTTGGTCGCAAAATAACCCAATTTCGCATAGCTTGGTCTATGTGAAAAACGTGTTTTAACATAAAACGCTAGAAATAATAGGATTAGTGTGTTATGGAGCATGTTTTGAATATGCCTGTCCGGTGCGGTTTCGTGTTATTAAACCTCGGGGCCGCGGACCTTATTAAGTGCCGAACAAACCCATAATAACAATATATATGTATATATGTATATGTATGTATGTTCGAATCAACACACAGTCTGACAAGAGATCATATTTAACGACAGACGGCCGTCAACTTGTCGGTATCATCGACACACTTTTTAAAACTCACACACACTGACCTACGATCAGGTCACTATCTCTCTCTCTCTCTCTCTCTCTTTCTCTTGTCGCAACAACAAAAATGTACAGGTACAAATTTATTTACGCAACATATAACACTTACACATGAATATTTATTTTCTGGGTCGTTTCTCTTTCGAACAAGTTCAAGCGCGCGAAAATTGACCTGGAGTTATTCAAGAAATTGTTTCGCATGCACCACATTCGAGGTCGTGAATATCGAACTCATAGTTGAGCGGTTTTGAAGAACATTTTTGGCTTTGTACCAAATTTTATTAGTTTTTTTCTTTAATCCAGCATGAAATAATTGCAAAATCAACAATTCGAGAGTTAGAAACAATTAACTAATCAAACAGGGCATTCATTTTTGACGACAGAAAATACAGTTACTTGTTGAAATAACCACACAGTTGATAATTTCCACAATTTATTAAATAAACTTAACACGTGTTTCTCCAACACTGTGGCTTCTTCAGATGTACAAAATTTACTTAAAACTACCTAAGAGTAGATGTCTATAAATAGGGTGGTGCATCTTCGTTAGAGTGAGGGAAAAGATTTAATAGTAGTGAGAGGTTTATATCTACTTGGTCATTAAGTAATATTCTTTTAGAATTCGTTTGAACGAACATTTTAGATCATAAAGAAACAAAAAAACCGATTCTAACTATGCCAAACATGTGTTAGAAGATAACCATATATTTAATTTAGATCTAACAATTTTACAGATTGAAGATAAAATTTTAAAACTTACACTATTAGAATCTAAAGAAATTAACAAATATAGAAATACAGATATATTACTTAATGACCAAGTAGATATAAATCTCTCACTACTATTAAATCTTTTCCCTCACTCTAATGAAGATGCACCATCCTGTTTATAGACATCGACTCTTAGGTAGTTTTAAGTAGATTTTGTATTTCTGAAGAAGCCACAGTGTTGGCGAAACACGTGTTAAGTTTATTTAATAAATTGTGGAAGTTATCAACTGTGTGTTTGTTTCAATATATTAGACTTCCATCAAGTATCCGCTAAATCAATACAATTAATACAGTTACTGTGCAGTCAACAATTAAAACAAACACTCAAACGATCACAGAGTACCTTCTAAAACAAAAATAACAATTGTTAAACTGCGAACAACTTAAGAACTTAAACAATCAACTCATCGTTGTTGAAAACAGAAATGACAATTATTGTCAACAGTCAACAATTACAGCATAAATTCTTGAATAATCAGAGCACACCCTCTTTGTAGTAAACACAAATGACAATCGTTACCTCATCAACAACTTAAAAACTGAAACAATCACCAATCAAAGTACACATTGATTGTTGCAAGCAAAAATTATATTATTATTGAATAGTCAACAACTAAAGAGTTGAAACAATAAACTAGTCAAAGCCCCTTTTCGTTATTGTACACAGAAATAACAATTATTGAACAGAACATTGAACAATTGAAGAATTGTAACAATTAACTCATCGAAAGGCGCTTTCATTGTTTCATCAATCAAAATGCACTTTCAGAGTTACTTTCTATTTCTATGTATATCGTTGTTTCATAGCTTAATGTCAGGTGTAAATCGTAAAGAGCAATATACTGCTATTACATGTTAATTTTCAATGACTACACCACGCGACTACCATAAACGTCTTCCTTTTAAAGTATACCAGTAGTAAGTAGCTGCCAATCGATAAATACATACGATTAATCAATTAATGAATGGTGATCAGATATAATAAGTATATACTGTATGTATTTAGATAGATACATATGTTCATTTGCACTAGTATGTACATACGTTAATCGAACAAATGGGTTTCATATCGTCTGACGTATTTCTCGATGCATAAAAATAGGTTTATTTTAAACAATAGAATAATATTAATGAGAAAAGTAGTTAAAAGACAAACTGAAGAAGATTTTACATTAAAATGTACTTTGTCGAATGTGCTTCTTTTTAGTAACACACACAATATTCTAATTTGAATTTGTTCTAATTTTAATTCTAATGATCTTGTACAAAGCACAAGAAAGAAAATAAAAGGACAAGTTTCACTAATGTATTATCAACTCGACAAATTTGTTTCAGCCTAATAAGGCCATTTACAATAGAAATACAGATGATTACTAAAATTAAGAACTACTCGCTGCTATTTAAGTAATTACAAATTAAAAAGTAGAGGGGGGGAGTTATAGGTGGTTAGTTCTAATTGATTGTTAACTAAGTTAAAGTTATTCAATATAACTTTCTTAATTTCATAATTTTCTAAAAGAGACAATTTTCTTGATTTGGGAATATTTGAATGTAGAAGTTTGAAACTATTTACATCTACTCAATAAAATGTTCAGCTGTCCCACTGGAATTACATTTTTTGTTTCTTATAGCCGCATCATGTTCTGAAATGCGTTTACCGATAGCTCTGCCTGATTGTCCAATGTATGTAGCGTCACAACTGTCACAAGTTTCTACCATATTGTACAACAGTTCTTCCCTTTGTCAACAAAAGACTATCTTCTGTCCTATCAAATATGTTAATAATTTTAGCTATGAATACAACTTTCTTCTACAAAATAAGTTCAACTGTAATATAATCGAAACTAACTCCACTAATCTTACTTTAATGATATGTAATCTTAAAGCCAGTGTTTTTCAGTCTGAAAAATCGGGTATCTATCAAGTTTTTTGTAACAATTGTGACGCTACATACGTTGGACAATCAGGCAGGGCTATCGGTAAACGCATTTCAGAACATGATGCGGCTATAAGAAACAAAAAATGTAATTCCAGTGGGATAGCTGAACATTGTATTGAGTTAGGTCATTCTCTAGATGTAAATAATTTCAAACTTCTACATTCAAACATTCCAAAATCAAGAAAATTGTCTCTTTTAGAAAATTGTCTCTTTTAGAAAATTATGAAATTAAGAAAGCTATATTAAATAACCTTAACTTAATTAACAATCAATTAGAACTAACCACCTATAACTCCCCCCTTCTACTTTTCAATTTGTAATTACTTAAATAGCAGCGAGTAGTTCTTAATTTTAGTAATCATCTGTATTTCTCTTATAAATGGCCTTATTAGGCCGAAACAAATTTGTCGAGTTGATAAATAAACTAGTGAAACTTGTCCTTTTATTTTCTTTGTGTGCTTCGTAAAAATGCAGTTTCACAAAATATGCACCTCTTCTACCTTACATTTCATTAAAAACGTTGAATCTTGTACAATTAACTATAGCAATGTCAGCAAAGCGACGCATTAAATTTTTAGTAACAAGTGATAAAAATCTAAAATTCAAAGCTCGAAACGTAAAGATTATATATTTGACTGGCATATATGTAAGTGACTTTTATTTAATATCTATCAATGTCATCGAAAGGAAACTGAAAATACTCTTTATTATCAGGTTTCATAGTAAACACGGTTTCTGGTTAGGTACAAAGTAAAAATAAAAGGATTTCAAACTATTGTGTGGCACAACACGAGTTTTCACTTGTTATCGGGTTGTACATCATTATTCTATTCTACCAATTACTTATTATACATATGCAGATATATACTTGTGTATTTATAATCGGCACCTGACAATTACAAGTTGACGATCTTATCGACTTGGCGGCACGTCATGAGTTCCGAGCATCGAACGCCGACTGCGATTAGAACAATTAATTAGCATTTTGTTCAATTGTCGGTTTATTGTTTCACGAATAGTCGAAAATATTACTGTCTTATTTCTCGATTTCGACGAAATTAATCACAAAAAGGACTTTCGAACTAGGAAGTGGATAATACGACTTCAGATGAGATTAAATAATAATTTTACCTTGAAGTTTAGCACAAAAAACAAACAAATATCGTAGAATGAATCACGGTAAGATGTTGAAAGGATGATTTATTTTTTACAACAATGTCGTTTTTATTTGACTATTTTTAAACAGTACAACAAAAAAACAATAATAATATTATATTAGTAATTATGGAGGCACATTAAACAGCGACTTCTATCTACTTACCACAATAGTTTAATTTCAAAATTAATTAACTAGTACACATTTGTTTCAGTAATAATTCTTGGAACACCCTTTTTGTATGAAATATTCTGATTAATGGAAACAATAGTATACGTTACATTAAAAAGAAGGCGAAAATGTAACATTAATTAGGTATCTAACCTCTGCCTGCTAATGTGCTGCTTTGCAAAATTAGTTATCAAAAAAAATTGACCCACTAACATAAACAGACAGACAGACAGACAGAACACGGAAAATGTCAAATATCTACTTTTCGAAACGCCTAGGCGGAATTGATATTAGCAAATTATTCAAATTGGCTGCAATCACTATATAATAATGTGTGACAATACCTATGGTGCTAGCGTATGTTTGGTTTGTACGATAACTGTATGAAACTATCTCCTCTCGTGATACAACAAAGGATATATGGTTATACACCTGCCGAGGAAATCATTAGTTTATACTATAGAGGAAAACGCTATGTTTAAAATGTAAGTATCTAAGTAAAACACTAAGTTTCAAAAACAATATTTATTGTGGGTACACAACAATTGTTTCGCCACACATGTCTTCATCACTTGATGATGATGTATCGTAAAACAATTGTCGTGTATCCATAACAAACAAATTTATAGAAACTTTGTGTTTTACTAACGATTAGTTGAATAATGGATAGATAATTTTCAACAAGTAACAGTCAATAGTAAATCAGTCCAAATTTGAACAGGTTATACATACTAATGTTTTAAAATTGTGGTATGGAAGTGAGGTGTACTCAGTTTTGAACGGAATCAACTAGTGTACAGGTAAATCATTAGTGTCTTGTCGCAATTAACTAAATCCACAATAAACGGGGAAACATGTTGTTACCAGCAGGAAGCGTAAAAAGTAAATAGAATTCTACCCGTTACGTAATCCGCGATATGCGCTATAGACTTCCGCAATTTCAATGTCAAGATGATGAGCCACTTTTTTTTAAATATTTTGATGTATTTATTACTTCTTTTATACGTCTTGGCTTTTGCATACACGATCGTTCAATTTTGCAGAAAATGTTATTACGCAATCTTATCTAACGATGTTTACTTCTATTACAACAAACACATACACACACAAACATTAATAAAATCTCATCACTTCATTAATTGTACACATAAAACATGAGATATGTATATATTTAAAAAAAGTCTTCAGCAATCTTCATATTTGTCATAATTAGGTATATCCTTAACACTTTAGGGGGTGCAACTATTGTGAAAAACATTTATAAATAAAACACGTAGAAAGTTTCATCAATTTAATATGAGTAAAGACTTAAAACTAATTCAGACTATTTAAATCTAACAACATACCATAAGAGAGAGTCTGTGAAATTTGATTCTAGTTGATTGATTTGATGACCCACGACCCACTTCATATTTTGTACTAAGGCTTTTTTAATCTCACACGTTTCGAGGAGAGAGAATTACTTACTTTTTCTGACACCACTGTGTAAAACGACAACATTATCTATATCTAAGCAGTGATTTAAAGAAACACAATAATCTGAAAAGCCTGTTTTTTGTTTTTTGTTTTTTTTTTGTTTTTATCGTCTACATTATTTAATAAGTGCTCTTTTATTTTAATTTTACTTAGGTATTACTTGAGAATGTTTTAACGTTATTAATCTATTAAAACACAACTCAATAATATACAAAGGTATTGGATAATTTAAATGGTTTAGTAGGAAACATCAATGCTGGGTCAAGCGAGAAAACATATTTTGTTTAAGTGAAACAACATTACTATAATCATAAAACATCAAAAAACAAAAAAATAAGTAATTGTCTTGCAACTGTTTTAACCAATTAATGCATATTATTAATCTGATAACGCCTTAGTACGTAAGAAAGACTGCTTTGTATAGCAAATTTCGTGAACATTTACTCTACACTCTTATATATCTGTGGTTGTGAACGCCTAAAATTTTTTTTTTTAATATTCTGATCCAGTTTTGTTTACTAATAGGCGAACCAGAAAATGTAACTGAAATTGTATTGTAGAAATTCATGGGTAAATGACCGAAAATGAAAATTTGTGGAAAAACTCACTCTTGGGCTTTATTTGCATAAATAACGGAAGAAACACGTCAATATTACGAATAAAATGGTAAAAGGATCATATTTGAACATCTCTTCATTAAAACAATTTTTAAACTTGTATGTACAAATATCGTTTACAATGCGCTCTGTAGTTTTTTATTTAAGGTAAAATCGTTAACAACTACTGTCTAACAAGACTTTTCTAATGACGCAAAGTAAAAAGTGTAAAGGTTGAAAAGACTTTTCTAAGTTTGGGTAACCTTCCTGACTATAACATATACTTCAGGGGTTTCACAACCCCCCCAAAAAAGGCATAAAACCTTCTTATATACTTATTTGTTTCTATCAACAGAAACCACAATTTTTGAACGGATATTAGCAAAAGAATAAATAACTGAAGTTAGTTTGAGTGGTTTATTAATTTACTTTCTACTACGCTAATAAACGGCTACATCAGTAGGTACAATAAATCTTTAGTTGATCTAACGGATCATTGTTTATTTCGTTTTGTTGTAAAAGTGGTCCATGGTTTTGTAAATACAGCGCAGAGCCTTGTGCATTCGAGTTTATGACCAGATATCTTTAGCGTCAATGTGGAAAACGAGGCGGAAAATCTAGTTTTAGGTTCCATTCATTATTTTTACACGACTTATTAAACGTCCATAGCCGACGAGATAAGCGTGAAAACAACGGCCTATCGTACATCCGTCATCGTCGACAAAGTCGTTCATCGACTAGCCAGGCTACATAGGCTAAAATGCAACATCAACATCCACAGTGATCGCGTGTAACAACAAATGACTAACTAACTATACGGTACTTTGGTTATTTCGTTGTTTTTCTGCTCGCTCGCCGCGCATCGTCGATCATTATAACGCAATTTATTAGTTATTTTTCGATCCGCGTGAACACGAATGAAGTACGTGAATATATACCTAGTGTTCTATCAAACAGTCTCAGAAAATCTTTAGAAACAACTAATGCTGAATAATCTTCTTAATAATTAGTGAAACCTAACTGTAATTGGGAAATACTACACCAAAATTTTAAATAAAACTGTTGTTTTAAACGTATTAAAGAAATTGGCATTGCAGGAACATTGCACCATATCAAACAAAAAATTATTTTTTTATTTATAATTAATGAAGCAGTGTCATGTAAAAAGTACTTAGAGGACTTTCTAGTATTTTAAATAGTTCTTGCAATGGCTGTAATATACGTACGAACCCATGTGAAGAGTCAGGCGCGTGGTCGTAACAACTCTGCATGAGCATGAGCGGGTTGACATGAATACGAATGATATCGCTAGTTTACTCTATCACTGCAAGCTTCTTGTACGACGTACACAACACTAAAAAGTTTATTCAAAATCTACTTTGTATCCACTAGTTCGAAATATGTGGGGTGCTAAGCTAATAAGGTGTATTACAATGCCGTATTTAAGGTTTCTACGTCATACAGACAATTAGTGATGTAATGAGGATTCTGGTATTCTTTCTGGCATAGAGAACCCTAAAAGTTAATATAATTTATTAATTGTTTTTTTTTATTCTTTAACTAGTATGATAACTTCAACGAATGGTAAGAGTACCTCTTGGTAAAACGTTCTCAAAAAAAAATACATTAAATCAGGCACTTGGATTATTTCACAAATTTAATAGTAGACTATATGTTAATAAGTAAAGTACAATTTTTACTCCTGCTAGTGCCTTAATAAAGCGAAATGTAACATATAGAAAGTTTACCGTTAAATTTGTGAAACAATCCATATGTTTGATTTAATTTATTTTCATAGATTGTTGAAATACCGTATAATATTTACAAAATGAAGTGATCCTTTAGCAATAATCACAAAACTGAATTACATTATTACTAGTTAAACCCGTCCAAACTTAGACGGTTGGTACTGCAGTCTATGGTGCATAGCACATTTATTTGAACCATAGCGTTCCTACATTGTAACCCAACGAATTTTTCGGCGGGCATTTAGTCACAACCACTACCACATATTATCTATGATCCGACTACGACCGAATATTGACGTTCAACACTTAAAAATGTTGGTGATCTTTAATTAAAAATTACGATTAAATGACAACAGCCTGGACATCGAAAATAGGAGCGTTAGTTAGTTCCATATTTTAGTTAAACAATTTAATAGTCAGCTGATTCCATAGTTTTGTATTATAAGAGGAGATAGTTCCCTAAAGTTACCTTGCAAACATACCTATACACCAGCACCATACATACGTAGCATCCTGTATAAACGAACAACTTGTTACGTGGAAACAGTTGGTCTGTCGTCTGCCGCCATTTCTTCTGATCGTCGTTCTTTAATGACACAGTTATTAGGCAGATTCGCCAAGGTTGACTTGCTTTGCACAATGCTCATAATTGCACCTTGGCCATCAGCGACAGAAAACAACAATTCCACGCCATCCGTAGCATCGATCTTTTTCTTTTTTCGATAAATTTTTGAAATAATGACATTTTAAAACTGTACTTCGTCAACATAACCTACACACCTCAAGATTGTTTTATTGTTCCTTACTCACCTATATACTTAATGTACGAGCGTATAGAAGAAAACAATGTATTTGTCACATACATAATAAGAATGCATGGTTAATTAAAAAAAGGAACCGATATTGAAAAAATGTGTAAAAAGGAAGTACAGCAAACCCTTATGTTGAAAACTTCATGACACAAAATTAAAAAAAAAAGACACTTGTTTATTAAGAAATTACTTTACGGTTATACAAAGACGTTAACGATACATAAATACATTATTTTTCTAAAAGTCAGTTTTTCCATTTCTGTTCTATTACTAATTTTGTTTTTAATAGCATAAGCATCGCTTATATTCTTATTTTGTCAATTAATTACAATTAAACTATTGCATTCCTTCGTAAATATTAAATTGAAATTGTCATTCAATTTTGCAATATTATACTATAACGTTCTTATGTTATGCCATGCTCCTTATGCATTGTATTATGTAAAGATAAACAAATAAACACTTTTAAGAAGTGTAACTATTACAAAACTGGAGAACGAAAATTTCGAATTAATTCATTTTTTGGGAGGTATTTTTAATATTATATTATACACAAGTTAATAAATACTATGCTATTTTAATCGTGTTTCTAATACAAACAGTTAGGAGCACAGAAAGTCCAAAATTATCGAACCGTTAAATATCAACGATGGGTTAAGCGATAAACTCCTATTCTTTTTAATTACACCAGTATAAGGAAAACACATTTGCTAAAAATCATGATACAACAACAATTTTAGCAATTCATTTTTAAATTTATTAAATAATTAATGATAAATTATAAATATAACATAATATAATAGCATAAATAGATAATGATCTCCGAAAGACATAAATTTTCGAATTACGATACACTATTGCTATATATTTATACCGTATTATTTTGAGTCTTTCTCCATTTCAATTAATTTAAAACAACGATAATTTAAACAAATTAATTGGTACTACAACATAATTTAGAAACGTAATGTAAAATATTAGGAAGCAGCTTGTTGATTATAAAAGAGTATGAAAGCTAATCTATCTTAGTTAAAAAAAATTCATTATATAAATCAATAACTAACGTTATCCTACATGCGGCAAGGGTTCTCATCCCTAATGAACCTTTATATAATAAGTACATTTTATTTGTGTGCGTGTCTCCAGACACTCCGAAAATTGTTTACCTATCGGATATTATATTTAGGGTAGAACTTGATGGTTGATGATAATATTAATGCCTCCATGTGATATTGTATATTACCAGGAAATTTAATATACGACAAAATATATCTCTTCTAATTAAACGACATTAATGAGATAAAAGTTAACTACTTCCATCCTTTTACTAAATGTTTAAACAGTCACCTAATTGCAGAATGTTGTACCTCTGGATGAGCTAGCTCCACCGATTTGCTTAACTAGTATACCATAATTATATAGTGATGATAATAATAATTATTATTAACTGCAATGTGATAAAGGACTTTTGGCATTTAAATCTAAGGCATATCATATTTCAGACTGCATTTGGTTATAACCACACAAACAATATAACGAGGTGGAATTTACCTAATGTTAGTTTGTGCAATAATTTTACAAACGCACGAGTTCCCGACTGTTTTTCTTACATCATTTTGCACTTGTTTTCCTTGGTGATTCATTAAGTTTTTGCCACCGTGCCATTGACTTTGAACGACAAGCGCTAACGAACAGGTTACAGTGTGCAAACCCGCCACACCGGTGGCGGTGTTGTAACGTTAATCATATGAACCAAGTAGATAAAAATAGACACGCCAAGCAATAATTAACAACGATAGATTATTTTTGAACAAGTGTTATAAATAAATACACGCATTCATACACATAAAATTGGTTTACAAGACACATGTTTACGGATACATAATTCACTTCACGAAGAATGCATTGCTATAGATAATTGGCATCATCACACAACATCTCTTTAAATTTGTTAACTATTATATGATTAAACAAACCTGAAGTCTATTTGGAATTAATTTTCCAAAAATTGTGTAGTTAATTAACTATTAGACAAATACAAATATATTATAAGAAAAACAGTTAAAACCGTAAAACTCCAGTTTGTTTTTTAAAACAAAACTGTACGAGTTTACAAGGACAATTTAATTAATAAGGATAAATTTTCTAACAGCAACCAACAATTAAGCAACATCTATTTTAAAATGCTTCCGAATATTATGGTTCATATTCGTTTTCAAGTGAATATAAAAGATTACTAAAATATACAATGTATTTCAACATTATATGTAAAAGATGTACATGAGTTATATATAGTTATATAACTCTTTTTGACTGTTTAGTGCATTTATTTTCTTATTAATGGACTTCTTAATTTCTAAATTTTCTACCAAAGAAAATTTCGTCCTTTTTGCTATATTACTATGTAAGATTTTTTTTCTCGTTACATCTAAAGCACGATACTTAAACGTACAATGTTCCGACATTCCTGTATTGCAAGCTTTTTTATTGATAGTATAGATGTTTTCATTAATTCCTTTTTTAATGGACCTGCCGCTTTAACCAATATAAGATCTGATATTTATTTATTTATTTATTTTTATTGTTGATTAGAATTTTGCCTAGATTAAGACTATTTGTTTCTACTATATGACAATCAAAGGTTTTTTGTAATTGGCATTTATATTTTTAACTAAAGTTCTTTATGAATTTAATGAAGACGAATTTTTGAATAAATTTACTGTTTTATAGCCATTTTTAAATGTTAATTAGTATTTGATAAGGTTTCATTCTGTTTCACGATTTTCTTGGAGTCCAACAATTACAAGCTGATTCGAACCAATCAATATGCCGCTTTTAATTCTTTAGTAATCTCTTACACTCTCCTGATGATGGTCGGTTCGACCGAAACAATTGTTGAATAATATAAATTGGTGAAACTTTTCAGTAATATTTTTTTTTAAGGTTAGTTATTAAAATGTTTTACAACCCACAACCACCGTACAAAGTTTGAATATTACGAGGTAATCCTTAAATCTTTAACACCAATTATAGAGCAAATAAAACGAAAACTAAAACAAATTCTGCAGAAAATTCCATTAATTTGTGAAATAGTTCTTTTCATTTTGCTATTCATATTATATAAATTAATAAACGAAAATACGTATGCGATTAGGAGCATTGTCCAGATAAAAAACTTCATCATAATCGTTTGCTCCAGTTTTGGATATAAGAATTACGATACAGTTTTCTTAATAAAAACATACAATTTTCTTTCACCGTTCCGTATTACCATATATAGTGAAGTAATAAATAAGGAGGTGTTAAATAACAAATTTGATACGCGTTATAGGGCCAAAAAAAGTTAGGTATAATAACGATCACGAACACTGATCCTATCACGCACTTGTGTATATACATAATATTATTAAAGTTAAGCAAAACAACCTTTGTAGGTTACATTATTAAAACGCGACCTACATATACATTTACGTATCAATAACTAGTAACGGACAATCAATTTTTATGCAGGAAAAAAAAACCAATTGTGAAAACACGTTTATTTCGTTTTTTCACAACTACATTTTCTACAGATACATCTTTGTATAGATTCCATTAAATAAATTTAAAAGTAATTATTACAGTAGAATCGGGATTGTGTGAACATCGCATAACGGAAACCAGCGTATTAATTATACTAGGTCGCCGTATACAGCCAACAAACTTTATAATAATAATAAAAATAATATTTATATTCGGTTATAGAAACGAATTGCCATCGGGTTTACAATTCGATATTTCGCCGTTGTTGTTTGTACTTCCCCAATCGTATTAGTCGGAAAGATATATTGCATTATTCATGTATTTACAATTTTTAAAATAAAACAAAAAACATTAAAAAGTTTCTCCGAAAAAAAGAAGAATTAATCAACAAAATAAAAAAATGATTGCGAAAGATGTTCATCACAAATTATGCAACATTCGTTAATGTGTTCTTCAACAAATGATTTTAATTATTCTACATATTTGTACAATTTCAAATTTTTATTCTTGATGAAATATTTGAAGAACTTTTAATAAGGGTAAATTAAAATATGAATTATTGAATTAATTTATACCCACTACAGATTACTACAGATAAAAGCATTGGCGTATAAAGCCATGATCCCGTGTTTGAGTCCCGTCGGGAACGTAACAACAGTAACAAAATTTACCTCATTGTGTGAGCTAATCTGTAGTGGGTATAAATTAATTCAATAATTATTATCGCATTAACGTATTTTTGTTCACTTGAAAATCGGATTGTGGCATTAATACAAATTCAAATTGAATTTTTGAATTGTTTGAGTAATTAAGAACTTTTAATTGACAATTTCTAAAAAAAAAAAATTCAAAAACTCGAAACTATTTTATACTGATAGAAAACGAAAAAAATTGTTTTAGTATTATATTGTTATAGGCTTCAAATTGACATTTTAAAGTAGTTTGGTATTAAAAATACCTGCAAGAATAGACTAATTTAATTATTAAGTATAAAATAACATAAAAACAATAAGGCCATCAAAAAACTGGACTTCTTATCACTTCTGCATAAATTAGATTTAGAAACTTATTAGAAAAGTAGTTGAACCCGTCCAAATTTGGAACGAAGGATACCATCATTGGTGCATAGCGCATTACATTTAACTCATAGCGAGATATAGCAGCCACAATCAATGTCAAAGTTTATCTATGACTGCTATGTTGACATGCACACATAGGTCAAAAATTTACGATTTCAATTAAAAATTCCGATTAAATGACTATTGAATGTTAGTTAGTAAATTTCATCCTTTGATTAGACGTTAACTAGTCAGTTAATTGCACAATATTAACACACAAATTAACTTATGCTACCACCATAAATATTTACAGATTTACAGATTGTTATACAGTGATAATTTACGAGTGGGAATTCCTTAGAGCATGGATACAGAATTTAATGGTATAACAGTGTTATTGAGATTAAATTATTCTGGGTCTCCTTTCTCCGTCTAACACCGTCTGATTGGTAGAGAGATGCGGCTAGGAAGGAGAGATCCAATCAGCTCGCGTTAGAGCGAGAAAGGAGGCGCAGAATTATTTCCTATTTTAATAAAGGGGGCGTTGAGATTTCGATTGCGTGTAGATAGTAGCAGCAGCACATTCGTTAACCTATTAAGTAGCTTTTTTAAAATTCGCGAAAACACTTAAGAGGAAGAGCGAGAGGAACTGTTTACGCAGACATGTTTTTTTTTCTTCACATTTCGGTGCGGTGCAGCGATTCGAAGAACGGTCGCAGTTGGCAAGACAATGATCATTGTCACCTTGAATATCGCCGATGTCGCGTCGGTCGCGTCGCGTTTGTCGTGGCCATCGCACGGCTAACTCAACATCTCGTCCGCGTGTTTGCTTACCTTTCCCATGGTTATCTCGTTCTTGCCGTGCTGTGCTTCTCGCGCTTTATTTACAAGGGATGGGTCACTCATCTAACTAGTTTCCTATTTAACATATGTTTGATCTGGGCTTAGTGACACGACTTATATGCACAAGTTCGTACGTATGTAGATATTGTATTATTGTTACCGTCTAAAGTGGAGATTTAATGAGACGTGGCGGAGAAGAAACAGTAATCAAATCGCCAAGTTAACAGCTATATTTGCGCTACCCGTTAGCGCCCCATCGACGTTGTCTACCTCCGACATTAACATTCATTTATTTGACCGGACTCGAACAATACGCATACGCATATCATACGTCGAATGAACCGTTTGCAATCATTCGCGGTAAAAATTCGAAGACCACATGAACACCCACATTCGTAAACATACGTAGGCATATGCGTTAATGCACATTTCAAGTCTTTTTTTTTAACCGATCTTCTTCGTTTTTTACTCTCGTTTGATACTATGCGTAGGTATATGAAAGGGTCGATGACTTACATGTGCATTTAACCATCAACTACCTATCATTTTAACGACTTGTCTCGTAAAATAAGCTTTAACTACCTCCTCTCGAGAAAGGTTTGGCTCTAAGATGAAACTATTTCATTAGTGATTTTATATTTTACGGAACGCAAAGCTGTAATTCATAAACACAGTATGTCCATCTTACAATAGTATTCATACGAAAAATATATGTCTATGTAGTTGGCACAGTCGATCCATAAACCCACAAAACAAACAGTTCCATAATTTGTTACTATTTTCTTACTAATTTGTTTCTAAAAAACCGTTGAATTGGCAAAGAAAGGTCTTCATAATTTGTCGTAGAAGAAATAAGACTAATAAGATGGGGCATTTCAGTTGCAACTTATGATATGAACGACATCGAAATTTTGCCTGATCTAAAATAACTTTCCTTGCCTTAAAGGGCTGCACTCGAATTCGTCCCCACAAAGTAGGTACTGCTGGGAATGGTTGGTAATTATGAAAAATAAATACACGAATTCGTACCCGCGATAGTTTTATTGGAAATTCCCAGAAAATCACAAAATAAAGCAGAATAAGTATATTTCTTTTTATGATACTTTTCTAAGTTGGAATAAAAGACAGTAGTTAATATCATATTTGAATTTTATTTTGTCAAAATATAAAAATCAATAAACATAACTTTTTTATATACCACAAACCTACACATACAGACATCATAATAAATATTAGTTCTTGCCACCCCATTCAACATAAATTAGCCTTTTTTCACTGCTCACTCCATTGACTAATAAATATACCCATGTTAAAGTAAGATTATGAAAAAGAACTGACAATAATTAAACAAATACCGATCAACAACACCAATCGCACAAACACAGTAGACTCATAATTAAAAATACTGCTCTATAAAAATAAATAACTTTATTTTTGTCAAACTTTTAACAACATTTTTAAGTAACAGCAGTTTATTTTATAAAAGCATCTTTCTAAAAATCTTTCAGAACTTCAAAGAATTGGAAAATGTTAGGATAGGCCGAATAAAATTAAATTGCTTTTCGAACGGGGACGAATTCGTGTTGCTGATTAGCGCTAATTACCTCTCGGGGACGAATCCAATTGCACCGCCTTAAAGTCGTTCTTTTAATTTGGCAATGTATTATGACTATATTACTGTGTTAGTATACCTTTAAAAAGCCACAAATTAACATGAAATACTTCATCCATTGTTTCTCAAAAACTGTTAGAGCAACAAACTTAGGTTTGGTACCAAATTAGCAACAACTATTTGTTTTGAGGGCTTGTGATTTGGCTATGTAAGTTAACCCAAGAAATATAGCGATTTTTATGTGCAGTAATCGATAATGTCACAATAAGCTGACAAGGAGTATTCGTCTAAATTTTAAGATCAAAGATCTTACATTTTGAACGCGTCCTAACAAGTAGGCACAACGAACCGAAAGCCTCATCCCACGACTGGTTTAATTCCTTCTTCTTTTTTGAATATGTTATATTTTCGTCTAGAAGTCCATCGGAATCAACAGTGTAATTCAATGCCGGTAGGGGTATTAGCCCTCGGAGTAGTTGTTTCTGTTGAATCCATATTTATATTTATATTCTTATATTTATTAGAAATTAGTTTAAAAAATATTGCTTCTAACTAATAGAGGCCACAAAAAAGTAACATCGAGATCTGAAATTAAGTTAATACTTCCGTAACTTTACTGAAACTTTATTGATTTGTCAGTACTCTCACTTAATATGCTATTAAATATAGAAATGTAATGTACATGTAAAATATCATAATCTTTCAGTTATAATTAATTATTGCTTAGACAAAGTGTGCCAAAATTAAAATCAAAATCAATTAATTAATTGTTATGGGAATGTATGATATATTAAATATTTCTTGTTTCTGTATCATGAGATTCTAAAATGTACTTTCTTTTTGTTTTAGTTTTCCAATCCGAAGAGTAATTGGGTAAGAAAAAACATTCCGCAGAATTTCAAAAAATTGTAAAAAGAACCCGCCCGTAACCTTTTACTAATATTTAAAAATGTTGAAATGGGACGAATTGGTGGTTTATTGCATGAAAGACATTGAAGTTTAGCCCTAGGTTTCAGGTTTCAGCTCTTTATCAAGATAGGTTTTGAGGTTAAAATCTTAATTTTTTACGATGATCTTGACCTAAACATCTACCCGATGAAGACCTACAACCTAGGGCGTAACGTCGGTGTTGGTTATAGAATAATCCGCCTTTTACCCTATTTTAGCTTATTTTTTCGCATATTCTTACAAGTGGTAGAAATGGAAAATATAGCAACCTTTTACTATTTTGTATTTCCTTGTACCCGGCAAAACCACCTGGTGCATCTAATTTATAGCACTATTCTCGCTGGACGGTATTGGGTCTAACTATTCCATTTTTTATAGCTTTTGTACCATCATGTTAAAGTACGATGACTGTACCATAATTTCAAAATCAGATATTTTCAATTTTTGGCCACAAAGTTGTATTTTTTTTTTATTTCCAATCCATCGTACAAATACCACAATCAAAAGATATTTATGGAGGAAAAAGAACAGTAACAGCGTATTTTAATTTATTCTCCATTTTATAAAAATTGTCCGAGTGACAAGTTGCGATAAATCGACGTTACGATCAATGCAATAACGTTTATTGAAATGTCCCGTCGTGCCGGGCCGGAAACCTTCGCTGTAGGTAGGCAATAAGTACCGGAGAAAAGGCGAAACGAACGTACCATTATTGCAATTGTCATTATCATTTCGAGTGCCGCGTGTAATAACGATAAAAGTCTGTGCTGGAAGGCTCTAAAATAAATCTGTCGACTGACGCGACGCGGCATTTTGTAAGAACGAACGAACGTCCACGTGCGTCTGTCCCTGTCCTCGTTCGTCGTTGTCATTTCACTTCAATTGTCCCACCAAAGACATACGAAATAACCATTACCAGTGCACTAAACATTTACTGGATCTAAATTAGATGACGACAAGTCACAAGAAATACAGCATAGGTAAACCATCAAAGAACCCAGGGAGTTTTCGTTATATAAAATAATACGTGCTTATTTATATATGAAATAAACAACAGAATTTGATTACAAACGATAAAGAAAATTAAGTACTTTGTCAGTAATTTTTCCTATTACCAGACGTGGAACGTGAACGATGGCGATAAACTGCCATAGTTTCATATTTTATAAATGAAATTGTTAATAATTAACATGCTACATGTTCTGATTACGTATTAAACCAACTTATTCAACCATACACATAAATGACAGTTTCCACTTTTGAAATACTACTTTGAATATGCACCGATTCTATTAATAAGGATGCAGCAGAAACCATTTTTGAGTTGCTTCGAACAAGAAACAATAAGTGACACACTTAATATACGAGGATGGATCAAATATAAACGAGCCTTTGTTCATAAAACATTTATTTTGAAAAGTTTCACGAAAACACAAATTTCTCTATTTTTCGATGTATCCCCTTGTTTGTCTATACAATTTTCCCAACGCATTGGTAGTTGTTTCATCCCGTTTTCATAAAAAAGAAACAGGGCGGGTGTCTATCCAGTTGCGCACAAACGCCTCCCTCCACCCGTTCATCGGTCTGAAATCGCTCGCCTCCTAGCCATTCTTCTATAGGCCCAAATATGTGGAAATCACAATGGGATAGGTCTGAGCTATATGGAGGGTGTTCTAACTGAGTCCGGTGCATTTCATCGATTTGGGCCTGCGTCAAAGCTGAGGTATAAGGCCTAGTGTTACCGTGCAAGAGTAACACGTCATGAATGGGGTGCGTTCTCCTTTTTCGGCGATAAACAAGTTTTATCTGACTGAGAAGTCAGTAGTACAGACAGTAGTAGGCTGCATTAATGGTTCTTCTCTCGTGCAAAAAAATCGATCTACAGCACCCCTCTCCAGTCCCAAAAAACCGTAACCGTGGCTAAAACTTTGCTTGCAGACAGACGTGTTTTCGGCTTCATTAGGTTTGATTCATCTTTGCACCGCCACTCCATGCTTGCTCGTTTTGATATATTGGAGTGTAATAGTGTGCCCACGTCTCATTGCAGGTTACAATTTTGTACAAAAAAAGTTCACCTTCCTCTTTAAATAGAGTAAGAAGTGCCTGAGAGATACGAACTCGAGCAGCAACTTTAGAATCCAACGAACTGAAATTTTTCGGAATCCTAAGTTTTTCGTTATGATTGTGTGAACACTTCCATAGCTGATGCCGAGTTCACCAGATATCTGAAGCACAGTGACGTGGCGTGGCGGTCCCCTTCAATAAGGTTTCTAACGCGTGCAATGTTAACCGGCGAAATGCTGGTGCGCGGACGACGAGGATGATTTACATTTTTGACACGATTACGCCCGAGTAAACATACTGCTAATAATTACTATTCAATTAATAAATTTGATTATCAGTTGATTTTTTAAATATTTTAGCTCACAATAAAAATCCTAGTAATGAGGTATATTTAAATAATTCATTTCTAAATTTACTAATAGTTTTTAATTAAATTATTACACCTCATTGTAATAATTAAAATTTTTCATTCGTGGATAAAATTCTTACACATATTTTGAGTCTAAAATGATCGTCATGTTCTCAGGTAATTTTAGTTTCTAGCTAATATATACCACTGTAAAACTATTTCGAAATTTCAGTTTGACTCACTAGGTCAATTTCGGAAGGTAGAATCAATAATAAATTTTGGAACTGAATATAATCATAGCATAGGTGTGGTAGGAATATGAATAGTGAAATGACTCTCTTTCAATCGAGTTATTTATTGCCGACTTCTTCTTTTTAGACTGACCCTTATAGCTGAATCTAATTCATGACTGTAAAGTATTTATATTTACAAAGTAAAATTGTTTGCTGTGCATTACTATTACATTGTGTTTAAATCACGGGATGTAATTTGGATGCTTAGATGTCACATGACACAGGGTGGAATTAACATTCGTCCGCTAATATATAAACTCGTCGCGCCACTACCTCTGTGTCGACGTCGTTCATCAGCAACCGAACGAAGCCTGCCGCGATCCTTTTTTGTCTTTTTTTTTTGCGGCTCGCGTTTTACGGTCACGATTCGATCTATCTTAGCAGCAACAACAGAGCGACACTACGCCGAAGACGGCGCATACACAATCGTCCAACGACGATGGTATGACGCGTCGACCAAGGCATGGTATGACTTATGTTTAGTAGACGGTGCAATAGCACATCTTCAAACAGGGAGATAAACCACAGACAGCATGTTTTCAACAGACAAGAGTTTTTGTAAATAAAACTGCTAACAATAATATAACAATAGCATTTCACAGCTTCGAATAACATAATAATAACTTGTACTGCTCTTTGAATATTATTGATCATCATCACTTTATAATAATGTTCTCCGTATTTATGGTGCTAGCGTAAAGGTTGGTTTGTGAGGTAGTTCTGCGGAGCTATCTTCTCCCATGATACAAAGTTATGGAATCACCTAAATTTCATGGATGGCGTCTACTTTCGATGTTCAGGATTTTTAATGGTAAATTATACCTTTCTTAAGAGTAATAAACTTGATTACTCTTGAGAAAGGCGTAATTATATCGAAACAATTTTAGAGTTGTTATAAATTATATTCTCAAACATTTAAAAGTGGTTTTACTTATTTCGATTATTATCATCTACTATGTTGAATTATGTCAGGTTAGGCTAGGTTTGGCCGTTTACATGCATCCATACAGAAATTTGGTCATAACGAGACATTCTAATACCTAGGTTTGGTTAGGTTAGGTTAAGCCCATTTGTAGATAAACGGAGAGTAAAAATCCATTATACTTGACAATAGAGTTAGGCAAGTTAGAAAGACTAGATTATGTTACGGTTCACATGTGCGATTTTCGGGAAATGCAAATTATCACATAGGGTAGGAAGGAGTGGGGGTTCGGGTCGTACAAGTCTTAAGATTATGACGAGGTGAGTAATTTAACGTAAAATTGATCATGAAAGGGTCAATATAGTTATTACCACCCTGCATGATCTCATCAGTTTCACCCATCTCCATGATATTTACGACCTGAAATCAATTTTGCCACCCATTCTGGTTAAATTAGCGCATTCTGGGAAATCCGTATAAATAGTAGTATGTAGGCTTTCACGACCGGCGTCAATCGAATTAAGATAACTTACCGGACTTTTGGGCCGTGATCTATAGGCTTTCTGGTTGCCTGACGTTTCGTCAGCGACTGCGGCTGACATCTTCAGAAGCGTTTGTGGTTTGGTCGTTGTAGCAGCTTTCGATCTCGAAAACGTCTAATATCACATATGACGAAACGACAGGCAACCAAAAAGCCTAAAGACACGGCCCAAAAGCCCGATAAGTTATCTTCAATTCAATCCGTATAAAATTACTCATAAATTTATAAACTTTCACAACCATAAGAATAAGGAGAGTAGTGTACATACTATAGCCAATGTAATCGACCACCCTGTATCATGGTACATAAGGTGTCGGCGTACAGCTTTGTTATTATTATTAACGACCGCTAACGTTACACGAAGGGAAATTCGGATTGACATGGCACGCAAAACATAAATTGGCGCCGCCAACGGACGGGCTGACGCACGGACGCGGACGGTAGGTAGTAAGTAAGTATGCAACAGGTTACCGAGAAGCGGTGCAAGTGCAGCGATGCAAATTACTAGCCGCAAATTACACACAAGTATACGAACCTGGTATGCACATGTACCCGTAGGTCGACATCCGATTATTATTACACGACGCGATTGATGAACGACATGAACTTCAGTACGCACTATTTAATATATAGACCTGTTTGTGTTACATAGTACTTTTAGTTAGTGAACATTTCTATTTTATAAATAAGATCCGACAGATGCACGGTTACGTAGACTTTAGACTTTTCATGACGAGTACTCCCTTATAGGGTTTTATAAAAGGCTAAGAACTGGGCCAGCATTGGGTGTCAGGCAATATAACCTGGCACAGTCATGACAAACACGACCGGTCTTTTAATTGTTTATGTCTGGAACCTAATGTGGGCCCAGCCATGGAATACAATAATCGAACAAGCAGGAAGAAAGCCGGGACTCTTGTGGAAATCCTAACAGACGACGCGATACCATTGCAATACCACAGGAACAAACTTCCAGTTCCTCCTATCGGTTTTGTAACGAGGAAGCAAAAAGAGATATTCGCATCCACTTCTACATACCGAGCGGAGTGGTCTAGTGCTCTAGATCATTGCTTGGCATTCGGGAGGTCACCGGTTCGTACCCGGGTCTGGCTGCTCTGGTACTAGTTTTCTGTGGTTTCCTTGGATCACTTAGGCAAATTCTGGGGCAGTAATATTCCACAGATAATCTTTCACTTCTCTTCTGTCTTCATTTCGTCCGTCTCATCTTTCTCTCCCTAACCACACCATCCACCCATTCCCACGATTCCTACAAGGAGGCTGAAGAGGGCCTTAGGCCCTACCATGCGGATTTTCACTACAGTGTAGGTAGCAGGGACTGCCCGCCCACCAGCATGATTAGCTGGTGGGAATGAAACACAAAAAATTTTAGTTTTGTCTAGTGCTGCAGATCATTGCTTAGCATTTGGGAGGTCACGCGGGTCCGGCTGCTCTGGTCCAAGTTTTCTGTGGTTTCCTTGGATCATTTAGGCGAAAACTGGGGCAGTAATATTCCACAGATAATCTTTAACTTCTCTTCTGTCTTCATTTCGTCCGTCTCATCTTTCTCTCACTAACCATACCGTCCACCCATTCCTACGATTCCTGCAAGGAAGCTGAAGAGGGCCTTACGCCCTACCGCCCGGCTTTTCACTACAGTGTCGGTAGAAGGGACTGCCCGCCCACCAGCACGAGCAGCTGGTGCGAATGAAACACAAAAAAATTTTCATTTTTCTACTGCCATGCTCGAGAATCGGGAGGCGTCACTATTCGCGACGCTCCAAATATTTTATTATATTAGGAAGCCACCTTTGGGGCATGAATCAGTGACTACCTTGGGAAATTCGAAGCACCACCCGTACTTTTGATATCTAAATAGTAATAATAATAAAAATGGCGCAGTCCCTTTCAAATAATGTTTATTCCTTCCTCTTTTTTATATTATTTACAAACATACCAGAAGCTTTCTACGCACACGTACCAGTATAACGTTTCCATGAGAATTTTGGCAAAAACAAAACTCATTTTTCTTTTTCAATATAAGGACGCGGGCACATGACTCTCTATGACCTTTATTGCCAAGAACCATGCACTGTTTGCGTAAATATTCCTTCTTTATTGGTATAAATTTTTACAGATCTAACAGATACGTGATTATTTTAAAAAAGTCTATATATTTTAAATACCAAGCTTTAAAAATCGCTTAAGTATACATATATCTCTGTGTACAAATATATGCACGTTCATGATCGTTTTCGTGGGTAAATAATCATGGCTTTTAATCGAAAATTCTTACTCTGGATCAGTAAATGCATTCGTTTCTCTGTCTCGCGAAAATCACTAATTCACAACCATTACCTTCGTATGTGCTGATAATAAGATTCGTTTTCCTATTCCACTGTGGATTTAATCAATCTAAACCAGTCGCAAGAACAACGTCTACATGGTCACTGAACACGGATTCGCTTGACCGCAAAATCTCCCATTAACTTCCATAAAGTGTATGGCCAAACATACCGTTGCTGTCGCAGTTATTCCGAGAAGAATTGCAATTACCGGCGGGAAAATGAACCAAAATTTATTAAAAACTCGAACTCGATTTATAAGCGCCTACCAATCGTGAATTAATTACATATAAATATTTCGCACCTTTTCAAAAACGAAGCAGATTTTTTTTTCATTATGAGCGACCTATTATTTGCGATTACAATCTAATTACAACGACGTATTTTTTTATGACGGTTATTAAAATTGTAATTGCGATTTTCAATAAACAACATAATTGATAAATGAAAATATAATTACAGGAATAATTTTTTTGAACATTTTATTGTACGCGAAAAGGCGGCTACGGTACTGTATTTATTAAAGAGATATTTTTATATATTGATACTGTCTATGTAAACAAAAGTAATGTCATGAAACTCCCAGTCCCAAGTAAGTTACTTAACACGGTAACAAAGTCACTAATCCTAATTATTAGGAGGTAATTTAATTGTAACACCAAGTGGAAACTTAAACCTTCTACTTTTGGGAAAATTCTTTATAGAATTATATGAATAATAAAAAAAAATGATATAGATACTATATTTTTAAAAAAATTACCTCAACAACTACAATAAAAATAATAATAATAAAACTGGTCACGTAGGAGTCGGAATTGCGCACTGCAATTACAGAAATTACTGCGCTCAACTCGGTGAATAATGATTATTGATGAAATTTCACTTATTTATTTTAAAGGGGAGTTATCATGTATTTTTTTATTTATTTAAAAAGAATTTCTATTCTATAATGAACTATTGTTTTAAGTACATAGTACTATTACCTAATATTATACCTCACCTACAGCTTCTTCGTTAAACCGGTTTTTGTGATAACAAAATATATCCAAAAGCTATGATTTTGAAATCCTCGGAGTTTCAAGTTAAAAAAAAATAAAAAATAACAGGTAGAAGAAACAAAACTATTTATAATCCTTAATTTTCATCTTTAATCCAAGGATTAAACATAAACATATTATGTGTAAAGTACTTGTCCTCCAATGAAAAACATCTTTCAAATTTTAATTCAGTTTGGTAATTTATTAGAGCTCTCATTAATGATAATTTATCATGCAAAATTTAATTTTGAAAATTTTAAAAGTTGAAAGAAATTTTGATAGGAACTTCAAATATGATAAAATCTAAAACATGTGCTACCTTACAAACAAATCTAGTTAATTTGGAATGGGAAATAATAAAACTTTAAAAGCAGAATTTCTATTATAAACAACTAATATTTGGAAATATAAATATGGAATCAAGAGAAATAACTACTCCGAGGGCTAATACCCCTACTGGCATTGAATTACACTGTTGATTCCGATGTATTCTTAGACGAAGTAGTTGTTTGTGTTGATTACATATTTCTATTTATATTTATATTTATAATATAGCCTGTAAAGATCTTTTTGCCAGCGTCTACCTGATGAGACCCGATAGGTCGAAACGCGTTCCAAATGTGAGATCTTTGATCTTAATATTTGGATGAATACGGATTTTAATTCATTCTTTTTTGAATACTAATATTTGGGTCTCACACAACAGGATACCCATATAGTTAATATGCATTCGAAAGAATTTTCAGGTTCTCTAGATTTCTTTCTAAAGCGGCACAAATAAAAGTTTCATTCTACTTTTAATATTTTCAAAAATAATTTTTGCAATATAAATTACCGTTAATAGAACTCTAATAAACAGTCAAGTTTTTTAATATGATAACAAGTACATTCAAGTTAAAATCGTCCTGTAGAGGGACAGACAGCATTACCTCTTAACGAGTTTATTTAAGTACAATTTCTGAATAAGTCACAATAAGGTAATGAAAAACGTTCAGGCCTTAATCAAAATTAGTTTTTTTTTTCTTTCCTTATAATGAAAATATTATAAGTGACCCTTTATGAACCTTGTGTGTTATCCACCGAGCGGCGTGGTCTAGTGTTCTAGATCATTGCTTAGCATTCCGGAAGTCGTCGGTTTGAACCCGGGTCCGACTGCTCTGCTCCATGTTTTCTGTGGTTTCCTTGGATCATTTAGGCAAATGCTAGGGCAGTAATATTTTAATATTCCACAGATAATCTTTCACTTCTCTTCTGTCTTCATTTCGTCCGTCTCATCTTTCTCTCCCTAACCACACCACCCACCCATTTCCACGATTCCTGCAAGGAGGCTGAAGAGGGCCTTGCGCCCTGCCCCCCGGCTTTGCACTACAGTGTAGGTCGGAGGGACTGCCCGCCCACCAGCACGAGTAGCTGGTGGAAATGAAACACAAAAAGAAGTGTGTATGATCCAGAATATGAAAGATTAATTAAATATATGTGGATATATATGCCCATTTCAGTTGACACTCACGACACTAATCGAAGTCACCTTGTGTTAGGCAGCACTTAGTAAAATCCGGCTCCTCCGCCTATTTTCAGGACCAACGCAACGTATAGTAATATGCACAAAATGCTGCACTGCACTATACTTATTTATATGTGTAATGCACCTACAATAACACGCACCGACACACACACGCAGACACGTGAACATGCATATCTCGCCAGTCAGTTTTCTTCATTAAAATGCACGCACGCAACAACTCATTAAAATTCTGAATCGTGCGTATCTCGAGTTTTTCTCGTCACTTCTCAGCAACCAAGGATAATAATTACACTTCCTTTCGCATAAAAGGAAATAATAAAAGGACTTTTCGTGATTTACCGGCAGAAAATGCGGTCTCGGATGGAGAGACGACTGACTGAGCGTAGCTATTATTTATTCAAAAGTAGCTTGCATTTTACTGGTGAGTATTTTAATCCTTTCTGGTCACTATTTACTTACTAATTGTCCGCATTTAAATATGAAGGATCAGTACTTAAATGCATATATTCAGTGTCCTTTTGTTGTCAGTATCAGGAGCAGATAACTTCATAACTGCCAAAACAATTAGATTTTTATGTATTTTTACATCCCAATTACTAAAATTCAATAATACGATGTAATAGTTTAGTTTATCTACATCACATCCGACGCTGATTTGCTTCTTGAGAATCGACTTTTTCCAGCCGTCCCATGTGATTTAGTAGTCTTTGTTAGAGCGCGTCGCGGTATGCTTAACTGGGCCAGCAGACGTGTTCTGTGCACCACTGGAACCGTGCCCGCTCCCCTCAGCTCCCACATTTATCAGCATTAGCCAGCCAATTTAGACAGGTAATTGAGCTGCATTCGATGCAGACTTTGCAGACAAACAGCATATGCACAATGCACCGTGTCACAAATCAATTAAATCGATGGTAAAATTCCATGAATTCTTGGAATTGCTTCCGCATCCACTGTACTCTCCAGATCTGGCCCCAGCAACTTTTTTCTGTTGTCAAACCTCAAGAGGATGCTCGCTGAACAGAAATTTCGCGGCGATGAAAAGAATAATTTTAATTAATTTAAGTTTTCGTAAACATTATTTGACTTGAAAATGTATCCAATTTCAATTAATCTTCTACTATTTAATTTTATTGCGCTAATTCTAAACTTACATAGTTTTAGTACATCTATGTACAGAAAAAGGGACCTTTGCAATTTCCTTATATGTGAAAGTCGTCTATTTCTCTAATAATCACTGCCTATTACGGTGAATGTATTCTCACACCGGGTATTATGAGCGAGACTGTCTTTTTGCAGTTCTATTAATAGCCAGCACGTTAAGGTTTTATATTATGATAAGAAGCAAGAGTGGAAACTCTCGCAATTAGAGCACTAACGACTTCTAATTCATACGCGTATGCAAATTCCGTGCCATAAACGATTTTGCATTATTAATATATCCTGTTGATTGTTAAACAAGTTCTCCCGGTAATAGCAATAATAAGTCGGCGGTGCACCTCAGCATTACCTATGTACCTTCTACTAGAAATTGTTATTTACATCGCTATTACCTTTGGCTATTTCGATTAAACTCTTTTCATGGATCCAGCGGATAAATTACCATCACTTTTACAATAAACTTGAACCTATTCGGCCGCAATCTCAGAACATATACCCCTAGATGCAGCATCACATAAAACCCAACATATTACCACTTTCTAACGAGTGCTCATTGCTCTAATTGTCTCAATTTCGAATGAAAGAAAGGCAACGAAACAATACACGTCAAACTATGATTGCTGATACACACTGCCACGAAATAAGTTCTGCGAATACTCATTTCAATTCTATTTTTGACCTTTATGTAAGTTTTATACTTACATTTACTAATTATAAACTCAAATTCCTTTGTTTTATCACTTTATTTATTTAAAAAATGTGATAATACAAAGCAATTTGAATTTTGAAAAAAGAAGGCATTAAAATCCCTTTTCCGTATAAATTTTAAGCATCACAGATCCCACATTTCGAACGCGTCCTATAGAGTAGACACAGCGAACCGAAAGCCATATTGTCATAATCGTACATCCAACTTTAATCAAGCGAAAGCGGATAAAACGCGGTTTACCCGAGTAAAGTCCGAAAAGTGTACAATTCCAAATATATTTTGGACTTTACCCAAGAGTCTTGGGTATTACGCAGTTTATCCAGGTAAACCTAGGTTTACTCGCTTATCTAACTTTACCCGTAACGTATACATATCGTCGCGATCGCGTTTTTCCTTTTTGTCATTTTATTTTAATAAATTACGCATTTTAATTCGGTAGGTTAATATGTATACATATTTAATTAAAATGTACATTATGTGCACAGTAAACTCGAATATCTCGAATGTAACATAAACAGTTCGTTAAACAAGCCGGAAACCATAAAAGAACAGTTTAAAAAGGCGTAAATCTATCGAACAGTTTTAAATGAGTTAGAAAATGAACGAAATGCTTATAGGATCGGAATACACGTAATGTTTAAATGCTATTAACTTCATCTACATATTTTCCTTTTACAAGTAAGTAATAGCAATTATCTAATGTTTTCGTTCATAAACTCAATTTGGAAAAACTAAGGACAGGAGAAAAGTGAAAAAGATTATGTGTGGAATTTTCCTGTACCAACATTTACCTAAATGGTCCAAAGAAGCCACAGAAAACTTACACCAGAGCTGACGGATTCAGAGTCGAACCGGTGACCTTCCGAATGCTGATAAAAAATGTAAACCACTAAACCACTTCGCTATAACTGTTTTAATAGAAAATTGTCGTCTTATAACAGGCGGGCTGAAAAGTTCGTAGGCGAGCATAGAAAAAATTATTTTTTTTGATAGAATTTTATTTTATTATTCAATATAGTTCCGTTCGAGAGCGATACAACGATTATAGCGGTCATACAATTTTTCGATACCATTTTTATAATACGATTTCTCTTTAGCCTCAAAATAGGCTTCAGTTTCGGCGATTACGATTACCTCTTCATCGGCGCAAAATTTCTGTCCAGCGAGCATCCTCTTTAGGTATGACAGAAAAAAGTCGCTGGGGGGCAGATCTGGAGAGTACGGTGGATGCAGAAGCAATTCGAAGCCCAATTCATTTAATTTTGCCATCGATTTCATTGATTTGTGACACGGTGAATTGTCTTGATTAAAGAGCACTTTTCTTTTTCTTCAAACAAGGCCGCATTTCCGCGATTTCGTCTTTCAAACGCCCCAACAACACTACGTAATAGTCGTTGTTTATGGTTTTCCCATTTTTAAGATAGTCAATGAATATTATACTATACCATGTGCATCCCAGAATACTGATGTCATAACCTTGCCAGCCGACTTTTGCGTCTATCCACGCGCAGTCCACTCGGCTGACTATCAATTGGACTCCGGTGTGAAATGATGGATTTGGATTTATTACAGCTCCAAACACTGCATAGAATCACCGATCCGTTGTTGTTTTTGGTCGATTGTGGGCTCGCGCGGCACCCACTTTGTACAGTGCTTTCGCATATCCAAATATTCATTGACATTCACGATATGACCATGACCAACACGTTCCTTTGATTTCTTTAGGGTCTCAGCTATCTCAATCAACTTCACTTTACGGTTATTCAAATTATTTTCTGGACTTTTTTGATGTTTTCGTCGGTAACAGCCAACAGCCACTTTGGGGCGTCCACTGCGTGCATCGTCCAACCACATCTCTACGGTCTATTTTCCTGGTGCAAAGTCCGAATAATCTTTATCAAGCCAAGCCTTAGTTTCAACAGTATTTGTTTTCGCCAGAAAGCAAAAAAGCAATGCTTTATTAACACACGAAATTCCTTTTTATCCATTTTTTCAAAGTAACTAATGTTCTTTCACTAAAAATGCAATAACTCAGATACTAATAGTGCAATAGCTGTCAAATTTATAAACGCTTCTTTTGAAGGTTAGGGCTAACTAAAAATCATATAGATTTGATCTGTGGGTCAGCAAACGAACTTCTCAGCCCGCCTGTTACATGTAGAATTAATACCAACACCGACCTACTGAATTTGTGTTCTGTCATCGGTCGTATTCTACCGATTTATCATCATCATACCAATAATAATAAGACGTCGTTCGTGGGATAATTGGAGCGTGTATACGGGATTGCGATCGTCAATATTTAAAATCGTAAACAGCGGCAAATTGACTATTAAGTGGTCATTTTGACCATATTTAGAGTGCAGACGAAGAAAAGACGCAAACGAACGACTCGTTCTGTTCCGTTATTCATTCGATCTTTAAATCAGTTTGTTTTTACTTTGCAACGCGCAACTACCTGCGCTATGTGGGTACATACAGTACATTTGGATATGGATAGTTGTACGCGTAATATATTACATACACTTGTATAAGTGTGTAGGTACGTATGGTATGTAAAAGTAAAGTGTCACGTATAATTTGTACATTTTTACATCGTCCTTATACGATACGAAACGGTAAAATCAGGATTCCCACCTTATCGGGCAGTTTCAGTTCCTAGAATAGATAAACGATTTCTATGAATAGGGAAGCTTTTAGAACAGTATTTCAACTTTGCGTTACTAGTAGCGGTTTTCCTTATGATCGTTATGATTTCGCCAATAAAAGGCAAACAATTGGAACGTTCTTATTTTTTTGGTTTAATTGAAACACTATTGCCAACGCCTCCATAGTATTTTGACGCCGTCCCAATATCCAGCGTAAGCACTTCTGAAATACGCTGTATTTCAAAATGAGGGTTAAATACATTGAAAATTAAAACAAGAAAGAAATACTTTTCCCATGCAGTATCATTACCTCAGCTACAATGATGTCGACGGCCCAATGTGAAGCAGAAGGGACCTCGAATAATTTAAGCGTTTAGCATTTCTTTCGGTGTACTAGTACTAATAGTATAATATAATATTAATAGTACTAACAGTACTAATAGTTTTAAGTTGACTACAAACTTTCGACGAAGCCAAAGTTTGGCGAAACGATCGTCAAGTGATCAATAAGAAAAGTTGAAAATCATCAGTGCATTTTTATTTAGTTATACAACATCTTCACCTGAAGAAACCAATGTTTTGGTTTTCTTTATTTGATGTGAACTTTCAACAAGTAAATTAAACATTAATTATGCATTTTGTGTTACAATCTATATTCAATTTCTCGATTAACTAACCTCTCCATAAATATAGTTTGTACGAGACAACACAACTATAATTCCTTTTAAAAAAGTGGTTTAAAGTAGTTGTACTACATATATGTATATATGCAGGTTTGTAGCCAACTATAGATATACGTACGATGTTACTGTTGTATATCTAATATGGCATGATCGAGGTATGCGGCTCTTTCTGTTTCGAATGATACCGTTTTGTTTTAACTGTTCTAATAATGTCTAACCGAGAGCGCCGGAAGATCGTGGTTACAACGTCAGTATTTGTCTGTTATTTTTTATTCAAATGATCCTCTCTGCATAAATGCATTACGGCAAAATGATAAAACGGCTCGGTACAATGAAATGACGGCACGACTGTGACCATGGGAAATGTGCAGCTGTAAGAGTTACAAGTAACTAAATAACTAACTATATGTACCAACCAAACAACCAACCAACAAACGGTGTAGTAGAGAGAGCTAGTGTAGAGTGTACCTACCTGCCTATAACTACAAGTTGCCGTGAGGCTTCCCTTTTTTCTTTATTTCTCAGTCTTCTCTTGGAACCTTTCGTTATGACGAAGCTGGATACATATGGTAGATGTATATGTGTACACGTTACGCCGTATCGTCCCAGAGATTCATAAATATCACTTATAGCCAGTTGCTTCTAACAAGCGGTCATTCATTAGAACGGAGAATAACTTTATTTTCTGTGAATAATCGTCCGTAGATTTCCTGAACTGAACTGTGTCACTCGACCGACACATTTACTGTTAGATGGGCATTATAGAGGTAGATACTGTACCATTTGCATCAGATCTTTTGAAAAATTCTAAACAATTGTCGACAGTGTAACGAAAAGTGATGGGCGGGGAAATAAGCGTAATGTGCAGAGAAATAACCATATCTATCGCGAATCAAGAATAAATAAATGATAATTGATTGTATCTGCCATTACTTTATGGAAAATCGTATTATTTATTTAATTAAATAAAATACTATTTCAAATTGGTAAATTTTCCACTGTTAGATTTTTAATTGTTTCGCCCTACAAGGGCATCTTCAGACGACTAATAAGCGATAATGTCTGTCGAAGATGGGAGGACCAACCGTAATTCGCTTGAGTTGCTTTAGTGTGAAAAGATACAACGAGCGAGGCAGAAGAGTGTTTCCATGGATCAACGGATTATTATTAAGTTTTTGGCCAAGGAGGGGGTGAATCAAACCAAAATTTTGCGGCGATTACAGGCACAGTTTGAGGACGACATAAATACTCGCCGCCCAAGGACAAGTGCCAACGAAACTAACATTGAGGCAGTCCGAAATCTAATTGAGGAAAATCGACGCATAACTCTCTGAGAGATTGTTGATGAATTGACCATCAATTAGGGAAGTGTCCACGGGATCGTGACAAATGACCTGAAAATGCGCATTGATATATGGGTTACCCGACTGTTATCGGGGGACCACAAGCAACATCGATTGGAGATTTCGCAGCGATCCATCGATCGTCACGATACATTGGATGTTTTCCATTTTTTATTTAAAAAAAATCCAAAATTATTCAAAATTTTTCAAATAAAACAGTAGGAAATAAATAGGAATAACAAAATAAAATATGTTAGATGCCATTTGAAAAAATTAAGTTATTCGTGCTTGAAGTTTTTAAATTTTGTTTTTTTTTTCTGAGCGCTGTGTACAAATTATAAAGCTTAGTTTTGGCATGACGTTAGCCTTATGATTTGGCTATAACTAGTAAAAATTTCAACATTCTAAGTCATTTTTTATGGAAGTTATGATTTTTAATAGTTTGTGTTGCGGTGCAATCTTTTTTCCGATAAATTAAATTATCTCAGAAACTATTCACCGTAGGCATATTGGCATACAAGTTGGTTTTCAAAGTCACCTTAAAATGTTTATTTTATGTTTCATACGAATTCATCGTAAAAGAAATACCATTTCATTTAAAATAAGAAAGTTGACATCAATTTCCGGTATAACCGGAAGTGCCTTGATAACCCCTACTCCCAAATTTTCAAATATGTAGCATGCTTAGTCTCCCTAAAACGTCTAATGTACCACTCAGTTTAGTGTTCTAGATCATTGCTTAGCATTCGGGAGGTCACCGGTTCTGAAACAGTAATATTCCACAGATAATCTTTCACTTCTCTTCTGTCTTTATTTCGTTCGTCTCATCTTTCTCTCCCTAACCACCCCATCCACCCATTCCCACGATTCCTGTAAGGAGGATGAAAAGGGCCTTACGCCCTACCCTCCGGCTTTGCACTACAGTGTAGGTCGGAGGGACTGCCCGAGCACCAGCACGAGTAGCTGCGGGGAATGAAACACAAAAGTGTTTTTTTTTACTCAGTTTGAATTACCCTGTATTTGATACACCCTCGTAAAAGCAGGAACGTTCAATAATATAAAAATAGCAACAAGTAGGTATCAACGTACAGTCAGGCATTTAAACCAATAAAAAGTATCGATTGTAAATTGTCTGTCATTGTTGAATAATTTCGCACGGACTCCTTTTTAGCAATTCGTCTCGTGTACGAATCGTAGAAATCGAAAGCAAAAATTAAAAGAAAAAATGAAGGTTAACGTCCAAGCCCCGTACGCCTACCCCCCGTCGATACCACGTACACATACAAGTGCCGACACATACATATATGTAAGTACATATGTACAAGAAGAATATCAAACGTGGGAATAACTTTTATAGCTAGCGAGGTTGCATTACTTGTCGTCACTCAGAAACACTTACCTATATGTACGATATGTTAGATGTTACAGTAGATTTCATTCCTTCTTAAACTAATAATGATATAAAACTAGCAAAACATATTTATTTCAATTATTATTTTATTCAAGGTGACTAAAAACACTAAGTGGTTCGTAGCAAAATTCACAATTCTTTTACTAGGTTTTGGTCACAACTTCGTCCGAACCGATTTCAATTTTTTTTAATTAAATTAAAGACAATAGTACAATTATACTGTACACAAATACAATATTAATACATATAAATTAATTATTTGAAATTGTCAGTCATCACTTACCACTCGGTTAGTAGGTCAATCAAGAATTGTATTAAAAAATCGATAAATCATTAGAAGTGAATGAAAGGTGAATAGGGGTTGTGAAAAAAGCGATCGTTTTCACTCACCCTAATAGTTGCGAGTTCCCTTCCGTTTCCCACGTTTTTCCATAAATTATGAAATAGACCAAAGATTTAATTATTAATCATAAAGAATTACTTTAATTATTTTAAACTAATTACCTTTTATATTGTATAAAATTTACTCTTATTAATACAAGAAGAAAAAACAATTGGAGTAGTGTGGAACTTAACTAAATAGATACTAAAACCGTAAATTCCACAAAACATTTACAAAACCTGAAATCTGTTTCGACATTCAACATTGTCAAATGTTAAATTATCTTATTACCCATATATTACTATTAATTTGTTAATTAAATGAATAGAAACCAATTATACTTCTAAATGAAATAATAAATTCGCTCGCTATATAACAATACGCAAAAAGCTCATTTTTATTGATAAATTGCATTGCACCTTTATTATTAATTATTATAATTTTTATTTTAATAAGTAATGCATTCAGACTTTCTGAAAATTACAATACATTATATACGTAATAAATGGAAACCAGTGTGTCCAAATAAATATAATTTTGAAAAAGTAGCATCAAATTTATTAAAAGTCTTATGCAACACATTATACAATATAATTAATAAATGTATTTCATCTGGCAACATTGCAAACTTATAAATCATCAAACATTTTCAATCGATATATATATATATATATATATATATATATATACCATCATCAACCCCTATTAAAAATTATGGAGTACGCATCATCCAAAAATGCGTAATAAAATATGTGGAAAATATGAATACGATTCATTAGTTTAAATCGAATTAAAGTCGCCACCTAATAAGTAAGAAATGACGAAAATGGCTTACTCACATTTACAGCCAACAAGTTTGGAGTATTTCTGCAGACACCGGTTGAATAATTTATCAACGTACTACACTATTTATCAACACTAATTTATGTACAAAGTCATCATAATTAAATTATATACAGGTTAGCATTGTTTTTGAAAGTCATATTATGAATTTATACAAATAGCCGACGCGACAGCAGCACTGACAACATTTCACAACCCGTAACATTCTCGATTTAATGTATCGCGATATCATCTCTTAATCACGATAATGACCGAGGCGTGTTCGTTCGGATTGTAACTTACTTTTTACCACAGATTCGGTTGTTTTCGTTTCCTGATACAATAAAAATGAATATAATGATAATAATAATAATAATAGAGGCTTATTTAGCCAAATTATGAAGTTTGTATATATATATATGACATTTATTTTAAAAGGGTTTGATATTTTATAAAGTGTATATTCCAATTTGCACGACTATTATAAACAATAAATGCAAATGACCGTAAAAATATTGAAACTCCTGTTTATGATACAAATTTAAACACAGAAATTATATAGATACAGATACATGGTTTGTTTAAAAATCTACATCATTAAAAAGCCAAAAATACATAAACATCATAAATACGACTCAAAAGTAAAACAAAAAGATAATTAAAGGAACATTGATATAATTTATTTCTTTTTTGTTTTAGGACACGCCATGACGGCGTGGAATTCGGGGCTGATATGGTCGGCCCTATTGGCCTTTCAGTTCATGATACCTTTGCCAATTTCGGAAGCTGGTAAGTTTAATTAATAATCGATGTTTTTGAAATACTTTTTACCTATAAATATAAATTAGATTTGGATTTACAATAATTATAAAAACTGCAGGTTCTTTGTGTTCCTTTTCAAGTTATCAAATATAAAACAAATAATATCAATTGTTTAATAAAATTATTCAAAATTAAATAACGCTCTATATAGCCTTCTATGGTTTTTAAAGCAGGTTGATTTATTAATTTCTGAATTTAATTCAGAAGGTGTAATCGTTTACGTTGATTTTAATGAGTTGTTAAGAATTATGCGAAAGAAAAGACAAACTCGTCAGTGGATCATGTACTGCATATTTATTAAACGACCTAAGAAGGTCAATGATATCATTTAAACGAACATTTAGCAATCCACGTGGCTTTCCTTGATCTCACATCGAAATTCTATTCACTAGATAGCAAAATACGTAACTTCAGTCCTAGAATCTACCAACATTAGATAATTATAGATATTTGCTTGTAGAAGTACTAGTAGTATGTAATTGGAATAAGAAAAGCAAACTAGGAAGTCTTATTACAGTTATTACACTTCTGAAGAAGGCAATTCGTCATGTAGAATCAGTATATTTTAAGAACATTAACCGAAAAATTTTTAATATTAAATTTCTATACAAATTGTATGGTCTTGTCACGTTTGAGGTCATCGTACTTACGGTTGTACAATAATTTCGCAAATAGACAGTATGCTAAATTAATAATCAAATGCTATATTTTTTGTTGGAACCCAGCCATGGTAGTAAATCATATTTAAGATAAAATTTGATTATGTTGAAGCTTTAGGTGGACTTAAGTTAGATAACACTATCTATCTATCTATCTATCTATCTATCTATCTATCTATCTATCTATCTATTTTTCTATCTATCTATCTATCTTCAGAAGATGTATAACTGAAGATTCTCATGTTGAACAAAACAATTGTGAAGGTTTTTTAAATAAATAAGCGGAAAAATAAATACCAGAAATCTTATAATTTCAAACGTTTCTAAGGCATTTAATTTTGTTCCCTTATTAGCCAAATGAAGAATTTGTACATTATTTTGAACAGTAGTAAATATGTAAACGTTGCAAAATAAATATTTCAAAAGTTTTTATTAAAATTATCAGTATTTACATTTATTTTTGTATACTGCGTTAAATAAATTAATCTATACATATAAATAAAATTGGAGTGTCTATTTGTAATATTAAAATAATCACTTTTTACCAAATGCATATAGATTTATACACGGTACATATACCAAAATAACATTTTTTTAAATTTTTGTCTGTCTGTCTGTCTGTCTAATCTCTGAAATGGCTGGACCGAATTTGACGAAACTTTCACTGGCAGATAGCTACTGCAATAAGAAGTAACTTAGGCTACTTTTATTTTAGAAATTAATTATTATTATTAATAAATAGTTACTAATTTCTAAAACAAATTCTTAATTTCTAAAATAAAAGTAGCCTAAGTTACTCCTTATTACATTAGCTATCTGCCAGTGAAAGTCCTGTTAAAATCGGTCCAGCCGTTTCAGAGATTAGCCGGAACAAACAAACAGACAGACAAAACTTGTAAAAGCGCCTTCCGCCACTTAATATCATAAAGGCTGCCCGTCGCGCGGGCTCAGAACGCACGATCGGGCTATTGCTAACGATTAAGCCTCAACGACTTCGTTTAAAATCTTAAAAATAACTTTTGTTAAATTCCACACGGTAAGTTGCAGGTACAGCTAGTTTAAAATAAAAAATGGACCCATTTAAAATTTTGTATAACGAAGCATTCAAGGCAATGCCAAAATGTGAAATATTTGTGGCCACTCTGTACATATATCTTGTAATAAGAGCAAAACGGTTTAAGAATGTTCAAAAGTCCATTTGAAATAGCTTAATTACCATAATAGAGCAAACGTTGACAACAGTTAGTTCGAAATTTCCGTCTTATTCTCATTCAAGAAACGTATCCGGTGTAGGTACGACATGTGAATATTTGAAAATAATGAACCGATTTGGTGATCTTGTCTAATAGAACCATTCCACTAAATCGCGAGAATTTTAATGGCACCAGCTGTACAGTGTCTAAATTCCAGCCTACAAAAAAAATAAAATCCCCATGTGACCGAAACAGTTGCAATAAGTAGTGAATAAGTAAATAAAACCAGTTACGTAACCTGCGAAATTTCATATGCAACACATGTCCTGGTACTTTGTCCCATCGCAAGCGGTCAGTTACCCAAAAACCATGTTAAAAACGAAAATAAACATCGTGTTCTAAAAACGAGTACAAGCCATAAAAATCGCCTCTGCCACCACTTAGGATGATTTACGTTCATTATGACGGCTTTTACAAGTCTTGACAACAGTATTGTAAAAAATTAAGTCAATTTACATTTCTTTAACACCACAGCAGGTGGTGCCTTTGCCTACTACGATTCGCACATACCTTATTTGGTCTAAATAATGGGAAGAAAAGTCGCTAATAATTTTACCTATACTTAAATACAAAACCATCATAAATCACAGACCATCATTATGGGGTGCTAAAAAGGAAAAAAGATAGGTTAGTCATTTCCGATGTATGTAATTTTGATCTTTGAACTGCTTCAGTACATCAAGATTTCGAGATTTTGGGGAGGATCCCCAAAAATTTAAAAGATATAATTATTAGCCTTTAGTCAAAAGTCATTTTTAATGTATCTACTGTCGCTGAATTTGTATCTAACGTCAGAATTTTCCCCGTACAAGATTTGAAATATCTGAACCTAAAAGTCCTAATTGCGCTAATTTCGTTTCTTTAATTGTGAGATTAACGTATTTAGAAATTTCAATCTGCTTCGGCAGTTTTGAACTAAATTTGAGTTAACTGTCGAATAATACATCGAAAATAATTACCCTGGGAGAATAAATAAATAAAACCATTTGTTTTTGTATGGTACCAACAATGAACAAATAAATCAGTATAATTGAATCAGAATATTTGTTATGTAAATTTTTTTGTTGTTAATTTAGCGTATTAACTTATTAAGTCAATAAGTTGATATCATTTACATATATACTTTATTGATAAAACATACAATCGAAATGATATCATCATATATCTTGATTAAATACTGTTCTAACAATTAAGGATCAGATTTACTGAGCAAAATAGTTTAATTATGAATATCTCTAAGACTATCAAACCTATAAAATCGCTATACTTTCCTGGAACGTTGAGACTAAGTTCTATTGTACTTTTTTATAATTTTAACGTTGAATTAATTTTTGAAAAGCCTCTCTTTTCAAGAAAAGTAGGTATTAAAATGAGTTGAATAAATATTCAGAATAAAGGTAATATTTTTCCATATATTCGTCGATGGCGAATTCGAATGTTATCCGAGAAAACTCTAGCACATTGCTGTGGTAATTCTGAGACCAACATCGGACTCAGCTTTGCAAGTTACGTCAAAAATCGTCTGTCTATAAATAGGTTTGTTCACATTTATACATTACTAGCGGCGTGGTCTAGTGCTCTAGATCATTGCTTAGCATTCGGGAAGTCACCGGTTCGAACCCTCACTACACCACCCACCCATTCCCACGATTCCTGAAAGGAGGCTGAAGAGGGCCTTACACCCTACCCTCCGGCTTTGCACTACAGTGTAGGTCGAAGGGACTGCCCGCCCACCAGCACGAGTAGCTGGTGGGAATGAAACTCAAACAAGTTGTTTTTTGTCAAAAAAAAACAAAACTATATATATATATATATATATATATAGACAGGTACTTAACATGATAAATGACGAAGACCATTGTGCTCATCGCTCTCCATTAGACCATATATCGTCTACTGACGGGATCTTGTGAAGCTTCTCTAAAATCTTCCGACAGTTACCTAAATTTTCTTATTTTCTTTCCTTGTACCATCACAGATACGGGTAATGATCCCTTGAACATAGCAATTTATCAGGTTTTAACGACACGTACTAAATGAACGGTCACATATCGTATAGTGCTCAATAAATGGGGAACAGCCGGTGCGGCGCGCGCTCTCTATTGCATTCTTTTGCCGTTCATAAATAAGATGACCGCCAACTTCGACCGGCAAAGCGGTCTCCACTGTGGCTTGTACTTGACCTCCCAGGAAGAGTCACTCTGGTCGGGTCTCTCACGCCTCCTCACGCTGGACCACTACATAGTCCGTACACATGCAATTCCGTCTTTGTAGGGCGGACAACCGAACACACTGAATATATACAGGGTGTTACCGTTTCGTTTTTGTTATTATTATTACGACCAGTTAATAAAAACGTTTGATATAAACTGAACACTATATAGGGGGGGTGCACTTATTGTGAAACATACTGATAGTAAATGTGAAAATAATATAACGTAGAAAGTTTCACCAATTAACAATAATAATTTTGCTAACACGTTTCGGTCACACGACCATTATCAAAAAATGAGCAAGGACCTACCCCTCTGCCCCCCCTTCCGTTATAGAACCGTTTTCCACTTTCGCTCTCGCCCAAAACCAAAATTTAGTTAATAATCAATGTCGAGTGTGGCGGTAATTTGGTAATGAGTGAACTGCACTATTTTTTATTATTATGGCGTATGTAGTTTATTTACAATATATATGTTACAGGTAAAGTTAGATGAGCGAATAAACCTAGGTTTACCCGGGTAAACTGCGTAATATCCAAGACTCTTGGGTAAAGTCCGAAATATATTTCGAATTGTACACGTTTCGTGCTTTACCAGGGTAAACCGCGTTTTATCCGCTTTCGCTTGGTTAAATTTGGTTGTACCATAAATGACAAGGCCATTAATGTTTGAAAAACATATTTTACAAATAAAAATTAGAATTCTAAAACTGTATTCTCTTAAAGTTAATCTAATCACGAGTACTTATTTGTTCAAACAATACAAGCTGCTGTGACATTTCGAGTTGCAAAGATTTCCAATAGCTTTACCTAACCTAAACTAACCTAACCTAACCACAAGTCTTTTTTTAACAGATTTCTGTTTTTTGACACCCTTCACACAATCGCAGATATAGTTTAATAACATCTTGAGTTATATGAGTCATTTATGGTACATTCAACTTTAACCAAGCGAAAGCGGATAAAACGCGGTTTAGCTGGGTAAAGCCCGAAACGTGTACAATTCCAAATATATTTTAGACTTTATCCAAGAGTCTTGGATATTACGCAGTTTATCCGGGTAAACCTAGGTTAACTCGCTTATATAACTTTACCCGTGACATACACAAAAATACACACTTATATACAATCAAATAAAATTATTAAATTGGAGAAAACTTTCCACCTTGTTTAATTTTTACATTTGATTGTTGCCACAGAAAATGATACAGTTCAGACGCCCTACATATTGTTATTTATAGAAGGTACGCAAATTACCAGCAGTGTAACACTATTGCAACATTGTCATCAATTTGATTGATTAGATTCATAAAAGAGACCTTGTATTTAACTGAGAAAATCATTTTGTTTTTTTACTATTACCAATTGAAAACAGTTCTGCAGTAGCTTCTCTAAATATGCTATTTGAATTATATAAATCTCATTATCTTACTTCTATAATAAATACTAAAAAGGAAGTACCACAAATTTCGATGTTCATGTATGTAAGATTAACATTTCTAAACTATTGCCGCTATTTTTAAATAAAGATCACCCTGTATGGCATTATAAATACGTATACACCTACCTGTCCTTTTCTTTAGTAACAAGTATCGCGCTGAGTTCAAAGCCCATTGTTGCCTGTTGGCCAATCGCGGTTTGTGGGTCTCGGTCTGACCCTTGCCATAACCCTTGGTGACATAACTAACCTAAAATCTCTTGAGAATCGAACCAATCGATCGCCTTCGGCAATCGGTTTTTCTTATAAGCGTAAATTACTTGCCCCGTCTAACGTTTTATTTTTTACGACCGCAACCCACAAAGAGTTATAAGTTATAATTGAACTCTGTCACCTCGAATTATGACCATTTACCTATCGTACTTATCTTGTATCCCACATCAGTTAATTATCATTATAACATTCAATTTTGTCTAAAATTATTTACTTGTGTTATGGTTGTAATTTTCAATTAATAATTTTTTTATTTAAATTTAACATCAATCAATTATCTATTATTATTATTATATAATCTGTATATATTTTCTACTTATTTGTGTCCTTTTCTAATAAGCATATCGACTTGTTAAGTTGTTAAAAGATCAATTAAAATCGTAAATCTTCTCTTTACTTATTTTCGGAGCATTTAGTAACATATTATAAAAAATATTAAATAGTCTTTAAAGAGAAATAAAAAATAAGACGTTGCCTATTAAGTAGGAATATAAATGACTCATATCTCGTTGGATTACTATTAATCGCTTAGGTAACCCTTGGATCACATTGTCTATCATTATTGCTTGTTTAACCTTTGTAAAAAGAATGTCATTTATATACGAGGCATGTTTTTTAAGTAAGTACCGTTTTGAAATTAATAAAAAACGTGCAAAGATATCTTAATAATTTTATTTTTACATGAAATCCTGTACCTTAATCTACTTTTCTACATAATTTCTGTCAATATTGAAGCACTTGTCATAACGTTTGACCAGTGACCAGTTTTTGAATACCCTTCTCATAGAACTCTGCCGTCTTACTTGTTAACTGTTAACCACTGCATCACAACTGTTTTGAATTCGTCATCGTCTTGAAGACGCTGACCGCCCAGATGTTCCTTCAAGTGCAGGAACAAATGGTAGTCATTGGGCGCCAGATCAGGACTGTACGGAGGATTATCTAGAGTTTCCCAGTGAAAAGATGTGATGAGATCTTTGGTCCGATTAATCACATGCGGACGGGCATTGTCATGCACATCTGTGCGGCCATCTTTTAATGCTCTCACCCACTTCCTTACCGTTCCATCACCCATAATGTTTTGTTCGTAAACTACATAATTCTCATGATGAATATAAATCGGTTTTAGTCCTTTAGCATTAAGGAATCGTATAACAGCCCGGACTCCAGACTTCGCAGTCGGCGGGACTCACATTTATCGGAGGCATCAGTAAACAACGTAAACAAGGGCGAATCAGACTATAATGGCGTCAGTGTGTAGGTGAGAGATGTAGCTACTCAGTGCGTATGCGCGGAACGCTGGCCGCAACGCCGCGACGGCAGAATTTCAAAACAGTACTTACTTAAAAAACATGCCTCGTAGATATCGACATAAATACTTGTTATATAATTTGATATCATTAAGATTTTGCATTGTTTAGATATAATTATGTCCATCTAAACGTTCGTAAGAGAAGCATCCAGGGTTATAAGATTCATCATTAAAAAATATTTGAGGTCGTAAAGCAACACTGCATGCAAATGTCACCTGACTCGCAACACGCTGTGTTATTCCGTTGTCAGATCTTTTCTTGTTGATTAATTAAGAGATAAAAATGCAAAACGTGTTTCGAACAATGTACATGAAAAAATCATCGTGTATTTACAAAGTGTTCACCTGCCGGCGAGTATCGAATGAATCCATATAGGCGCATCATGCTAAGCCGACTTACCGTTAATGTAACTTAACCTTAAATAGAAGAATATACCGGTAAGGCGGTAGCAGCAGCTTCTGGGAAAACGCGACGACACCCATCCTTTCTTTTATTTTTTTTTCTTCTCCATTTGCTCAATCCTTGACTCTGAAAATACTGTTAAGTTCGCTTACATGTGAATTTCAATGAAACAGCATACATGACCGACATAAGCAAATAAACAGCCGTTCCTTTTCCTAATTAGAAAGGTTTTTACTTTGTTAGAGTGTCTACACCCTCTCTAATATCGCTATTATACCTACTCTATACACAAAATTCGGAACGGATCGTTAAAATATCACCGGAACCGTTAAAGGATACAGAGTGGCTTCTTATAGAAACGTCAATTAATTTTTAATAGCAAATTTTCACACAGTTATGTCAAGTGTAGGCTCAAAAGTCAACTAAATTACTGACCTAAACCTAGCAACTGTTTTCCCGCGGCTTTACTGACGTGAACTTACTGCTATTACGAATTATGATTGAGCGAAAATAAAAATAAACAAATAATAACACATATAAATTTCAACAAGTTTATTACCTTGACAATTGTTTCGCCACAACGTTGGCTTCATTCGAAGTTTCACATGAAACTCTGATGAAGCCAAAGTATTATTGTTATCGTTTTCACATATTTTCGTTTCATCAGCATACATTTTAAAACTCTTCATCACAAGGGTTGTAGCCCTTCCAATGGTCGGATCACAATTCCCATTTCCTTTGAGATTATTTTATCGTCACCATCATTATCAAAGAGCAAGAAAGCTTCATGCATTTCCGCTTTTTGTTCTTCAGTTATTTGTTCCATTTAATCCATTTTTCATGATGTCAATCTTCACTAAAACCAAAACAGCATTGGGGGAATTTAAATAAAAACAGCACGAACCATGTTCGCTTGGAATCTCATTATGCATGTCATAAATGAGTTTATTATGTATTGCAGTAGATTGTGTGCACAATGATTTTTTATCATTATTTCTTCACTAAAACATTCGGGAAATTCCTCTTGTAAATTCAGAGTTCAGCAGCCTTTCATGCCATTTCTATACATCGACTAACTGTGACAGAAAAGCTGATGTGATTCTATAGCAAAATTTTTTCTCAACTGCGTAGATATTTTTGAACATATTGTTTCGTCGTCAGTAAAGATAAATAAGAAAAGTAAATATTTGGTTGTACCACAGGTAATCAAAATAGATCTCGTTGATTCAGGCTCCTGTGAATTTTAAAACATTGCATTTTTATTGACTAGGTACTTTAGTTGATGAGTTTACAATGTCGCAATGCCATTTATAGAATTAAGGTGAGTTCGTGACCAGCCGGTAATATATTTACGATTACACAAATGTTGAATGTAATGCAGTTGGTAAACGTCGCAGAAGAATGGTACAGTGGTCACCGTGAATGCAAATTTTCATTGAAGTATGTCGAATTGCATTATAGGCCGTGTAATACATAACACAAAGGTTCGCCCGAATAAAAAGAAGAAGGGAAACACCAGTGGACAATAACAAAACAACAAGGCTATTTTTAAACGTGTTTATTATAGTGTTCAAACAGTGATGTCTATGAATATTTAGTGTCTTTTTAATGTTCAACCTGATTTCACTATCGGCATACTAAACTCTAAGTTACAGTAGCCAACTTGAATTGGTAAAAAGAAAAATTCAATATGCTATAAATTCTGTAGGTTCCGCTCTTTACTATTTTTATGAGAAGTTCGTTTGTATTAAAACTTGTGTTGTAACAGTTAAACAATTACGTAATGTACACATGGAGCTCCATGACCGAGTACGGACAGGGCAGAGCAGCACGGTCCAAAAGAGAAATAACCATGCGACACTTAAAAAGCAGTTTCGTGCGATAGTTTGGACAGAAGATCGTATAACAAACATCGAGCTGAATTTCTTGATTTAAGTGCTGAGTTAAGTTTGGATGCCGAGTTCGAAATATTATTATTTTGTTATAAAAGATCAAGGACTATAATAAGATGCGAAAAAGTGAATACTTGATAAATACATAATCAATGATCTGTAGTATTTGTGTCTGAATCGAGTCGAGTTTAACGAAGTTTTTGTTTTTGTGTTTCATTCCCACCAGCACGAGTAGCTGGTGGGCGGGCAATCCCTCCGACCTACACTGTAGTGCAAAGCCGAGGGTAGGGCGTAAGGCCCTCTTCAGTCTCGTTTCAGGAATAATGGGAATGGGTGGGTGGTGTGGTTAGGGAGAGAAAGATAAGACGAAAGAAATGAAGATAGAAGGGAAGTGAATGATTATCTGTGGAATATTACTGCTCCAACATTTGCTTGTCTAACCATTTTCGAGAAAATCGATTCTAAATAATACTGTGAATATTACAAACAATAAATTTTGCATATAAGTTAGTGAAGAGCGTAGCATTCTGGTTTTGTAATCGTGAGGTCGCTGGTTCGAATCTAACAATAATACGCACTTTTATTTATTAAATTTTAACCACTTGGCCACTCTATTTGTCTATGTAGGGCTCCGATTATCGTTCGCAATGGCTGGATCCAAATTACGGTCCAGTCATGAACCATTAAAAGACCAGTCGTGTTTGCCATGAGTGTACCTACCAGGCTAAATTGCTAGGCACCCAATGCTGACCCAATTCTTGACCAATCATAAAACCCTATAAGGGGATGTAGTATTATTAATTTTTATTAATAAAATATTGTATTTTCGTTATTATGTACCTAACAATTTATAAAATCAACAATAGATGTAGTTTTAATGTTCACGATTGTTATTTATTAAGTGCTCATCTTGCTCACGTTGTTTATGGAAAATATTTACATCGAACGTCTTAAAACTGTTAATAATACTTATTATTATCATTAATAGTTGTTTATAAGGCGAGCGATCGCCTAGGCAGCTTCAGTTCCTTTTTTCTTTCTTCTAGTTTTTTTTTAATTTTCTCGTGTAGGTACATACACATACATACTTATGTATGTATATATATATATTCCGTCAGAGATGACCCGCATACCTGCGATCGCGAATCACAAGGCGCTCGAACAATCGGGTCAGCAAGTGAACGTTGCAACGACCAACATCATAGTATGCGCTGAGTCGGGCAATGGCGATTTATATGCATTCGCAAATGAGGCAATTACTGAATCGCGATTATTATTATGTAACTGCACGAACAGTTATGTTGGTATAATTCCGTGGGACTGAAGGTTCAGGTTCAAGATCGTTATATTGAGAAAAGACAGACTCTTTATTATTAGACACTACAATTGATGAGAACTATCTGTAGTAAATCAGGGGCGACCTCTAAAACTGTGCGAATAAGGCAATGTGGGCGCGATGTGTTTATAAATTCGTCACGGCACACTCTGATGACGGCGCCGTTGAATCCATAGCCAACTGCAACTTAAGTAAGTTCGTTATCATAGTCGCGAATTTATTTATATACAAATTTATCCACAAATGCAGAAAACAGTTAAATTTCCAATTTAAAATGGATTTCCAAATAATATTAACGATTTTAGTTGCCACAAAGGCATTACCACTGCCTAAAATTGAAGCAATATGGTAATATACCAAGACCAGATAAAGGGTGAATTCAATCCTAGGATCCTTCGTAGAAGCAAACTGATCTACAGCCAATCGAATCGAACTGGTTACCTCCCAATGATCTAAACCATTAGACCACACCGCTCGGTAAAATTTTCAGGAGTCTCAATAATAGAATCGGGCAACGGCCGACCTTTATTTTTCTTTTTTTTCTCTTCACATTAACTAATCCCTTGTCATTATCACTGTTTATGAATGCTTATTGTAATTGGTATAATTACTTAAGTACACAAATCCAATATTCGACAACGTATACAACAAATAAGAACGTATCTACTGATTAGCTGCATTGAATGCAGCTCACTGACCAATCGAAATTCGCGGCTATATACAAGCAAATGAGGGGATGGGTGCGGGTTCCCGAAGTAGTGCACAGAACTGCCTCATGTGGGCCAAATCAATAAAATACCATGACACGCACGAACAGAAACCCAAAAAATTCATTTCATCTACCACTCAAGACAAGATGGCTGGCTAAAGACAATCTTGCACAGGCACATCAGCATAGGATGGTAGATAGGTACATTAAATTTTAGTAATTAGGTGGCAAAAATATACAAATGTAATGTAATTGTTTTGCCTTTTTTGCAGCTATGCAGTTCCTCTACACCTACTGTATTTAATAATGTCGATTACACCCTAATATGCCTGACCGTGTTACATTTTCGTTTCAATTTAACGTTGATTATTAAAGTAAAGTAAAATAAAATTGAAGACTTACCCCTAATACCACACACTGTTTAATAAACGGACACGTGTTTCGCCCACTTCTACTGTGGGCATTATCAACGCGAGATAAGTCGAGGTAAGTCTCCAATTTCGTTTTACTTTACTTTATTGATTGTACCACGTCTCCTTTGTTCTATTTATTGATTATTAACTTAAGTATATTGTGTTTAAAATTGCCTAATTTAGTACAGTCTACATACAGTCATCGTATTTACTTATTTACTAATAATAACCGGTATGTAATAAATAATTAGCGTTCAATTAAAGTACTCTCGGTGATTAACGTTGACAAATGAAGGAATGAGATACAAATGTCAATTAGAACGATTTAGTGGTGTCAGTGGGTTCGTTAACACGTGTCATGTTGTATGTACTACATGCGACAATGATCGTCATAAATCATGCAATCGACATGCGAGACAGTACGTCGTGTATGCCCTCTGTATGTTTGTACTTACATGGAAGCCGTGATATGAATAATTAATTAATTTTCCTAATAACTACGAACCGATGCGATGAGAAGTTGCATGTGGCATTTAATGCGTTTGCTTCCGGCTGCAAACTGCAACATTCTGCAAAATTTTCGCAGAAATTTACGTTAACGGACGAAGAATTGGTGAGGTTTCCTGTGAAGGAGCGTTTCCGTTTATTATTTGAATTTTTAAAAAAAGTAGCGTGTGGTTATTTTTAAAAATAAAAAGGAATCCATTGTGGCATACGCTATTTATTGGTCAGTGATCTGTAGAAAGCGACATCGCGGATTGCGGTTTCGAACTCTTTTGGTTATCAACAGTGCGCTGTAAGGGTTCCAACAGAATTGAACGAATAACTACAAAAGGCGAAGTAAACACCATCTGTAGATGATTTCATTAATGATTGACATACATCCATCATTATTGATTTATAAAATTAATCGCTTAAAATTTTACATCTACCTTTTTCTTATACCCATGGCGTGAAAAGGACTTGTGGTATTAATTAATTGAAAAAGGGAAAATATAATACACATCTGCTGCCAAAATTAGAAATAAATAAACGAAAGTTGCATTTAAAACATGCAATTACTAATTATTTATAGGTACTACATTAACGTTAATAAAACATATGTTGCTGATTAAAATTGTCAATTTGCCATCAACAAACAAAAACTTGACATGATTAATTTCACTATTAACTCAAATTCATGTTATGTAGTTATGACTGCTGGTTACTACAATTAAAAAAAAATGAACGGTATCATTAACTGTACTTCATGGCAAATAGTATGTTTGCATAATTACGTAGATTTAGAAATATCTGGAAATACGTTAGAATTAGCATTATAAATGGAATATTAAACGCTTCCTCTTCATATTAATCTCCATGCATACATACCAAAATGTCATAGTAAAGAAACAGTTAATACAACAACACATTATGATGAATAGGGATCTGTAGTTCTTCTTTGAAGATGCAAATGAATCAAGCTAGCACAACGCTATTCAAGAAGTTTTTCACCGTTAGTAGAGTTCTCACTAAGAGAAGCATGCTAATTTTTTTATTATCACAAGGTTCAGTCCGAAGACTGAGTCAATCAACACAGTTCCCGAAAACTAGGATATCCCGCATCCCTAACTATGTATTTGCGAACAGTAATCTAATCTAGGTCTTTCTCTACCTCTATTTACTCCCATTTCTGATTATAATATGTCTCAAACTGACTCTTTACGTCTCAGAAGCTGTCTTACCATCCTATCTCTCATTTTATGTATTGACTTCTATAGTGCCCTTTCTTCTATTCATTTTTCCAATACCTCCTTATTCCTAACTCTATTATTTACGTACTTATCATTATCCGCCTATAATACCACATCTCAAATGCTTCTAACTTTTCTTTCGCCGAGCCCACCGACCACAGTTTACAAAATTCCAAATTAACCATTTTCGAACACAGAAGTGAAGAATATTAGTTATGTAGGTACAATATCTACTCAATAGGTAAGCCTTATATCCTAATCCTAATCCTTTCTCCAACCCCATAGTTTCGCACCCATTGCGCCTGATTGGGATCCTTCGTAAAACCGTTTTCCCCTTATATCCCCCGAATACCCTCTGACATACGAATAATATCTTTGATTTCATGGTATCCTCTATTTTCCTTCTGATGACATAGGCTTAGCTTATCATCGAATGTTTACAGAAGGTATCCCCAGTGGTATCTATTAATTTATCTCTGGAACGCTGTTACATAAGGCATTTTCTTTTGAACAAAGAATCCGAATTGGTTTTAATTAATTTCTTTACAAATAAAAGCTTAATTGCATTGTTTCAGTCGCCATGCCCACCTATGTAATAATGATAAATAAAATATAACGTAACCTAATTTTTCATGTGTTCAAAAATTTGTTGCTCAAATGCAAAACAAAAACAAAACCAGAATTGAAAATATTTAATCTCCTGAATTAGCATAAACTGAAAACATATATAATGAGTAAACCGAACTAATACTTGATATACCTATTGTTATTGTTAGTAAAGTATAACTTTTTTGTAACTACCGCAAAAAAGTTTTTCTTTCTATTTATATTTTTTTTAAATTATTAAATCTTTAATTGTCTGTAATGTGTAAAAAGGCAGCCTTGACTATTAATACATTACCTGCATAGATTTCTGAGAATGTTAATGACGCAAAAAAATGTTTACAAAGGCTATATTTTCTTGTAATAAAACATAGATACACAGATTACGTGCAATAACCTATGACCTGTTAATCAGCATATAAATTAAAGATTATTTTAAAGTTATTAGAGGTAATTGATGTTACACACAATCATACATCCTGTGAGCAGATTAGTTTCTTTTTTACATTATTATGATCGGTTTTATGTATTTTCTTTAACCTTTCTTATTTAATGAGCTAACAGAGTCTACCAAAGATTTATTTTATGTTGATTTTCGTGGTACTAACCAAAGATATTATTTCTATTTTTACTAATTATTAAATTAGTCGAAAGAAACTTACTATTGTAGTAATTATCCCAACAAGAATTACATAATAAAGCTACCGCTTGTAGATCGTGCTTGGCTATATCATTTTCCAGGGAAACTTTATTATAACATATATTATATGAGGTTCTAGTTGAAAGAGTTACAGTTACACATTTTTAAAAAATGTTTTGTTTTTTTAATTTGACTCATGTCTTCTTATTTATCTTCAAATTTTTAAACTGAAAAAATTAAAATAATTTACACTAATAAGGAAAAACGCTTTGCAGTTACACTTAGAATTACAGCTTCGAACAAATTATGGAACACAAATAAATATTCTGTTGATCTCTAACTCTTTGGCATAGACAGTTCCGACATTACTCAATTTTTTTATTTTTGTTTATTCTCGAGGAGGGGAAATCTTCAAAAGACCCCCCCGAAGAGAGGGGTAGTGTCGGATTCGCCGAGGCGCCTACCGACTAAAACCCCTTCTCTAGATGGGAGATCAACCCGAAGGTTATGCATCTCTGGAATGGTTGGGAACGGGAAATGGATTTGTTGTGGTGGGAGGGATGGGGATGACATTACACAAATCAACCTACCTGCTACTATTAAACAATGTTAAATAAGTAAATACAGATAGCATAGTGAACGCCATCTGTAGAAATTTAGTACTTACTGTGAGATTCGATAATGCGCAACAGGGTCCTTTTCTAATAAACAATAGGTATTTGTCAAATTAAACAGAATATAACAGAAATAAAAATGTGTTCTTAGTCAATATTCTATCGAAGCTGTTCTAAATCGTGATCCACATCTGACATTTTCTACAGAATACTGTCCAAAAACATATTTTTGTTTCATTTGATAGAGTGCCTATCACGGAGGTAGTTACGCCATCTATCGAAACTGTTCTAAATCGTGATCCACATCTGACATTTTCTGCAGAATACTGTCCAAAAACATATTTTTGTTTCATTTGATGGAGTGCCTATCACGGAGGTAGTTACGCCATCTATCGAAACTGTTCTAAATCGTGATCCACATCTGACATTTCCTACAGAATACTGTCCAAAAACATATTTTTCTTTCATTTAGTTGAGTGCCTATCACGGAGGTAGTTACGCCATGGGTTCAATTATACAAACCGATACCCTTATTCGATAAGTACCATGTTAAACCGTATTGAATTCCACAATTAGGAACAAATTTGTACGCTATCTGTACTTATTCATCCAAGAATTATGTTGTCGAAGTCGGTATCTATACTTAGTTAATAACGACTTTATTAAGAGACTACCATCAGCGGGTGAGTCAATCTCACACTCGTTCAGTATTTTTTTTTTTTTAGTTCCTACAGAATGCTGTTTCTACATTAACTGTAAGAATGAAGCATTTAAAATGCCCCAGAAATACTAATTGACTTACTCCTTTAAAAAACTGACAGATGTCACAGGTGTTATTTCATTCCATATGAGTCGCATGTATTCCGCAACATCCGAAGTGGATTTTTGCAGTTTCATCGTCTGCCGCGGCATACATTACATACGTACATGCACACACAACAAGCACAAACACACACATACACGTATGTACATATAAACACACACACACACACATACATACATACATAGGCGGGTACTTATAACGCGCCGCGTCGCGACTTCTAGTTTGTATTCCCACAACATAATGATTTATTTTGCGACCGTTTAGTCGCGAACTTGTAACTAATTCCTTAACGAGATGCGGCAACAATCAGGGTTACAAATGCACACATATGGACCCTGCCCTTTCTGTGCAGGTTCACTGACCTCTGTGCCGCTGCTGCTGCTGGCTGCGTCTGTCGCGGATTTACATCTGCGAACCTGCGAATCCAGTTCTAGCAGCCAAGACACACGCGATGCACAGTGGTTCCGATTTACGGAAAGGGTTGAAACCTTGGAACCGAATTTCCACAAAATTCTCCATCACATCCATTTCTCATAAATCTTGCTGCAAACTGCTAGGTGAAATTCGTAAAAATGTCTATATTCTTATGGTGGCTTAGCATGAGTTGGCACCAGGTGCGTGTTTCTATTGACAATTATCCAAAATAAAACAGCTGGTGGGCAGGCAGTCCCTCCGATCTTAACTGTAGTGCAAAGCCAGAGGGTAGGGCGTAAGGCTCTCTTCAACCTCCTTTCAGGAATCGAGGGAATGGGTGGGTGGTGTAGTTAAGGAGAGAAAGATAAAACGGACGAAATGAAGACAGAAGAGAAGTGAAAGATTATCGGTGAAATATTACTGCCCCAGAATTTGCCTGAAAGATCCAAGGAAACTACAGAAAACTTGGACAAGAGTAGGCGGCCCCGTGTTCGAACTGATGACCTCCCGAATGCTAACTAATGATCTAGAGCACTAGACCACGCCGCTCGGTATTGGAACCAAGGAAAATAGTAAACTATAGATCTAAATACAACATTAAACGGTATACTTATCCAGTAAACTTAACCAAAGGGCCATGTTCTAAATGAATGATTAGATCCAGACGATTCGTCGGCAAACGAGGTTGACATTATCAGTCACTGTAAATACTTTGAGGTATAATATTTGTCCACGTTGTCACTTCAGCACCACCGATCATATCAGCCGCAGTTGTCGACGAAACATCTGGACCTAACCGTTTATTTCGACCACGGCTGTGAAAGCCTATGTTCTTATATCAACCTAGCTCTTTGTAAAATCTATCAAGACGTTCTAACATTGCTCTCTACAGCTCTTCTAGTAATCCCCGGCCTTGCCAACATTGCGCAAGTAAAGAGTGTGGATGCTGTTTCTCTAGTATTTAGGTTTTCTCTGCTGCTGCTGGGATCACACATCTATACGAGCGTGACAAATACTAACACTTTGGTTTTGGCTTTGGCTTTGGTCATAAACGTGGATTCCGATTTGATCTTACACATTCCATTATGATTATCGGTTTCATCATTAATATTGGTTGATCTTCTATCTGTATTTTGGCCTTAGACTTGATTGTCACTAATGATAAATACACGACACTAACAAAAAAATCTTGTTGTGAACTTCGTAACAGTTATCCATCCATACTGTTTATATTAGTGAATTGCGAGGTTTTCCATGATCAGGAGTTGTTAATCTTGATCTTGGTTTTGATTCTATCTTAATTTCAATCTTTATCTATAATTTTTGATCAACTGTTTTATTTTAAGTTATATAAATACAGATGGTGTTATTTCCAAAAGGAATTGTAGATTCTACGGCAATTATCTCCAGCTTATTTTAATTCCAAAAACTACAAAATTTTCTACCTTCAATGCTGATTGTTATTAATCTTGGGCTTGGTAGTTGTCTTAATTATCACTAATAACAAGCATGCTATACGAAGGTTTCTCCCAAAAAAGATTGTAAACGCTGTTCGCCGATCATGTTTTCCACTTTCTCAACTGATTGACTTGGTCCGTTGATTTGTCGTTATGTTGATCTTGGTCTCGATATTAGTTGTGATTATCAATAATGATTATGATGCACGTTCTTATCTCAAATTACTAAAAGTCAAGAATTCCAGGACAGTTATTCCCAGCTACTTTTGCTCCAGGGAACCACAAGATAGAAAGTGTGCTGAAGATTTAGCTTATATAATGTATCAAAGTAATGCCATAATGATCGCTGTTATATTATGAACGCTCACGGTTTGCAATAACCCACATTGGGTTCGTTCCTGTCTCCTGTAGGTCCTTCAAAAATTACGACCACTGTGCAGTTGTAACGACGACGTTACGAGCAAACCCTTTCCTGGATCAACGTGCTTTGTTTCGAATTTTTCAGCATTCCGAGAGTTATTGTCCATTAAATTATTATATATATATATATATAAATAAATGTACCTGTATGTAACTTCCCGTACGTATGTACAAGAACGTTATATATGTATACGTCTCGGCAGCGGTATGTTGAGACTCGTAATATCGAAGTTCCCGTGTCAACCCTCGCAAGATTGTATCGTAGTCGATGAACTAATGACTGACTTTGGAAACGGCTAAGCAAGCCAACGAAGAAACGACATTTAACATACAGCTACATACAGGACGATGATTCTTTATCCAACCTCACTATGTTCTTTGAAAATGTGGTTTGCCTGGTATTTCATTTGCCCTACACATAAAATTTCCGCCGCTATTAGCATTTCTGTAGCTTGTGAGATATTAAATTGTGGATCTGCTAATGTAATACTTGATGGAAGTGTCATATTTTCAATAGAATGTTTTACAGGATGTAAATGAATTATATCGAAATTTATTTTAAATTTTACGATATTGTTTGCGTGTAATCTTTACTGGCTTATACGGTTACATGAATAACTTATTACATAATGACTCTGTTATAAAATTAGCTTGAGATCTACATCTAATAATATCGTGTAGGACGCGTTCGAAATGAGGGCTCTGTGATCCTTAAAATTTAGACGAAAAAGGATTTTAATGCCTCCTTTTTTTGAATATGTTATATCTTCGTCTAAGAATCCATCGGAATCAACAATTTAATTCAATACCGGTAGGGGTATTAGCCCTCGGAGTAGTTGTTTCTGTTGGTTCCATATTTATATTTATTTTTATCATATAGCCTATAAAGGTCTTTCTGCCATCGTACACCTGATGAGACCTGATAGGTCGAAACCGGCCGTGGGATATGGCTTTCGGTACGCTGTGTCTACTATGTAAGACGCGTTCGAAATGTGGGATCTGGGATCCTTAAAATTTAGACGAAAAAGGATTTTAATGCCTTCTTTTATTGAATATAATAATATCCGACAGGAATGAGCCCTTTCATTCTTATCAAAAACATGTACCATGTCGATTGGACTGATCGATATGTAACACAGACACCTGATATAAATATGTGGAATCGGAGTTTGATACTTACTGGATCCCATTGGAAAATAACCACCCTGTAGATACACCTCCGACTGTTAGGTTAGGTTAAATTGCGTGCATGCGGATGGATGAGGATTACAGCTGCTCCGAGATAAGATAAATGTAGGTTATGTGTTTGCGAACTCGTTTGTATCATTGTTATTATGCGACAAGTGCTACTAACCGATGCTATACGATGGCAGCTTATATATAATATGCAAGCCATTCGAGTTGACCTCTGAAACAACAGTGGGTATTCCATTGTTGTGACACTGGTTTCGAATGTCCACCAGACTCAGACCATAAGATAAAATAAAGCAGCAGCGTAAAATTCATCTGTCTATAGAGACTATGGCCCGCAGACCGCTTACGGCCTTTCCTTAATTTATTGCCAACCCGCATTAACATAATACGGAATTTTAATTTTAACATGACACGACAGGAAATGCGTCTCTTCTTATTAGATATGTCAAACGAAAAAGAGTGACATTTTTATTAGAATGGCCCAGTAAAGTAACTGTAAAATTTATAAATAAAACGCTATTGTAATTTCCACTGATTTTATTAGTTACTTGACACATGTTTCGCTACTTTGAAGCTTCTTCAGAAGTTTTAAATACATACAAATTAGCCGTCTTCTACTTTATGATCCATAGACTTCTAAGAATTCCAATGGACCAAACTAATTACAATAAGGAACTAAATACTATTAAATACATAGCCAATTTAAACATTATTAACGAATTACAAAATAAAATTTCATTTAAAATAGCTTTAAATACTATTTTCCCAACAAATAAAGATAATCAAACAAAATTTTAAACAATAACGTATTTTGGACAACTTTCATTAAAAATAAGAGATTTTTGAATAAAAATAATATAAGTATAGCATTCAAAACTAACAACATACTTAGCAAACATATGAAAAATAAAAAAGATAAATTAAAAAAAGATAGTAAATCTGGTAAATATAAATTAACGTGCGGAACCTGTGAGAAATTTTATATAGGACAGACAGGGAGAGCATTTGACGAACGCATTAAAGAACACGTTAATTCATTTAAAAATCTAAAAAATGATTCGAATTATGCAACTCATTTAATAGAAGAAAAACATGTTTTAAATACGTTTTGAAATTATACACACAGAAAGTAAAAGTCTTAAATTAAATTTACTTGAGTCAATGGTAATCAATAAATACAAAAATAAAAACATACTACTTAATGAACAAGTAGATCTTAACAACTATTGAATTTACCCCCTAACAAATCGATGTAAACTAATCTATAAATATAGATAGAGAAGAATTAATAGCTTAAGTGTATTTAATACATCTGAAGAAGCTACAAAATAGCGCAGCACATGTCAAGTAACTAATAAAATCAGTGAAAATTACAATAGTGTTTTATTTATATATTTTACAATGAATTTCCATCAAGTAAAAGTAGAATCAATCAATTAACTGTAGTAATTTTTCTGATCGACGTTACCGATTATTTGAATGAATTAACCACCTAAGTATAAATATGATTTAACTGTTCGATTCCAATTATCTCATAGATAGGTAGTAACTTTATTAGGTCCACTTACAATTGCAATCATAACATACAATACAGTTGAAATAAGTTAAAAGCACCATGAGTAACTAATGTATGTTAAAATTAAATGAAAATATATATAAACAAAATGCTTTTAAATGTTTCAAATATGTTTATTAACACACTCTACATATGTTTCGACTTCCGAAGTCTTTCTCAAGAGTAATAGATATAAATAAATATGTAGAGTGTGTTAATAAACATATTTGAAACATTTAAAAGCATTTTGTTTATATATATTTTTTATATCTATTACTTATTTATATCTATTACTCTTGAGAAAGACTTCGGAAGTCGAAACATATGTAGAGTGTGTTAATAAACATATTTGAAACATTTAAAAGCATTTTGTTTATATATATTTTCATTTAATTTAAACGATGTTTCATAATTATCCAACAGACAATTCAATTGAAATTAATGTATGTTATTTTAATTCTGTTTTTTACATTTTTTAAAATATTTCTGTCTTTATTAACTCACTTCAAATTATATAGCAACTTCTTAATTTGTAAGAATTTTGTGTGTGACTTTTGTAATTACATAAATTTACCACTTTTTTATTTAAATAACAACACTATCGGAATGATACCCGACGCATCCACCAAAACTTAAACATTTTTTAAATTCCGAAGAAAATTTTAAACAAAAAGTAAATAACCATCAGCCATAAAATAAAAGTTTTTTAGTATTTGAAAATTTTAAGAACAAGGAAATTTAAATTATTATATTCTTAGTTAAGATATTTTAAAAATGTTTTTAGGCAAAATGCGAGATTAGACTTTTTCTTTTTATTTTTGAGAAATTAGTAATTAGGTCAACAAGTACTTGACCAAGTTACTGAGAATACAGGGGATTTATTGCAATAAGGAAAATATGTTTGATTTTGGGTCACGATCTATATACCTACTGTTAAAATATTTTCATTTCAATTCGAAATGAAAATTTACTACACAAATATCTATCAAGTCATAAACAAACTGTCAGCAAATGTTACAATCAGAAATTTTTATTCGTAATAAATGTATAAAAACTATTTTCAAGTAGGTATATGGATTAGTAGAACTGTTACACACATGACATCGTAAAGCCGTACAAGATCCTATTAGCTAGCTAGTATGACCATCATTGGCTTACACATATGGTGAAAATGTACCAACATACCAATAACACTTACTGAGTTTCGTTAATAAAACTATTTTGCATGCAACTTGTTCAGTTTCACTCTTTGTTGTTATGAAGGCGTCATTCAAGTTGTTTTACATTGTAACAGGTTGTCGTTGAGTGGCACTTGTCGCGCGTTATAACAACAATAACAGTAACAGGTCTATACTGTGTGTACGTATCTACATAAGCAGGCTTACCAACCTACATTCGATAGCGCAAATACCTATTCGGTGGTATAACATGTGCGTGTTGTAGGTGTATATACTACAAACTTTGTAATTTTGCCAGTTCTAAGATGTATGGTTAATGTGAATCCTTTTCACACAAGGTACATGAGATGTTTGACTGTATCATCAAAACTAAAACTTTTTGAGATACATTGAGGGGTAAATGGGTGAGAACTCCAACATTTTCAAATGTTTCATAAACGGGTAGAATTATAAGCACAAAATTAATATAAAAAATACTTTCTTTACAGTAATAATCTATTCTATTAATCATACCTGCTTACTATACTCCAAAAGCTGTATTCAGTTCCAAATCCAAAAGATATTCAGACTAATTTATATACTTCAACTTTGGACCGATATTTGGTATCTAAAAAAAATTGTAATAAGTTTGAAACATTATATTTGTCTCCTATATTCAATGATAAAAATATACTGGTGTATCCGACTATTGTATCGTATAACTCTCAAGCATTTTCTAGATAACAACAATATATAATTAATTAATATACAAAATAAGGACAAGCGACTTAATCTCCTGTAAATTTTAAAAATAAACCATGTTATTATAAACGGTCTACCCATCATTAACAATCAAACGGAATTTGGGATTTCCACTCTATTAAAAGCTACACAATATACAGGTAGAACTTTAAATAAATTTAAGGTTAAATGTACCCTTCATTAAAGTTAAACTATTCAAAAGCGACGTAACTACCGAAATAATTGTTGGAGTAATTTCTACTATAGATATATGTGAAACTAACCAAGTATTTTATTTATTTATCTATTTAACTACTTAAATATGTTTCACCGTATATCCAGCGAACTTTCAATTGCTATACCAAAAGACAAAAAGAATCGGGTGTTCCCACCAGTTACTCACACTGGTAGGCGGGCAGTCCCTCCGACCTACACTCTAGTACAAATCCGAATGGTAAGGTGGATGGACTTCTTCAGCCTCCTTTTAGGAATCGTGGGATTGGGTGGGTGTAAAAGTTAAGGATAAAAAGATGAAACGGACAAAATGAAGACAGAAGAGAAGTGAAAGGTCATATTAAGACTACTACCACATAAAGTGGGGGTAGTAATTTAAATAATACTCTGATATATTTTTAACTACATTAGTTAGTTTTATAGTTTTACTTACTCTAACATAGATCTGTTAACAACTAATTAAATACTAGAATGTAATATCGATTGTCTTAAATTATTAATTTGAAGTGAATCGACACGGAATTAATCAATGCATATGGAACAATAATTTCAGTGGAAATTAAATTTAACCTATAATCCTTCTTATTATACTTATATTCTGTTTCCGTCTTATTGAAGATAAGGACATTTAGTGCTTTATTAGAAATAGGTACATATTTTAAAAATGAGGTGCTTATATTTATTGTGTTAACTTTTAAATTAAAACCGGTAAAATTATAAAGTTGGATGTATACTATCCACATGTAACTATATGTATAAACGGTTTATATAGGGATAATGTTTGCATTTTGCATAATAACTGCCAATGCTGATAGAATCAGAATAAGGAATTTTACATCTATAGGCGTGGAGCAACAATAAGAAATTGGACGATAAAGTGTAATGAGATTGCCGGATCAAGAAAACGTATTACTCACGCAATAGTATTTATTCATAACCGAACAATAGGTACTAATACGGGTAACAACGAACTGAAAGGCTTACCAGGTTTTATTAGAAAACAAGTTATCTCCGGAATTACCAAACTGTTTTCCAATTCTGTTAAAATGAACTAGGAAATAAAGTATTCTATTACCTACGGTTATACTGATATTTACCTGAGGACTATTTATGTAATACAAACAAAAATATTTTTAATACATCAATCTGATATTAATTATTGAATTAATTTGTACCCACCACAGATTACCTTATAATTTGTTACTGCTATCGCGCCCTCGCTGGAAATCGAACCCGGGACCATTGGCTTTACGCGCCAATACTTTTACCACTAGGCTACGAGAAATCCCGGCAGCAGTAAATTTTTCCTCATTAATTTGAGGTAATCTGTAATAGGTACAAATTAATTCAATAAATAATATCACATTGTGTATTTAAAATTTACCCCTACTATATTTAATTATTAAAAATAACGTTCTTGGTTAGTATTCTGTCGAAACTGCTATTAGTTCTCATTAACAACCCGTAAACAGCTCCGACACAACTCTGACCAACATATACCTACTTTTAACAAAAAAAGAAAAACGAATTGTACTGTGGTAAAAATTATTTAGAACTATTATTAATGTGCCTACCATGTCTAATTATGCCCTAACGTACGACAGCGATGTGACTCAAATGATTGTTTTCATTCAAAAGAAACCAATTTTAGAAACTTTTTTGACAATATTTTCTCCTTAAAATGTTATTAGGCCTTTCTTAAATTATCGTTTAAACTTTTATCAACATGAGAATCTGCCTGCACCGAAAAGTATTTAAAAAAAAAATTTTTGGTCTTTTACTAAAACCATTTCTTTAGCCTTTTTAATATAAGAATGAAATAAAGAGGTTATTGATGATCTTATTGTTTTTTAGTCGTAGAAACATAAAGGACTTGCAGCATAGCATTTACAAATTTTATTAACGTACGATTATGATTTACAAACCAAATAATACTTATCCCTTGACTTAAAAAATTATATTAACAGCAAATAATAATAATTTATATTCTTTTTCAGCGCCATTTGACCAGAGTACTGAAATGGAAGCATACTACCCTGGTAAGTAAAATAAATATTTTATGTTTTCTGAAAATGAAACGCGTTTATCTGCTAAATCAATCAAAACTATTATGTCATTCGAATACTTGCATTACGAAATTATTTAGTAACCTGGGCAAAGTTTTATTAGTGCTTTATGTTTCAAAATGTGCTTTCAATCCTTTTAGGGCTTAGAAGCACTATACTTCAAGCACTTTTGTGAATATGTCTTGGTAAACAAATTACTTTAAAAGTGTTTTCCAATTTGTACTTTGAGGGGTTAAAGGAGCTTGAAACCCCTTTACTTTTAATTTGATATTTAATAATAAAAACATGAATACAAACTAAAACATTTTCTAAAAAAAGCTTATTTTTACTACAGTTAAATATCAAAAAGAGCCCATCAACATCAAAATGTTATTGTTAAATTTACTTTTAACAAAATTTTTTGCTATTAATAGATAACCTAATCTGTTTTATCGTAGTTAATATTCATTTTTCTTCTGTATAGTATAAATTGATTGGATTACAGTTTTTAATTAATAACATAACTTCAACGGAACAAACAGGATACGTATCTAGACGATGAAGGCAATTAATGCATTTATTGGTCACCAGCCTAATTAATGCCATTTAATCAATGATTCTGTAATTGCAATTAATCGTTGTACTTTTACTTTCAGAATTGTTGATTACTGCAAAAATATACAAATCTATATATATTTGAAACGTAATAATTCACACTAAAAAAATATTGAAGGAATTATTTAATTTCCTTTAGGCACGCGATTCGTAAGAATAAAATTGCTTAGCTACTATTCAACATAGGAATAACGTTTTCTTTTTCGCATGCAATGAATTAGATTTCGGAAACGATGAGATCGAAACATCATAAATGACAATAGAGTCCAAACAACAAAATACACCCTTCATGAATAATTTTCATAGATAAATACATACCAATAATGTTTGTAATCACGGGCATTTGTTTTAAGTACCATGGAATGGTAGGACACCAGCGATAAATAAATAACATTTTTAGTTTTATTAAATACTTGCAATCAACAAAATTAAGCTGTAATAGATACCTAATAAGTAACAATTTTAGTACTTGTAATATGAATGCAGGTTCCTATACTTTAATCATTACAAACGAAGTTGATGTTTATAAACCGAGTCGTTTATCTGATGCTCATACGATGGTAATTATTTTGTCCAAGTTGATAATTAGAGTCGTGCTGATCGGTTAATTACTAAGTTTATTTATGGGTATTACTTAAGTAATCGTTGCCTATCGAGATTTGCTACTTCGTTAACGCTAATCAACAGAAGGAGATTATCAATTCTTGCCGGCACGGAAAACTGCCCGTTTCATGTACGCTCTCTTATATTTAATTAAAGTTATTATGGAATCCGTATTTGTATTTCGGTTAAAAAATTTCCATAAAAACACACAATTAACTATGTACATACGAGAATGCTCATTAAAATGGTAACATAGGTACCTACATTACTTTCCTAAATACAAGACAACTAATAAATCAATTTTTAATTAATAGAACAGCAAATGAAAGCTATATGGAAATAGTAAGTGTAGGCTTTTATACTATAAGTCCTTTTTGGGGTTGCCATTGTTTAGTTAAACGAAATTGTTATAAAGACTACAATTAGATTAACAATTAAAATTACGTTGTTCAACATAGAGTGAACAATAACAATAATAAGAGTACCCTTATCAGTTATTTATTTCGTGTTTTAAATGTTGCCTACTAAGATAATCAGTAATTAAACCCTGAATCAAGAAACCAAAAAAGGGCTTAATCCTTAAAAAATATATAATGACTCAAGTACAATAATGTACGTATTAGTTGTAGGAAATATCATAAATATAGTGACATATTATGATATTAAATCAACTTCCTTTTATGGAACAACTTCGGTTTGGTTTGGTTTTCGATAAATTTTTGATTAAGAACTAAATATTCTTTATTACTAATTTGAATTGAATATTTTGGATTTACATTTCAAATGTCAGTTCTTTTTTATCCACCATTTAACACAAATTAATCGGCTTTCTACTTTATTGTAAGCTAAGACAAGTTTCCGTTTCGAGCACTCTCTTAAAGTGCCTTTGTACGAAAATCCTCAGACGACGTCTAATTTATCCCTTTTTTTGCAGTCGCCGATGCTACAGGCTGTTACTACAACTTCCAACATTACGATGAAGGAGATCGAATTATAACGAACGAACCTTGCTTAAATTGTACCTGTCACAACAGGATGCTCATGTGCTACTTGAGAGTTTGTCCATACACCAAAGCGATTGGACAAGACTGCAAAGTAGAAAAGCGAGCGGATCAGTGCTGTCCTGTCATCACATGTCCTGAAGGTAAGAATAATTTTCCGATTTTTATAAAGTAATCGTTAAAGTTGATCACATTAAATAAAAATATTGGAATTAGTAAGAGGTTCGATCATCTTAGTAAAACAAACCCGAACATGAATGCAAGATTTGTATCGAGTTTATATATTGGAATTAAATAATTGCAACATTTTTTTATTCTCTTCCAGTTCCTGTACAGCTTCTTACCTCAACCGCTTCTCCATCTACGGACGTCGGTCACCTCAATCAATACGGCTGTTTTATCGACAGCCTATTTTATTCAGATGGAGCCAGAGTACCTTCAGATCCTAATAAACCGTGCGAACTTTGCTACTGCATCCGAAACAAGACAGCTTGCGTAATGCAGGAATGCGAGTTACACATTCAAGGCTGCAGTCCCGTTTACCAAGAAGGAGTATGTTGTCCTGCCAGGTACAATTGCGGTAAGTAACGATTTATTTCATGTTATATTCACGCTTAAAGATCAATAATCCCTCTTTTATATGCGTTCTTATCAATAAATAATTCATTATCTATCACATTACAGAGCATCCTCAGTATAATCTCTTGGAAACGACAAGTACAGAACGCACGACTACAACTGGTCTCATTTTCACTACCACTCTCGCACCAGGATTGACAGAGTGCACCCATAATGGAGAAGCGTATGCTGACGGTGCTTTGATAGAAGGTATCAAAACGGCTAAACCATGTGAACATTGCTACTGTATGAAGGGTGACATAGTTTGTGCCGTACAAGAGTGCAGTCCCACCCCATTGGAGAAGATTAATTGCACCGCGTTGCCTCCACGAGAGGGACAATGTTGCCCTGATACCTATGATTGTGAAAACATAATCGAAGAAGAACTCACGACAATTTCCATTGATTTTACAACTACGATCAAACCGGCCCATATAACAACCCTTAGTCCCGAAGAACATCCTGAAAAGGAAATCCAAGATAATATAATAACCGAAGATAGAGGCAGTTTTTTGACTACCCTCCCACCACTTGAGAAAGAAACGCCTGAAATCACTGAAATTGGAGTGACAACAACTCAAATTCCTGAAACTGTTTCAGGAACCACTAAAAAGGAAAAGAAAGAAGAAGAAACAACTCATACTCCAGAAACCGCTCCAGAAGCTTCTCATACAGCAGCCGTATCAGAAATCGCCCCGGAAGTAACAGAGGAAACAGAAATTGCTACAGAAGCAACTCACCCCCCTCAGGAAACAGTATCAACTACCGAAACTACACCAAAAGCAACTCACATCCCCGAAATTGCGTCAAGAGAAACGATTGCACCTTCAGAAGAAGTTACAACGCCGCTTCAAGAGGTACTTACAGGAACAACTGGAGCTCCCAAAGATATTCCTGAAGTAACCCAAACGGAAGAAGAATTAAAAACATCTTTAGCTTCTGAAGTAATGCAAGGAACAGAAGCTACTCCGAAAGTCACTACCTTATCGAAGGAAGAACCCGAAGCAACGCATGATCTAGAAACTACTCTTATGCCTCAAGAAAAAACAAAGGTAACGCAAGGTCCAGAAACTACTCCCATACCGAAAGAAAAGTCTGAGGTAACACAAGGGCAGGAAACAACTCCTGTATATAAAGAAGAACCAAAGACAACGGAAGGTCTAGAAAGCACTCCTGTATCCAAAGAGGAACCAGAGCCAACGCAAGGTTTAGAAACCACTCCTGCATCGAAGGAAAGGCCAGAAGTAACGCAGGTTCCTGGAGCTACTCCGATACCTAAAGAAAAACCAGAAGGGTCTCAATCGACAGAAGCTACTCCTACAACGAAAGAAATACCAGAATCAACGGAAAGTCCAGAAGCTACTCCTATATCGAAAGAAATTCCAGAAATAACGGAAGCTCCAGAAGCTACTCCTGCATCAAAAGAAGTTCAAGAAATAACGGAAGGTCTAGAAGCTACTTCCGCATCAAAAGAAATTTCAGAAGTAACGGAAGGTCCAGAAGCTACTCCTACATCGAGAGAAGTTCCAGAAATAACGGAAGGTCCAGAAGTTTCTCCTGCATCGAAAGATGTTTCGGAAGTAACGGAAGGTTTAGAAGCTACTCTTGCATCGAAGGGAGAAGCAGAAGTCACGCAAGACGCAAAAACTACTCCCGCAACGAAAGATATTTCAGAAGTAACAGAAAGTCTAGAAAGTACTCCTGCATCGAAGGGAGAACCGGAAGTAACGCAAGGCGCAGAAGCTACTCGCGCAACGAAAGAAGTTCCAGAAGTAACGGAAGGTCCAGAAGGTACTACAGCATCGAAAGAAGTTCCAGAAATTACACAAACTACTGCTGTACCGACAGGTGAACTAGAAGTAACAAAAGGTCCAGAAGCTACTCCTGCATCTAAAGAAGAGCCAGATGTAACGGAAGGTCCAGAAGCTACTCCTGCATCTAAAGAAGAGCCAAAGGGAACTCAAGGTCCAGAAGCTACTCCTGCAACAAAAGAGGAACCTGAAGTAACGGAAGGTGTGGAAGGCACACCTTCATCGAAAGAAGAGCTAGAGACAACACAAGGACCACAAACTACTCCTGCTCCTAAAGGAGAACCAGAGATAACGCAAGGCGCAGAAGCTACTCCTACAACGAAAGAAGCTTCAGAAGTAACGGAAGGTCCAGAAAGTACTCTTGCACCGAAACAAGAACCAGAGGTAGGACAAGGTACAGAAGCTACTCCTGCGTCTAAAGAAGAACCAGAGGTAACACAAACTCCAGGAGCTACTCCTGCGTCTAAAGAAGAGCCAGAGGTAACACAAGCTCCAGAAGCTACTCCTGCGTCTAAAGAAGAGCCAGAGGTAACACAAGCTCCAGAAGCTACTCCTGCGTCTAAAGAAGAGCCAGAGGTAACACAAGCTCCAGAAGCTACTCCTGCATCTAAAGAAGCTTCAGAAGTAACGGAAGGTCCAGAAAGTACTCTTGCACCGAAACAAGAACCAGAGGTAGCACAAGGTACAGAAGCTACTCCTGCGTCTAAAGAAGAACCAGAGGTAACACAAGCTCCAGGAGCTACTCCTGCGTCTAAAGAAGAGCCAGAGGTAACGGAAGGTCCAGAAACTACTCCTGCATCTAAAGAAGAGCCAGAGTTAACACAAGGTCCAGAAATTACGTCAGCAACGAAAGAAGAAGTTGAAGTAACGGAAGGAGTTATTACTGCAATGAAAGAAATACCACTGGCAACACAAGGCCCAGAATCTACACCAGCAACGAAAGAAGAGCCAGAAATAACGCAGAGCACAGAAACTACTCCTGCAACGAAAGAAGCTCCTTTAGTAACACACGGCCCAGAAACTACACCTGCATTAAAAGAAGAGCCAGGAGTAACGGTTGGTGCAGAAGCTACCCCTACTCCGAAAGAAGAAGTAGTAACTACTAAAGCCTTAGAAACCGAAGTACCAGAAGTAACTACAATTTCAGAAAAAGTTTCACCTGCTGTAATTCCTCAATCTACCGAGAGCGTTGTAGAATACACAACTGAAGGCAAAGAGGCTTCTATTACACCAAAAATACCTGAAGGCACTTCAGAAACAGAACAACCCTCAGAAGTTACAATCATTCCCGAATCTACTCCAAAACGCCCCGAAATTGCTTCCGCAGTTACCGAACAGCCTGAACATGTACCGCAATCTACTCGTACACCTGAAGTATCTGCAGGAACCGGTACGGAAATTTCAGAAATGGGAACTACGATACCTCCATCAAGTAAGGAGCCACCTAAACCTATTCAAGAAGCAACCACTGAACGAGAACCATCAGAACAGCCGCATGTTGCACAAGAATCTACAGAAGAACCTCAAATAGGTAAAGCACCGGAAATTTTCAAAACAACAATTAGTCCTGAAATAAGTATAACGACAGTTAGTTCTGAAGTTACATCAGCTACTATTGGCACTTCCGTGCAACCAGAATTACCTTCTGCTGGGCTTACAACTCAAGGTATTGAGAGCACTTCAAGAATTTCCGAAGAAGTTGAAACAGAAAAACCCACTAGTGTTCCAGAAATCTCATCCGAAGGAACTGTACATACAATGAAATCAACAATCAGCCAAGAAACTACTGAAGGTGGTAAAGTAACAGAAGCACCGGAAATCAAAGAAACAGTCGTCACTACTCAGTCACCTGAACTTGAAGCTACGGAACCGGAGGAAGAAGCAAAGGTAACATTGGAAACTAGGGGAGGCGAGGAGAGTGCTGCACCTAGTCAAACTACTCAATATCCTTCTAAAGTCAAAGCACCCAAAGGTGAACTTGGAATTACTGAACAAACTCCAGAACTTATTCCAACCCATCCATCTGAACCTCAAGCAACCACCGTCTCTGAGATTCAAATTGAAAAAGAAAAGGAAGTGCCTGTCCAAAGTCAACCAGATAAGGAAAGCCCAGAAGAAGGAACGGAAAGTCCCAAACCAGAAGAAACAACTTCCTCTGAAATTGTAAAAGAACAAGAAACACAAACTCCTTCTCAAACAGAACAACCACCTAAAGAAACACCTTCATTCCCGCAAACATTAGAAACAGTAAGCATATTGCCAACTGACTTTGAGCAGAAGACTAAATCAACGCCAAGTGAACAATATTTGCCACCTAAAACGGAAGGTACCACCGCTACTCAAACTGCAAGGACCACTGCAGGCACAGAAGAAGCAACGGAAGGCATTCCTACAGAACAGATAACTGAAAAGAGACCGCTTGAGGAACATACCGAATCTCCACAACAAATTCAAACTGAAACCTCAACAGCAGCTGTTTCATCGCCAGATACTGAAAGAGAAGGAACAACATATGGACAGGAGATGATTTCAAAAACTACCACAGAAAGTCCAGTTACAGAGAAAAAAGACGTGTCCCTTGAAATCACCGAATCAACTGAAGGACGACGAACGTCAACAGAGGGTGTTACTAAACAACCTGTTACAAAACCGGAAGAAGAAAAACTTCAAACTGGCGAAACCCCACATACAGAGGAAGAATCTACAACACCAATTTTAGAAAGAAAAACTACATTGAGACCTGAAATTGTAACAACTGGTATTCCCGAAATTTCTGAAACCGAAACTGAAAAGAAATTACCAGAAACTCTTCCAGAGGAAATACAAACAGAAAAGCCAGAAACACAGACTAAATCTCCTGAGGAATTAGTATCAACACCTGAAGTTCCAGAAATTGTCACACAAAAGAAATTACCTGAGGAAATTACGGAAGAAACAAAACCACTAGAACCTGAAGCTGAGACGAAGATTCCTGAAGAAGCGACCAGTGTTCCTGCTGAGACACCCAAAACTGAAGTACCCGAGTTAATTACGGAAGAAATAAAAACACAAGAACCCGAAGCAGAGACAAAAGTTCCAGAAAAAGTAACACCTACTGAAGTTCCTGAGACTGAAACACAAAAGAAAGTGCCAGAAACAGTAACACTTCCCGAAAAGCTGCATTCGTCGACTACTGAGGTTTCTGAAACATCAAAGGCGGCTACAGAGGAAACAGAACAACAAGAACATGAAGCAGAAACAAATGCCCCCACAGAACAAATTCCAACAACACCCAAAATCGAATCAAAAGAAAAATTACCCGAAACGGCTACCGAAGAAGAAAAGGTTGAAGAAGCAGAAACTAAACATCCTGAGGAAGCAACATCTACAACTCCTTCTGAAATTTCAACTAAGAAGTTGCCAGAGACAGGATTAAACCACACGGAACCTACAATAACAAAAGAAGAAACCGAATATCCCGAAGAAGCCACAGACGCAACAAAACCACACGAAGCCGAAACAAAAGGCCCTGAAGAGCATACAACAATTGAATCACATACAGACCACCCGACGGCTATAACTGAAACTGAAGAAGAAAAACAAACAACAATTTCTTCAGAAAAAGTCCTAACTAGTCAGCCACCTATAGGAGCCCAAGTAACGGAAGTTAGTCTTGAATCTGGAACATCAAAACCTGAATTGACAACATCTGCAACAGAAACCATTTCTCCAAGCACTACAGCGCCGAAAGAAACAAAAGAACCCTTACCCGCAGAACATACGGAAAAAGAAGGCGCAATAACAATGCGACCAGGTGAAAAAGAATCTACCGAAAAGCCAGTCGGAACTACACCGAAAGTTGAAGATCGTCTTTCTGAAACTAGTGCAGCAAGCGAAGATGAAAGACCTACACCAACGGAAACATCCGCAACTACTCAAGGACAACAGTTAACTGAAACATTTAAATCAACTAGTCCTTCACTGGAAGAAGCTCAAACCGAGAAACCGACATCAACTGAAGAATCGGCAACTTCTACTTCTCAGGAATTCGAGCATACAAAATCGGAAGCTGTTACTCACGAAATAGTTTCAACTCAACATTCACTTACAACAGAAAAGACTGCGGAAATGACAAGTTCAGAAAGGCCTGCACAAGAGCCTGAAATAACCACAAAGCCTTCCGAAAAATCAACCGAGCTTTCGATTAAAGAAGAAACTCCGAAACAGAAACCTGAGGAAGAAATCGCTACAACAGAACAAGTTGCAACAACCGAACAATTAGAAGGAATTGCTACTAAACCAAAGGAAGAAGCACATGTAATAACACAGGAGTCTACAACTTTAACTCCTATTTCAGAAACAACACCTTCAGCAATCAGCGAGGAAACAGAAAAGCATATTCCTGAAACACAAACACTTCCATCTGAGGAACACCCCGACCAACAAACAAGCATAACTGAAACTTCCACAAGAAAAGAAGAGCATACCACTCCTTCCATCGAAGCTACACAAAAAACAATTGAAGAAATCACTAAGTTGCCAGAAGGAACAACAGAAGTACCTCAGGCCCCTAAAAGTTCTGAAAAACCAGAAAGTGTAACTCAACCCCAAGAAGAAATAGGTGGTCATAAACTTCCACAAGAAACAACTTCAACATCGAGAGTAACAGTCACTGAAACACCTAAATTTGAGACAACTGAGACAATAGAAGGTGAAAATATTACCGACATTAGTAAAACACAACCATCCGAAGCTCCTGTCGAAATAACTAAACCTACATCAGAAATATTTGAAGACCATACAAAGGCAACAACTATTAAATCTACAAAGGATGAGGAAATAACGACGCCAGCAGCAGGGGAGCTTGCTACATCTGCACCAGCGTTGAAGCCTGAACATACAACTCTTCCTAAAGAGCAAATTACAGAGGTACCTATCTCGATAACTACAGGAAAAGATAAAATTACCACAGAATACAAACAGGAAGTAACAACTCCTGAAAAAGTCACACAGGAACCAGAAATTAGTATTCCGTCCGAATCTGCTACAATTCCAGAAGAACCGTCTATTCTCAATGAAATAGAAGGCCCGCAGGAAGTTCCCGAAGTTCCTTCCAGAGTTGGGGAAGAAGGAACAACCATTAAAGCAATTAAAGAAACCAAACAGCCACTTGCAACTGAAATCATTTCGACAGGTCTACCTTCAGGAACGGAAACAACTACCATCTCAGTCACTGAAAAATCAAGAACAACACTAAAACCTGAAGTTTCTAGTGAAACAACTAAACCTGAATATCCAACTGAAACAGAACGTGGAGTTCCTGGAGAAGGAGCATGTTTGGTTGATGGGCAAACGTATGCAAATAACTCATCAGTTCCTCCTGTAAATCCATGCCAAATCTCTTGCCAATGTATTAGTTCGATATTACAGTGTGACACTTTAGACTGTTCACCACCGCCTTCAAATCTTCAAAATTGTATGCCCGTATATCATGGTCCAGAGAGCTGCTGCCCAACATATAGTTGTGGTAAGTTAAACCATAAAATGAACGCATTATATTTTACTAATAAATTAATTTTAGCAGCACCACAACCATCAGGAATCGAGTCTGAATCACATAAAATGGAAACAACTACTGCGCAGGCAGAAAAGACAACATCATCTAAGGCAGCTACTGCTCCATCAACTACTAGGTCACCTCAAGAAGTACCAGTATTTGTTTCGGTAGGTGTTTTACCCGCTGGATTTGAAAAACCTTCGGAAACCCCTGAAGTGGTACAAGATAAGAAACCATTCGAAGAGAAGCCTTTTGTAGAAGTTCACGTTCCCGAACTTCAAACTGAAATTCCATCGGCTTCAGAAAAGCCTATTGAAAAGGAAACAACCGTACAGCTACCAACCCCTGCTCTTCCAAAAGAAGAAGTTTCTACAAGCACTATGAAACAAATAACCGAAGAAGAAAAAGCATATACAACAAGTACATCACCATTTGTCACTTCAGAAAAAGCGGCAACAGAAGCTGCAATTACACAAGTAGAGACCAAAACAACCCCTCAGGAAAAAGCTACGTTTAAACCAAATGAAGAAATTACCACAAGCACACCCACGACCGAAGAAAGAGCAACAACAAAAGCAGAAGCCATTACAGAATCTCCAGAACATGCTCCCGAGAAAGTACCTGTAGAATTGACTACAGTACCTAGCAAAATTACCACACAATTACCAGAGAAAGTCACTAAAGAAGTCGCTGAAGTTAGCTTACCTCCTCGATTTGGAGAAGAGGAGAAACCCATTGAGACATCACTACCAACGGAACTTCCACATGAAATGTCTACCGCTATTCCTGAGAAAGAAGGTTCTACTGCATTGCCAAAGGGTGAAGAGGCAACAACAGAGAATGTTGAAGAAACTAAGAAACCAGAAATTACAACTGAAGCAGTTGAAAGAAAACCAAGCGAAGGTTATACAAAACAACCAAGCAGTGAAGGTGTTCCTGAAGTTACTTCAGCAACAGAACGTGAACCTAGTACCGAAAAAGCAGTAACAACAGCAGAAGAGCAAACAGAAAAACCGTTTGATGATTCAGAGGAAAACAAATTGCCAGAAGATAAGGGCACTACAAAACCAACAATATCTACGAAGCCTGAAGAAATAACAGAAAAACCCAGTGAACCAACACAACCACAACCTATTGAGAAAGAAACTTTAAAACCAACAGAGAAAATACAACCTACAGAAGAGGAAACTGTAAAACCAACCGAAAAAGAAACCGTGAAACCAACTGAAGCAGGAAAGCCTTCAGAAGAAGAAACAAAACAATCCACTGAATTAACTCAACAACCAGAAGAAGAAATAACAAAACCGACGGTACTAGTTACAGAAGCTCTTACCACTCCAAAATCAACCTTTGTATATACATCGAAGGGCCCAGAAATCGAACTTACGACTGAATTACTTCATAAACTTACAACTTCTTCACCACTCTTTACTACCACACCGTCAAGCATGGACTTTTCAAGCACGCCTCATGAAGTTCCTGAGGTTCCGGATTACACAATGGGACACGACGAATATGAAGAAGAAGGAAGTGCATTTGGACCAGGAACTTGCCGGTATGGAGGAAAAGTATATGTTTCTGCTCAACAAATTCCAAGGGACGATCCATGCGATTTTTGTTTCTGTTTCCGAAGCGATATCATTTGCTTACAACAGAGTTGTCCGCCCCCCATTCCACGGTGTCACGAGGAACCAATTCGTGGGTTCTGTTGTCCACGATATGAATGTCCAGTTTCTATGGCCAATTCCATTAACGTTACAACAACTACTAGCACAACTACCACTGTGTTACCACCGCATTTCCTTCCACATGCGTACCAAGGAAAGGTAGCAAAAAAAGGTTGTCAAATAAATGGACAAGTCTATCAAGTAGGAGAAGTAGTAACATCAACTACTGGACCATGCCTTCATTGCACGTAAGTTTAAATTATTATAATTGATTTGTTTTGTCATCAAGTCTAAAAATAAATAAACAATTTATTTTTTCTAGATGTGGAGGAGATGGTCAAATGAAATGTGATCCAAAATCGTGTAGTCCAGAACCAATACTTAGGAAAATGATTGCGGAAGTTGCCACTAGGAGGAGAAGATGAGCTTAAAGTGCTGTGTTAGTGACAATTAGTCACCAAAAGTGATACAAGTGTGACAGAAACAATTTTGCAATTAAATAGTCGTGAACCATAAAGTGGGTGCCAAAATGACGTAAAACTGTAGGTATTTTGTGCCTTTTAAGCCCTTATTGGGCACTCTACCAGTGACCGCGTGTGCTTTTATCACATGCTATAAACGTGATGTTTTCTATGTATACCGAAACGACTTAATATTTATATTGACTTTGACTGAATTTTTTACACTTTTATAGTTATATTTTTGTGTCGTATTTTGAAAGCCATTCACATCCTCGAAAACGTCTCTCCTCTCGTTGTCTTACGTAGGTACTGCACTATCTGTCTAAGTTGTTTGACCAGCAGAAAAACTAGCAAGTAGATTTTAGAAAAATAGTTTTTGTATAAAATATATTTCTGCTGCTTGAACGCTTAGACATTTGTATATTTCAAATGCTCAATATACATATAGATTATGTAGTATTTATCAATAAAAGTAACTAAAATTATAAATTAACATATTTCGTTTTATTACCGCATTTCTCTATTAAAGAAATAACACTTACAAGTAGATAACATATTATTAAAACATGTGTACATTTTTTCACAATATCACGCATTTGTGTGTATAGTTATTTCTACAAATTACTTTTATTGGAATAATTTATTAACTATTTATTTATATGCAATAAATAGTATAAAATTGTCAACAAAAAAAATATTTTACACTTAAAAAGGCATCTTAAAATACATATTGCAATTATATATAATTAACATTGCAACAAAAGGTTTTAGTATCAATAAAACTGAAAGGAATAATCCTCATGCTGTTCTTTAGCTAGCTTAAATAACTTGACGAAATAATTCCTACCGCGTGGGTTGACATAATAAGTAAACAGCTTATAAACTTCTTTGGTTTCTTTAGAAATTCGACTAGGAGAGTCGCAACTTGATACGCTTATTTCTGAATTATTTAAACTGACATCATCAGGAAATTGCATCAACCCTGTTGTGTTTTTAACATAATTCGCAACCCTAGCCCGTTGAGCAGGATCCATTTCTGGTATTTCATCTTCAAGAATTTTAAGGGGTTTCTTTGGAGGTAACAATTTGAATGTTACAAGAGTAGGATCATTAGCATCCAAAATGACTTCTATATCCTTTAAGTTTAATGTATGTTCGATAACATCGTCGTCTATATTTATAATCAATAAAATATCGACGTGTAGTATTAGTGCTATCGCCACATATAATCCCTCGGTAGTTATTTCAGTAGCTTCAATTGCAAAAACTAAAGTACAAGGCGAATGGTCCCGAGAAAATTTCCAATTATATTTCAAAACAGAATTGGAATTAGACAAGATATGCTGCAAAACTGGTCTCACTCTGGGTTCTGGAAATATGTTCCAACCAGCACCTTGCAGTAAACCTATTTTATTAAAAATATAAATATAAATATAAATATGCTATTTTATTAAATTTTAATATGAATTGTTAATTAATTTTGTACACATACCTTCCCCTGTTTGGGCAATTAAATCTGCCGCGCCACTTAATGGCTTAGTAAAAACACCTACCAACCCAAGTCCAACACCAGTGGCCAAACCTCTAGGTGATGCTCCCTCTTTCATTATTGACTTTAAGGGATGATGAGCTATTCCGCCAACGGCACCAAGAAGACTAATGCCAAATCCTGTTAAACCCTAAAAGTAAACTAATATAAAAAACTGGAGAACATAATCTAGGCTCAATTTTTTTCCTATATCTCCTGAAGCAATAAATTTTCAGACAGCAGGTTGAAAGTTCACTTACCTGTAAAAATCCTTGAGTAACTCCTTGAGGACGTAATCTTCTGTATTCTTCAGTTCTTTTTAAATGTTCCTCATCAAGAGTGAGTCTGTCTAAATTTCTAGCCACACTTGCAGCCAATTTAGTAACTGATTGCAATGTTCCTGCTGTCACATGTCTCATTAAAGACGCTGATCCGCTTGTAACACCTCTTATAAATGCCCAAGGTCCTTGAATTAGTCCCAAATAAGGCAAGCTGACGAAATCCTTTAATCCAGACCCCATCGCTCTAGCTAATGTCCCAGGACTTCCTAAAAGTTCCAAAGAACCCACTACCCAACCAGCTCCAAATATTGCTCCCGACAGATAATGCAAAGTAAACGCGTATCCTAATCTGTAAGTAAAATAAATTGGGAAATTTTAAACATAGAAACATATTATTTACTATTATACCTGTAAGGGGTGGTCATGACATTATGGTGTTCAAATTTTGAAAATTGAAGAGGTGATTGGTCCAAGGCAATATAAACTTTAATGGAGGAATGAACTGACAGAAGTAAGGACCACTGTTCAACAATCAATGATCTTACTGTAATGGGATAAGCTAATATTGTAGATTCCAAAACAATGTGATTAGGAAGGTTAATAAAATTGGAACTGTGATGGGGTAATGTTTTTTTCTGCTTCGACCACAAAACCAATTTAGCTGGAGTACAAGTTATAAAATATTCTTTTAGTTTTAAAATAAATGTATCTTCGATAAATGCTGACAAAGGCTTCATTGAAACGGTAAGTTTCTTAATATCTAAAAATACACAAAAATAAACAAGTAAATATAATTCTTCACGATTAATAATAACAGTTTACCCATTCTACTTTTATTAAGCACTTCATTATTCCATTTTTCAAAAACGATTTCTGTTCTTATAAAGGGTTCATTTTGATATTCTTTCATCAAGAGTTCTATGGGTTCGTTTAAAGAAAACAATCTTTTAGGCTCTTGAGGTGACTGACTAATTAATACTACAGGAAAATCATAACCACCTCTGGCATACATCTGGTTATCAATTTGAATTTCCGATACTGTTGCAGTTACATTAATTTTCTAGAATAAGTTAATAATACATCATTTAAGTCAATATTATAAAATTTATTACAAATCGTACCTCCTTATGTTCCAAAACGAAGGTAATATTGTCACAGATAATATTAACTATTTCTTTTATTTTTACAAAAGTGCCAGATAAGTCGGATGTAAAAGTGAGTGTTAGTCCTTTCAAAAATAGTTGTACAACCAACGATTTTCGATAGACACTCATCGCTTTTAATGACGTTGTAGTGCCTGTAATTAAACTTCCAGTGATATTCTCCGTGTCAACATTCATTTTCTCATCCACAATTGGTAAAGTACATTTGTCTTTAAACCGACTAGAACTTGCTTTCTGGTCAGAAACTAAAATTGGCTTATTATCCTTATTATTTTGAACGCTTGCTTCATAATTTAATGACTAAAAGTAATACAAAATAAACATACAGTCACCATCTGTAACACAATTTAGCGAAAATTGTAATTATTTTTTGTACTTGGAAAAAACTAATCTACAAAATATCACGAGAACAAAAAATTACAATACAAAGTATTTTTAATTGATTAATGGTGAATTTAAAATAAATATAATTGTTAAAAACAAATTAAATTATTTTTTATTTTTCTTATACTTTTGCAGAGCGAAAGCAAAATATACAATGTAAATATATATGTAGACAAATTGATTATCCTTATTTCTGAAATTGAATGGTCTTTCCAAAACTTAAATATACAAATAAATAATCAAATACAAATCATTTTTTTTTCTAGCCTCAACAAAGATATTTTTTTCTCATAAAAAATAATAATAAATAAATAAAACTAACTAACGCAAATAGAAAACAACCTACTTTATTGAATAACATTTAAAATCGTCAAAATTTTGAAAATTAAATCAAATAAGAAGAGAAATAATCCATAAATGAGTTCAATTAAAATTAATGACGAATAAAAACTTATTTCATTTTTTATTAACTAAAGATTTTCTGAGCTCTTACCTCTTTTGCAGATTTAATTGCTCGCATTTTTGTTTCAGTGTGATGTTGTTTTTCATGCAAAGCAAGACGTATTCTTATATCTTTGGCACTTACTTCAGCCTATAAGAGATAATAATAAGTAATTCAAAAGTCTCAAATTGTTAAATATTACAAATATTTACCTTACTGATTGAATCTATTGTAACAAAAATTGTCTGTGTCGTACTAGTAAATGTAACTTTAACATCTTTAAACTGAGGAATTCGTACGAAATGTTCATTATAAATATTTATATTAATAGGAACAGACCACCGATTTGAAGAAATGCCACCTGTATTTAAAAAGACAATTAAACATTTGTACTACAATTTAGTTAATATATCTCTTATTGAAAAAATTATGCAAATGAAGACTATTTTCACTTCTTATATAATTATCATAACTACATTTTTTTCAAAGTTTTATTATATAAAAAAAACATATTATTATTATGATATCGCTTTATAATTTATAAAACTCTGTATTACCTTTAATGTCAGTAGCAATTACTAATTTTTCTGTTTCTGGTTCGGAAGCCAGGTCTGGAAAATTTTCAGAAAATGATGGTAAACTGTAATAAATTGTTTCCCCATTATCGGCCGAGGTAATCCAATCGAAATGAGGAGCGTCACTAATAAAACATTTTCCAAACGGAGAATCGTTTTTCAAAAACTGCGCAAAGTACAATCTTTTACCACTTCTGTTTTCTATTCGCATTTGAGGATGAGCGTCGTGATGAACAGACAGGTACGTTATACCCTTGTGTTCCTGACAAGTAATTACTAACGGTATCTGTATAAATGAAATTATCACTATGATTATTATTATAGAGTAACAGCATTAAACTGTGTAAGCACAATTTAATTATTATGATGTAAACATATAAAACTGAATTTATTACTAAAGTTACTAATTTTGGTATAATACACAAATTAAGTAAAAGAGTAAAGTTAGAACAAAATTTTGAAACTACAAATGATTATATTAATTGAGTTGAAGGCATTTTCTAATATTAATACAAAATATTTGAATGCTTTTATGACACTAGATTATAGAAAATATTTTTAAATAATAATAATTCAGAAGAAAAAATAATGAAATGAGTAATATTTAATCATTGAAGGTACGATATTGCTGTCTGTAAATTTCAATATCGTTCAAACATAACTTTTATTTCATTGTAGCTACATCTGTTAAAATGTTATCTTAAATTAACATTGTGCACGTACTGCTGCCACAATTTTTTTTATATTTTCGTTCATATCAATTATTACCTAGTAATTTATCAGTAATAAATTATCACATATAAGACATTGTTTTGTCTATATTCAGGTTTTAATTTGAATGATTATTAATAATTAAAATATTGTTAAAAATAAACTAATATTGTAATGATTTTTTTTCTGGCCCCAACAAAGATATAATTTCCACTTACGTCTTGATTTTCGGATTTAACAGAAACTGCTCTACGAAGCGATGCCTTATCCACTCGAACTGGACATGACCAACCCTCGGTAGCATTTATGGCAAATGATATATATAAGGCAAAATCAGTACTGATGTCTCCATCTACTAAATGCCATCGAACAATAGATATGCCAGTGTCACTATAAATTAACTTCTAATTAGAACTGGACACAATACAATACAATAACATGATAGTTTAACGCCTACGGTTACAAATTTTTGGAAATTCCTTTAGAATTTTTGAAAAATAAACAGAAAAAAAACTAAGTTCTTAAAAATTGGTTAAGGCTTTCGCGGCTGGTTGATAAACTAGTGTAGTCCTTAGGAAGCAATTCCAACCAACGACGGCCTTTAGACCCAAATAAGGACTAAACTAAGTTCTTAAAAGTCATATACTTACTACAAATTTATAGAAGTACAGTACAAACAGCGTAAGAAAAGCTCTGCTTCTTTTACTTCTAATGATTTAAGGGTTGTGAGAAAATACGTACTTTTTATCTAGATTTGGAGCTATAGTAAATGCATTCGTTTTAGCATTTTTAGGAAAGCTATAGATATTCCCATTATCTGGTACTGCAAAACATATAACTTCCAGTTGAAATGGTATGCAGTTTATCAAAACATGTGAAGAACAAATTTTCAGGTGACGTATTTCGTTAAAAATATTACTTGAAATTGAAGCCATACAAATCTATTAAACAGAATAATTATTAACATAAATACGTAGTATATTGAAATACAAAAGAGAACCTACATATGCTCCACATTTTATGGGAGTTTGAATACAACCATTTAATGGAATAGTTCCAATAATTTTGGGCATGTAAAATGCTTGGCTCCATTCAGAATTAGCCAACTGTAAAGCTTGAGATAAGTGTTTTTTTTTGCCCAATTCGACGCCCAAATAGAAATCACCCTTTTAATATGGAAATTATAAATTATTTTAAACATACAAAAAATTAATAAAATACTTACCTCCATTTTTGGAGGCGATATAATTCCATGATGACGAACAGAGCAAGCTTCCTCATTGTCAATTATTATTGTTATAGTACAACCCAAGTTATTGACTAAAATACACCATGGCAGTAGTTCAATCAACAAACAATTAGCATATGGACAAACTTCTTTGTAGTTTATCTAAATAATATGTTAAAGACGCATTTATTAAAACACACTTTAAAGAGAAATGCTTAAATTTCTAATTACATAAAACCACAAATTTATATTATAATAAAATAATATTTATGTTTAGACATTATTTAATAAATCTAAAATAATGATTTGCGTACTATGTTTTTTAAGCATTTACTACGAAGAAAACAAAAAGCTAAAATCAAATTTACCTTTACATGAGTTATGGGCTGGTCTTCAATAACCCATGGAACATCATCCAGTTCATCGTCAAAGTATGGCCACCCCTGTTTTTCAAAATTAGTTAACATTTCAAGAACTTCATTTATGTTTTCGTTATCATGTTTCTTAAATATCTCCTTCTGGTCAATCAATGTATAATTTAAAGGTACCACAGAATTGAAGGCAGGAATACCATTACTAAAAACAGTAGTTTTAAAATTGTTTACTGTAATGTAAATGAGACTGAAACTTACTCAAAATGAAAAGAAAGCAAATGAGAGTGGTCGCTTGTTCCAGGGCAGTACAATTGCTGATATTTTCCTTTGCCAGGAATGGTACTGTTTGAACTTAACATTAAACCTGGCGATTCAATTTTACACTGTGCGTCAATGGCTAAGTTGGATTTAATCATGAAGAGAGGCCATAAAACTGCTAGATATTTGGTTTGCTTTCCATATTTCTGAGTGATTATTTTACACCAAATACTTAGAAAATTATTACGTTCTTGCAGAGGAACTAGAGGAAAAAGTGTTTATGCAGAAATAAACAAAATAAAGAAAGTGGGTAAAATAACTTTCTGATGCTTGCTTTGATTATTTTAATAAAATTTAGGTAACTTAAGGGTATCTGCCGTTATCACTTGGTGAAACATTTTTCAAAATTGAGAAAAAATTAAAACACTGAGGGTTTCACTAAAACTTTATTGAATACTCGATACGTATTTCGCCTTATAATTTCGTTACTCCTGAAGATGCCCTTATAAGGCGAAATACGTATCGAGTATTCAATAAAGTTTTAGTGAAATCCTCAGTGTTTTAAAATTTAGGATCTGAAATTTACCAGTTCTTTTAAATTTTTGATAAATCGTCACTGTAACAAACTATAACATCTACCTATTTTTTGTACACTGGAATATTTGTCATATAAAACAAATTGAACGACATACCTTTAACAAGCCAAGGCTGAGCATTTCTTGTATTTATTTCTAGCGGTATATTACCAGTCCACGCTGAATCCATACCAAAAAATCTTAACCGTAGACAATATCGATGATCATTTTGTAACAATAACGACGGAGCTGTGGTTCTGCCTTCTATAATATGAGTTTGCGCCTTTTTATACCGATCTTTATCATTATCTACGTTTTCAAACACTTTGAACTCGAAATTTTCAGTCAACATATTACATACAACCATAGTTCCAGTTATGACGACTTGTTTTTGAGTAGCAGATAATTTTTTCAATATTACAAACAGTTTATAATTTCTACGAATACCAACAACTTCAGTACCTTCTTCGGCTACTTGGAATGGTTCCGACCATTCCCAATCAAAATTCTCAGCACTTACTCGAAGCATTTGTTTAGACTTAGCAGATCGCCAACAGTATAAATGGAAACAACGTGTAGAAAGAGAAATTTTTTCGTCTGTACTTTCTTGGCCAAACACGATATTTAGATTGGTATCGTTGCAAATAATATAATTGGTCAGTATTATTAAATCTTTGGTAGGGACATCCTGTAATGCTTGATTCCACATTTGCATGCTTACCGCTAATGTATGACCAACAGGAGGCCCATATTTGATAGTTATGGGTTGTGCTACCACATTAATTTTTGCAGTTTTCGTTAAATCAAGTTCTATTTTTAAAGAAAAGGGCTCCAAGAGTGTTTGCAACGTTAAAAATGAGTATTCCAAGACAGAACATTTTACCAAAAGTGAGAAATCGATTAAGTGATCCTCATAATTTCGGGATAAAATATGCATTTTGCAATTGTCAAAGGAGATGATTGCAAAACACTGATCTTCGGGCATATTACCATCAAAACTAAATGTCTTTAGAACGTCTGGCATTCTATAGGTCGCATCTTTATCAAAGTGAGAATACAATGATAAACTAATAGAGTCAATGTTTATCGCTAAGGAAACATCAGGTACTAAACTTTTACTAAAGTAAGAGTCTATACGAAGACAAGCGGCCAATGCTTTGGGAGAGATCAAGAATTTACTGGGATTAATTACTTCGAAACAGTTAAGACTATCGTAGTTAATCGGATGCAAAACTACCCTCCAAATGCAGGCCACTGTTGGATAAGACTTATGTGACGGAAGATCAACATAACACATCTCACTCTCAGATAAAAAGAACTGTGTAAACGGTTGATACGAACAATGACAGTCTGTCCAATATTCCAAAGAACAGAGAACTTGCTGATCTTTAAACTTTTCCGAAGCTTCTTTGAATGGGACGGGAAACACTCGAACTTTAGTTAATACTCGTGGTTGAGGATATCGCCATGCCATTGCTGCTATAGTTTCGTCCCAAAACATTACCTGATATGGTAAAGGTAATTCATCAGGACTGTTCGTTGAAGCGTTAACAAATTGGAATGCTCCTGCGCGTAAATCGTCCTTATAATGTTGTTCTTTTTCTGAGGTGTTTGATTTTATGCTATCAGGATTGCTTTTAGAATCATATGTTATTTCATTATCCTCATTAATATCGTTGTCGCTGGAATAGTTTGTAATAATTTCATAAAAATCTTCCATTAGAAATTGCATGCATTTAATGTGCTTAGAACCAACATCAAAATGAATGTTATCCGAATCGATTGATATTTGTACTTGAGGAAAGCTATCAACAGCTTGCCATGGCTCCCAAAAGAAACAACTTTCGATAGACACATTACATGGATTTAATAAAATTATGTACTTGCTGTTATCTACTACACTGAATGTTATATTTTCGATATTGATTACTTTGCTTATCCGTTCTGGTCTGTTGGATATTGTTAAGTAACTTTTAAAAGATCCCACAGTTAATACGCCATCGCTACCAGAATTTGTCTTCATAACCATAACAACTTGGGATACCTTTGCATTTATACCTGTTACTCCGAAAATCATTTCTTTAAAATTTGTTAATTTGGTATACGTTTCACTTTTTTTATGGGTTGAATTAAAAGAAACTTCTTCAATTTCATATTCTTGCTTAACTAATTGTTCCGGTTTTGTCAAATAATCAGTTTTTAATGCTATGTCACTGAAACCGTCCATAGACAAATTAAAGATGTTTGTCATTTTTTCCTTAATCATCAAAAAATAATTCCACTGTTGTAATGATAGCTCAATTTTAATAGGTTTTCCAAGATCTACGTCTACCGTTGCAGGTTTTCCTAAACTTTTGTTCCATTTCAAAGTAAAAAACGCAGGTAAAACGCCGGTGTCAAGATGTGGCATACCTGCTCGTGTTTCCAAGAGGTTAATTGGGTAGTTTTCTTCTTTTGGCACTTGACTTAACGGTTTGTAGGCCAAACTACAACTTTTAAGTTTTACGTCTGATATAGACACCTGCATTTTTCTAGTGACTTGTTGAAGACTTGCAAAAAAACTTGGCTGATATATGTAAACAAATAAAAGGGGTGTGAAACTGTTATTAATAAGTTCGCTACTTTCGCTTCCTTCTTCCGATCCTTCGTAGCCTCTTTCACATTCAGACTAATAAAAATAGCACAAATTATAAAAAAATTATTAGAGTCGGGTTAACCTTGCTTGATTACTTACATCTATTAGTGCTGCTTTTTTTGAAGATTTTCTAACTTTATCCTTAGCAAGTGGGTCAACAACGTCGTACAATGAAAGAGTTAGTTTTCCGCCCACAATTAATGTTTCAGTAGGAATATTTTGTTTTCCAATTTGCCAAGGTGTTTGAGAAAAAAATCCAAACGATTTTTCACTTTGTTTTTTGTCGTGCTCAATTTTACCGCAAACATCAGAACATCCCTATAAATAAAAATAAAATTCAGCCACAAACAAAACCAATATCGTGGAAAAATTTTTTACTAGTGTTAATGGTGTTGTTAAAGCGGACATGTTGCTATGTCTTTCAGACGTTTCAATTCCGGAGTCTCTTACTTGTTCCACAGTGTCCGGTCCATCATCACTTTTATGACCATCTCTTATACTTTGAATCTTTACCTGAGGTCGTTTCGAAACCAAATCAGCTACGATGAATGACTTCCAAATACAAAGAAATTCATTCATAAGGAGCCATAGGAGGTTGATTTGATTTAAAGAAATGGATATCTCGATATCAGAAACAAAATTTATTTCTAACGAATGACCACAAACAACTGTATCTAACTTGTAAACCATCGCCGGGGCAAATATTACAGAAATATCAAATCTTCAACAATAAATTAATTATAAGTGGAAAATAAAATTGTAATTATTAGTACTTTTTAATGATTGGCCAAAAATTGAACTGAGGTCCGGGGTTGAGTACACTTTTTCCCAAATTGTTCCACTCAAGTGCTGGATTTTCACTCATTGTCTTAAGTAAACAACCCTCTTTTATATTCACATTAAGAATAGTAAGTAAGTCTTTCCAAAGGCATGTACCACTAGAGATTCCGACGATGTCTAGCTGATATTGACGATCTTCTATGTCACTTCCTAATTAAAATTACAACGATATATATAGAAAAGTGAAGCATTAAGCAATAATTTCTTGATAAACAACATTAAATAGCTGACAGTATACTGCCTATAACCGAGGCGGTAATAAATCTATAGCCCTGCAACTTGCAAAGTCACAAGAGCAAGCTGAAAAGCAGACGGCCGTTTCGCAGGTTTTTATGGATGCAATGGTCCCAACGTACTCATAAGGCATCTGTCTTAAATTTTAGAGATATTTTAAAAATTTAAGAAAAACAAAATTTGTCAAAATTAAAAAAAAAGAAAAACAGAGAGTAAAACTTTCATATACGACTAACAACTGCGAAAACTTAACACAAAAATGGACCTACAACCTTCAAACTATAAAATAAATTCATTTAAGTCGTTAATAAATTAAGTAACAAAAATACATATATTCCACATAAAATTAATCATTTATCAAACTAAGCAGACAAACATACCATAAAATAATCGTTTTAAAAACAACCTTCTATTATACTAAGAATTATTAACAAATAATAATCTCATCAAAATATTTAATTTAGTTTCTTCAATTTTCTCTCCGAAGTTTTGGATTTTTTTGAGCGAGTCATTTTTATTTTTGCGATAATTATTTAAAAGTGTACTGTAAATACTCCTGATGATGCCCTAGCAAGGCGAAATGTACATAGAGTAATCAATAAAATAAAGTGAAACTCCTCCAAGTGTTTAACTTACTCATATTTTGTTTAAATAATGTTTCACCAAGAGTCCATGGCGAATTACTTCCGTAATTTGTTTTCACTTTCGCAAAAGTTTACCGAGTCAATTACAATTATCTATTAATTGACCCTATTTATTGCTTATTAGTTACCATAATAACAGAAAGATTAAAAGCGTGTCTAATAGTAGAGCCTTTTCAAACCGTAATAATAAAACCGATAAGTATCAACTCTTTGAAAATGGTGTACAAACCGAAACAATTGTAAGAGAAATCTATTAAATATGTGCGAAATAAATACCAAGTGTTTTTCTACCGTTTTAACTAATAAAATTTGCATAAATTTAACAACTATTGTAAATGAATATGAATATAACGAACACTATTCATGATACTACAGAAAATATCTAATAAATATAAAAATTGAACAATATGCTTATTTAAGGAGTATCTATTTGGTATATCTAAACAGCAAATAATGCTTAATTCACAATGCTGGCCACAAACAAAGACCAAAGACAGTGTCAATATAAAAATGCTTGTGATCTCGAACTATATACGATTCAATCGACACACCCTGCACTCTGTCTGCAATTTCGCCGTCTGCCAAAGTGAATTGACCTTAGGGGTAGATATATCTGCAAGTCTGTAGATTTAAGACCGCCTCGCTATAACTCGATACTAACTTTCTGTATTACGAATTCTTTTTACGTTTTTATTAAATTCAACAAATGAATTTAACAGTACCTTAAAATTCTGATAAAATTACTTTCAAATATGAAATTGTATACGTATCCAAATTTTATAAGATAAATTTTGATTTTTCTTGTATACCTGGAATATTTAATTGACGTGTTCGAGCTCCCTGTTGATAGATGTCAGGTCTACAAGGTGTTCGAATTATGGGATTTACGGCGCTAGGAGACAACGTTATATCGTCTATTTGAAAAATACAAACATCCTGTACGATCCTTTTATCTTCCAATTCAGCTGATGGTAATACCACACGAATTCCTTCTATATGTAAATAAACTAATGGTAAATTTTGATTATTAATATTTAATAATAAATCGTCATCTGATTGAACAAAAGTTGTCTGTTGAGGTGCATTCAATAGCGGTTCCAATACCATATAAAAGTCGCGTAAGACTGTAAAAGGAAGAATTATATCGATCGGTAATATGGCTAGATCGATTTCGGTGATGAAACGCGTCTCAGCACATTCTTCGTCTTCTCCTTCGTTCTATTTAATTTAAATAAATGCTTCGATAAAATGGTTATTTTATTATCTTAAAATGTATGAATTTACCTTTAGTTTTGATTTACTTTTTGACTTTGTACCCCAAAGTGCATGGGTATGCTTACAACTAGCCCTGGTTATAGTGAGCGAAAAAATTTCTGAACTGTCTTTAGATTTTTCGATGTTAATGGTATCACGCTCTTTCATTAATATTCCCAACACCTGACCTGGTTTCCACAGTTTGTAATTACTGCTCCTATATTATATTGAGAACACAAATGACAATAAATAACAGGAACTATCTTTCTGATCAAATATTACTTTTATGCAGTTTTTTTATAATGTAGCTTGATAATAATAATATATATATAAACAGTTTATAAAATTTTGTCATGTAGAGTAATTTTTTAATTTTTGGCGTTACCTTTTATAGTGACGAATGTTAGCTGAAGCAATTTTACTTTTGACTTTTAAATAAACTCCTTGGCAATCGAATGAACTGACAATGTCTTCAAAATCTAATACCATTTTTAAATTGGGAGGATGATTATACGATATGTCATCAGAGTATAAATCCACTGCATCATAAGCGAGTAATTCAATTGTCACTCGAGCAATTGTCCACTGAATCCATGCTGACCATTCGGTGTTGCAAGGATTAGGTGATTTATCAACAAGTAAAGCTTGATCACTTGGTGATTCTACGGTACTTTCGTGTAAGACGGGAGATCCGGTAGACGCCTCCGAAAAGTAAGGAACAATCTCAGGTATTCTTGGTTCAACAGTTTCCTCCATCCATAAATTCAGTTTGTTTAAAAATCCGTACACGATGTTTGTAATTAAACAAATCTAAGTTTATAAGTATTTAGCATTTCCAAACTTTCGCTATTTTTAGAAATTTGTTACCTGGGCTTCACAGAATGAAATAACGACAGGTTTCATGTCAAAGTGGACACAAACATTTAATGATTTGACATCTTCATTACTCTCTACATCAGATGATACGTCGCTGGTGCCTATCACGTACTGTAAACGAGTTTTCATTGGAAACTGGACGTTTTCAACATCCACGTCTTTGGCAGTTGACCTGCATATTGGTCCAATAGTTTTAGATTTTCCAGAAAACCCAACGGTAGCATCAAAGGATAGATTTTTAATCATGTAAAGCTGTCTTGCTCGTTGTATAGTGTAGCAGCACAGATTATCCACGGAAATGTACCAAGGAAAGCTGTTTTTACCTAGACAAATAATTTATTTTATTTTTAATAGTAAACAAATAAAAAAGTTAAACAATTATCACCTTCATTCCATAAATAACTCGGAGTATCAACAGGTAAAGCTTTGATATACCTAGACAGAGTTTCGTAATTAATAGTACTTTTCAAAGATATCTCGGGAGAGATAAGTACCAATAGATCAGGAGGATCTTTCCTTTTCAACATTTTATGAACGGCTTGCTTAATATCTAAAATATCGATTAATGTAAATCTAAACTATCATACTTTAACTATGCGACTCACTTTGAGATCCAATAGCTGATAAGGAAGTCGTAGGCACATAAATTACACAACGGTCAATATGACCACAGACTAAACTGGATGTCCAAATACTGCTCCAACGTTTTAAAAAGTCAAGAACTTGTGCGGATTCCTAATAACATAACAAATACATATGATAAATAAAATAGAATTACCTATATGAAAACACATTTTACATCTTCAGGGTCAGTTTCTTTCGATTCCTTTGGCAGCGATGTTGTCCTAAGCAGATGTTCTCTATCAGAACTGCTATGAACGGACTCATGAGGAGTATTCAACTTACGAGATGTCTCAACATTGCTGCTTGTCTCGGAAACCGTTTTAGGTTTCCGATAGAAATGTTCTAAATAAAAATATAAATGTAATAATTAGGCTTTTTACATTAAAATACGTGTTTAGTTACTATTTAAATTTTCCTCCGTAAAATAAAAAAAGCATAAGTATTTAAAATTAAAAGCATTAACAATGAGAAGTAAATATTAAATCTTTTTTTATTATATATTTGTAGTTAATCAACATAGAATCGACACAACAAAATTAAAAGCTTACTTCACGAAAATGCCTGCAGATTATAAAACAAATTTATTTTAATTAATTTATGCCTAAATAAAATAACTTACTTTTATTGTAAGTAAATGAGTGTACTAACGTTTTATAAATATTTTATTTTAAATAAATTAGAACCTTCCATTGTGCAATAGGAATGAGAATAATTGTCAATAAAAAAGATAAAGTAATTAAAAGAAACAAATTTTATTACCTTCTGTTCTTGCTTGCATTCTTTTAGGACTATAACACAGCCATTTAAAAAGCAGTGGATCACAACAGAACGTAATCTCCTGCATATCAAAGATACAAAGGGGTGCGTGTACTGGTTTGTCTGGTAGAATAGGAAATTGTATAGTAAATGAAAAGCATGATTTCTTAAATTCTTCGCCTCTACAAAAATATCGTTAATATAATATACAATAAAACTGGACCTATTTTAGCTCTTACTCTTGAACTGTTTCGAATTCTGGACCTGATATAAACATCACCTGCTGAATATCAGAAAAATGAACCTTTTTAGGGGTGGATGGTTGTACGATGTACCCGGAATTAGCTTCATAAGCCCTAGATTCGAAATCAGTCTGTTCAAAAACAAACCCTTTTATGGAATCTAAACTCGCATCAATCGAAATCGTTGAAGATGTAGATACTTTTTTAAATCTAACATTTTCAATTGACAATTCTGCATAAATCATCCCTGTTGAAAATGTTCTTTTTATAATATTTTTCTAGTTCACAGTCTACAACACTTTACCGTTTTCTTTTGTGCTATCCTTCAATAATGATGTATTTAATATTGATTTAACATTTCTTTGTTTTTCATCTTTCCAATTCCAAAATGAGTCAACAATGAAAGTAGCTACCATAAGTTTAGCTTTGGTTCCAGTAATCGAAAATGTTTCTAACAGAAACAACAATTGAGTAATTATTAAAAAAAAAAAAAAAACAATACTGTATACCTACCCGACTCAAAGAGAAAAACTTCGTGAATTACATTTGGATTAACCCAGTACTGAGGTTTCAAAATATTTTTGTAATTGGAAGATGCATTGCTTGGAGGTATTATTGTCGTATGCTTTTTAGATTCTAGAACAAGTTTGCTCTGGAATCCCAAAAACTTGGTACTCACAACTTGATAACAAGCTTCGAACATGTGTTGGGGAGGGTCAGGTAATTGACTAGTTGTGACTACTAGACGTTTTTCATACATTGGATTTTTGATTGTTATGTCGATACACTGACATTCTAGAATTAAATGAGGCAGACTTGTTTGTAATTGTGCAGAAGATGAAGGCAGTTTCTACAATAACAAAAATTATAAATACAGACCTTTCCTTTATGATTTTCTAAATCATACCTTTCGTTTAAAAAGAACCCCTCTAGAAGGTACAAAAACAGGATGATCAAGCAAGTGTATCTGTATCACAGGAGCTACAAAAGTAATTTGCATGGTCCTTACTGGAATGTTTTCATTAAGTGCATCATAATCATCAGCTGAAGGCGGTGGAAGTTCAGAAAACGCCGGTTCTGGTTTGGGAACACTGTAAGGGGGATAATCATATGCAGTAGAAGCTTCTAGTAAGCTGCTAAAGCGATGAAGAAATCCTGAACACAATTTTAAAAGAAATGGTCCAAATACCATCCGTAGAATGGCTCTTTCAGCGAAACCACTAAAAGTAATAAATATTATATTAAACATTATCTCTAATTAGTAAAAAACAATGTATAATTATCTTCCGTGAAATATTACCAATGTTTACGAAACACGTGTCCGCTCAGTAAAGTTTATTATGATAAATTGGTTTGATTATCTTTTTTTTAAATTTATTTATTTGATTACCACAGTTTCTTATTTCCTACATTATTATTTATTTAACACTACAAAGGGTATTTAATGAATTTGCATGCCTATCTCGCACATAAATGCTGCTTCATAAATTCAGTTTGACAAATAAACTTCTTTGTAAGGTCTTACCATCAACCATAAAACGTTATAGTTAGCAGTAAATATCTGTATAATACCTATATTCACGATTATTTGAAAGTTCCAATAAAACTTCACTACTGGTATCATCTGGTATTTCTATTTGATGTATAAGGTCGACTGCAAAAGCAGGTGTTTTTTCTAAAAGAACAGCTTCCGTAATCGTTGTCAAATGGTAATCCCAATCTAAATTAGTATTTGATTTTCCATGACCTTTATTTTCAACAGCATCTGAATCAAACAACGAATTTTCCTTATATAATTGACTAGGTGAACCTATTTCATAAAAAGGAAACACATAAGAAGAATGGGTCAACAAAAACGTTTAGTTTAGTGCTTGCCTGCTTTTAAATACTTAGGAGGGTTCAATCCTTCTTGAAACTCAGTATGCGAACAGCTACATGACCCTAATGGAAAAATCACAATTTCACTAATGCCTAAACTTGTGCGTGACCACTTGATTTCGTGCATTATGGTATCCATGAAAACACCTTGCAAATGAAGTGACAGAAGAGGCCAATATTTAATTCTTCGTTGGGCATAATAGCCTTTTTCATTTTGATGTTCTAAGACCTACAGATAATAATCGTAATAAATAACAAATGAGAAATATATAAAATATAGATAAAAAATTCATAAATTTATTTAAAATGTTTGGATCTATGAAAGCCATTAGAAGTAATGTATTATTTGAGAAAGCTTCGTTTCTGATAATCATATTTTTTTATATCTACAACTACTAAAGCTATTAAGTTTTTTATAAGCATATTGAGATGATTAACTATTCTACAATTTAAAAATTATTAGATTTGAGTGCCTTAAAAAGTCCCTATGTATATGATCAATTAAAGTATTACTTTCTTATTGTGTAATATGCAACCTAGAGTAAAAAATAAAATAATATATGTCACATTTACAATCGTGTACCTTAAATGTAATTGAAATATTGTCAACATAAACACCAATTTGCATTGTATGACCTGCATAAACTGCTTGATGTTCATCATTTTCTTCATCCACCGAGATTAATGATGGTATAAAAGACCAAGCCCAACTGGCCCATGATTCCTGACTATCCTGATTTTCTGAAACTAAAACCTCTACAGAAACAACAATAACTGCCAAAAATACAAAAAACCATTTTGTACCTTCACTATCCGATGAAAACGCTGTAGTATCTCTTTTTGTAGTTTCAGGTTTTAGTTCTTTAGAAGCTAATGCATTTATCAATTTCAAAATTCGCATTAACATTGGAATTTGCGTTTCAGTCGCACTAAACTCTAAACTGTAACATGTACACATACAACAATCATTTAGAATTTTTAAGATAGGTCAACAGAATTTATGTTATAAAAAGTTACATGGAGGTAATTTGGGCTTTCAGGGCCGATGTCAACTGTGAGAGATTCATCTCTCAGGCTTGATAGCTGTGGTCTTCACTGAACTGAGACAGTCTCAACTACGTATTCTACCTAGAAATAAACTCTGCTGATGCTTGCTATGGTTGTTAGTAAAACATGAGATGAACAACCAAGGTACAGAAACTTTTAGACCACAGACATCAAGCCGATAAAAGTATATCATTCGCTAGTTCTTTACTTTTTTTGGTTACTTACCTATCACAGTAAACATCTAAACGTGTATTTGTAGGACGTTTTGATGTAGCAGAATGATAATATCTTAACATGTAAAGTGTTAAGGAACATCGATATAATACTGGTTCTTGGTACACATCAATCTTTCCTGCAGCATTTCGTTTATCTAAACATATGGTCAGATCAGACACATTAATAAGTTTTCTGGTCACCTTATTCTGAGATACATCTACAATTAAATAAATAAAAAGTAATTAAATTCCTCATTTTGTGGTGTTCTGTCAATAAATTAATAGATAGTTCATGGTCTATACAGAGAACATACAACATACAGAAACCAGAAATTAACTAAAATTTCTTAAGAAATAAATGTTTATTTTATAAAGATGTTTGATTTAATGTTAAATATTTACCTTTTCAACATGACATGTTCACACAATTACAATTTGCTAAACAGTAAATCTACTCAATTGCTTAATCCAAAAGTTTCTTTTTAAACTTAAGTTACATTTTACATTTGGACATATGTAAGGGTTTTAAATTCCCTTTAAATTAGCCATTGTAATTACCTATATATCCTGATTCCCAATTTTCATTAGCTGATTCAAAAGTTAATAATTTAACATTCATTGACAACACTATGTCTTCTTCAACATATTTTAATATTAGATTATTGCAATATATTTTAATGTTATCCACAATTTTATTTATTAATGATTGTACATATCCTGGTGGTGCTTCAATTTCTTGCCTTAAAATACAATTATAAGAATAACAATATTATCAACTTAATATTTTTTATTACCTCCTACTCAAGGATCTTTTTAATTTTTCTTTTGCTTGACTTGAATCAAAACTAGCACTATTTGAAGAAGTTTTCAACATTAAAATGCACTCTAAAAGAAGTTAATTAAAATTCAAAGGTTATACTACAATTTTTCTCAATTACCAATTGTATTGATGGTTATGGTTATCGGTTCAGATGTTATTTTTGTCCAAGGAACATGAATCAATAATTCGTGAATATGACCAGATACAAAACTGAAAGGCAATTGCAGTTCTTGTTCAAGTACTTCAAGTCGTAAATCTAAATTGTGGAAAGAAACATCACCTCCCCATAATGAGAGCTAAAAAAAATGAAATTAACCAAAATTTAATTAAAGTAACATTGGAATTTAAACCTGAGAATCTTCAGGACGGAAGTTCTTAATATACTTATCAACATAACTGAGTAGAATTGGCGTAATATAAGATTCCAATTTAAACATGTTGCTATCTTTAAAGTGAATATAAGCAATGTAACAATATAAATCAACCTGGCATTTCCTTTGAAGTGCTTCTGTCAATTAAGTGCACATAAGTATGTATTAATTAACGAAACAAATACAAATACAATTTCCAAGTTTTTTCCTACAATAAATGCATGTTACAAGAATAAATAAAAAACAAATATGAAAAGTGAAAAAGTTGATTTTAAAAACACGTCAAAACGTCATTCACTTGACCTTCACAATTGTCAAAAAAATCATAGAGGTAATAGAATTAGAGCACACTTAAGAGTATGTAAGCCATCAGAAATGTGTTACGTCAATAGAAAGATAAAGAAAATGAATATACATCATCTGCCTCTTTTTATTTTATGCATATATTTTATGTAAATATTCAGCTGTGCCTGGCAGTGCCTACCAATTAGGCATTGTAATTAGGAGCGTTACTTCATAAATATAGAAAAAGTATCAGTACCACTATCTTTCATTTCACTTAACAAACATATACTTACATAGCTTATCCCATTATATTATCTCTATAAAAATAATAGAGTATATTTAGCATTAGGATGAGTACAAAAGCATTGGAAGCATCAAGGCCCTGATGACCAATTTGGCTGTTAGACCATTATCGAGAGAAACAGAATTTTACAAATAAACTAAAACTTTTGGGTGTTTCATTCCTACTAGCTACTTAATTAGTTACTAACTTAAAATAATAAACATTTTCATTGCAATTTGAAATGATTTGAATACAAGATCTATGAATATTATTCAATTCTATGATCTAAACCTCTCTAATCTGTGACAATATGTCCTGTTTTTTGTTTTTAACTTCATTTTTTTTAAGTCTGTCAAGATGTTTATTGTACTAGGAGGAAAACTAGTAAACAATAATTTTTTTTAACATGTAAATTAGGATTTGAAAATGATTATGTACATTTTAAAATGATCCTTCTGTTAATTCTATTGTTACAACTGCAGTTTTTATGTTCAAATGCATCAAATGGAGACAGGTCTCCTTTTTTCCAAAGATGCTTACAAAAATGTAAATTAGAAGACTGTTCTTCAGGTAAAACACTTATTTTATTTTTTCATTTTTAAATCCTCTGTCTTTATAGATGGTCAGTTATTTAAAGTTAGTAACAAACAATCATTCATTAATAAATTGTTTATGTGGTCATGCAGTGATGAGTGTACTTATCAGTGCATGTGGAAAACTGTAACGGAATTTGAAAATAGAAAATGGCCAGTACCTCAATTTTATGGAAAGGTACTTTTCTTAAATTAACATTATAAATGTCAATAATATCAATCATTTGTAGTGGCCATTTATCAGAGTATTAGGACTGCAAGAACCAGCATCGGCATTGTTTTCCCTTCTTAATCTACTTGTTGTAGTTTCATGTTACATTAAATTCAAAAGAAAAATAAAGAAAGATTATCCAATGTACAAGGAATGGACACTTTTCTCATGTGTAAACTGTTTTTGCCATATCTAAAATGAAGATATACATATATATAATTTTTTTAAGGTGAGCATTAATGCTTGGATATGGTCTACAATTTTTCATACTAGAGATGTTCCATTTACAGAAAAAATGGATTATATCTGCTCTTTCTTAGTGGTTTATTGTTTATGTTTTTGTCTGACTTGCAGGTAATTATTCACATTTTCAAATTTTATTATGTTGAGATTAATGTCAAATTCATTTGACTGAAGAAGCATTTATTTTATAGATTATTTAATGATCTTCCTCCAGTATTACTTTATTTGATTGGTTTTGGGTATTTGCTGTTCTTTTTGAATTATACAGCCTATTTAATTATCGGTTCAATTGATTATGGCTTTCATGTAAGACTGAACTTTTTAATAGGTAATACTTTATTTTACTGTTCTATTTATAAATATATAGAGAATAACTTTTGTTTTATGATTAGAGTCTTGGTCCACATGGAATTTATTCTATTTTGATTACACAGTTAGTGTCTAATGTTGATAATTTAGTTCTTTTTTATTAGATGTATCCTAGAAGAATCACAGTACTTCAAGATTTTGACATTATATCGACATCTACTGATACTTGCTGTTAACTAGTATTTCTCATCTCTGGCATGGGTTTTATGAAGGTATCTACCTGTAAAACTGAACATGTTATCTAGCTTATATACGTGATAGTCACATAAATCAAATTAGTAAAGTACATTGAGTTATTAGCCAGCAATATAGCAAAACTTACCAAACGTGGATCGCGATTTCTAACTTATTAGTTTTCATCAGCAAGGCCTAGTTCACTGTCCACATCTGCTAATTTCCATCAATTGCTGACCAAGAACACTATATAGTGTTTTTATTTTTGATTAAACTTAATTTTCTTTATTTGGTTTACGTGCCTATCACGTATATAAGCTGCATTGTATTATGGATTCAGTTTGACAGTTACATACCTTCAGAAGAAAATAAGAAAATAGTACAAGTAGCAGCAAGCATCACTAGACGACGATATATGTAGGAACAGCTTCGATTTGGTCGGTGATTTATCGAAATTGCTTATTTACCTATGCTAAGTTAGTACATTTGTTTTTCGTTAATAAACCTATGCTTTTCTTCCCATGTAAACTTTAAAACTTGTACTTTATCCCTTCAAGTGTTCAAGTTTGAAAGTAATAATTTCCTGCAAAGGATAATTTCCTTCTTTTTTTATTGTTTTACCTTTTACTTTTTACTAGAATTTAAAACAATTCCAAACAACTTGTTGTAATTGTATTATTTAATATATAATACTCTTATTTGATAGGAATATTGTTCCTAAACTCAACTTCAAGAAATGTACTTTAATAATTAATTATGTACTTACTTTCTTTCTGCTTCTAATTTTTGTAGTGCGTATATATTTCAGATTTGGAAAAAGTTCTTAAAATAATAAATAACTAATATGCAAGTAGCATTGTAATAATAAATACACAAATGTGGTGTGGTTTATAAAATATTAAAGAATTAATGGTTTTTTGTTCTATCTACACATACTTCTTATGATAGTAAAATAAATACCGAAGTCAAATTATAAATGGAAAATGAGATTGTAGCGATGGAAATAAATAAAAACCGACAAAAAACATACCCCAATTAACCATACCACTTTGAAAACGTGAACACGCTTACTTACTTTATGAGCATTTTCAACCCAAGATTCACAAAGTATGTGAGCGTTTTCTGAAAGTGTTGTGGTTAGTTGCAGTAAGTTCTTTCTGGTTTATAATGATGTTAATTGTAGCCTTTTTCTCTTCATTGTATGTTTATTTTGTTTAAGGTATTCCAACTGGATTAATATGGATTTGTTGGTGTATTTACAATATTAAAAGACAACCATATGTTGTAAAGATGGCAGCTTTTGTGACATTAGCTGCATTAGCAGCATTATTAGAAGTTTTCGATAAACCTCCTATGTATTACATTTTTGATTTTCATTCGCTCTTTCACTTAGCTACAGCTCCGCTATTTCCTTTAGTATATGGGTAGGTATAAATTAAAAGAGTGAATAAACGTCCTCCGACGGTATTACCTATTCGTATACCGTTGATACTCGGCAAGTATGCGCAAGTGTAACAGAATTATACTGTTTCCGCCTCGCATCAGTTAACAAATGCCAAATATGCCCTTGTCTTGTGAATTTTCGCCTGCCACACGGGCTTGCCGTAATAACTTCTTTCTTTTCGGTCGATGCAATACCTTTTTTTATATGTTAGGAAAAATAAAGTGTCACAGGCTATCCTGATTTAAAATTTAATCTTACAGTTCGTTTATTATTTTGTACAAATAATCATACTGTCAAATGATGTGAGGGGAAATTTTGATTTTCCACCGTATGGACGGAACTTACATAAAAGAATAAATCTGGGGCATTTGCGTAAACGATGAAATAGCGACGAACATTAAACGCAGTCACATTAATTCCGCTAGCAGACATTTAGGGACAATTTAGCTATGACACAATTAAAAAATACACATATCCAAAAAAGAAGGAATTAAAATCCTTATTCGTCTAAATATTAGTATCAAAGATCTCATATTTGGAACGCGTCCTACCAAGTAGGTACAACGAACCGAAAGCCATATCCCACGCCCGGTTTCGATCTATCGGGTCTCATCAGGTGGGCGCTGGCAGAAAGGTCTTTACAGGCTGTATGATAAATATAAATAAAAATATGGAATCAACAGAAACATATATACCCCTGTATTAGCCCTTGGAGTAGTTGTTTCTGTTAATTCCATATTTATATTTTAAAAATACACATTTTATCTTAAAAAAAGTAGCTAAAAAGTGTATATTTTTGGTAAGTAGACTAATTATTATTTTCTTTGCAGTTTCATCATAGACGACTGTAAATTCCTTAGTAAAGTTGAAGATACAGAAAAGAAAAAAAAGCCCGTTTAATTTTACTTTTGTTTTGTTGTTTTATATTAGCTTCAAGAAACAACTCATAACGTTGTTTTGCTGTCTTGAACCACCTTATTGATCTGGATATTTTGCTTAATAAAAGCTCTGTTTTTAATTTGCTGTATGATTCGTCACTGTTTAACTTCAATCTTAATTACAAAAAATTGAACGAGTATAAATTTAACTCTCGCATAGACTTTTTTATATCGAATCAAATACACATACACGTTGTTAAGTAAGTAATATACTTAATTAGAAATTATTTATTAAACATTACACGTATTAATCAATTTACCTACACATTTTTAAAATACTTTTAAAATACTTTTTTAAATGTAAAAAAAAATAATTGAATTAAAAGTTACGTGTTAAAACATTTATTCCTTGCTTTCCATTCAATTACCTTAATAGGTTGAAGATAAAAAAACAGTTATGTGCGAATCTAATTACCATGATTAGTTTTCCAAACAATGAATTATTTCAACGCGCATTTTGTGCATTTTTCTTGAATAATTAGTTTATAATTCTTTCGATGCATTCCCAGCTGGTTAGCAAATTCTTTTAAATTACGTAGGTACACCTACCTTTTTATAACATTGAGAGAAATAATTTTAAAGGTTGTAAAATACATTTCGGAAAATTACTATTGCTATTAAATATGACATTAAAATTTTCAGACTGTATACACCTATTTATGGCGACTCAAGCGTTTACAAGAGTTACATTTTTTGGTCTTTTCAATCCAGAGATTAAAAATAAAAATTATCAGTATTTAATTATCCTATGCTTTTAACACACTGTGCTTTACATTAAGCATTTTAAAAAAAGAAAATCAGATTAAAAGCTATCCACATACAAATAGAAATTAATATTTAGGAAATGGCTTTTAAAATAGAAAATATGCTATCAGACAAAAGTGAAGTAACTCCTATATTTTCGATAACGTCAATAAAGCGTATTATTTTAATCAATAAAATTTAGCTGTAGGCTCTCGATGGAACATTTTAATTAAATCAATAACAGCATTTGATGATTCCATAAATTTGAGTTTATTTACTAGATGCGCATTTTGGCTGTTTGTAAGACTTGTTGGTGGTCTATATATACTAAATTGAATAACAAGAAATTACTGGTATCTCTTGGTCTTACTTATTATTGCTGGGATTTCCAATATCGAACAAAAAAGTCTAGTTGTTCGTTAAGAAGAACATCACCATCACCATAAAGAATCTTTTTAATTTCTAAAGTTTCCAAACAATTTAATTGTTTACTTTTGTTAGCTACATATAGAATTTTTACATTATTAGGAATATCTGAGTTATTAAGACTGTCCGGATTCCAATAAATGATTAGCAAAATTACACCGATTTTTATTTAATCTAAAGCAAGCTACATGCTCTTTACAGCAATTACCGATACTTCTTCCGGGTTGACGTATATATAATTTACTACATTGTTTACAATTTATTTGATAAAGATCACTATTGTTTAATATATTGATTTTTTATTTTTTTTTTTGTATTATTTGCGTGGATATACTATATGGTAAATGCAGTACCTTTTTGTAAAAAAAAATTAGTACATTTATAAGCGACAGTAGGACAGATAGATTTAAGAGTACTTTGTCTTTGTTCATACAAAATCTCATCTATTAATTTTGTATTATATCCATTATTTGTAGCTTCCATTTTAATTGTATTTAATTTTCATACTGTAAAAGGCACAAAGTTTTATATTGTTTGGGTGGTTGGAGGTAGCTGGAATTATTGTATCTGTGAAGGTAGCTTTTCGAAAAATGTTAAATTCGAGTTTATTATATTCGTTCTAAATTTTAATTTAATGTTTTATTAAGTTCTTTTTCGATGGTGAATTGTATTGATTTATTGTGTCTATTGATTTAATTACTTACGTAATACTTTATTTAAACATACATATTGCTACAACATTAAGGAATCTTAAATTTTGTGCAAAGGATTAAGATAAATTAAGAAAGGAGTATTTATGGGTTAATTATACTTATTGGCTGTTTTTTTGCATAAATAAGTATTCCGAAAGGTAAACCAATTTGTATAGAACAAAAAAAACAATGGTATTAAACGCCTTTTTGGAAGGAAATAGTGTGATTACCATTTCTAAATGGTTTCTCTTACCCAAATATTGGACGCATAAAAGAATAAAAAGAATTTCTCAAAGAGATCCGTGGATGTCAGAACCAAGAATAATTACTGAAATTCCTGAATTAGAAGTTAGTCCCAGGAGTGTTCAACGGAGATTAGTTGGATCGAAAAAAAAATCTATAGCAGACGTTCCGGTCAAGAAAGAAAAAAATCGTAGTGCAAGTCTAAAATTTAAATTGGGCAATTCAAGACTGAAAGAAAGAAGAAAGGCGCCCAGTTAATACGGAATTTCACCCGAAGTATGTTACGCCAACAATAAAACAGGGACACGGTAGCGTATTTTTATGGGGTTGTTTTTAGTGGAGTAATGTAGGTCCATTACATTTTATGGGCGGGATCGTAGATCGATTGGTATACAGGAACATTCTCCAAAGCGTTATGTTGCCCTACGGTGAACGGAAGATGCCTTTGTAGTTTGTCTTCCAGCAGGACAATGATCCGAAACACTTATTTCGCCTTTTCCAGGTTATGCAGTCCAGATTATTCAATCACTGGACCTTAACCCAATCGAGAACCTATAGGAAGAGGTTGAACGTCGGATTCGGACCACAAGAATCCCAAGCAAACAATCTTTGATTGATAAAATTAACGAGGTTTGAAGGAATCTACAAATAATTAAGGCCCAACATTTAATTTCATCAATACATTAAATAAGTTATTTAAAAACGTAAATGACAACCAATGATTCTGAAAATGTCTTATTATACGTATTTTACATATGATTCCAAAATAAGAGAAAATACATTTGGTTGAATATTTAAAAAACCTACGAAGTTACCTACAGTTGTTTTTTAAACAGTGCATATTTTGTACGAGTTGTGTTCAAGCCTTATACCAATATAGTTAAAGTAGAGTGCAGTAATCGATGTTTTAAAAGCAGAAAATATCGATTCTACGGTTATATTTCGTTGTTAAAAGCAGTTTACGGTAGTGATAGTGTTGTTAGGAGTATCGTGCATAGGTGGATGTTGAAATTTCATGAATATGAAACCAGTAAAGCAAATGTTGAGGGTTTCTGCAATTGACGAAGCATATCAAAAACGAACTCTGGAAAACTACCTTGCAAGTTAGACATACCTAAAGAATGAATAGTTAAACTTTCAATTGATTATATTACTGTAGAATCTGTACACAATGGTTAGGAAGAAGCTGAAATTTCTACCCATTTCGGTACCCTCCATACTTTCCGGATTTGGCGCCTTGTGACTTCCGCTTTTCGATTTTAGAAAAACTCAGAATTTCAGTGAAGGAAATTAAAAAATATATCCGTGTAAACAGAGAATAACCGACGAATAAATTTGTATAAAACTGATAACGTTACGTTTGTTCCTCTCTGTACATTTAACGGGTGAGAATGTTCATCTGTTATAGCAGTTTGATAAAAGAGGGTAAAATTGTATACACATGTCACAGATATGTTTCAATTCACCGACCAATTGTACACAATGGCCACTTCAAGTTAAACGTTTCAAACGTTGTAATCGTTCCGAAAAAGGGAAATTGACGTTATTTGAACTCGAAACCCGCAAGCTGATAATAACAGTGTACTACGCGACATTATCACATTATCGTTAGTTGTTCGCGGTTCATGGCTCGCACGTTTCAGTTTCTGGCGAATAAAAAGGCGCTTTTGTTGTGTTGGCGTGTGCTCTGTTAATGTCAAATCTTTTGTTAGTTTTTGAGTGTACGAGAAAAGGTGAATTACTTTGTGATATTTTGAACGCAAATTTTTTGTTAAATAGATAGATACTGCCTTTCTCTATAAGTTTAAAGTGAATTAGAAAATATGATCGAGTGAAATGAGAGTCAGTAGTAATTTATATACCTAATTAGTCTGGTAAGAGTTTTATTACTTTTTTTTTAATTACACATAGATATAAGATTTTGGAATAAAATGAGTAAATCTAAGCATACATACGATATTGCTATTATTTTCATTAAAAGCTTTAATTGAAGACTAAAATTATGATAAATATAAATATAAATATGGAATCAACAGAAATAACTACTCCGAGGGCTAATACCCCTACCGGCAATGAATTATACTGTTGATTCCGGTGGATTATTAGACGAAGATATAACATATTAAAAAAAAGGCATTAAAATCCTTTTTCGTTTAAATTTCAAGGATCACAGATCCCACATTTCGAACGCGTCCTACACAGTAGGCACAGCGTACGGAAAGCCATATCCCACGACCGGATTCGACCTATCGGAACTCATCAGGTGGGCGCTGGCATAAAGGCCTACTGTGTAGGACGCGTTCGAAATGTGGGATCTGTGATCCTTGAAAAATGAGATATGTGAAAAAGTTGAATGCGCGTTCTACTCCACAAATTATTTTTCATCTTTTGTGATTTCTGTTTTTAGGCTATCAGTTTACGAATCTAATGTATGCACAGACACGTAGACTTGCAGGTACAGACCGAAATTACAAGGATTCCTAAAAATTGACCTCATAGACCAAGTTAAGCAAATATGTCAACTCATTAAACACTGTGATAGGTCATCATAGATTAGAAAAATAAGACTAGAAATGTCATTTCCGAAGTACTTTACGACGTTGAGTTGGAATCTGACCTCACAATTGCGTGAGCATGTAATAGTATGAAGTATTCTAACCTCGTAACTCAAAAATGTAATTTTGACCTTCCTGTGAGCATTCCAATGTGCTAGAGATTATCTGATTCGAGTTCGTTATCGACGAATAAATCGAAAATGATTACCTACTTTATTTAATTTTTTTTTTAATTCCTGTAGTTCTTAAGGATAAAGGAGGACTTTCAAAAATGAGAGACATGCTATGGTGCATTCCGCATTGAAAAGAAAAAATACGAAGTGGAGAATTGTTTTCGATATATTTATCGAAGATGAACTCCAATCAGGCTCTGGAATTGCTCTATAATATTGAAATTTTGAGATATCCAAATCTTAAAAGTAAACAAATCAAGTATTTCAAAATCTTGATGTGGAAGGGCAATTCTGAAATTATTACTCTCTTAATCGTTTTGACCTTTTACTTCACGTGGTAATATAAGAACATAGATTTTCACGGCTGGAATCCATAGTAGAATTCAATTGCGTCAGTTATGTCCAGACGTTTCGTCGGCAATTGCGGCTGGTATCATCAGTGATACGGCGGTAACAACGTGGTCGAAGCTTATGCCTCATAGACAGTTGTCGATGAAACGTCTGGATGTAATCGTTCATTTTTACCATGACCCTTTAGCCCAAATTTGAATTCTCATATTCTCACATAGCAATTCTCATAAAATAGCATAATGTTTTTAGTTAAGGATATCTCGATATCCTGACGTCCTAAGATAATTAATTCTAAGACTAGATTCGATTACCCTTTTGTTGTTTCCTATTAACCCTAGATTCTGTTGACCTATGATATTTGCATGTAATAAAATAAATTTCTCAACATTATTTACATATTTTCGTGTTTATAAGGTGATGTTACCTAAAAATTACTTTTAACACCTATTTTATTTAAACACGTACTCAGTATCGATTTAACACCCTGCTTTACGTTTACTTTGAGAATTCCTAACAAGGTAAACGTATTTCTATTTCGATTATAACGTTTTTTTTTAATTTAGTTTCTCTTTGCGTCAAAAGTTATACCCACAACACAAAATAAAGAAGAATATATATATATATATATATTGTAAATATAAAATATATTGGTTTTAATGGTTAACGATTATTAGAAAATTTTTGACCATTAATGTATGGAAATGGGTCATTATATAGTTGTCACAAATCATTGACTGTGTAGGAAGAAAACTTTGAAACAAGACTAACAATCGATCGTATAAAACCAAGTCCACGAAAAAACATTATAAAGCTATGTCGTCGTTAATCTTTTGAGATATGTGAAATTAAAAGAAACTGTATAGAATAAAATGAAAGTTATCATATTTCTGTCATAATTAAAAGGAAATTTTGAAAATGTTCGACTGGGCTTTAAGAACTTTTTCAGAGAAACACTCGGCTGTGTCGATTTTTAATTGTATGTCTGAAGATTCCTACTTACATTTGAAAACATTTCTTCCTCTACTTTTGAACTAAGGACGTCATCGGAAAACAAAATCTGAAAGCAACCTCCACGCTTCAAAAATGAATAGATAGTACGAAAATATCTAATGCTATTAAGTTTTGATAAATCAATTAGGTCAAAACATTTAATTAGAAAACTTTTCCAATTAATTATATCCCACAAGTTTTACGCTATTATAAGAAGTTAGCAAATTTATGTATTTCTAATTTAGTAGTTTCATCCGATTTTGGAAGATACCAAGTCTTCCAAAAACTGAATTTCGTTTCAATTTTATCACGGGTGTGCAATGTCATCTGATTGTTAGTTGTTTCAATTAGGGCGTTTGACAATAAATTGTTTAGTTCATTACGAAACAGGAAATTGGATACTTTCTTTAAGTTAGGGCTGGATGAGATAGATTGTAATTTTTGATTTTTCCCGAACACACCAAACACAGTAGTTTTCGAGGAAAAACATTTATAAGTTTATCAAAACTTGGACTAAAGAATAAATTCTTCAATAAATAAATTCGGGAAAAAATAATACTTGAATAAAAACAAATTCTGCTTTATCCAAAAAAGAAAGCATTAAAATCCTTTTTCGTCTAAATATTAAGATCAAAGATCTAAAATTTTGAACGCGTCCTACCAAGTAGGCACAATGAACTGAAAGCCATATCCCACGACCGGTTTCGACCTATCCAACGCCCACCTGATGAGACCCGATAGGTCGAAACCGGTCGTGGGATATGGCTTTCAGTTCGTTGTGCCTACTTGATAGAACGCGTTCAAAATTTGAGATCTTTGATCTTAATATTTACACGAAAAAGGATTTTAATTCCTTCTTTTTTGGATATGTTATAGCTTCGTCTATGAATCCATCGGAATCAACAGTGTAATTCTGTTTTTTAAATTCTACTTTAATATATTAACAATTGTATAAACTTAAATAAATTCCACATATTATTATGGCTATATATATATTCATATGTATGTATTCATATATTCATTCTATATATATATATTTAAACACAATTAGCTCATTGTTTGATATCAACCATTTCACGGTAGGCGTTTGGGTGCTCATTTATTTAAACAGGTGGGTTGAATTTCACTTTGATCGTTCCAAATTGAATTATATACTTGGAAGCGTCACGAAGGAAGGACTCTGTCTCATCATTTTTCTGACTAGCGGGAAAATTTATGCAAACATGTTTTTGTTTTGTACGGCAATATTCGAAAAAGTGGTTAACTGATAATCTTTTGTATCTGATGTTTAGGATTCTGTGCTATCCATCTCATTTTGGAGGAGAAATTTTAATTTCTTAACGAATTTACTTTGTATTCATGACAACCACTTTATAGCGTACATATGATATAGATTCTTAAGTTGAGCATTTATGGCGGTTAATGTACGTCATATCATTTGTCAAAGGTCTTGGGAATTTGGAATCTAACGTACACGTTATGAACACGAATGTATACCGTACTGACATATGTTACATTATACACAGATGTCGCAAACCATTTGCATCATTTCAATATTCCTATGATAAGGTAATAGTTGATTTATCGTATATTACGTTGGTTCAAAAGTTTTTCATTTTTTTTTTAATTCAAATTTCCAACATAAATAAAACAACAATAAATGAACATTAAGTTTCAAAGTAAAAACCATTCGAATCTATGGGTTGAACCCATAACTTGGTCGATCTTGTGGCGGCGCCACTCCTTAGTAATGGATGCGAAAAACTCTCAGCGGACATTTTAGACTTCGTCCAGGTTGATTAAGCTACGTCTGCAAGGTAAGTACGCCATAAAGCGGAAAAGATGATAGTCTATATCCAGCTATTCGTGCTGGTGGGCGGACATATACTGATGTGCAAAGCCGAGGGGTAGGGCGTAAGGCTCTCTTCAGCCTATTTGCAGGAATCGTGGGAATGAGTGGGTGGTGTGGTTAGGGAGAGAAAGATGAGACGGACGAAATGAAGACAGAAGAGAAGTGAAAGATTATTTGTGGAATATTAGTGCTCCAGCATTTGCCGAAATGATCCAAGGAAACCACAGAAAACTTGAACCAGAGCAGCCGGACCCAGGTTCGAACCGGTGACCTCCCGAACGCTAAGCGATGATCTACAGCACTAGACCACGCCGCTCGGTCATGGTGCATTCCGCATTGAAAAGAAAAAATACGAAGTGGAGAATTGTTTTCGATATATTTATCGAAGATGAACTCCAATCAGGCTCTGGAATTGCTCTATAATATTGGAATTTTGAGATATCCGAATCTTAAAGGTAAACAAACCGAATTCGCTTCATTTGAAATTCAGGTTATTATATTTCAAAATCTTGATGAGGGGTAATTCTGAAATGATTACTCTCTTAATTGTTTTGACTTTTTACTTCACGTGGTAATATAAGAACATAGATTTTCGCGGCTGGAATCCATAGTAGAATTGAATTACGTCAGTTATATCCAGACGTTTCGTCGGCAATTGCGGCTGGTATTATCAGTGGTATGGCGGTAACAACGTGGGTGAAGGTTATGTCTTGAAGTCCTGGCAGCGATTAAGTGAACTCAGAAAGTTGTCGTTGAAACGTCTGGATGTAACCGTTCATTTTTCCCGTGACCCTTTAGACCAAATTTGAATTCAATCACATAACAATTCTCATAAAATAGCATAATGTTTTTAGTTAAGGATATCTCGATATCCTGACGTCCTAACATAAATAATTCTAAGACTAGATTCGATTACACTTTTGTTGTTTCTTATTAACCCCTGATTCGTGGAAATGGGTGGGCCATGTGGTTAGGGAGAGAAAGATGAGACGGACGAAATGAAGACAGAAGAGAAGTGAAAGATTATTTGTGGAATATTACTGCCCCAGCATTTGCCTAAATGATCCAAGGAAACCACAGAAAACTTGGACCAGAACAGACGGACCCGGTTTCGAACCGGTGACCTACCGAATGCTAAGCAATGATCTAGAACACTAGACCACGCTGCTCAGTGCCTTGTAGAGGTCAGCGTCAGTGGTCCGACAATAATTTGGAACCAGCTTAATATATATTAGGCTGTCAAAATTCCACCAAACGCAGTAATGCTTTTCTTCAAAATCGGTCACGTTATGACACCACACCGGTTTCGCTTCTTATTATTTGGATTACTGAAATAAAGCCACTTTTAATTATTAGTCACAATTTTCTACCAATTTTCGGCATGTGTCAAAACAATTTTAAGCTGGATTTTCGGTCAAATCATGACATTCCAGCATTTTTTTTATCTTCCCAAGAGGATGAAAGTATCGGACAACTGATATTCTAAGAATACTACGTTCATCAGAGAGTCTGAGAGTTGATGGATTGGCTTCAACAATGTTGCGTAGAGTTTCAGTATTTACAGTAGATTAACTTTCGATACCAATAATATTGCTCTACAGCATTAGGACTGTGTTTTCACTTGGCATATTTTTTTGTATCGCCTCAGCTACTTTGAAACTTTGTTTTAAGTAATGGCACAATATTTGTTTGTTTATAGACACTAACAATTCACACAATAGCTAAATAATAAGGTATGAAAGAGCACGTCAAATCTACAAATTGACATAACACGTACGCATGAAAAACATTTGTTGGGTTTGACAAACGGCTCAAAGTTAAAGAGAAAAGCAAATAAAATGCTTTTCGGCTATCCCTTGTAGTATAAGTTGACCTATTTTAGACAAGTTATAGCTAAAAACTTTTCATAAGTTCCTCCAAAAATATCACGAAGCAGTGGAAATAATGAATCATTCCAACAATCTAAATCGAGATAACGATTCTATTTCAAGGTTTGACCGACCAACCGAAAAACAAATGAAATGTAACTCATATGTAGAGACCCTCAGACTTGAGATCCACCCTGAAGAAAGAGACTTCCAAGTTTACGTTACGTAACCACAAAAACAAATCCTCACGACTGATACAAGAAGAGACAATAAAATAATCTGCGAACGAGGGTTTCGTTATTTTAATTGTCCATGGGCCTTCACCCTGTATATGGAAAAGCTTGTTTTTACAATACTGAGGCGTTTCCAAACAGTGCACAGGATCGAGTGCTATTTTTGTGTGTAATGGTGAAAGGCATCGCGTCAGTTTTAAGCTTAGGCAAAATCGATTCTTTGCCTACCCACGACGTTACGCCTTCGCACGAAGGGTCGAGGCGCCGGCGTCGAGGTCGCTTTTCTCCAGTGGCGAAGCTGAAAAATAACAAAACGACCCAGACGGTCCCCGTTTGTTAGTTATAGTTGTTCCCAGATATTTTTGTCGGTTTGTTCAAACGGTAAAATCCAATCGGGCAATGATATGAGCGAGTGAAAATAATAGTACGGGTAAGGTCATTTTATTCACACTAGTTTTGCTTGTCCAAAATCGCTTTTCCACTCACTACCATTATTTATGGGCCACCATTGACGTGTTAAAAGCACCCACCTGTTTGAAAAACGATAGCCCTAGAGCACTAAAATAAGACACAATCACCCAGATTTCATATAAAAATAGCACAAGCTTCAATATTATCAATTTAATTGAAATAATCCTTACAATCAAGCGTTTCGTAATATTATCTATGAAAGAAACGATTTCTAAATGAATATAATATCAATTGTTTTCTTGTTTTATACAGTAGAGTTAGTTGCCTTTGGTAAATTTTGTTGACGTCTCTGGTTGTAAATATGCAATTCGTTTATATTGATTGTAGTTTGCTTGAGGTTTGAATAATATTATCTACCTTTTAAGACCTTGGGTCAAGTCAATTCTTAACTACTACGATGTTATTGAAACGCATGCCTCCAATATTTCTTACAAATCTTCCACCATGTAAGTGCACATTTAATACAAAAACGAACGAATATAGCAAATCCTTTATAATATCTCAAATGTAATATCATTTTGTTAAATAAATGAGAATTATATTAAAACATTGATAATTTAATAAATATCGTTTCTGAACTGGTAAGTTTCAGAAGTCAAAATATTTTCTATATTGCTGTAATATACTAAGACCATAATATAGCTTTGTAATTATTTTCTGCATATGTATTTTCAGTTCCTTTGATAGTGTTGATATCTTTTACTAGTAAATATGTGACGGATACCGTCACAGTTCAAATTGGACTAAAAAAATATTCAAATAAATATTCGCTGAATACAGTATTACATAGTTCGGATTAGATTTAACATTTCACTGTATTTATTTTATTGCTTTGTGTTTCCATTCAAATTTATTTCTTTTGTTCAATTTATGTAAATACTTTCTAAAAGATCTTTCTTTATTTTTAGTTATTACAGCTATAAAAATTCTTTCACATTCCGTTTCTATTATATTTAATTGCTTTTATATGTGTTCTTGTAAATATTTTCTATTCTAATTCATCTGTATTCTGCCTATTCTGTGTAAATAATTTTATTACTGTCATTCCGATAATTTTTTTTAATATTTCAGTTTCACTTAATAAATGCATGACGCCTGTACTCCCTATTCATTCTTAATTGCACTTTAATGACGGGTTTCTTCAGAGCTTGGCACTTTAATGTACTTCTTAGTACCTATTTGTTATGTTTAGTATTTTCTAATTATTCATATTCCGCTCTATTGATACCCCACTTCTATCTGCTACCCTTTCTTCTCTTTTACAGTTTTCAAAATACTTCAATTTTTCTAAACTCTTCAGATCCTCTCGAATCTTTCTACAGTCAAGTCTAATTCTACCTACGCGTATCTTTCTTATTTTTGTTAATATATGTTGTTGTGATTTCTTCGTTATCTAGTTTTATTTCGTCGTTATTAAGTCCTACGCAAATTCAAAGACAAAAAATAACCCAAAACACCAAAATTATCTGGACTAATTAAACAAAAATAGCTTTTAAATATTAATTTATTACTAGACAACCATCGTAATACTATTTTAATAAGTATTAATTTAGTAGTCAACTGTTATTAACTTGCTAAAATGTTCACACCCTTACTAAGGTCCTTTTAAGAATTTAAATCTTATTATAAAATGATATTTATAAAAGAACAATATTTGGAATTCGGCGTATATACTTATATATTGCCATATAATTGTTCTATACAAATTTTATTTTCCCAAAAACTATTGAAAATTGTCGCTGGTTAAAATGTGAACATTTATAAAACATTATTTGCTTACCTTTGAACAGATTGATAGAAGTCTGTGTTTACCTTATTGCTGAATAATACTAATAATGGACACCTAAGGGAGATGTAAAGTCAAGTTGAATTAGAAATATTTTATAAAATATAACATAGTTTGACTTCTTTTACTACCACATCATAAAAAGATAACAATTGTAACAATTTAAAAACACATAATGAAACACTACAGTTACAAAAACTATTTAATAAAATATTCACAGTAATTATTATAAGTCTCAGTGTGGCGAAATAATTATTGCAAGTATTTCAATAAAGAATTTTGTTTGATTGATTCTATTTTAATAATTTTTAGTGTATTTTTGATGTCATGCGCCTCCACCAATTATTGCCAAGGTTTTAAACTTAATAACTTAATAATTAGGTGTTTAAATATTTTATATACCCCTTTTTTAACTCAAAAATTAGATTACTGATCTTTTTTTCCCGTCTTGCAAAAATCGGAAGAACCGTAACTAATTTGACAAGGTTTTCAATTAAAATCTGGAGAAAATCTATTGTTTCTTTTATTTTTGAATTAAACATGTTATTTCACAAGAACCGCACATTAGAAAGTCTTACTTACTTTTTTGTTTAATTATTCGTTGCTTATAAATATTATTTATTTATTTAAATGATGTTATATAAAATAATGATAATAAATAATGATACATATTGTATATAAGATATTAAAAATCATTAATTGTTGTTGTGTCAACTTTGTGGAAGACCATTATTATGAATAAAAAAATAATAAAAATAGTTTCCACTGTTTATAATAAACAAATAAACAATAAACAATGGAAATTATTTTTGTTAATGTATTATTATTATTAAGAATCATAATAAACAAAAAATAGCAAGTTGCCTGCGCTTAAGAGTTCAGTTTCCCTTTGTTAATTCCATTGCAGAGATAAACTGAACCATCGCAGGCCTTTCATAGTGACATCACATTTCAGCACTTAGTCCTTTTATTCTAGGCAGTGTTAGTTAAACCAACTAATTATCGATCTATTAATTCACTGTGCCCGCTTTTCTAACATACCACGAGCAGCAAAATAATTCCAAAATGTATTTAAAGCAACATAAATATCGTATAGTATAATACATAAAGCATGAATCATCACATAATAATGTGCTAATATTTATGGTGTTAGCGTATAGGTAGGTTTGTAAGGTAATTTTGTGGAGCTACCTCCTCTCATAATACAAAATTATGGTATTACCTTACTATTAAAGCATCGAACTAATTAAGGGATCTACTTTTGATATCCAGAATGTTTTTAATTAAAAATTGTCAATCTTTTGGCGAATTAAAATGTCAATATTTGGTCGTCGTAAGGTCATAGATAGGATGAAGCAGTGGCTGCAAATGCTGGGGCAGTAATATTCCACAGACAATCTTTCACTTCTCTTCTTGTCTTCATTTCGTCTGTCTCATCTTTCTCTTCCTAACCACACCACCCACCCATTCCCACGATTCCTGCAAGGAGGTTGAAGAGGGCCTTACGCCCTACCCTCCGGCTTTGCACTGCAGTGTAGGTCGGAGGGACTGCCCGCCCACCAGCACGAGTAGCTGGTGGGAATGAAACACAAAAAAGTTTTTTTTTTTTAATGTACTGAGCGGCATGGTCTAGTGATTTATATCATTGTTTAATATTCGAATCCGGGTCCGATTGCTCTGGTCCAAGTTTTCTGTGGTTTCCTTAGACTATTTAGGAAAATGCTGGCACAGTAATATTCCACAGATAATCTTTCACCTTCCTTCTGTCTTCATTTCATCCGTCGCATCTGTTTCTCGTTTACCACCAATCACCCACTCCCACGATTCCTGAAAGAAGACCAAATAGGGCGTTATACTCTATCCCTCCGGCTTTGCACTACAGGTCGGAGGAACTGCCCTCCCACCAGCACGAATAGCTAGTGGGAATTAAGCACAAGAAAGTTAAGTTTTTGCATTTTACTTTATCCGAATTAGGCGAGTAGTTCTTTCGTGATGCGTGCAGAATCAAACAGACCTAAAGACAAAAACAAGAATGGCATTATACCTATTACTGCTCCTTTATAGATCCTGCTATTTCCTTTTGGAAATATTTTCAATGTATAGACACACAAAAAGTTACAGCTTTATTATAATAAGTTATGTATAGATTTCCTAATTATTTTTTTCCTTCTGATTTAACCGTTTTATTACCTTTCAATATAATTAAGCAAATAACATCTAATTAATTGTCAGTATTATAATCATGTCTATTTAATGTGCATCGAGTTCAATATAATATGAGCAATATAAGTACGATAAGTAATTACACTGCGTCAAAATCAGTAGATAATTCCTTAATGGCTGTGATGAATGCAAAAACGCTTATTTCAATATTGATTTTCTTGCATAGATCACCTCACTTGAATTATATTGAGTAACAGGTTGTGTCTAAATGATGTAGGTAGATACACATTCTTTTAATATAATGGACTAAAGCAGCAATAAAAGACATGGAAATAAGGAGACATGGACTTGGGCATAATACAATGGTTAAATATTATTATTATATGGACGCTTAGAAAGTAGCAGGCAGGTAGTTATGAGTTGGCTAATATCAACAATTTCAAAAACTTATTTGAATTTAATAAGACATAGGACAACAAGCAGCAGAAATGTGCATCTCCGTAGAAAATGAAGAATATGAAGAGAAACTGAAAAAGTCCAAATATGCACACGAATGCTAGAATACCTGAAAAACAAAAATAACAGGAGAAACTTAATGGAAACAAGAGCTAGATTCAGATTAGGAACAAAAACAAAAGCTAATAGATACTGGATGAGAAATGAGACCAGAATGTACAAACTCTGCACATACAAAAAATAATAGACTTTAAAACAAGTTTTTGAATAGTGTGAGATAACAGGAGAAAAAATTAAATCTGGAGACTAAAAATAACAAGACCAACAGCACTTTCAAGAATGTGGAACATAAAACGAAAAAGAAAGAAATAAAATTCAAACGAGGAAAGAGGAAGAAGTGATAATAAGATAACATTGGATTAGCAATCACAAAAAGAACAAACCTCTATATTTGAATATAAGAACAGTGTATAATAACAATATGTATATAACGTTTCGTTAATAATGGCCAAAACTGCGTTTATTAAGTTTTGGTTTAGGATATCTTAAAATCCTGACTTACTATTATTAACAATTATTATGTTTTTGGTCAGAAATGTATCGAAACCACCAGACACGGATCGCGATTTCGCTCTTTAATATCTTCTGCAGCAGCTAAAATCCACTAGATGGCAACAATTGCCTCTATGTTGTTATTATATTAACTGTTCTTTACGGAACATTACGGCTTGGTCAGTAATTTATCGAGACTGCCTATGGCACGCTGATGAGCTTGTAACAAGAGCGAAATCGCAATCCGTGTTTGATGGTTTCGATAAATTTCTGACCAAAACCATAATAATTGTTTTTGTTAAGCTATACGTGAATGTATGTAGACTGCGTTGTTGGTTCAACTGGACAAGTTTAAATACCTCAGTGAGGCCCTGTCCAGTTTAATATCTTCTATAGGAGCTAAAATCCACTAGATCGGAACAATTGGCTATATATGTTGTTATTATACTAAGGTTTGAATTTAGCCTCGCAAATTACATCGTAAATGGCTGAATTTTGTTTTCTTCCTTTTCAATCCCTGATTTCGTTGACATGATTAATTTATTAAAGAAAATGACTGTGACGAAAATGCGGGAATAAAATTATGAGAGATGACTTTTCTTCTTTAAAGGTACGGAACACATCTCTCTTGAGTTTCAATTTAATCTTTGTCACAGAATTTTCTAGTTGAAACAACTTATGCCATATAAATTAATAAACTCTCTTCCCCATTTATTGTCAGACGGTAACAAAAAATGTTTATTTATTATGTATCAGTCTAAAGTATGAACGTATGTAATTAACAAGAAATGACGTCCTTCATCGAACAAAATTATATTCCGAAAAAAGGTAACCTCCTAATAACAAAGATGTTAAACGAATGGCACATATCCAAATACTAATTTATTAATAAATCCAATGGAAATTTGTGTTATTTATCTTCTGTTTTTGAAGGAAATTATTTACAAAAAAATCTTATAAAATATTTACTTTCACAAACAAGCCATACTGGAATCTGTGTGGGTAGGAATAGCGACCCAAAAGAAAGAAAATTACAATATCATTTGTAAACCCTCCATATAAAAACGTATTGTACCAAAAAACTTTCTATTAGATACATTGTTTAAACTTGGTTAGTTTGCCTTATAAATCACAGTACCGCTATTCTATGTAACGAAATAATAAATCACTTTTGAACAGTGGCCATGGCTACTAAAGAAAAAACTTTGACATTGGACAAATAAGTTGCTTTAGTCTTTAATATATGCGATAGAAAAGGGAAATGATCATAATTTTGTCTCACAATCATTTACTAAGAATTAGTTATTTTTATTTTAGTCTTCTATATTTATAACATAAATTCTCTGTAAAGAACGGAAAATGCTCGGTCCCATGATTTTACATTTTACATACAAGTAAGTACCGTTTTGCAATTAATTAAAAAAACGTACAAAGATATCTTAATAATTTTATTTTTACATGAAAGCCCATAACTAAATCTACTTTCTACATAATTTCCTTCAATATTGAGGCAGATGTCATAACGTTTGACCAGTTTTTGGATACCCTTCTCATAGAACTCTACCGCCTGACTTGTTAACTGTTAACCACTGCATCGTAACTGTTTTGACTTCGTCATCGTCTTGAAGACGCTGACCGCCCAGATGTTTCTTCAAGTGCAGTAGCAAATAGTAGTCACTGAGCGCCAGATCAGAACTGTACGGAGGATGATCTAGAGTTTCCCAGTGAAAAGATGTGATGAAATCTTTGGTCCGATTAGCTACATCTTCAAATGCTCTCATGCGCGGGAAACTGACTACAGCGCTGCGGCGGCAAAATTTCAAAATGGTACTTACTTAAAAAACATGCCTCGTATATAACGTTAATGCAATTAAATAGGAAAAATAATTTATATTAAATATAATGATCAAACGTCTATGGAGTGAGTAAGCGATGCCGAAGCTAATTGCCATCGACTTTAGTTTTTGATTTTAGTCTACATTAGTAAAAATAATGCAAAGAAAATTGGCGTATTGAGAAGATCTGCCGCAATGGGCAATACTGACAGTATACAATACTATTATACTGTCACATTTCTATTTTTCAGGGACAGTACTATACTTAAGTAGAAACAGTGGAATGCAAACTCTGCCAAAACTGCAGAACAGAGCCATGTGATTAATTCTCAAATGCAATAGGTATACTAGAATAAGCCTAATGCTTAAGAAACTAGGATGATTAAACATCCAAGATCACTCGGAGTATTTAACATAAGTTTTTCTCCATAAAATCAGACGAAATTTAATGCCGCGATATCTTGAAAACCTATTGGCGAAATTTGTAGACACACATAATCATAACACTAGAGAAAAAGAGAATTTTATGCTACCGCAAGTAAACGTTACCAATGCACGAAACTCAATTTTTTTAAAGGAATACAAAAATATAATAAATTAAAAACCGAACTGAAAGAAGCAAACTTGGTAAAATTTAAAAGAGAACTTAAACTAAGTTATAAATATATATAAATCATAATAGCTGTAGGTCCTAGTTTTCTATTTTCTCCTTTTCTTTTTTATATTAATTATAAATTTAAGATTGATATTAGTTATGTTTTGTTTTGTTGTGTTTTATATTTGTTTTATTGCACTGTAGTGCAAAGCCGGAGGGTAGGGCGTAAGGCCCTCTTCCGCCTCCTTGCAGGAATCGTGGGAATGGGTGGGTGGTGTGGTGTGGTTAGGGAGAGAAAGATGAGACGGACGAAATGAAGACAGAAGAGAAGTGAAAGATTATCTGTGGAATATTACTGCTCCAGAATTTGCCTAATTGATCCAATGAAACCACGGGAAACTTGGACCAGAGCAGCCGGACCCAGGTTCGAACTGCTTACCTCCCGAATGTTAAGCAATGATCTAGAGCACTAGACCACGCCGCTCGGTTATACTTGCAGAGACTCTAATGAATGCGGGAAATAGCTTCACTTTTTGACTACAAAAACATGTAGGATTCACTAAATAAATCCGTGTTTAGGTAACCTCAAAAACACTTCCCCTAAAAGCTTAGCATACTTCCAGGGGTGAATTCGCATAAGGTGACGTTGATAGAGATAATTAATGAAGAAGAAGTATCGAAGAAGGCAGAACAGTAATTTTAGAGGAAAAACATTTAAATTCTTTTAAAAAGATAAATTGTATATCTTATTATATCTAACTGTAGTTAAACAACATAAATACGACGAACGTAACGCAACACACACAGTAGCCTGATGATGCCAAAAAGCGAAACAGCTGTCGCAAACACAACACTAAAAATTTATGAATGGAAAAGAAAAATTACATCTCAATATTCTCTTCTAATGTTTAGTAAAATAGATGAGTCGAATATCTACCAAGTTATAATAAATAGCATTTTATTCTGATCTGCAAGCTTTGGTAGTCAAGAGTATATTTTTAAGTTAATAGGTACCTTCTTACGAATCGATGCGTGAACGGATTTATAAAATTTTCGTTTTTACTCCTTATCTCTTTTAAAATACGACGAGATCACAAATATTAAATATTTCATTATATTTCACAAAGAGTGCGATATGAATTCTATCAATTTTAACTTACTTCTGTTATTTACTTTCTGTAAAATATTTTTATCCATCTATCCTGAACTGAAAACTCATTTATCATAACACACATCAATTTCTTGTTCTTTTTAGTTTGTTTTTGTGACGTTAATACCAAAAATCTTTCATTCTGTTTATTTCCCTTAGAAATTAATTTGGCCTCTGTATTGATTTAGTTTCCTTCAGCTGTTACGCAAATAACTCATTAACGTTAAAGTGTCAGTGGTGGGTCCTGTAATTTCTTTCCAGAAGGCATTCATTTGTCCAACTAACCGATTAATATTATGTCTTTCTAATCTAGTCAAACAATTTTTCAAAAATTCTTCGATTATTTTAGTAATGTATGCATTCATGTGTATACTTATATACTCTTAGATAAATGGGAACTTCACGGGAAAAGCCTTTTAACAAGAATTTATTTACTTATCAACAAAAAGTTTCTAACCATTATGAAGTACGATATGTTATGTGACCAGTACTATTAATAAAAATGAAGTAGGCAAGGTATTTGTCTTAATAAACTAGGTTAGGTTATATATATTGGATTTCTACAAAAAAAAAAGAAATCGTATATAATATTGCAATAATATTTATCCCTTTTTAGAAGAAAAACCGCTTAGTTAATGCATATAAATTTGGCATAAAAATAAAGATAAAGTAGTTCAAATTGAAATAGTTCATTATTAATTTTTTTAAATTAAATTTCTATATTATTATTGCATTTATTTATGATGCTGCCATCTATAAGTATTACTATGACCTCGCAGATAATATCAGTAGAAGCCTACACCACTCATTTCGACAGTACCTACCCCGAGCGTCTTGGTACTTTAGTAACTCCGATCGCAGATGTCGTAGAGGTATACTTACGCGACAGTATTAATAATTACTACATAGCTGTAAGTCTGGGATCGTTTCGATGAATAACAAGGAGTTATCAATAGTTGTAGAATAGTTATAAAGAGCCATAAATTAATTAATCTGTTGAAGAATTCAAATGAAAAAAATCATCATGGAATTTATTCTTACGGGCCTACCTAGCTTTCTTTTAATTATTAATCTAATAAGTTCTTCATATATTTGTTTTTAAGCGGTTATTTTATTAGATAGTGTATTTCAGCTATGTACACGTAAATCATTATATGTTTAGATTAATTGCTACATTTCTTTTCAGGCCATGCCAGGGCCACAATTTGCCCTGTGTTTCGTCTGGATTCTTGTTTTTGGAAATCTTCCAGATGTAAGCAGTGAGGGTTTCGTCGGTAAGTTATTTCTTATTTATTTTAATATATTAATTGTGATTATTGGGAAGGACGTTTATTCAAGATTGTATTACTCGGAGCAGATATCTGCAAGGGTAAAGTTTGATATTCATAAGATTTATACAAAAATACGTGATTTTGTATAAAACAATTATCAACTTCACCCCATCTGAGTCAGACTTAATTTGGAATTAATCTATCTTTTAATAAGAGAAATGGTTTGGTCGGTGACTGAATTATGAAACATTATGAAATAAACAAAATATAATAAATAACGCTTTTAAATGTTTCAGAAGTATATTATGTACGATTATTTTGTAAACTCCAAATAAATTGTAAGGATTGCGAAGCTTTCTATATAGGGCAGACGGGCAGGAATTTAGAGACTAGAACAAAAGAACATGTTAAAAGTATAGAAAACTTAAAAAGATCCACAGGCATCAGCGCACATTGTTTAGACTTCAATCATAATTTAAATATAGACAATTTAAAACTATTACATTCAGAAAACAAAGGCACTAGATTAACATTACTAGAACAATTGGAAATAAAAAGAGCATTACTTCAAAAATTAAATATAACAAACGACCAGCTAGACTTTAAACAAACCCCTTTATTAGACCTGTATTTGGGTATTTCTCATAGTAATAACCCTCCGTAGATATATAAGACTTGAACATGTTTTAAATTATAGTATTATCTTATAATGTACTCTTGATAAAGGTGTTATCCACCGAAACATATGTAGAGTTTTTCTAATATACATCTGAAACATTTAAAAGCGTTATTTATTATATTTTGTTTAAGCAACCAGCATACAATCTCGTGTCAAACGGAATATTTTAAAAACTATCCTCTTTTTTTATAAAGCAATATTTTTTACGGAATATAATAAGCACTACCACTACTTATAACATTATTTATTTATTTAAAAACAAAATAAATAAAAATATAATTTTCATAAAAAAATAATAATAAGTCCATAAAAATTACATTATAATTCAAATAAGTCACTTCACTGTGCTAAGCAATGTTCCAGTCTGCCTCTTGGAGACTATTTTCCCGCCATGACATGACATAAACTAACCCAAGTCTAACAGGCGGGCTGAAAAGTAGCATAGAAAAAAAATTTTTTTTAAACCCCCAAAAGGCCCCTGGGTTCGAGCCTGTTTCACATTTGTATTTAAAATGTAAAGCCAATTTACTGGAATGTTCGTCAATTTCGATTTAGTGAAACACTTCGGATATTATTTTGTAATAGGTTTTGTGAACCCTATATTGGGTTTAGCAATCGAAAGGTCAAAGCTACAACATAATACCGACAGAGACGATTAACTACCTACAAGTTCCATAAAACGGAGACGTAACTCTATTACTCAAAACATAAACTTAAAATAATTACGTTTCAGTCTAAAGGGTAGTATTTATAGGTAGATATAAGAGGGATGAATATATAGAGGGAGATTATCTATTAGAATTTTGATATAAACTAAATGCTAAGAATAGTATGAATCAATAAAACCCTTGTCCCTTCAAAACATTATCGTAACAAGATGAATGTGGTCTTTAGTTTCTTCTTTTGTCTGCATGTTCGCTTTTTGTTTGACAGTTTTAAAGGTTTGAGACTTTCAAATTCAAAATGAAAAGAGATATCAACTTGGAATTCACAAGTAATACAGGTCAACGTGGACCAGGATGCTAAGACCGGAGATGTTATTTCCGATTTACCTTGATACGCTGATTCCGAATCTGGCCTCACAATTGCCACAGCTCGCCTCAATTTTGAGTTAGTCTTACCTCAAATTGCAAAAAATTTTGTACGTAACAGGCGGACTGAAAAGTTCGTAGGCTAGTATAGAAAAAAATATATCTTTGATAGAATTTGATTTTATTATGCAATATAGTTCCCTTCGAGGGCGATCAACGATTAACGATTATAGCGGTCATACAATTTTTCGATACCATTTTTATAATACGATTTGTCTTTAGTCTCAAAATAGGCTTCAGTTTCGGCGATTACCTCTTCATCTGCGAGAAATTTCTGTCCAGGGAGCATCCTTGAGGCTTGAGAACAGAAAAAAGTCGCTAGGGGCCAGATCTGAAGAGTACGGTGGATGCGGAAGCAATTCCAAGCCCAATTCATGGAATTTTGCCATCGATTTCATTGATTTGTGACACGGTGCATTGTCTTGATGAAACAGCACTTTCTTTTTCTTCAAATGAAGCCGCTTTTCCGCGATTTCGTCTTTTAAACGCTCCAATAATGCTACGTAATAGTCGCTGTTTATGGTTTTCCCCTTTTTAAGATAGTCATGCTCATGGTATAATATTACTGATGCCATAACCTTGCCAGCCGACTCTATTTTTGCGTCTTTTCACGCTTTGGAGTCGGTTCATCACGTGCAGTTCACTCCACTGACTGTCGATTGGACTCCGGTGTGAAATGATGGATCCATGTTTCATCCATCCACATATATCGACGCAAACGCAAAAATTCGGATTTATTACGATTGAACAGCTCCAAACACTGCTTAGCATAATCGAATCGATCCGTTGTTGTTTTTGGTCGATTGTGAACTCGCGCGGCACCCACTTTGTACAGAGCTTTCGCATATCCAAATATTCATTCACATTCACGATATGACCAACACGTTACTTTGATATCTTTAGGCTCTCTCAATCAGCCATCTCAATCAACTTCACTTTACGGTTATCAATAATTATTTTGTGGACATTTTTTGATGTTTTCGTCGGTAACACCTTTGTTAAAAACAAGAAATATTACAACTTTCTATGCATTTTTCAAAACAAATTGGAATTTGACCCCAGAATTGCCCTAAAATATTAGTGAACTTTTTGTGAACCGACTCTAATATCTGCATCCATTATAACAAAGGTAGCCACGTTAGTCCACGTCCAGTGGGACACCCGGTATATAGCTTTTAAAAATAAAATATCGCTAATAACATATAAAATTATTATTTTTGAACAAGCACTTATGGGTAATGAGGTGGAAATTGTACAGATATTAATGCATACATCCTCATTTCAATGATAATATAATCATTCATATATCGAAGCGGTTTTCCTGTTATCTCTATAAACTGACATATTGTACCAACAAAGGTTTTCGTTTATAATGGTAACGTTTATTTAGTCGGTATCGATTAAAATAAATGTAGAAGGCGTCACCTTTCGGTATTTACGTAATTGTTTGTCATTTATCCTAAGCAGGATGAGTTAGACACACAATTACGCAATATAATTGTCGCTAATTAATGTCATAATTGAAAGTATCTGGACATGCAACCATTAATCCTGTTATTTTACCGACTTACTCACCGTTCTAACCACTTACAGAAAGCGGTTCGTACATCGATTTGTTAGGAACTTGAGTATTAAAACATCTTCGAATTTATTGTTCAAAATTGAATTAAGGAACATCTATGGAGGCAGAAGAAGAAAATGTTAATGGTACTAGGCTTTAGGTACTTATTGAAACTCCATATCAAATAAAGAAAATGACGGTAAAGTTACAAAAATATTTTTAATTGTTCACAACATAATTACTTCCTTTAAAACCAGTAATAATTTATCCCAATATATAAAACATAATAAGATAAAACTAATAAAGAATCAAAATCTGGAGTTTATGAATGCGGAGACTGTAATCAAGTTTATGTGGGACAAACTGATAGATCCTTTAAATAAAGAATTAGCCAACAAAGGAGATGCTTTACCAATGGGAAAGCCGATTCTAGTTATGAAGAGCATCTATTAAATGCAAAACATACTTTTAAACTTTTTAAAAGATTTGCTAAAAGTCACAATGTAAACTTAACTAAAAATCTTTATATTAATAATACAATAAATCGTACGTTTTATTAAACGATCAAACTGATGCTAATAGTTCTCCTATATTAAATTTAAATCCGTATTCAAAAACTTAAGGTTTATCCCTTTCTTTCGTTGTAACCCACCCCATCAGAATCTATTAAGTTTTAGTATTTAAGCTTATTTTGTAAGAACTTTAATTAGAACATCTTTTCTTTTGAAAGAATGAAGTTATTCGTGTTTGAAGTTTAAAATATTGGATTTTTTTCCGAACCCCCAGTACAAATTATAAAGCTCAATTTTGGCATGACGTTAGCCTTATAACTTGGCTATAACTAGTAAAAATTTCAATATTCTAAGTAATTTTTTATAGAAGTTAATGATTTTTATAGTTTGGGTTGCGGTGCAATATTTTTTCCAATAAATTAAATTATCTCAGAAACTATACATCGTAGGCATATTGGTATCCAAGTTGGTTATTAAAGTCACGTTAGAATTTTATGTTTCATACGAATTCATCGTAAAAAGTATACCATTCCATTTAAAATAAGAAACTTGACAATCAACTTCCGGTATAAAAAATGAAATTATTTTAGTTAAATAGATCATCCTTGATAACCCCTATTCCCAACTCTTATGCTTAATTTTCCTAAAACGTCTAATGTACCATTCAGTTTGAATGACCCTGTATGTAGCATTAGGAAACCAGAGGCAGACGACGTGATAAAATAAATTATTCAGAATGCAATCACTTGTACGACTATCTAATGTAGTTTGAACCTTCCCCGTGCATAATTAATGCAAATATCAGATGGCACGCCGACTATTCATTGCTGTCGACTGTTTAACATTTTCATAAAAGAATGTGGTACCACGCAGTAAGATGATCGATTATGAAAACCGAGATTTCGCATCAATGAAAAGTAACTTATCATCATCATTATTTTCAAAAATGGCCAATACCCCTCCTAAAACTCAAATCTCAAGTCGTAGTAGTTTCTGAGGAAAAAACATTCAAATTAAAACTGAAAAAATTTTTTTTTTCGGAAACTATCTCACTTAAATCTCTCATCTTTAGGAGATTAGTAGCTCTCTATGTGACTTTAATTCTCCCAAAGATCAAACCCCAACTCCAATTACTTTTTAAGAAAGAAAAGCAAAGTGAGATTTAAAAAAGAATATTTTCTTTTTCGGAAAGTATTACACCTAAATCTCTCATATTGGGGGATTAGTAGATTAGTATATGTCATCAGTGCTCCTCCCAAAAATGTAGTCCCTAGTTCAAGTAGTTCCCGAGAATGAAATTCTTAAATTAAACCGGAAAAAATAAATATAATTTTCTCGGGAAATCTTTGTGGGATTAGTAGTTCTCTATGTAGCCAATGCTCCTACTAACAAATGTATGTAATATTTAATGTAAAAAACTGCTGCTTTGTAGGTATACGCTACATATCTATGCTAAGAATATGAAAATTCGAAAAACGATTTTGTTTAATGGATCGGTTGTGGGTAACGACGATTTATTATTGTCAAACATCATGCAAATGTTTCAAGAACTGCAGAAAGTTGATTTGATTTTTCCACGCGATCACATCCACGTGGGTTAAATTCGTTACCTGACCACAAAAATAAATAATGCAGTGAGCGTATTGTAACGAATTTTCTAGTTGCTTGTATTTATCAAAACAGTCTTGAATAGTAACTGATTAATTTAACACTGAATTACTTTATTTTTTTTTGTTTAGATTTAACTTGAGGTGGGAAAACCTTACATAGACATCCCCTGAAAGGGGATAGTGTCAGATTCTTACTGACTAAAAACTCTCCTCGAGTGGGGATTGTAAACCAGAAGGTGTTAACATCCCCGGGGTAGATGTGGAGAGGTTGGGATTGGGAAGTGAATTGAGGAGAGGGCAGAATTGGGTGGAGGGGAAGGGACGAGAACGTTGGGGAGAGGGTGTGCGAAAGACGGTGGCCCACCTCTGATGTGAAGGGTGGGCACTCGGACACTAAATTATACTATATACATCTATTTATATAACAATTATGATTATTTATTTAACTGCATTTATGTTACTTATTTATATTACCGGGTGGTTTACTTGTACTGCTGCACTGTTTACTAACACCTGTGTATATCGAACTATCTTCGAATGTTTATCAACAACCTATTTGTATTATCATTGAACGTTCAGGTGTTCCAGCGTTTGGGATTTCATTATGACGTAGAGACTTCCAAAAAACAAAAGAGAATAAAGAGTCGACTTGTAATTTTTATTGGCACGCTGAATTGCGCACGAAACTTGCAACGGAAGGTGCGCGCGCACAGCTAACAAAAATTGGACACTATGCGAACACTGGACTGTGAGATATTTTATTGAATATGTAATCGAAAACATTTAAATAATCATTATTATATCATGTATAAATCGGCTAAAGAAAAATGTAAATTAAATTAAAATAGGATTAAATTTGTATACAATTTTTGCTTGATATTTCGAAATATTGATCTCTTAATGTCGTAATTGTTAACTAGTTGCTTTTAGAATTATCATGATTGCGGTAAAGCATTTTAAAAAATGGTTTAAGCTGTTGGTTTGAGTTTATTTACTTGCTATAATCGGATTTCCTTGTTTCAGGTTGCTTGTTCAGCCAAAGACTTTGTGCTGAAGATGTGGAGTCCTGTTATGATGGTAAGTAAAAACAAATTTTGCAGAATGGTAGCACACAATTCTAGATGAGTTTTGTTTTAGTTAAACATTAAAATGAAGAATAAACACAATTAGATCAAGTGAAACTCAAAGTAGGATCAGTATTTCCACCCTATTATATGTTTATATTATAAATGTTTATGGTAATAATTAGGGATGCCATTTATTTGAAATAGTTGGTTCTGTTTATAATACAGAAATAAAATGCAACTAAATACTTATCCATTTCTTTTTTATTTTTTCTAATTTTTATTCCATGTATTGTCGAGTGTTTCAAAAAAACTATTACAAAATATCGTGTGTTTAATACAGTTGTCAGTGTCAGACTATTTATTTACGTTAATCACTTTCCCTACAACGCCACAACTAAAAATTTATAACTTTCGCTCATTAAATCACTTTCTCTCTCTTAGCTATTTGCTTTTTATCACCTTGCAACTAGAACTTCGCGGCAGGTGATTTAGAGTAACTGTATTTGTTCTAGAAGGATACAGAATGGCGTTCTAGAAGTTTGTAGTATTTTCTTTGGAATCTCGGCAACCCACACTGCAGGGCTTGATGCTTCACGTAGGTTGCCTACCCGCAACACTATTATATATTATTATATTCAGGTGAAGAAGCTCTTCACCTACTTTCTGGATAGTACCGAAAGATGCTTCTATTACTTCCGATGTGCCTGGAGGATTGATCTTATTGAAACATTCACAAAGTAGTTAGAATCCAAAAAATAAAGAAAACAAATCACGTTTATCATTCTTATTCCGTATTTCAGTCAAATTCTAGTTGCCTGAAAAACTTTTGTAATTCCGCGATGGCTTAAGTATTCATAAAGTTAAAATACAATAAATTTGTTCTAATTTGGTAGTGCATTGAAGAGAAAAGTCCTTGTTTCTTTCCGAATATTGCAGAATTGCTTCAGCGCGTCTGCATTTTCAGTTATCCTAACCTCAATTTTTATCCCTATTATATACATAACTACGTAAAATAACAACCGGGAGAGTCGCCGCATCCTTAATTTGGCTTGTGTGTTTTAGGGAATAGTTTTTCTTGAAACTTCAAAGTTCTAAATCTTTTCTGAGACTATATAACATATGTAGCTCAATATTTAAGAATACATCGAAAATGATTACTTTCTTTTTTAGTCTTTTATTAAGTCTCCATAGTCGTGTCCTCGAAAAGGATCAAACTACTAGGCCGGGTTGAAAACAAATAACAATTCTAGGGCAATGATGAAAAAATAAAAGAAAAACATTTGGTTTTATTTCACAAATTGTATTTATTCACTATACCGTTTCGGCTTTTACGCCATTCTCAAGAGACAAGAGTACAGTTGATACTAAATGTATACTGTAGTTCAGTGCTTAAATACTACTTCTAAAAGGCAGATCTCATAATTTTGAAATTACCAAGATCTAATTTATGATTATTTGAGATACAATGATCAGAAAATTCTGTACTGTACTATTATATTTTTGTAAGATTGATCTTTCATGTTCTTATAACCTATATTTTAGTGCTATACAAGTCTGTCCGACGTAAATGGACTCACAATTTTTTACACTTTATTTGGTAGACACCGTTTTCTTACGATATACAGTGGTCGGCGCGTAAGGAGGTTCAAAAACCATAAATCATCGGATGCGCAGTGGCAAAGTCTAGCCCCTTTAGAGCGGGGTTAATCGACCGGTAGGCAGAATGATAACTGCTCATCAAAGTTCAGTAGCATAGTTGAAATTAAAATGTATTTTCATACTGAATGCCGATACAGAACTGAACTTAAAAAAATAATACACTTACAACTACTAACCACGATATTCTTCTGTCGCCGCCAGCGAACCTGATACCCAGATTAAACAACATTATTTATGATATCTGATACATGCCCGAATCGTATAACTATAAACGAAACTACGAAATATAAAAATAGCAAATAAAGTTCGATAGTACAAACTAAGTTTTCTAACAAATGCCTTAACAAATAGACCTGGGTAAGATACACTACATAATTCATATTATCATGTTTTGTTCATTCGACTTTATTTTGTTTGTCAACTTATTTCTATGCATACCTAATAATCTTTAAATACCTATTATTCCTAGATTTATATAATTATGTACTTATAACCGTGATTTTCTTCTTATGTTCATGATGATAGTGAAATTTTAATTCATACATCATTAAAACCCCATTAGGGTAAGTAAATCAGTTGAATGAATTCACTTGTGTTCCGTGTTCAGTACTTTTTCTCTCAGTGATACGCGCTGCTGAACTACAAGTTGTCGTTTCGGTCCAACTATATTCTTATTGGCTCTTTCATTTAAAAGTCTCCGCCTACCTACCTGTCAATCTGACCATCGCTGAATCTCCTTACGTGCCGGCCACTGTATCAATCTTTCCTTTATTATTTACAAGGAATGTACTTAAGTTTAATTTATTAACTACGTTTGTTTTTTTAAATCTATTAAATATTCTATTAGTAAATATACGCGGAATATAAATAATGTACGTAATGGTGATGTAATGTACATCCTTTGTATTTGTTGAGGAAGTGAAAGTTTTTTAACATTAATTTCTTTTGTTTTTCACTAAGAGTAGTTATTTTTAGCCATTAATTTAAAAAATAATAATTTCCTTCAGAAAGTTTTCTTTATTCAAATGTAGAATAAGGAGTCTGTGTAGGAAACAATGGAAAGATCTTAATTTAATATTGTTTAACTGTTTAGTTCTCTCAAAATTAACAAAAAATACAATTTTTGATGTTAGAATATATTATAATCATGGCGTATTGAAGCAATTCTGAGGCTGGATTTGGATTTAACGTCGCAAATTACGTCATAAATTATGATCGTTTTGTATTTTTCCTTTTCATTACCCAATTGCGTTGACTTGTGTTATTTATTCTTACTATCTGACGAATTACTAATTAACCTAGTAACCGAGCTTACAATTATAAATATTTAATTTAAATGTACCTACTAACTAATACATATGTTGTGAGGATACTATGGTACACGATGCCTATAGCATGTCATAATATAAGCCCGAAAATAGTACATAACATCGTTTTACGAACAGTAAAAAAGCCGCTAAAGATTCAATAGAACTGTAGGAAAATATATATCATTTAATCCCGTTTATACATAAATATGCATTCATGTATAAACCTGGAGGTTGAACGGGAGATGCTTATTAAAATACATCTTCAGATCAATACCTTCAGGGACAAACACATTAGCAAAGAAGAAAACAATTCGTTTCGGGGAATTAGAAAATGGAGAAAATTGTGTTTTCTTTGTCCTTTTGTCTTTATAAACCTTTTTTCTTTCGGTGCAAACGAATTATTTGGTTCCTAAATTTTTATCAATTTGTAGGCATTTCACACTTTTTTGCATAAATAAAGACCCTTCATATTACAGAAACAATCAATAAACGTTACAACTATCGAAACAACATTTTTTTATTACAATCGGTTGTTGAACCTCTCCTTAAAAATATAAATATATTTTAAGATATTTTGCGTAAATTACTACGTATGAAATAATTGAAAGATTACGTTTAGGTGGTCTATGTATATATGTTACGGTTAAAGTTAGATAAGCGAGTTAACCTAGGTTTACCCGGGCAAACTGCATAATACCCAAAATTCTTGGGTAAAGTCCAAAATATATTTGGAATTGTACACGTTTCGGGCTTTACCCGGGTAAAACGCGTTTTATCCGCTTTCACTTGGTTAAAGTTAGATGTACCATAAATGACAAAATCATTAATGTTTAAAAAACATATTTAATTCAAAAAACACATTTTACAAATAAAAATTAGATTTCTAAAACTGTATTCTCTTAAAGGTAGTCTACTCACGAGTACTTATTTGTTCAAAGAAGATAAGCTGCTGTGACATTTCGAGTTGGAAATATTTCCAATAGCTTTACCTAACCTAACATAACCATAAGTCCTTTTTTGACAGATTTCAGTTTTTTTTGACACCTTTCACACAAGCGCAGATATAGGTTAATAACATCTTGAGTCATTTATGGTACATCCAACTTTAACCAAGCGAAAGCGGATAAAACGCGGTTTAGCTGGGTAAAGCCCGAAACGTGTACAATTCCAAATATATTTTGGACTTTACCCAAGAGTCTTGGGTATTACGCAGTTTATCCGGGTAAACCTAGGTTAACTCGCTTATATAACTTTACCCGTAACATATATATCAATAAGCATAATTGCGAATAACAAGAAAAATAGTAAAATTGGGTATAACAGATAAGCTATATCGGTTGACTATACAAATAATAAATTAAAGATTGTAATGGGGAATATTAAAATAGTAACGATAAATCGAAATTATGAATAACACGAAAATTATTATATTAGGTATTAGAGATAAACTACATTTATACAATATATACGTATCTGAAAGAACAATGTATTGTATATTTTTTAGAATAGTAATAATAATGGTGAATTCGAAGCACATAAGTCAGTTTGGTTATTTGTTAAAGCAAATATTGTAAATGGCTTTATTTATTTTCAAATTCTCTAATACATTTGGTTTATGGCTTTTTGCCTCTTTGGGAAATATTTTCATTTTATCGTCACTAAAATTATAGTTATGGATGTTAATTTCTTTTTAATGCTATCAGAATGTTTCATCGACACCAATATGGCCTAGGACGTCTCTTTTGGTTTTATTGTTTACCAAAACGTTTCTTAGTTTTCGTTTGTCCATTGCAATGACTTTTAAATTTAGTAAATTAATTTTTTTATCTCATCAATTGCTTTGGGGTATGTAATTTACATAATAGAATAATTTATCAGATGTTTTTTGTTGATACTTGTTGGTAAAGCTTTTTTTAGGTTAGCTGTTTCTGTTTCCATTCCAAAACATAGTTTACTAAACACAAAAAGTTTCAAGCTTTATATTTGTATTCACTACAATTGTTTCGCTTAACTTAAGCTTTTTCAGGTGAAGATATAATAAGAAGAAGCTTAAGTTAACAATTGTAGTGAATACAAATATAAAACTTGAAACTTTTTGTGTTTTTCAATTTTTAAATTATGAACTAGTTTCAACAAATTAAGGCTTCCACAATCAACAATTTATAGTTTACTAAGTTCGTCTTCTAGCCATTCTTAGGTGCAGTTTTATTGTATTATGTTCTTTTATAAAATTGTCGTTATTAAGTGAAACCTTTATAGATTCGTTCTGTCTGTCTTACAGTATGTCTGCAGGTCACAACCCTTATAGACTTCCGTTAGTACATGGTGAAAACAGATGAATCATTATCCAAAGACGCAAATGTTGAGATGTTTAGAAAAATAAAGAATGTATTAGCCCTTACTCGACAATTTTTTCCTTACTCAACTTTTCAAAGTTGTATCAAGTGTCTTTTTTCTAATTTTCAAACAATCGATAAGAAATATATAAAAAATCCTGAATAGGTAGCACTTAAGTACGTACGAATCTACTTTTAATAGGAATTTAAAGGAATAATGCAGCAGAAACAGCTTTTGAAAATTTTATAAATGGAACTGTTACTTACAATATATTCCCCCTGATATTTTTCAAACAAACTGTCCAAAAATTTGGATAAAATCTTGGATGCACATTTTGACGAGTACTTTTAATTTGAATAGGTAGATAGGTAGGTAGGTTGAAACCAGTATCCTACCTCCTAACTTTTTCAAAAATAAAACTAAGTTTCTGGTAATTGCCAGTAATGGTAGGAAGAGGAATTCAAAATATTTTAGTAAGGTACGACGATGGATCAAACATCAACAAGCATTTGTTCATAAAACATTTATTTTAAAAAGTTTCTCAAAAACACAAATTTCTCTATTTTTCGACATATCCCCCTTGTTTGTCTATACATTTTCCCAACGAATTGGTAGTATTTTCATCCCGTTTTCATAAAAAGGAGCAGGGCGGGTGTCTAATCAGTTGTGCACAAACGCCTCCACCTGTTCATCGGTCTGAAATCGCTCACCTCCTAGTGATTCTTTGAGGAGCCCAAACATGTGGAAATCACAAGGGGGATAGGTCTGGACTATATGGAGGGTGTTCCAGATGAGTCCAGTGCATTTGACCGATTTGGGCATGCGTTAAAGCTGCGGTATGAGGCTCGTTTATGTTTGATCCACCCTCGTACATATATTAAGGAAAGGGAGGAAGAGATCCGTTATTAACTACAGCAAAAATGTTTCAATTAAAATTTTTCTTTCAGATTACGCCTTTGGTCGTTGTCTTCCAACGGCGTCTGATTTGGACGAAGAGGATTCTTACAGGTACAGACTTTTATCTCAATTCCAATTTTGTTTTAATAAGATAAGCAAAAACATAGAAATAGGCAAGAAGTCAATAGCAAGTGGAAATTTATTTTTCCAATAGAATAATAGAATTTCCTTTTATTTAACGTACAACTTTAACGTACGCGCGATTTTAAAAAAATGACTATGCCATTATTATATAAAACAATCTTTTATTTAATAATATTTAAATTGTCGAGGGTGCACTTATTGTGAAACATAATGACTACACGCAAAATTAAATAAAACAATGGAATCGTTTATTGTTACAATATAATCTTGATAATGATTACACAGATCGAAACGATATTGTTGAGTAAAATAAATTTAATTGGTGAAAGCTTTTATGTAATATTTTATATTAGTATTATGCGTTCTGTTGTATGTGCATATCTCAAAATAATTCCCACTGGATGATGGAATTTAGGACTCGCAGTTTTCTTTTATTTAAAGTATCTGTATTTAGGTCAGGTTAATATAAAATATTAAATAAAAGTATTGCATTATAAATTAATGCCATGGCCACCCATTGTAAGTATGCGTAAATAGGTCTAACGCTAAGAGCATGGCCTAAAATTTACATCTAAAACGAACCATAAAACACAAGAAAGATTTTTGCAATATTACTCCACTGTTGATGTCTTTCCAGGAGTACATAACCATTATATTCTAGAGTAATATTGAAGTAAGGAATTGTAGAGTTCTTTCAAAAATTAAAGCATAAAAGGGTGTTTATTTTATTACACTTGCGGAAAAACTGTCTAACAAGAAAATACCCGGTAACAGTGAAACTCAATAAGAACTTTACTTTACTTTATTTACGATACATTTTAAGTGTCAAAATATGCTAAATGATACTTAAGCAACTGTTACACTATTGTAAAGATGATTCAACGTCCTCAAGGGCAATATACATTACAAAAGATGTGCCATCACAACTTGTAACGGAATTGTTAATAATAAAAAAATCTATGAAAATACGAGGGTTGCTATTTATATTTTGAGACCAATAATGAAAAGGCACGTGATATGCCTCACGTGAAATAGAACTTACAGCTCTAGCGCATTGAAATTTTGAGATACCCTCAACTAAACCAAACAAGCCAAATTAATAACATTTCGATCTTGGGGTTAATATGAGGCAAGTTTCTTATGTAAGTACCGTTTTGAAATTAATAAAAAACGTGAAAAGATATTATATTTTATTTTTACATGAAAGCCTGTACCTTAATCTACTTTTCTACATAATTTCCTTCAATATTGAGGCACTTGTCATAACAATTGACTTGTGACCAGTTTTTGAATACCCTTCTCATAGAACTCTGCCGCCTGACTTGTTAACTACTAACCACTGCATCACAACTGTTTTAACTTCTTCATCGTCTTGAAGACTCTGACCGCCCAGATGTTTCTTCAAGTGCAGGTCACTGGGCGCCAGATAAGGACTGTACGGAGGATGATCTAGAGTTTCCCAGGGAAAAGATGTGATGAGATCTTTGGTTCTATTACCCACATGCGGACTGGCATTGTCGTGCAGCAAAACGATTCCCTTGCTCAACTTGCCACGTCTTTTGCTCTGGATTGCACGGCGCAGATTGTTCATTGTCTCACAATAAGCTACCGCATTGATTGTCTCATTACGAGGTAGAAACTTTATAAGCAATACTCCTTTCCCTCCTTCTCTGTCCCAAAAAGCTGTGAACATGATTTCCTGGGCAGAAATTGTTTGCTTAAACTTCACGTGTGTGGGTGAATCTGAATGCCGCCATTCCATGGACTGTTGGTTTGATTCTGGTGTGACGTAGGCCACCCATATTTCATCACCCGTAACAATTTGGCTTAAGAAATTATCACCTCCGTTGTAGTACCGCTCAAGGAAAGTCAATGCAATATTAAACGTTTGGTTTTGTGCACATCCGTCAAAATTTTCGGTACCCAACGTGCGCATAATTTTCGGTAATTCAAGTGCTCGGTCACAATGCCATACAAAACACTGCGAGAAACGAGAAACTGGAGGAAAGTCGTCACACAACGAGGAAATCGTAAAGCGTCTGTTTTCTCGCACCTTTTCGTCCACTTTCTGCACCAAATCTTCATTAACGACCGAAGCACGCCCACTTCGTTGTTCATCATGCAGATTTTTGCGGCCACCTTTAAATGCTCTCACCCACTTCCTTACCATTCCATCACTATAATGCTTTGTCCGTAAACTGCACAGAACTCAGATCTCACGATGAATATCAATCGGTTTTAGTCCTTTAGCACTAAGGAATCGTATAACAACCCAGTCTCACGATTATCGGAGATATCTAAAACACTCAGTGAACAACGTAAACAAGGGCGAATCAGACTGTAATGGCGTCAGTGCGTAGGTGAGAGATGTAGGTACTCAGTGCGCATGCGCGAAACGCAGACCGCAACGCTGCGGTGGCAGAATTTCAAAACGGTACTTACTTAAAAAAAATGCCTCGTATATTTCAAAGGGGCGTAAGGGCAATTCTAAAGCCAGTGTATAATTCAGCGATACAAAATATCTCGAAAATGACAACTGCCTTAATTGTTTTGACCTTTTACTTCACCTAGTAGTATTCACAATTAATACATCAACTAATTAGTCACAAAAATCATTTGTGTCATAAATAATCACAAATGATTCACAAATGATTTTGATAGGTGAAGGTTTAAAAATTTAGCTATTTTAAATATATAATTAGTAAAATAAAACGCTTGGAAATTGGTCACAATTTTTTAATAAACAACTCTATGCGCATTTCGCCCTTTTAAGGCATCTTCAGGAGTATTAAAAGTACTAAGTTTAATACAGAATTTGGGAGAATATATACCTAAGTCGCAATTACAATAAGAGTGGGAGGCTAAATTAAAGATGGGCTAAGTAATGGGTTATTGCCGAAATCTATTTGATCGTTGGTTAGTTATGGTTTTATTTATTTCCACTATTTCAAATCTATCGAGTATAGGCCTCCTTTTATATTTTTTAATAATTTTAGTTTTTGTTTACATATTGAATGATTATTATCTAAAACATGACAAGCTAGTCCTGAGTTTGGTTTATTTGACTTAATATAATTAAAATGTTCTAAAAAACGCGTCCCTGTACTTCTTTTTGATTTTCCGATATATATAGCATAGCACTCGTTTCAGGTTATTTCATAAATACCGCTTTTTTGTAAAGGATTATGTTTTTCGTTTAAATATTTGTTATTTACTAATTTAATTTTTTAAATATATGTTGGTTATTTGTAATAGGGTCGTTCATCTTATAGCGAGATACTGAAATTTGATAAATTAAAACTTTTTGATATCAAAAACGCTAGCTAGTATTACTTATATTTCGTAATTTTAGTAGACCGGATAAGAGTAGCAAACTTGCTCACATGTAACGTAAAGGATTATATTTATGGACCATAAACACCCGCGAAATTTTATGGCTTATTGATTATAACGTAAAAGTACTCATCGTATCCTGAATTGAACCTAATCTCCTACATCAGCCATACATATTTACATATTACTCAGTAATAATTTTCAACAAGAATGAAAACGGATCGTGTTTATCAAATATTTTTTTAACTTTCTCATTCTTGGCGGATCTATGTGTAAAAACTAATATACAGGATAGTTCAAATGTATAAATCTTTGCGACAGAAGATTAGACAAAACGGAATAATTAACTAAATAATAACAGCATTAATCAGAGACGTGATTATAATATGTACCGAGCGTAAGCAATATTCTCTATACTAGAAAATGATGTACTTTGGGTATGCAACCAACAATGCACATTCGGGGACACATTTAATTTTCCCATGCGCTAAACGGAGATTTACGGAATTTAAAGATTGAAAATCATTTACAATAGCATTTAACATACAAACCAAGTATATTGAAAATATAATTAAACTTCTTTAAAAAAATAGTAATACTGTTATTTACAATAATATATGTGCTAAAAGTGAAAATAAAGTTAATTAGTAACGCACGTAGATTTCTCGTTGTGTGAATGATTGGTGTATGAAGTTGATAAAAAAGATGTGATGACTGTGATTAAAATGTTGTATATTAACTGTACTACTACTACTATTTACATGTATTTTACAAAGTCTGATTTTATGGTTTAACTAATAGTTGCTAAATATTGAATTTGATAAAATATATTTCGTAAGTTTTTGTTAGTAAAAAAATGTAAGGTATGTGAAGTCTTTCATTATGTGTACTCTGTTGGGAAAGTTAGAAAAGTAGTATGTTAATAATGAGAAGAAAAGAAGTATGAGACAATGTAAGTTAGAGAACTCCGTATTTATGGTACTATTTTAGAACAAAATTAAATTAACTCTTTATCTTAATATTACTCATTCAATTACTTGCTTACTTTTCATCCTGTGACAAAATACTTCGTACTACTTTTTAATTAAATGCTGAGGAAAACAAAAACGCCAGGTACAGCATTTTGCTTTAATTTTCTTTTCCCACGGATATTAAAAAGTAATTTTCTTCGAAATGTTTGCAACCATTTTTTCTTTAATTCAGGATCCTTAAGGAACCTTCGAATAAATTACAAATGTATCAGTGTGTCTTATGTTTAAATTGTACTTACACATGAAATGGAGTGGAAGAACCTTTAGAACTCATTTCACGGCAACCGTATGCACAACAATATGTAACCATATTGTTCTAATATTAAACTAGTTTTATATTACTTTTAACAAAAAATACTTCATAAAAGTGTTCACAAAACCCTATGTACAATAAAAATAGTGTCGCACAACATTTATTTGATATAACTACACTTAACACTTCAACAGCCTCAAACTTTCTGAGTGATGTTACGAGCGTTCTTAATAATTCTCGCGTTTCTGTCCCATAAGTCGCAAAATGTGTTGCCTACCCAAATGGTATCACTTTATAAACGCAAGGCGCAGTCTAGTTATAATTACGTCTCCGACATTAATCGATATACCGCACATACGTACATGTTCGTTACATAAGTCCCCTCATCTGGGAATGATCTCAATAAACACATTATTTTGATTATTGTGAGACATGTATAAAATTAAGAAAACTCAATCTTTAGTTTTCTTGGTTTTAATGAATATTGGCAAACGTTCAATTTCAATGAAAAACCCATGAAATACAAAGCAAAGCTTTCCTTCGATATAAAAGGATCATTATAATCTTGTAATGCCGTTTATACATATGTATATGTATATGTATAAATGTGAATGTTGAACGGGAGATACTTACTAAAATACATCTTCAGATCAATACCATCAAGGACAAATACATTATCAAAGAAGAGAACAAAACGAATCGGGGAATTGAAAAATGGAGAGAATTGTGTTTAATTAAGTCCAGTATTTGTATTATCGTTATAAACATTTTTCCATTTGCTACAGAAAGTAACTAACTCTAACTACGCAACTCATCTGATAGAAACTAATCATTCTCCGAATTTCAATTTTGAAGTTCTACATGTAATAGAAAAATGACGTAAACTAGACTTTTTAAAATCCCTCGAAATCAAAAAAAATAAATTATCTCTTTTATTGTTAAATGATCAACTTGATGTTAATTTTTCATTTTTAATTAGTTTAAACTTGTAATATATAATATTTTAGCTTTTAGATTTATGTTCATGTATGTATTATATAAGTAATTTTCTTACTGTTACTCTTCCCCCACTGCTCTACTTCTGTTTTGTATATATAGAACTTTACTATTCCTGTGAAAGTTTTCTTTTATTTTACTCTTGATAATGAAGTATTTTTTGACATTTTTTTGTAGAGGTTAATTTAAATACATTAATGTGGTTGCACTATCGAAAGTCTAAATATATATTACACGTTTGCTTTAAAAATTTCTTTTTGGCATAAATACAAGCGGTTTGTGAGTACTTACGTCACATTAACAGGTACAGAATGTAAGCTAAACAATCAAAAACGTTCTTTTTCTTTTTTTGTTTTGCAAAATTTCTGTATTTTCTTCTTAATTTCGCACAGAATATTCCACATGCATAAAACTTTAGTAATACAAGTACAGACACAGAAAAAAAAAAGAAACGAATTTAGCCGAATCTGAGTTGTAACGATTTATGTGAATACATGACGATTTCTTCGCTTCTTTGCATGATTTTAGTCAAATAAACATAAAATACGAAATTATTCCGTATTTCACAATATAATTAATTACTTTGTGAGTAATTAACTGACAGAAATTCACCGACTACATGGAAATAGGTTATACGTGTAAGATTCTACTAGATAGTGCGATCATTCTGACAACTGACGCAAGTTCAAGGGTTGGTGGGCGCCTCCACAGGGGCGGACATATAGGTGTGCAAATATATTATGGACAGCTTATCTCGGGAACGTGTAATGTATGTTAGTAATCCGATAGAGCATTGTTGTAAACCACATGAAGACTTCACTTGGATCTCAACCGAGATATTAGCTGTAATATCAAAAACCGGCATTTCATTAATCTATAAATTAGATTTTCCTCCGTATCTAATCATATCTGACTCTTTCATAGCTTTCTCGATCGCTTACTGCTGCAATTTAGAAGCTTTGTTAATTCACCTTTATCCACCCTTTTGCTAAGTTAACGTATACTTCGATTCGTTGCTAGTAATATTTTTGTATTTGTGGACGTATCAAGTTTGAAATTTTTAAACTGTAAAGTGGTGTTTCCCAACTACACTTCAATCGGTGTTCTAACTTTACCCGTTTCCCAGATGGATTGATCCTTCTTTGGTCATCTTTACGTAGATTTATTCACAACTATTCTCCAAATAGATCGCATATATGCCTTCATTCCTTCATATGTTGTACGATTATCTACTTAACGTACCAAGTCTAGGTCATCTTCTGGGCTGCTTCCTTTCGACGAATCTTTCCATAATCGTTTTCAGGATTCCTTTCTGTTAAACAAATGCCATAAACACCGTTTCTCCCCTAGTCTCTCTAGAGAAGTGTTTCCCAAAGTGCGGCGTACGCCTCACGTGGCGGGGGCGGGGGGAATTCGATGGTTGGAGGGGGGCAATTTGAGAATTGACCCGACATGACTTTACCGCTTTCACTATGGGCTTTTTAAATGCAATGCTTCATGTAAGCGACAAATTTTTTGAAAAAACAGTTTTTTTTTAAAATAGGGGGCTTAATTTATTAAATATAATTCCTTTGACGCCACCAAAATCTCAACTGAGTGATTTATCGTTCCTATTCTCATATCTAGCTGAATGTGGCTTTAGTGCTGTTAGTGATCTACTAATTAAAAAAAGAAATCGACTGGACATTACACAACGTGGAGATTTGAGATTAATGCTTACCAAGCTGGAACCAGATATAAAATTTCTGTGCACTAAGCATCAAGCGCACAGATCACATTAAATTAAGTTTTAAAAAATCTATTTTTTTCAAATTTCGGTTTTTTATCATATATTAGAAGTTCATTTTCTTTGTTTTGAAAATAATTTCACAGAAATTGATTCTACAAACCATCATTTATATTACTAATAAAAAGAACAAATAAAATTTTTATGCTTATTATATTATAAAAGGGGGACATGGAGATTTTAGAAATGTTAAAGTGGGGCAAGGCCTAAAAACGTTTGGGAAACACTGCTCTAGAGTCTCTTCATTATTAACTCTATCCACTTTATTTTCACTATTTTTCTGTAGCATCACATTTCTAATGCGTCTGTCCAGGTCAGGCCATAAAATAAAACCAACGGAACAAATGATTAAATCAAATAAATAGATAAAAATAAATTAAATGTTAAAAGTCAAGAGCCAAGAGTCAAACTGGGAGATTAAGTCCTATCTGGTCTTGTCTGCGGCTTGATGGAGTGTCTGTCTTTGGGAATTCGGGATAGGGTTACACCCAACGCCAGTACTCCTTGCACACGACGATTTCCCGAACTCGATGAACCCCTGGCCTTCCATATTACGCAAATTTCTTCGTGGCTTTGCAGACTTATTTAATGTCCTCAATAATTATTTACCCTGGTTCTTTATAGGACCCTATAGGGTGGTTATTTGCATTTTCAACAACCAGAACTTGGTCAAGACCCTCATTCATTGTGGTTCTGTGCAACGCAAATTCCACTAAATGTATAACAATAAATATAACTAAACTTTGAGTAACGTCTCTGTGTTTCGTAAATTAACCCAAATCTATTTTTGAGAAAATTAAAAGGAAATATAATTGATTTAACTGTATTGTCGTTAGGTTCTTGGGAAAACATATTTAAATTAATAGATTTGAAATTAAACTCTTGGTTTTTGATTCTTTTCAGTTCATTACCAACAATCTTTCTCTACATTTGTGTTGATAATGAACTGAGGAGTTCGAAACATATCTCCATTTAAATAAATAAAGTTGTGAAACAACAAACTATTACAATATAGTTTTCTAAAGTATTAAGAAAATATTATTTTTTTTTATTCAAGTATGAGTGGCGTATGAAAATTGAAGCAATATTATTTCTATCTGTTTTACAAAGTTGTTTTTGTTGAATAGCCTCTATGGTAATAAATCGCCAAAAAGTACAGTTCGAGCGATGTATCGTATCGTTAGCGTTTGTCAATTCAACATTAAAATAATATTTCCTCGAATTCAGAATATTCCAAAAATAACTCCACAAGCTTCTTCCTTTCTTATTTAATGGAATAATTAATATACATTTAATACAAAAATTTATAGCTGGAAATATATGTGGCTCGGTTTCATCTGCAATTAAAGATTAGATGAGATAGATATTTAGGTAACTGGATGTTAAATAAAAGACGGAACGAGAAAGTTTAATGCCGTATGAGAAAAAAGAGAAAAGCAAGCAGAAGAAAGTAATTGTACGCATACTGGAATAGCACGTGAAGTAGAAACGAACAAACCGTAAAAAGGCTCTCAAGGACGTTTTCTGAGAGAGACATTGTCAAAAGCAATTATTGAAATGCTGAAGACCTCTCTTCCTTGTTAACGAAAACACAAGGTCAGGCTAAATTATTAAACCTTGCCGTTCTACCTGAACTCTCTCTCTCTTGATGTTTATAGACGAATGTTTCCAGCTTGAAGTTGTAATTGTAATGACTGACAATAAAAGGAAAATTAGAGATATTGCAATTAAAAAAAAATAATTAAAGAGACACCCTTTTTACTACAAAAAACTGACAATAGCGGACACGTGTTTCGCCCACTTTGAATGTGGTCATTATCAACGCGAGATAATTTGTAATTTACCACAGTCTCCGATAAATATTCTCTATTGCAATTAAAGTTAAATTAATTAACTATATTATAGTGCCCAGTCAGAAAACTAGAAATGATTCGAATACTTTTTTACTAAAAGAGTACATTTTAACACAACTCTGTACGGGTGCAAAACGTGAACGGTGGGCCCAGCGAAAAAAAGCGTTTCAAATGTGGTGACAATAGGAGGATAATGAAAATTCTGTGCATAGAAAAGGATAGATTGGAAAAAGTAAGAGAACGGAGGCCGCTGTGGCAATAAACATGGAAAAGGACAGGAAGAATGGGAGGACGGCTTCCGAAACATGAAGAGCTAAGTTATTAGAGACATAAATTAGAAACAAAAATAGAAGTAAATACAAGCAATGGAAGACTTCGATTAGATTACTGTTCGCAAACATTTAGATTAGTCCTTCTCAAAGTTCCTAATTTATCAGCAGCATCCTTGAATAACGACGACTTAGTTAGTGTCAACATTTAGAGAACCTCCACAGTGTTTTCAAAGAACGATTCCAGGACATTTTAAAGTTGGAAATACCGGACTGGGTGTTGGGTCCTTTTTCAAATGTTAACATAGCAGTATCATCCCAGTTGGAAAAAGATCTTATAGAACTGACAACGAACCAGGAAATTAAAATCAAATTTAAAAATAGCTAAGTACTAATAATTTTGGCTGCAAAAGCTGCAACAAATACCGCAATTGTTCCGTGGATTGTGGTCGATTGTTCAACGATTTTTGATAGCATTCCCATCATCGTATTTGTGTGAACGTCGATTTAGTGCCGTGCTGCTAACTAAAAAGAGAAATCGTTTGCATGTTATCGAACGCCGTGACTTACTATTGACTTTGAGTAAATTAGAGCCTGAATAAAAATTAACAAACTTATTAAAAACCATAAAATTCATCCTTCGCATTAGATTAGTTGTTAAATTGTAATTGAAATGTTGATTTTAATTTGAATTTGCGATTGTGATTTTTAAGATGCGGTAAAGTTAACAAAATTTGGGGGGCGCTAGAAAATAATTGATTCTCAAAGTGGGAGGTAGACGAAATAAGTTTGAGAACCACTAATTTAGAGTTTAGAATGTTGTGTTTTTCCAGAAATGTGAAGATTGACTCACAATAAGAATAAGGAGTGGAGGTGCGTGTCCAAACGTCTTCTGACTGATAACCTTGTTTTGACGATTGCAGATTATAAACCATGAATTAGAAGAAGGATGGATGAGACAAGATGTAAATGTTTTATTTAAATTTCACTCAAATGATTCCAGTTTGGTTGTAGGTGCATTGAAACGACACAATAAAAGAAATATGATTGCTGGTATAATGTTTATTATGTACATTATTTATTCGGAATATTTATATACAAAGATAAATAACTCGCGCGAGAAGGAAGACAAATAGAAAATAAGAAGTTGTAATTAAGGGCTAGGTTGTGGTTGAATGAGTAAATTGACTGGATGATGTTTGCTGAGTTACTGGTTTCATAATTCTCGTTTAAAGGATTTTTATGAACGAAATCATAAAGGAAAGGAGAACCATTTCTCAGGATTTTAGTTTGGCGTTATTTGGAGTAAGGATACCAGGAATTTAGGGAAAGTAATCGTGATGAATTGGTGTAAAAAGCGAAAATGGACCGAATGAAGTAATGATTCACTTTCTACTGAGGAGGGTAAATGGGCGAGAGCGTGAAGATTCGAATAATACCATTTAAGGGTACAACAGGAAATGTTCGAAAATGATTTGTAAAGAAGTTAAAAAGAATAGAATGAAATTTGGAATGAATACAAATACCTATTATTTTTGGATGTGACGATTATTACAAAATAAATAGGTTGTAAATTCAAGAAATAAAAATTTGAAGAATTAAACAAGCGAAATAAAAAATTTACAACGAAATAGAAATATATAAAATTAGACAAGCACAAAAACCAGCACCAGGCTGTATTTTTTATAGACAACAGAGTGGAACAATACGGAAAAATTATCCTCAAAAAATGCTTTAACAGTGTGTTCAAGAAAAACAGAAAATTCCGAAGACAGTAATTAGAAAGTTCTGAGTTTTAAGGACAGTTGGTAAAATATGTTTGTCGATTTCTATTTTTTTTACAACAGCAAAACAAATTTATTAGAGAATAGGGTTTCATGTCACTATGGGAACGTCCGTCACGTCAGGCCCAGGCATCAGAATATAGAGATCGCTAAATCGAGATTAATTAATGTTGATATTAATTTTTGAATTAATTTTAAAAAAAAAATTGTTACTACTGTTACGCCCTCTACGAAAGGATTACCCAAAATGATTCGTTATTAATTACATTTTAAACATTGAAATTAACAAAAATTCGATTCGCAGAAATCGGTTTTAATAGGTGTGATAATTGTAAAGAAAAACATAATATGAATAAAACAAAGTAAACATAAATACAAAACAGACTGTTTATCTTTTTAGATTCATTTTTGTATTATATAATAAGGTAAAGAAGTACTACGTCAATCAATCTCATTTTCTATTTATGTATATGACTAATCTTTATTAAAATGTTAAAGGAAACTGAAGGTTTCGAGGAATTTTGATAAATTAAGTTTTATTACATGGACCAATAAGTTGCATATTTTTTGAAACTCATTCTATAATTAAAAAGAAAACAAAATTTACTACCCACCAGGTAAATTTGAAGTTTACTACCCGTCATATAATCCTCAAAAATATGGACTGACCTTGCCGTTAAAGGCACGAAATTCTCTTTTAAAATCGTTAAAGAGAGTTAATATTCTGTGTCACTGTTTATACCTATAAGTAGGAGGAATATCTGTGTCAAAGCGATTTCAGAGCAAAATGCCTGTGGGTTTTTATTAATGGGGAGCACTAGAAAAGGAAAAGTCAATCACGGAGAAGGAAAATAGGCAGAAAGATAACCGCTAACGGGACATTCAAATGATATGTAGCAATATCTTTCCATTCCGTTTATCGTGTAATTGCGTGATGGTTAATGTAATTCTTGATCTTTTGTTGAGGAAAAGTAAATGACTAAGAAATAAAAAAAAACACTTCAATATTAAGCTCTTTTTTCCTGTTTATACATATGCTGAGTCCTTCAAATAATTTTTAGTTCGATTTTCGTTCCTGAATTAAAGATGCAATGTAGAAACAATATTCACCCCTAAGAAAAATACTAGTTCAATTTACTTTTAAAGATTTCTTTAAGTTTGCTTAGCATTCGGGAGGTCACCGGTTCGAACCCGTGTTGGCTGCTCTGGTCCAACTTTTCTGTGGTTTCCTTGTATCATTTAGGGAAATGCTGGCGCAGTGATATTCCATAGATAATCTTTCACTTCTCTTCTGCCTTCATTTCGTCTGTCTCATCTTTCTCTCCCTAACCACACCACCCACCCATTCCCATTATTCCTGAAACGAGACTGAAGAGGGCCTTACGCCCTACCCTCCGGCTTTGCACTACAGTGTAGGTCGGTGGAACTGCTCGCCCATTAGCACGAGTAGCTGGTGGGAATGAAACACAAAAAAGTTTTTTTTTCAGTTTGGTCAGTGAATTATTGAGGCTGCCTGCGGCGTGCTGATGAATTCTAATAATAAGATCGAAATCGCGATCAACGTCTGGTAGTTTCGATAAATTACTGACCAAAATCACATACTGTTCTTAATATATGTTTCTTATTATTAAAATTAATAACTACACAGGTTTGCTAACTACGTTTTTCTTACATTGTCACTTTAACTTACTAAATAGAATTATAAAATATTTTAAGCTTAATGCCTTCGGAAGTTTGGTTTCTACCTCTCCCCTCCTCTCTAATAGACTGTGATTAAGTACGTCATATTTCCCTTATTTAATTAGGTAGTGTCCATTTTACAGACAGTGTTTATCAATGACATAATAGTCATTAGAGCAATACGATCAATTTCAATTGTGGCGAATATTGCACCCAATGCCTTTTAAAGATTGAAATTGCTTTAAAAAATCTTATATTTACTATTTAATCTTTATATTACCAAGTAGATTAAACTGCCAAAAGCCTATTTAGATTGAGCCATGTTAGAATAAAACAAGTATCAAAGGCAAACGGAAAAAAGTTTCGGAAAACCAAATACTCTAACGAAAAATCAAACTGAAAATGTACTATGTTTCGATGGTATAAACATTTGGCAAAATAGAATAAGGAATCCATAGTCTTATCTTTTGCTATCAAGTTTGACTTTGTTTCTTGAAAAGAGTGCTCAAATGGCGAATTTGAAAAGATAAAGCTATAATAAACAAATATATTTATTATAATATTTTAATAAAATTGCAAAAGTTGTTTATATTCCTTCTTCGAAGGAATTATATCCTATTTTTAAATTAACATATGTATGTTAGGTACTACTTTAAGACCTTATCGTGGTAGACCTAATAGGTATATTCCAGTCTTCCACTAAATTTTTACAATAAATCTAGGAACTGATAAGAAGGGGTGTTGTTGTGTTAACCTATTTTTCACCATATCTTCGACACAAAATTATGGAAATAGTATTTTTTAGTCCTTCAAGTCAGAAAGTTAGATAGTGATTCAGAAACAATATGTGATGATTAATTGAATTGGCTGTTACTTGGTGAAAGTTGTACATATTAACTGATATAATGACATGCACAAAACTTTTCACAAATTTTTATTTGTGTCATTATATCAGTTAATATGTGATGAGATGGGATTGGGATAGTAATACATTAATGGCCGACTATAAAAATAAAAACATGAAAACAAGTTAGACAACAACAACAACTATGACTATTTCTCATGTTCGATGTAGTTAACTCAGATGTGGTCTCATAGTTTTACTAGGAAATTGAAATATTTAAACAATATAATCACAAAACAAGCTAAATTAGAATCATTAGGATTTTCGGAGTAAACAATATATAAATGTATTGAGTAATCCCGAGGAAAGAGTCGAACTTACAGAAAATATACCGGATATACTTCTCTTTATTGGTTAGTTGTTTTACTGCATGTAGTACCTTTTTCCAATTTTGTATCTATTATTTTTTTTTTTTTTGGAATATCTCGAATGCTAACACACTATAATAATTCTGAGGTTGGATTTGAACTCAACGTCAGAAATATAGTTTCTCTGGTCTTTGTTTCCTGATCCTTGTTGGCCATTGAGTTGCATAATTATGCAAGGGCAATCGTATAATGTAACATTTTTGGAATTTCTTGTATACACGTCCTTGTGTTGCATTATTTAAAATAAGATCTTTAGCGTTAGTGTATGTCACTTAAATTTTAATCATGGCAATATTTCGTCGATGGGTGTTTAGCTACAGCCTACCTATGACCGCTATGACCAAATATTTTCATTTAAAAACGTCTAACACGTTAAAAATTACGATTTTAATTAAAAATTCCGACAACAACATCATGGTTGTCAAAATAAAGCGCATTACTTAGTTACATCATTTAATTAGACGTTTAAATTGTGATCTAATTGCAAAATATTGTATCATTGGACGAGATAGCCCCACTAATTTTCTTTACAAACCTACCTATACTAGATCGATAGATACATAGCATATTGATTGATAGTAAACTGATTTGCAACAATAGTCCTACTTTTTACTACTATAACTACGATAATTAAAAAATCAGAGCTATTAATCTATGAAAACGCGTTGAACTACTGTCGATAACCTTTCAGAAAATAATTTACATTTGCAAAAAGCTGAAGGACGAATTTCGCTAGGTTCTTCCATTAGTATCAGTCAGAAACGAGAACAAAACAAAAAGAGGTAACATAGGTATCAATCTTTCAATAACAATTTACTTTCTCTTTTGTATTTGAAACTTTTATAGTTATTATTTTAAGCTCGACGTCAAATAATCTTGTACGTAGAAGCTATCAAGAAACAAGATTTATGATCCGATTTTCTTTTTACTCGACGTCGCGGCGCTCATACAAAATATAAGGGATAATATTAGAAAAGCTCGGATAAGATTAATAAATAGTTTTTTGTATTTTCTTTCTTGAGATTACAATTAATCTTAATATTAATTAATAAGCTGCATTTAAGCGTTACAGAGAGTGGCTCAAAGAGAACATGATTCTAAAAGTAAAAATATCTAATGATAAGATGATTTTAAGTTAATAACAGAATGCTTACAATTATTAAATAAATCATTATGTCTTTCAAAATATTGGATCCCAATACTAATATTTTTTCGGTTTTTGGTATATTAAATCGCATTTTTATATTATATTATAACATACGGGGGTGGTTTGACCGTGACTTTTAAAGGAAAATATCAGTTTTTCGGTAAAAATCATTTTATCTTTCTGCATAATCTCCTTTTAGCTCAATACATTAAGTCTATCGTGTTTGTAATTTTTTTATTCCTTCTAAATAATAAGATTTCTCAAGGCCTTCAAAATAAGCGTTTGTTTCTATGATGACCTCTTCATTCAACCCAAATCTTTTACCGCCCAGCCATTTCTTCAGGTTTGGAAACAGGAAATAGTCGGAGGGGGCTAAATCTGTAGAATAAGGTGAATGGCAAGCAGTTCCTAGCCCAAATTTACAGTAGTCTACTGATAGATGGAACTTAACGGAAACAGTGTTGGCATTACAGTTACTGCGCGGGAAATTCAAATAGTCATACCTATACCTATCAAACCACCCTCGTATTTTTAACAGGTATGATAATAAAAATAAAAAACATGGCGGGTGTCACGAAGAAAGATAATTTGATAATGCCTTAACGAACATCAGAATATGAATAGTAAATTCTCTTTGAGAAACTCGTGTTTTATTCATAAATTTATTACTACATATACATACATTTAGCATTTCTTACTTTTAATATTTAATGACATAATTTCCGAATCAAGCACGTGTTTCATTCTCCAAGACAGTTTCTAATTGACTCTTTGAGTATGACCTAATTTAGCCGAAACAATTGTAAGAGTATTCTTAATAAAGTTCGTAAAACCTTTGAACAAGTGTGTTTGTTTTTTTGAAAATATTTAAAATGTTTTACAAGTTCCCAAGCGCAACCTCTTTAAATATGGAAAAATTGTAGTCCAGATAGTGAAGATGTAATCTCACAAAGAATGCCTTTAAAATAAATCTCCACTAATTAATGACTGGTATCGATATGTTGCTGATGCAACACATGCATATTTTTGTCCAATTACAAGCACCTTTCTAGTGTTATTACAAAAATCAGTCATCATCGTAAATTGATCAGTCCTAAGACGGATTGGACAATTTAGAGCTTCCTCTGCCTCTTTTTACATCTATCTCTGCTTGTTATATGCATCTTACTAGCCCTTCATGTCTCAAAAGGCTAAAATCTCTGAAATCTCAAAATTTCACAAGTTTTTCGGTTATGTCTGCTCATATTTGATACCTTTTCAAAAACAGCGCATTTTTCTATTCGAGAAGATTACATCAATGGTGGATGCGCTGGGTATTCCGAACATAATAATGATTGAGTGGAAATAGAAATTAATTTATTAAATCTTAATTACAATCGGCCAGGTCAGTGTTAGCAGAACACCGACTAAAGGCTTGTCACCGGATTTGGTTTTCACGAGCGAAGGTCTTTTACCATATCACCAGTCTGCACGCCCAAAAATTCAGAGAAGCCATCGAGGTCTTAATAAAAAAAAAAAACTTTTTTGTGTTTCATTCCCACCAGCTACTCGGTGCTGGTGGGCGGGCAGTCCCTCCGACCTACACTGTAGTGCAAAGCCGGAAGGTAAGGCGTAAGGCCCTCTTCAGCTGCCTTGCAGGAATTGTGGGAATGGGTGGATGGTGTAGTTAGGGAAAGAAAAATGAGACGGACGAAATGAAGACAGAAGAAAAGTGAAAGATTATCTGTGGAATATTACTGCCCCAGCATTTGCCTAAATGATCCAAGGAAACCACAGAAAACTCGGACCAGGGCAGCCTGATCCGGGTTCGAACCGGTGACCTCCCGAATACTAAGCAATGATCTAGAGCACTAGACCACGCCGCTTGGTGAGGTCTTAATAACGCCCAACAACCTCAACCGTTACGAAGGCTATATAATTATATAAAAACCAACTAGGTTAGCATTTGGGAGGTGACTGGTTCGATTCCAGACCCTAGTCTAAATTTTTCTGTGGTTTCCTTGGATCATCATGCTGAAACAGTAACATTCAACAAATAATTTGTCACTTCTCTTCTGTCTTCATTTCGTCTGTCTCATTTGTCCCTCTCTAACCACCACCCAACTATTTTCACGCTTCCTAAAAGTAGGCTGAAGGTCCCCCCTTCTACCCTACCCTCCGGCTTGACACTACTGTAGATCGGAGGGATTGCCCACCGACTATCATTATTAGTTGAAATAGCCAATGAGATAATGATTTTATAGAAAGAGCCCTGATGATTTCTCCCTTGATCGAGGACAGCAGGTACTTTGACGGAGCATCATAAGCTTCATCATGAACAACACCCGCGATAGCCTAAGAAACTCAATCTTTTAAAGATACCTTTCGCATTTAACGTTTCTCATTTTAAAATTATAAACAGTTGGGTGTCTACCTTAATTTTTAAAGTAATTATTTTAATCTTTCCTTTCTATTTTAAGAAATAGATTGCTTTGTTAGTTTTTGATATACGTATTTATTTAATAAATATAAATATGAAATCAACAGAACTACTCCGAGGGCTAATACCCCTACCGGCATTGAATTACACTGTTGATTCCGAACGATTATTAGACCAGAATAACAATCCAAAAAAGGTATTAAAATTCCTTTTTCGTGTAATTACAAAGAATCACAGATCCCACATTTGGAATGCGTCCTACACAGTAGACACAGCGCACCGAAAGCCATATCCCACGACCAGTTTCGACCTATCGGGTCTCATCAGGTGGGCACTGGCGAATCCAAATGTGGAATCTGGTATCCTTTGCAATTATACGAAAAATGATTTTAATACCTACTTTTTTTGGATATTTATTTAATGTTTGTGTTTTCTTTAAACCAATTAACTAATGAAACTACTGAAAAATTAGATCATTTAACAGGCGTTCATGTAAAAGTAATGTTTGAAGCTGAAACTGGAATTTAAACTAAAATATATTTTTAATTTCTGAAAGAAACATTTACAACTTGGCCTCGTTCGAGATTAAATCACCCCATGATATGAAAACCCTTTTAACTTTATGTAACAAGACTGTTACTTCTCGAAGTTTCTTAATAATTTATTTAACTTATCTGGTAACTTCCTTGATAAAAATGCAATGATGTGGCGATTACAAATTGCTTTTTCCACTACTAACTATTATTAAGGAAGTAGACACTTTACGTTTGCTATTATTTATATCAGAATTCCTTGTCTTTTATCTTTTCTTTACGAAGTATTCAAGGAGATGAAATTTACGTTAAAAGATTCGTTTTCTAAAATGCGAATTAACAATAATTTGGGAAAGTTGAGATCGTAAGTTCTCGGTAAACCATTTTGAAACAAGTGATAAAAAAAAATTCTTCCAGGATTTTCTTTATTTTTCACTATACGTGTATTTTGCCATATAAAGGCATCTTTAGGAGTAACTAATGAAACTTAAGTATATACAGAACGTTTAGTTCTTGGTCAAAAATTGATCGACATTACCAAATGTTGATCGCGATTTTGATCTCATGACGGCATACTGCTTATAATTACGAAATTAAATCAACGGTTTGGTCAGTAATTTGTCGATGCTACTTATAGTGTACTGATGATATCTAAAAAGATTGAAATCGCGATCCATATCTGGTAATTTCGATAAATATCTGACCAAGAACTAAACGTTGTTTATTAGTTTAATTTACATGTAATATAATCTATTTTCGACCTTCTTAGATACGTCTGGAATATTCTAGCAAAGATCAATTAAAAGACAATAGTAACACGGGAAAATTGTAGAACGTTCTGGTGCTGAAAACTATAAAAGCGAGTGCAAGTCAGTTTGTTTACATGGTGCGTTAACAAGTGACAGGAGCGATAAACAAGCGATAGTCATAGAGTGGCGGCAGTTAAATACGAGTATAAGTAGTGGCAAAGAATATGGCGACGGGAGAAATAGATTTACTAGTGTGAAAAATTGTGTAGACTTGTATTAATCAGAACTGTAGTTAATTTAATTTTAGTTGTTATAAATTTTGTTGTTTTCGTTCGTTTAATTGTGTTTTCGTGACTGAACACGTCACAGTATGTTATGCAATACCACAGTTAGCAGTAAATATTAATATATGACGACATACTGCCTGCAATGTGATATTAAGTAGATACTATTATAATTATAATTATTTTTTTAATAATTTTGAATTTCTCTGCATTATTTGTAGACAATAAATAAAAAAGAAACTGTTTTACAGATATGATCTCGAAAAATCGGATCTACATTCATTAAGTACAGAATTGAGGAGACTGTTTGCCTTGGGGTACAGATGGAGTCATGCTTATACCCAGTGCCGTCTCCAAGGGATGCTCTTTGCCATTCAAAACGAGTAAGTTTGGAAAAATATTATTCTACCCATATTAAATCAACATACACCTTTGTATTTTGTAATTAACACCGAATTCAGTTAAAATATGTTTTCGTTAGTAAAAATAAGACTTGATTAACTAATTTCAGGGGCATAAAACTATTATAACAAATCCATTCAATATAATGGAAGGAGACCCCTCGCAGAGCGCATAGTGATTTTTTTTTAATAATTACATTCAGGAATAAAAAACACTCTAGTGTATTCATTTCAAAGGTGGAGTGCACCACAACAAATACACGCTATTATGAACTTATCATATTGTTTTTGTGTTCTTTTACAATGACTAAAAGCTGCAGTTTTAACATGTTCTCATCAAATTCGATGTTCTTCTAACGTAACCAATCTTAAATGACCAATTTTTTTTTGACGCACTGGTTGGTATTTTTTTGACTTTGCGGGAATGGTAGGGCGCATTGTCTAAAACAATGTCCTCCTCTAGTCGTGGCAAAATATCCGCGAACCATTTTTCGAAGGATTCACCATCTCTTCGTGGTAGTCTCCAGTTCTTTTAGATTGAAAACACCACAAACCACCTTCAACGCAACCATCTTCGTTTCCGATGTGACAGATGGTAATCCTGTTTCCTTTTCCTGGCAAAACAATCATTAAAAACAAAAACCTATTAGATATTTATAATTCTTAGGTACCTGATGGATTTTTCAGACCTGTCGATAATCCATCTAAAAATGCCCTTCGCAACTATGTAACTCCTTCATTATCCCACACTTTTGCTCTAGTATAACCGGTATTGACCCATGTCTCATCAAGATAATAAATTTTACGATTTTACTTTCTGAAAGCTTTAATCTTGATGAGGTATTCTCTTCTCCAAAGCGCAATTTCATTCCTGTCCATTAACATGCTATTTCGTCCACGCTTTTTATGTTTGAATTGCATATCCTTCAATATTTTATAAAATGTGGTTCTTTTAAAATTGGGTAAATCGGGATCATCATTCACTGCGCTTAGAACCTTAACAACAGTCGGCATTTCATTTCTAAAGAAAAATTCGTATACCTTCATTTTGATTAGTTCTTTCTCCATCTCCCCTAATAACTGAATTGATCTTTTACGATTTTGGTTCGTAGCTGGTTTAGACAACGTGTGCCACTACTTATACTCCCTGACGACATTAAAAACAGAACTACGACTTACACCAACTTTGTGAGCGGTCTATACTGCTATTTCCTCTATGGGCAATTTTGTTAGGTAGTTTCACGATATATATATATATATATATATACGTTATATATAATAATATGTTTACCGCTATGAAAATGAAGTAAAAATTGAAACAGCTGTCAATGACCTTTAGATATATTTTTGCCTGACGCATAGAATTACAAGAACATACGCCCACTTCTGTTTTCAATAGAGAAAAAGGCATGTCTGTTTTCCATTAATTTCGTAAATCTGATAAACACAATCGTACGTATGAATATATACAGGGGCCGCCTAAGAAGTTTTTCACAATAACTGGCAACACGGAAACGAAAGAACGTATCGAGCTGCGCATTGTGGCGTATGATAATAACAATTTCCCTTTCCGTTTATAGATTCGTTTTTAGTAATAATTAAAATGGATTCGAGGACGAGAACTACGTCAACACAATTAAAACAGCTCATAATCGAATTTTAACAGATATTTTTCGCAATGATTCTGTTGATAGACGTATTATGAATGGGTGGATATTAAAATTAAGCAAAATAAAGTAAATATTGAAAATACACTTTTCAGCAGAAGACCGTATGAGCTCTTCATTGACGAAAACGAAAAAAAAATGTATTTTATAGCTAAGGAATTGTACTTTTAATTAATTTTTATCTAATTCCAATATAACTTTTCGTTACCATACTAACGTGCAAAACTTATCAGTCGACCCTCGTAGTAGAATTTAATAGTTGAAATTTCATACGTGGGAACTGTAGAGACCCCTATATTTTAATCTGTAGGAGCTCACGGGGTCACTCGTTTGGAGAGCCCTCAGACAATAGAATATGCACAATTACTTGACTTTTGAAATCGATAAATGTTTTTTTGAGCGCGATAGCTATCGATAATGTGTTTTTGGAATAACGTTTCGTGTAAATATTTAAAAATGAATTCCGTTGATTTTTACTGTTAAAAAACATAATTACTTACGACTACAAGATTGTTTACTTAAAAAGTTACTGCTAAAGTTTCATGTATTTTATAAAAAATTCCTTTTAAAAATGCTTTAAAAATTTTCTCAAATTACTCCTTTTGTTAAAGCGACACAAATTCCCTAAACTGTTTTAACCAATTGTAAGAGCTGTTTAAACGTTTAGGTTATAGGGCTACGGGGTTTAAATCGTTTGGGTTTAATGTTTTAAAATTTTTATTTCTTTAAATGTCCTTATACCATCCTTTTACCATCGTTCTCGCCCCTCAAAAAAAAGTTTTTTACTCCATTGAGAACAACAACAAAAGGAAGGGCTTAAGTGAAATATTGTAAATTAAAATTATTTAAAAACAATTCAATTTGTATCACATTTCTTTTGCTGTTGTGCTGTAGTGTAAATTTTTAATACTTTTCACTTCAATTTGTTTTTTTTGTGATACAATAGTAAAATAAACACCTAATTCCGCTTATAAGTGGGTACACATTTGACATCATCAAAACAACATTTTCATACATTTTCTTTCAACTTTTTTAACGCTACCTTTTTCGATTATTTACTATAATTAAATAAAATTTTTCTGCCATGAAAACAAAACAAAAACAATCTAATTAAAGGGGACGTGAATAAATTTATCTTTATTTCTAATCATCAGATAAATAAAATACGAAAAAGCGACTGTTTTTATTACAAAAATCGTAGGCGTCAGGTAAACGAATTAAATTGCTTTTTCGTGGATAAAATAGCTTCAGCCTAATACACTTCGTCCGTGTTATTCCGTATTACTTTAAAAGAAATGACTATTTGTAGCACCCTTTTCATTCAAATCGTTTTCATCAGAAGCTTCTCAACGTAAATAACTTTTAGTAACCAAAATCGATAATTTAATTTTCTTAGCACTATACCTACTACCTTATACTTTCAATTCCCGAAAAATTGCAAATTCTATATATGTATGAAAATATTAATTTTTTAATAACCATCCGTGTAAAGTTTCTTCAACATACGTGGGCGTTTTCAGAAATGACAAAATGTATTCCCAAAGGCAAACATTTTTATTGAAAATTCCTTTTATAATGTGATTGAATTTTTATATTAATTTAAAAATCGATAAAATATATTTCAATAATATAATTTTACTTTATTATTACCTAAATTTAACTTAACATGACGCAGAGGTAAAATTTAATATTCTCAAAAATTATGAACCATTCTTCAAAAATTTTTGAGAGCATTGTCATTGAATTTGAGAGTGAACTTTAATAAATTTTAAAATAATGTTACAGTCGAATTGTTTAAAATTAAAGTAATAGGTAATCACGAGCGAAAATTTCTAAAAAATGCTTTCTTGTTTATTTCACAATGAGAATATTAATAGCGCTTTTCGGTATAGTCGGAAGCTTAGTTATTTATATCACTGAATTTGTAAGACCATAGCACCTTAGCAACTCCCAGCCTTTTTAATTAATTAATTTATAAAGAACGTTTAGATTTTGATCAGAAATTTATCGAAATTAATATAATTTATAGCATATTCAAAAAAGAAGGAATTAAAATCCTTATTCGTCTAAATATTAAGATCAAAGATCTCACATTTGGAACGCGCCGTACCAAGTAGGCAAAACGAACCGAAAGCCATGTCCCATAGGTCGAACTTCATCTCTTATGACTCAGTTTGCAAATCTAAATTAAACAAAATTAGTTGATTATGATTTTCAGTACGTACCACTTAGTGCTTAGACTCCCTACCCACAAAAAAAATTGGAAAGAATTTAATTATGCAAAGTAGTTTATAATTGATTTCAAAATTGCAATTTTTTTTGTTTTGTTAGGAGTTTTATAACATAATTGTACTATATCCTAATGTTACTTTAGAGTTTTATTAACAATAAATTAAATTATTAAATTAGATTAACATTCGAGCACAACACCTGTTCACATTTGGTCGATCAAGATCTTGAAGGGGCATTGAAAGCTTTAGAACTTGAAGACCCCATAGACCCCGAAAAGGTGGCTATTGTGGAATACACCCCAAGCAAAGAAGATCCTCATGCAGATTTCGCTGACGAAATCTATTATCCGCCAGGACTTGAAGAAAAATTACAACATTTACAAAAAGTATTTGTACCTCAAAAAGGGGTAGACAGTGAGTCAATTATTCAAAAGTGAATGATTCTATTTCCATAATCATTTATTACTGTATTTTTTTTAGTTTATGGTATACCAGATCCTTACATTGACAATAATATTGAAAAGCGTATGAGATATCCTCGAGATCGCCTCACATCTTCAGCCGTCTTACCGAGTCAATATTACGATATTCTTAGAAATTTAGGTGATAATGACCTGTATTATGTCCGTCAGTTGTTAAAGAAACGCAATTTGGAACCATATATGCGTGAACTTGATTATAATTTCTATCCAGAACTCGAATATTTGAACGACCTATCTAATGACAACACCCAAGGAATGTCGATGATAAATAACTACAACGTTTTGGAGAAAGTGTTAAGAAACTTTGCAAAAAATGAAAGACAATACGATACTGATGTAATAGATTTGTTAACCAATAGTCCCTCTGACAATTCCTATCCTGAACCAAAACAATTTTCTACTCAATACAACACACCAAACAACTTTCGAAACGGATGGGAAGCAAAGGATTATGTCACTCATGATCAGGAATTGCCTGAAACGCGAGTCTACATAAATGATGATGAAGACCCCAGACAAGAATATGGAAGTGGCGATCTTAGTCAACGAGAATTGTTGTTTACTCAGCAGCATGGTTCAATCAATGAAGATCCTTTACAAAGAGATGACGATCCTACAGAGGGCAGAGGAGGACGATCAGGAGTCTATACGGAAGGAGGATTGGTTTATGTTCCAGATTCTCAAATCATGGGTAAATGAAATCCTTAAACTCTCTTAAGGGGAAATGTGACTCTTGTTTTTGTGTTGTTATTGCTGATTTCATTCTTTTTCTTTGAAGATGTCAGGAATTTTTTCCTGTTATTTTAACATAAGGATATTAGAACCATTATATCCTTTAAATTGAGTCTAAGGAAATAATAGGGATAAAATTCAAACTACTCAATTATATAATTGGAATATCAACAATTTCCTATTAAATTGAGAAGATGCAAGTCGAGGGTAAAGATAAATTATATGAATATAGTAAATACGAGCGAAATTTAATCCTTTGGTGTAATGTTCTTCAGGTTAGACTGGAAGTTATTATTTCTTTAGATATAAATGGTGTCGATTATAAAAATTATAATATTTTTGTAAATATTTAGAGTGGCCCAAACAATAAAAAATACATCATCTTGAAAATGTCACCGCGTGATTTTTAATTAATTTTTTTAATTTATTAGTTTATACAAGTGCATAGACTTTAATAATAGTTTGGGCCACTCTAATCTAAAATATAAAAATATGTATGTATAATTTACGTAATCGAGACCAACGAATGCACCTTTGTGCTTCTTTAAGTAATTACTTGCAACCATCCTGAAGAACTCTAATATCCAAAGCGAAAGGTCGGTGTTGTTAGCCATTATTTATTTGTACCCTCGGCTGGTTTTGATTTTTAAAATTATACCTTTGAAAAAGGAATAAATGGAATTTGAATTTTAGGAGATAGATATTCAAGTGCGGAAGATAAATTTAAAGAAGAACTAAGTGAATTATTGGAAAAATATGATATGGGTTTCAAAAGACCTGAACGTTTAGATGTGAAGAAACCTGGTCCACCATTTGATACAAAGATATTTGAAAAAGGTAATTAAATAAAACCTTTTCAATAAATTTCCTTTTGAATAAATATTATTCTTCGCAACAAATTTATTTCTGTTACTTAAATACTATAACATTTCGACCTTCCGTAGAAGAACCTGGAGAAAATGATGTTAAAGATGCCGTTGTGAAGAAAGAACCTCGAGGAGCCCATCCAAATCCTCGTTACGACACTTCCAATGTAGACACTGATTACGTCCATGTGGTCTTTAAACAAAGGTAAAACTTGCAACTGTAAGTATTACATACGCTAATAATAATTTGTTTTTTTACAGTTTGACTACTTGGCAGGAAGGGAATAAACTTATTTCAGAACTTTGTAAAATTCTAAATCTTGAGCCTAAAAGCGTGTCTCATGGAAGGTAAGTTAGCATATTGAAAGTTTTCATTTTTCAATAAAATTATTTTATATTTATAGAGTTGATCGTAACGAAGTCACCTTTAAAGTAGGTCCAAACAGTCAACATTTGAACTCTACTGAGGTAGCCAGAAAAGTCGGTAAGATTTTCATAAATCTGTCCCAAAATAAAACTTCCTTTAACGAAACGAATCATTTTTCAGAAAAAATAAAAGAAGAATTCAGCAACAAAACAGGAATGGACATAATTGCTGCAGGAGTTGGAGATAAGGTGGTATCTAATAACATTTCATTGTATGTTTTTTAACCTATTTATTATTTAATTTTATCTTTTAGGCAAAAGTGAGATCTGTTTTTAAGACCCAGTTGAACGATGATTATCAATTCTACGTAATCGTCTTCCTGTTGTGTGGAATAATTGCAGCCCTTCTGGTAGGTCTGGGGATCCTTTTCATAGTCCGTAGACATATTGCATCAAAAGAAAAGCTCCACGGACTAACAAGACCGGATTCCGAAGCAAGTAAAGACTATCAAGACCTCTGTAGGGCTCGAATGGCCACTAAATCACAACCAACTCCCGATCCCATCCACGGAAAACTGTCATCACTTTCCAAAGAATCAGAACAAAGTCCTTCAAGTCGTTCTAGTACGTCATCTTGGTCAGAAGAGCCAGCACTCCATAACATGGACATCTCCACTGGTCATATGGTGCTAAGCTATATGGAAGATCATCTGAAGAATAAAGATCGCTTAGAACAAGAGTGGGTTGCCCTGTGGGCTTATGAAGCTGAACCTAATGCTACCACGATCGCTCTTAAACCAGAAAACGTTCAAAAGAATCGTTACCCTGACATCTTACCGTATGATCATTCAAGGGTTGTTTTGAACGAGCTCACTAACGCATCTGGTTCCGATTATATCAACGCCTCCAGCATAACAGATCACGATCCCAGAAATCCAGCTTATATCGCCACCCAAGGACCTCTTCCAAACACCTCCGCAGACTTCTGGCAAATGATTTGGGAACAAGGGACCGTTGTCATAGTAATCCTGACTCGCCTTACCGAAAGTGGTACCGCCATGTGTCATCGCTATTGGCCTGAAGAAGGATCCGAACTCTATCACATCTACGAGGTACATCTTGTCAGCGAGCACATCTGGTGCGATGATTATTTGGTTCGGTCATTTTATCTGAAGAACACCCGCACTGGAGAGACCAGGACCGTAACCCAATTCCATTTCTTGTCTTGGCCCGACGGTGGAATACCATCATCCACGAAAGCCCTACTTGAATTCAGAAGGAAAGTGAACAAATCTTATCGTGGACGCTCTTGTCCCATAGTCGTCCAGTGCAGTGATGGATCGGGAAGAACTGGAACTTACTGTCTGATCGACATGGTTCTGAGTCGTATGGCAAAAGGCGCAAAGGAAATCGACATTGCTGCTACGTTGGAACATCTAAGAGATCAGAGACCTAAGATGGTGGCCACCAAGCAGCAGTTCGAATTTGTATTAACGGCAGTTGCTGAAGAGGTTCATGCTATACTGAAGGCACTTCCACCACAACCAACTGCAGTCGCCCAAGTTGAAAGAGAGAAGACTTAGATTGAGAGAAATAACGTCAAATAAAAAATGCCCTCGACTTATACTAACTGGATATTGTAATATTTGTCTGCGATAGTAGGTCAAATTTTTCCGATTATATTTTTTTAATAATCATTCCCCTTGAAGCTGACCCGTAACATAATATCAGTTTAAGCATCGAAACTAAATACTTCTTCAACTACTACTGTTACTATTATTACTATTACTACTGCACATATCGGAATAGCAAAAAAATATATATTTCCGTTATCTCTCAAAGACATATACAAATGTTTAACCAAATATAGATATGTATGCCTGACTTATCTACTTAAAATAATAATATCAGAGATATAATAACTATAAACTCTATTTCTCTAGTTTCTAATTGGCTTATTTATTATTATTATCATTATTGTTATTATTATTATTTTAAAAAGTATTAACAATTTTGGTAACCAGCCTCCCGAAATTGTTACTACTTGCTAAATTATGATAATATAAAAATTACTTTTGTTATTTAATGTTGCAAAATTACTATCAAAATCTTATTCACGTATAAGATACCTAGATACAACATACATGCATACATATTAAATAATATGTACAACCTAATACACCTAAATATCCCAGTTATGTTATTTTCAATTTTAAAGAAACAAATGATGTTATATCCACAAATAATAATACGAAAATATTTTAATAAATGTACAAAGATGTCATAAAATATATACTTTTACTAGGTATACTGTAAGGTAAATTATTAGCCTGTTCTGTACTGTTTAAAGATGTATTTTATGAAAAGCAGAAGTCAAAAAAAGTTTATTTGTGTGTATCAGCACTATTCCTTTTTGTGTTAAATAACCCCCTTCGTTCTTCTTTCAAATTCCTAAAAGTAAAAAATCGACCACAAATAATATTACATTTTTTCAGAATTTGTCTTTTCAAAAAATTTTTATTTGAAACAAATCACAACCTCTTTTGTCTAAAACAAATTCATTTTTAAATCTGAGGTAGCAAATGTCATCATACATCAACCATACCCTCTTAAGTTATATATCATACTAGCTGTGTCCGCAACTTCGTCCGCGTGGAATTTAACAAAAAAGCTATTTTAAACCAAGTCGTTGAGACACAACCGTTAGCAATAGCCCGCTCGCGCGTTCTGAGCCCACATGACAGGCAGACAGGGGGTGTTCACCCTGTCAATTGTGAAATAGGTGATACACCAGTCCAGAGATAACGCTCTAGTACTACGTGACATGGGTTGCATAAAAGAAGTATGTTATCTTTAATTTTTTTTTGCAAGGGTTGTCTATTAACTAAAAAACATTTTAGAAATAAAAATTGTGATGACGATATTGTGCTGTTGATGGTTTGCTACTCCTATTGATGCTGTTGTAATTTGTACATACAACAGATATTTAATATTATTACAATATAAATTTATAATGTCGCGGGGAAACCCTCTTACATGTTGTACATAGTTAATGCCGGTAAATAAGCAAAATCTATATTTATTCGTTTTTATTATTATTTATCGTTAAATTAGTGAAATATGTGACAAGGTGTTTAGACTTTATTCAAAAGAAAAAATGAAGAATATGGACAAGGAAAAGGTATGTAAAAAAACGATTAAATAAAAAAGAAACACAACTGTAATATAAATCTACATACTTATAGTTTTTGTATTTATGAATGAAATTTGTTAAAATTTTTGAAAAAATGCATTATTTATTGCCATTAGAAGAAAAAAGGGGGGAATCGTAATTTAAAAAACAATTTAAATTACAAAAGTAAGTAAAACAAGTGTAGTTTCATAAAGATCTGGGTAGCTTGTTCCTATGGTATATTATATTTTCAATGTGTTTATGATACTTGCAATAACCACAATATTGGTATAATTAGCAAAAAATAATAGAACAACGGCTACATATAGATACATAGTTTTTATATTTGAAACAATATATCTACAGTGTGAAAGGAGTTGAATCATTATTGGAGAATTAACGAAAATTTTAAAATTGAGCAAAATTATAAAACATCATACCGTGCGACAATATAATAGAAATACCAAACTATTCCTGAACATTCCGATTTGCATCCCGTCAAACAAATTAACAGGAAAAATTGCAGAAGACTTGTAATCCTAAGAACTCACAACCTTAATACAAGCTGCTAGATTAACAAGTTAACAAATTAAAATGTTATGTCATACTAGAAAATAAAAACAATACATTCCGGAAATTGCTGTTTTATATCTTAGAGCCCATCGCTTCTTCGCTAGAAATCCGTGAAAATAAATCTTGCAATCCATTGGTACTTCGAAAGAAATCCGTCGAAGATAATAGCGGATCTATAACCACAACAAGACAGCCAGACAGACAACAACGAAAGTGGAAACTAAGTTATTGTTGTAGTTTCAAAATTGAATATGGGTTAAAATATTTCTACATATAAGTAAAAATTATTTAGAAAGTGGTATGTATAATCAAAAATATAAATGCGTATTTTGCATTTTAAACAGAACCACAAGCACGAGCTGAACTAATAAGAGTTAATTATATATGGCTATTCTAACTGTTTTTACGTAAGCTTATTTTTTTATTTAATGTAAAGTTAATGTTTACCCCTTGTATTAACTGCATGTGTTCCATCGAGTTGTACGCAGCTGATATACGTACAAACAAGATCATTACCACTTTTAGAACAAGTACATTTGTCACACTTCTGGTTTGGACCGTCATACGTTGCATTCATTTCATAAGGGTCGCAAACCATGCCTCGGAGAAATGCATTATTTATTGCCAGACTTCGAGGTGTATCTTTTACCCACATTGTCATTACAGCATCCCTGATGGTGTGAACCGCCCCTCTAGCCCAAATCTGAATTCTACTAGGGATCGCGGCCGTGAAAGCCTGTTCTTATAATAAACTACCAAATGTCAAAAGTGCCTGTTGGTCCGCGAGAGACATTTTATCTCTTACCCGATTGCTGATAATCAGGCACTTCCCTATCCGCCACCCGGGAACGCGCCCGATGGGGGTTGCAGGCTCCCCACACGGGAAAAATATTGCTCAGGCTCTGGTCAATGTTGCAAACCAAGCGTGAGGGATCTTTTGTTATGTGGTGGGTCCAAACCACAACATTTCACTGACATCAATAGCTATTAATTGTCGATGTACGATTTGGAGATTTAAAGGGAGTAATATTTTCGAGTAAATAAAACTTTTAATCCAGCATAAAGAGTTGTGTTCATAAAATTGTTAACACATAAATAATCGTCAAAGGCTAAAAATTCATTTTCTCTATACTAAATCTACGCAGATAAGTCACCCACATGGATCTACATTTACAACAACAACAGCTACCATATAAAATTACGACATCACAACCCATAATAAGAATATTTAGCCTTTCGAACCGTAGTAATAAAGCAACTTATATTTTTTGGTAAACTTGCTTTCGGTCGCCTTTAAAATATATAATATGAATGTAAAATGAAAGTGACGACTGATAGAAGGATACTCCAAAAAAGCTTAAAACATTGAAAAGGTTTAGTTTATTTAACGAAAGTAAATAATATTCCAAGACGAGCGAGGTAATTTCCAAATCGTACATAAAAATCTAAAAATTGTACAAAATTATAAAACATCATACCGTACGACCATGTAATAGAAATATCAAACAATCCGTGAACGTTCCAATTTGCGTCCCGTCAAACAAATTAACAGGAAACATTGTAGAAGACCTGTAATCATAAGAACTCACGACCTTACTACAGGTTGCTATATTAACAAGTAAATATATTACATTATGTTATGACATACTACAAAATAAAAACAATACATTCTGTCAGTTGCTGTTTCACATCCTAAAGCCCATCGCTTCTTCGAAAGAAATCCGTGAAGACAAATCTTGGAATCCATTGGTACTTCGAAAGAAATCCGTTGAAAGTAATGGCGGATCTGTAATCACAACAAGATAGACAACCTGACAGATTCAGGAAGCCATGTCACATATTAGAAAATAAAAACAATAACAGAGAACACCTTATTCTAAATACAATACTTTCTGGAAGTTGATTACCACATCCTGGAGCCCAATGCTTCGCCAGAAGAAATCCGTCGAAGAAAGTGCGGATCTGTAATCACAACAAAACAGACAACCTGACAGATGCAGGAAGCCATGTCACATATTAGAAAATAAAAACAATAACAGATAACACCTTATAATAAATACTATACTTTCTGGAAGTTGATGTATCACATCTTGGAGCCCGTTGCTTCGTCAGAAGAAATTCGTTGAAGATAATGGCGGATCTGTAATCACAACAAGATAGACAACCTGACAGATTCAGGAAGTCATGTCAAATATTAGAAAATGAAAACGGTAACAGAGAACACCTTATTCTAAATACAATACTTTCTGGAAGTTGATTACCACATCCTGGAGCCCAATGCTGCGCCAGAAGAAATCCGTCGAAGAAAGTGCGGATCTGTAATCACAACAAAACAGACAACCTGACAGATGCAGGAAGCCATGTCACATATTAGAAAATAAAAACAATAACAGATAACACCTTATAATAAATACTATACTTTCTGGAAGTTGATGTATCACATCTTGGAGCCCGTTGCTTCGTCAGAAGAAATTCGTTGAAGATAATGGCGGATCTGTAATCACAACAAGATAGACAACCTGACAGATTCAGGAAGTCATGTCAAATATTAGAAAATGAAAACAGTAACATAGAACACTTTATTCTAAACACTCTACTTTCTGGAAGTTGATTCATCACATCTTGGATTTGAGGCTCTTCTTGGAAAACATGTTAACGTACCTACATTGGTTCTTCAAAGGCTAAAAGTTCTTTTTCTCTAAACTACATCTACGCAGATAAGCGACCCACATTGATCTACATTTACAACATCAACAGCTACCACATAAAATTACGACATCACAACCCATAAAAGAATATTTAGCCTTTCGAACCGTGGTAATATAGCAACTTATATTTTTTTGTGAACTAGCTTTCGGTCACCACTAAGATGTATAATATTAACGTAAAATAAATGTGACGACTGATCGAAGGATATTCCAAGAAAGCCTAAAAAATTGAAAAGGTTTAGTTTACTTAACGAAATTAAATAATATTCCAAGACGAGCGAGGTAATTTCCAAACCGTACATAAAAATCTACAAATTGTACAAAATTATAAAACATCATACCGTGCGACCATGTAATAGAAATATCAAACAATCCGTGAACGTTCCAATTTGCGTCCCGTCAAACAAATTAACAGGAAATATTGTAGAAGACCTGTAATAATAAGAACTCACGACCTTACTACAGGTTGTTACATTAACAAGTAAATATATTACATTATGTTATGACATACTAGAAAATAAAAACAATACATTCTGTCAATTGCTGTTTCGCATCCTAAAGCCCATCGCTTCTTCGAAAGAAATCCGTGAAGACAAATCTTGGAATCCATTGGTACTTCGAAAGAAATCCGTTGAAAGTAATGGCGGATCTGTAATCACAACAAGATAGACAACCTGACAGATTCAGGAAGCCATGTCACATATTAGAAAATAAAAACAGTAACAGAGAACACCTCATTCTAAATACAATACTTTCTGGAAGTTGATATATCACATCTTGGAGCCCTTTGCTTCGACAATAGAAATCCGTCCAAGATAATTGCGAATCTGTAATCATAATAACACAGACAACCTGACAGATTCAGGATGCCATGTCACATGTTAGAAAATGAAAACAGTAACAGAGAACACCTTATTCTAAATACTGTACTTTCTGGAAATTGATGTTTCACACGTTGTCGTACCTTCATTGATTCCTCAAAAGGCATCCGTCGAATATAATTGAGGATCTGTAATCATACAAAATTTGCAGCCTGGATGGAGGCTGCAACGTCAACTAATTAGACGAAATCAATAACTAAGTGCATACTTGAATTTGTACTTACTTTTCAATATCTTCTTATTGGAGTTGATAATCCTCTTCTTAGAAATCACTACACTTTTCACTTCTCCCCCCAACCCCCCGTCGCGGACCCAAAAATACCCAAACGACCGAACATGAAAAAACAACATTTAGCAAGTATAGTACAAGAATGGGTGAGAGGCAAGCACCCCCCACCAATAAATAAAGAAAAACATGCGTCCTACTATGTATCGGCGATCCTCTTACCCCGACGACACGATCGATACCACCGATGTAGAACCATGTACCTACCTATCGTGAAACCACCTACTCACACAAAGAAAACATTCATCAAATCACTCTTACACTACCGCACTGCCGTCGCCCTAGATAAAAGAAATAATCCCTCACCCCTGTCCACACTTCTGACACAGTCCTGCCATCCCTGAAGAATTGGAAGAATTCCTCGAAAACTTCCTCACATCACTCAAACATCAAACAACATCCACACATTAACAATTGAACACACGCATCATCTTACACTCAACCACCTCAACACAAAATACATCCGGCTGAAGAGAACATAACCAAATATTCCTCGGAGGTTGGAATCCAATACTGCTCATTCGTATGGGCGGATGGGGGACGGCTGGATGTCTTTCCAATACTGAAACTCACTTACAGTCTACTGTGGTATTAATAGATAAAATATATCTTAATGGTACTTACCGTTTGCACAAAAATACACAAAAATGTTACTATACTTGCTAAACATTGAATAGACGAAGTGCCAAGAGTCAAATTGTAAAGCAACAAATTGTCAAACTTACCACCTCGTCTATTGGGAAACCATGCAAATCGCTTACCACTCTTTGGACGGTAACTGCAAAAAGATTAAAAAAAGAAAAATATTAAAAGTGATGGAAACAGTCAAATTGAGAGAGAAAATCATTATAATTAAGAAGAACAATAAATTTGTGTTCAATTTATATTAAGCACTTTCTAGAACTGTACGAGTCACTATTGTGATTGACCACATCCAACCAATAATATCAATCACAAAAGTTAAAATTGGTTCAGATTGTTTAATAATTTCCAAACTATTAAAAAAGCTAGAAAATTTTCATGAATAAATATTTAATCAAAATTTTAAATAATTTAATTAAGAAAGAAACCAATTATAATAAAAAAGAACAATAAATTTCTGTAAAAGTTTAAGGAATGTGTTCTAGAATCTTTCCACAAATTAATGGTTTGCTATTTGATCGACCAAACTCGATCAATAATATCAATAATAAAAGTTAATATTAAAAAAAAGAAAAAATTCACAAAAATTTAAGTATAGTACAGAACGATTAAAATTGGTATATAATATCTAATAATTAACTAAACCATCATACAAGTCATTAAAATTTCATGAATAAAAATTTAATCAAAATTGTAATAAAAAAGAACGATAAATTTTTGTACAATTTTAACAAATGTTCTAAAATCTTTCCCAAACTTTATGATTCACCATTGTGATCAACCAAACTAGATCAATAATATCAATCATAATATTAATTATTGAAAAAGCCTAAATTAATTTCATCAAGTGCGGAACGGCGTATCTATTTATAAAAAGCTAAAATTTATTAATGAAAAGTTAATAATACTAACTAAAACGTTTAAAATTATTGTAAGAAATTTGATCATTTTCAAGCTATCAAAATTCACAAAATTATTAAATAGAAAACTAGAAATAGAAACCTTCTAAAATAGTATCAATCAACCAAACCAATAACAAAAGATAATTTCGAAAAAATTAAAAATCGAAATGTTTTCAGTCACTGATTGGTTTTTAATAATTTCCAAATTATTATAAATACTGGACAATTATCACAAAGAAAAATGACAATTGAAATATTGATCAATAAGTTAAGCAAATAAATAAAAATAAAAAGATAACAATTACTTACCAATACCGCCACTTTGGTGTTGCCTTAATCCTCTCAATAAAACACTCCCGAAAATTTAGAAACCACTACAGCATAAGTTAAAAAACTTTAAGAACGGGTAAACATGCACCTAAAGCACGAAAAGCGAGCCACGGCAGCGCGACGCGTCACGACGCATACTCTTTCCCGAAAGCATGGTCACGATAAACTGAAGAAAAGTTCGCATCATTCGTATTTATAGTCTTGCTTTTTTTGTATTCGGTACGGCCCATCGGTATCATTTTGTGCCATTAACAAAGCAAAAAATTATGTTCACTTACATCCATACTTTCATTAGAATTTCCATTTCATATTTAATAGTTACAGTTCGTTACAAAAGTAAAATTAGAAAATACTTTATTCAAATAAAACAAAACACTTGCTACTAATGTAAGACAATTCACTTGTTTATAAACAATTGGATTTAAAACAAATATCAGAGAAAAACGATAGCGGCAAACAAACTTCACGACTTCATTTCTAAGTCAATTTAAAATTTATTATATATAATATTAGGTGTCACTTGTGTGGTTTGTTGTTAAATTCACAACACAAATACTGGCAATGTAGAATTAACTTTTATAATTCTGTTTTTTTTTGTATATACTGTTGATAGAGACAAACAGTCGAAATAATAGTACAATACTGTAGAGTTACTAATGAGCTGAAATGTTATAAAGTATTTCATTTTATATTATTCTTGTTTATAACAGTTTTCAAATAATTGACAATTATCGTATGTATCCATTTAAAATTTTGAATGTTTCTTCAATTTTTAAAAACTTCTTTGAATAACAATTACAATGCATTTTATCGTTTTTAATTTAAGGAAAATTTCCATTGTATTACCTATATAAATTTATTCAGTTTCCATTGTGGGTTTAACTAGAGTTTATAAGTGAACTTTTTGGTAGTTTCTGCATTCTGTAATACCGTTTTAACCCAACAGATAATAAATCGAATTGGTTAGGATAAACGGGTTAAGTACATTTTCGAGCTCAAAGTTCAAAACTTCAACTCAAACATGAAAACCTGGATCGAAAAGTCGTCTAGTTAATGTTCAAACTTTTACAAAACGTACCAGGGATAATCTCACGTTGCTTACATGCAGGCATATCTTTAAATTACTATATTATCGTTTCAGTAACACATGAACTTTTTATTTTACTTTAAAATTCTGTTGATGATGGAGATATTAACCAACTGTTACGCCAATGGATTTAGGGCGATTATTAACCAATGGCCACTGCGACAAACAATTGTTTACCACTTATCTTTCTTTGATAGTGTTTAGAAATCAACAAATTAAATAGTTTGGGCATAATTATAAACGATCAATTAGATGTAAATGATCACCCCTTTTAAATATTTCTAACGTGTAATACTCAGTTCTATCCCTACCATTTTATTCATAATTTTGGTATATATTAATTTTATGTTTTTTCGACAGGGTGTCTTTTGAAGATTTCCTCTCCTCCACGAAAACAAAAAATATATATGTTTAGTCAACTTCTTCGACCTGAAGAAGCCACAGTGTGGTGAAATGATCATTGTGGTTATACAATAAACGTTTTGTAACTTAAACTTTGTGTTTAATTTGTCGTCAATGGATGATCAAACGTGACAGATTGTATATTAACATAAGGAATTACGAGTTTCTGCAGAAAAAAGGTATCGTTGCTGTGTTCTAACACAAAGGAAAAGTTATATTCTTATATATCATTTTAAACGTACATTCTAATATGACTTTGACTCTTTTGTCCTGCAAGGTCTAATAGTCATCCATGCTGATAATATAAACATTTGCTGGTTTATTTCATTTGTTTCAATAATTATTTACTAGATTTAAATTTGCTCCCACATTATCGCAGGTAACGCAAATTTGTTTATATTTACATTAAACAAATTAGTAAACAAAATTTCAATTAACATTAGTAAAATACAATCGATCGTGAAAAATGTTCATATTTTATGTTTGGCGTATCTATGTAATTAATCAATTAAAACTTTTTAGTGTTCTGTATTGTTTCATAACAAATTCACCCTTATACATCTTCTTTTGTTATTAAATTGATATTTTGATAAATAATATAACGGTAAACTACAAAGCTTTTCATTGCATTAAAAGAACGTTTTCTAATCTGAAAACACATTTTGATATATAGAAATTGTATCTTGAAAATAGAAAACTTCATCTATCACTTGTCCAGATTTATTCATTTCTCGTGCGTTGTAACTCGAGCGTTAACAAAAAAAGTTCCCAACTCAGGAAAGTTGTTGTTTGTCTCCCCAAAAACAAAAACAAAAAAAAATTACTCTGCTGTTATTGTTAATTTGTACAGTACATGCCTATTTTATCTTTTCCAATGTTTTCAAATGCTTCATCAAATCTGAACATACATATTATTTGCATCATAAAACAGTGTTATTTTATACTTTTGTTAACATTTTCCTTTGAAATAACTACACCTCCTATTAACCAGTCAAAACGGAAACCAGCCAGGTTTCCAATCCCAAAGTAGCCAGTTAAGAGGGGTGCTACTGTAACTAAATAGTGAGTATATTTGTTAATTGTAAACGCAAATTGTACAGCTGAATTTATTTTATACAATAAAATATATTATTAGCCATATTCATACTCTGCATTATTTTGATGAACTTGGAATTTAACATGTAACAATCTACAAACTAAGAGAATACTTTATCGTTTATTTTATTCTTTTGAAAAATAGATTATTACATCTTATATTCTAATTTCATTACTTGAGAAAAACTTGAAAACAGAAAACGAAATTACAAGCTATTTAAATTCCCCGCCATTTCATTTCTAGTTACTTACAATTACTTGTTTTAATAATCATCACCATTGAAAAGTATTTTTTAATTATTTGTAATACGAATTAAAATGGTAAATAACGGAATCATTTTCACGATTCAATATTTTATTTCACAAATCACCCTGTATACACTAATATGTATATACCTATAACTTTAATTAATTTAATTTGAGATTTTTAGGCAACCAAAAAACCACCTTTAAAGTACCTAATTTTTCTTTCTGTCATAATTAAAGGTACACTTAATAAGAAATAGTATTACAATGACAAGTACGTTAAAAAAATATGCGGTCTAATAAATTATTCATACTAATCACCCTGTATATGGTTAGTACCAATAACTGCTATAAATGTATCTGTACTGTAACTATAAGAAGAAAAACAAAAGTTATACAACCCGGCATGCATTTACAAAAAAATGCAGTTTGCCTCTTTTTTTATAATTTGAAAGAATACATTAACTGGTATATACTTCTTAAAAGAACTACGTATTAAAAATAATTTTTCCTAAAAAACTAGATGCAATTTTAGTAGAATTATGAATGCAGCAATTTAAGGAAAAGTTTATTTTTCTTTTTTGCATCCAAGTATAAACAAAACATTTAAATGTTTAGATACCTCCTTCGCAACTGTTAGATGTGATCAAAACGGATTAAATCATAAAAAACTGATTTTGGAAACTATCCCCCTGTGTTTATTTATTTGCAACGAGCGCCTGTTCGTGACGCTTATTCAATGCGCAAGCGTAGTAGGTCTGTAAAGATGATGTAGTTTTTATTAAAGAAAGGTTATTTCATTTTTCTTAGGTTTATGAAAAATGTGGTCCTGCCCGTGTTGTTTGAGGTTTAAGTTTAGTCCAGAAGAACTAGAACAACGATATAAAAGTCAAGAAATTGATAAAATGATTGAAAAAGATAAACAGGCATTAAAACGCCAAGTGAAGTTACTGCTACTGGGTGCTGGCGAGAGTGGAAAATCGACATTTCTAAAGCAAATGAGAATAATACACGGACCTAAGTTCGAATATGAATTAGTTAAAGAATATCAACAAGATATTTATCAAAATATAGTTCGGGGGATGAGGGTTCTCGTTGATGCACGCGACAAACTCGATATACCGTGGGAGGACTACAGTAATACTGAAATAGGTAAAAGATTGCTAGAATGTGAAAATCCAACGGTGCTTGATGCAATTCTCTTTGCAAATTATTCACCTTTAGTTGCCAAATTATGGAAAGACTCTGGTATTAAAAGAGCCTTCGATAGAAGACGAGAATTTCAACTTGTAAGTAGTTGTTTTTAATGTATCGGTATCTTCTGTTTTGTAAACTTTCATTTTAACATGACAGAACTTGTTATTTTATAATCCTATCAGGTTTTATCTTTGCTGTGCAAATTGTGCCATTTCTTGATAAATAATTAATAGGTACTGTCAAATAAAACTGAAAAATTATGGCCATTGTTTGTAAAGTATGAGGTATGCTTCTAATGTCACACAAAGGCAAATTGTGTAATTCAGTTAATAATTATTATCAAGTTTGAAGACTCAACAGTAAGATATCTAATAACTATACCATAAGAAAAAATAAATAATTTTTAATAGATATATGTACATAGGTTGATACAATTTTACAAATGTCAGGTGAGATCTATGTAGCAATTTATCATAGAAAAATACATAGTAAATATTCTTAATAATTATAAAAAAATAAGTACATAAGTACCTATGATATAACAAAGCATTGATTTAGGCAAGTAATTAAATAGAAATTGATTTCACATTGTTTTATTTTAAATTGTATTGATGAATCATAAAGTAAATAGAGAAACAACTATGTTGATTATGTTTATGAATCGTTATTATTATTAATAATAAAAAACGAAAACGTCTGATGATGTGAAATATATAATTGCTTTTTAACAATGCCACAAAACTCTGAATTTAAGATAATTCAATTTTATGTTATTTCAATTAAATTAAAAAATAAAGTTCAAGGTGTACTACCAATAACATGCTCATGCCAAATATAACTTACATATTAAATAATCTAATTCTCGTTTGTATTCAATTTTTATTATAATAGATATAAAAAAGGAAAAAACAGTTTTGAAATAATATCAAATTTTATATTAAAAAATATTTTTTTCCCATCCCAAGAGCGTTATTCTACAAATCTCCCCTCTTTCAAACACATGTAATGATCCATAAAGTAATTGCCCTCATTTTAATTAATGGCTTATTAGCAGTATTAGATTTTATTTTTCTAAAAAACATATATATTTATATTTCACAAAATAGCTACTGTGTATTGAAATCTTGTATAAACTTTCCACTAAGGTACTCTTGGTATTTATTGTTATGATAAAACTAAACAAAGCATCACTTTATTTTTATCAAATTTACTTTTTAATTTATCATAAACACAGAGCATCGTTTTCTTACCAAGAAATATTTGAAAATAATTTTTAAATAAAAATGATAATCAAAAGGCTGTGGTATATGCAGTTTTTACATAACAGAGTTATATTTCATTTTTATCATACTAAAGTTCCATAAAATTCAAATAATCGTACTCTTAACATTTATCTAGTACTTATAATTTTACTAATTTCAGAGTGATTCCGTTGAATATTTTTTCAATAATTTGGATCGAATATCACGTTACGATTTCATCCCAACCAACCAGGACATATTGCATTGTCGAAAAGCAACCAAAGGCATAACCGAGTTTGTCATTCCCATAAACAAAGTCCCATTCCTATTCGTAGATGTAGGTGGTCAAAGGTCACAGCGACAAAAGTGGTTCCAGTGCTTCGATTCCGTCACGTCGATACTCTTTTTAGTTTCGTCTTCAGAATTCGATCAGGTTTTGTTAGAAGATCGGAAAACAAACAGGTTAGAAGAATCCAAAGATATTTTCGATACGATAATAAACCACCGAGTGTTCAAAAATGTGTCCATTATCCTTTTTTTAAACAAATACGATCTATTGGTAAAGAAGGTCGCGAATCCTGAAACGGATATTCGTTGGTACTTCCCCCAATTTTCCGGTAATTCTCACTCGATACAAGACGTGCAAAAGTTCATTTTAGCCATGTTCACCGGGGTCAAACGTGACCCGAAAAAGGCACTCTATCATCACTACACAACGGCTGTTGACACGGAAAACATCAAGGTCGTATTTAATTCTGTCAAAGACACAATACTCACCAGGAATCTCGAAATTCTAATGCTTCAATGATTTGTTTTCACATATATAGTCCAGGAACTAAGAATTATTATTATTATTATTTAAAGAAACAGATCTACTGATAGATATTAGAGTATGAAAATCAAAATCAACTTCAAAATTTAAGCTCACCTCGAGGGATAATTATATTTTTATGTTCTTCGACAATAAATTAAAAGAAAATCACAAGAACTGTTATTTCCATAATGTTTTTTGAAACATTCTCCCAGTACCATAAAGCAAATTAAGAAGGGAAAGGAATATGTTTTAATTAGGTCAGGTTCATGAATTCCAAAAAATTTCACGGGTAACACTATCTGGTCCCTGGACTGGTATTTTTTTAATTTTAGGCTGTGTCTCTGATGAACAACTCAACCGTTGTATATTTGTACGTCTGTATGTATGTATATATATTTTATTACATATATATATATATATATAATTGTTATATATGAATATTTTTTTATTTAAGACTGACATATACCAGCTAATAATTGTAATATAATATTTAATACCTTTTTTATGTAAGACAATTAACTTTTTTTATGTATGTACAGCTTTTGACATGTATAAAGTGACCACAAACAGGGTAATTAATGTTTCTTAAAGGGAGCAAAAAATACACTCATATTTTTATTATTCATTTACGATCTCTCATTATATTAAAGGACTAATTCAGACTGGGGATAAATAAAACATTGTCTTTTTTTACTGAAATTTATAGACTGAATGATATTTGGCATTTAATGACCTTTTTGATAATTAAATTTTAATTTTTACGGATGTGAATCTCAAAAAAGCTGATATAATCGCTCGCAATAAACATACCTTTCCAAAAGAGTAAAATATAACAAAACTTACTTAAGTTGAAGTTTAAGGTTTTGTTAAAAATATTATTTTTTTTAACTGCATTGTTAAGGTTGTTTATTAAAAACGAAATTTCCAAATACATTATATAATATCAATATAATTTGTATCCAATATTTTTTATTTTGAATATGCATATGAAAAGTTTTTCTGCATTCTACTCGTTTATATCGAAATTTGTCTATTAACAAACTTTTGCACAGTCTCACTTTACCATTTTCGCTTGAGCTTTGATACTGTTTTCAATTTTGAAACATTGCTCATTCATAACTATTGCTAGCTTTTTGAAAATGTATTTTTATATTACTTCTACATAAATAATTACATATATAAAAGTGCCTTAAACTGCTGGTTTTTTTATACACTTAGCTTTTATACTAATATATTTGTGATAAATTATATTGCAGTTTATAATAATACATAAAAAAGTCACTTATTTAAATTAATATTAAGCATTTTACTGCTTATAACATAGTTATGTATTGTGCTGCTAACTCTATTACCAACCCCATAAACATTTTAAAGTGTTTTAACGCATTAAAATTTTCTTTTTATTTGTAGCAAATCAAATTAAAAATAGTGTATTTTTAATGAGGCTGGTTGTCGTACCAAAAAAGTAAATATTGTGAAAGACCAATTTATTTTTTATTATTTGTAAGTACTTTATTCCAAAACTATTCCAATATTTATCATTGTATTGTGTATAAAATGTCATAAAAGATCTGAAGCGAACAACATAGGTACTTTATAACAAAAAAGGAGATGTAAATAAAGTCGTCGTCTTCAGTATCTTTTAAAAGACTTGCATTTGTATAATTTGTGCCTTATTAAGTATTATGTTTTAAGTATGATATGTAATTAAAATATCGCACTTGCATTTGATAATACTTTTTAGATCATTTTGTGTGCAGGTATTGTATTTTTGTTAAATAATTTATTGTAAATAAGGAAGTGTAGATTCTGGCTTAGGCATATTTTTGTAATTAATTGTTAATAAAAGATGTAAATATTTTATTCATTCAAAATATATATATAGTTTTTCTTTTTCTCCTTAATTAGCTATGTCGTCAGATGCGGATACAAAATTTTGTGTGATTTTACCTATCTTCCAGAAAATTCGTTCTAATAAAAAAATTGATAAAATTTTACTTTGTTATCCATGTAATACTTACATTTGGATAAAGCTGTTTGTCTGTCTTAAAAAAAAATACAAGTAGGTATAAAGAAAGATAAAACAATTTAATTTGAAATAAGTGGATACTTAATATTGTTCTCAAATAGCATTAAATTAGTCATGTCCTTGACGATTTCAAAATTTTTAAATTGGTCAAAATTAAGTGCTTTAGTTGTGAGTCAAGAGTGTTCCTCCTATTTCAAGTAAAAAGACTGACTATTACAAAATGAAGATATTCTGTAAATTATTTATATATTTTAAATTGTTAAAAGTAAAAAATTTAAGACATTTGTGTTCAATGCATGTATTTTATTATTTCTTCCTGTTTTCTATTTTAAAGAAATTGAGGAAATATACCTTTCAAACTATTTTGTTTAAAATATGTGTGTAATAAATGAATTCATTTAAAAGACTAACGTAATTAAAAAAAAAATAAGATACACATATATCAAAATTGTAGTGTAAAGCACTAAACTGGGACGCACTGTATACACATTTAAGTATATTAATGTACAATTCGTCCCTAGTAGAGGTATGGATTTTTAATATTTTTTAATTTCATACAAGAAAGACACTTAAAAATCCGTTGATCATTAATACTAACAACAGTTTTTTAAGTGATTAGGATTTTTTTTATTATGAAATCAAATCGGCTTATATATATAACTTTTAAATTTTATTTCAAAGAAACGGTAGTTTGAATGCTATTATTTTATACATGCTATTAAAGCCCATTGGATAATAGGTATATTTAAATGGATTATCTCAAAAATATTATAGAAATTTGTCGCAGCATACTCCATTATGATTTAAAAACGCCAGAAGATCTGTATAAATTATTTGCTTTTTGTCATTTATTTACTTGGACAGTTGTTTTATGGAAACTTAACATGTATGTACTATAAATGAATTATTTCTTATAACTGCATTCATTAATTCCTTACAGATAAAGTCATTCTACTCTATTGTCAAATGTATAAAATAATTTTACCTATTTATTTTAAATTATGAAACATTTGTTAAGAACTTCGTACAATATTTAGAAAATGTTTAGAATTTTTAAAAGAATGAAAATTCAATAAAATTCCATTTAATGACTAATTATATTATTAAATACAACTGTCAATAATTATTAAATTATTCGTTACTGTATGTTAAATTACAAGTGTAAAATTTTGAATTTTCCAGTATGAAATGAATTTTATATTTGAAGTTTTAATGCTTTTTCGACAACTAATAGATAATTTACTTCAATATGATATCAACACTCCAGATGATCTTTATAAACTTTTTATGTTTTGCCATTTGATATCATGGTCAATCATTTTGTGGCAGTTACGAGTATACGGAGATGGAGATTAAAAATCAAATTATTATTTATTTCTAATTTAAATTTATTTTTGGTCTATATGATAATTTATTTCTTGACCAATTACTAACTAAAGTTACAGCAGCATTCATATATACACTACGGGTTTATAAGTTTAAAACTGAAACTAGCGGGAATTTTAGAATGTAAACAATGATATAAATGTAATATTGTAATACGAGTAAAATGTAGACATTTGTCATAATGAAAGAAGAATACAGTGATGTGAATTATTTGGAAAATTTAATTATAGAGGTATCATGAGTGAGCATTACATATCTTCCGTTCATATTGAAAAATTAGGTAAAGCAACTTTTATGAAAATTGAAAAAGAACCGTTAAAATCTAACCTCAATTTAAATATTATTGTGTTACATAGGTCATCAAATTGAAGAAATACGCATAAGGGCGTTAGAAAATATAATTTCCAAACTTAATCATGGTTTTATTTATGATAACGATCTCGCTAGAAGCAAAGAAATCCTCTTTAATCTTTTTAAATGGTTCTCTTTTGAACCTGTTACTAATGAATTAGAGGTTTTAAAGCTCATAAAAAGGATCCTTGAAGTAACTGTTTTTACTAGTTATCATTACATTATTGAAGTTTACTTATTTTAGACAAATAGTGGTATCACCCTTGCCAAACACTATGGAGTTAATAAATTAATTACAGAATTAAAAAAAATTAAGTCAGCCATTCAGTTAAGAAATTACAGTCTAATTGATAGCATCATTGATCATGTGAATTCCACGATTCAACAAGAAAATCAGAATGAGAAAATTGTTCCCCCCTTAACAAGTAATGTACCTCTAAGCTATAGAACAGAAGATGGAAGTTTTTATGAAGAAACAGTTCTTGATATTGGTAACGTTGGAACTCCAATTACAGGCATTATTTTTCAAGAAGGAACTTCTTCACTAAATGAGGATGCACAGTATGATAAACTTTATACTTATGAACTTGAAATACTACCTAATGTGTGGAATGGATGCTTTTCAATTGAATCTGTATATCTCACTGAAAGAGTAAAAAATTGAGTAATCTGAAATTTTAAGACCACTTTTTTGTTCTACTTTTATTTTATAATATGTTTCTTTTTTTTCATAGCAATCCAATAGTAAATAAAGGATCAGTTAATAAAAATGAGGAATTAGAATCTAATAAAAATAAAGCAGTTGAAAATAATAAGCAACCACTAATTTTCATAGGATGGATTCCTTTAGTGAATTCAGATAGGCATGTTATATCATCCGTAGAAGAGTCTTTACAATCTCCATCTGACCCTTCAGTTTTATTGCACACTTGTGACTTTTTTAAGGATGTTATGTTACAAGATTTTCCACCAGAAGTGTTCCTACAAAGACCAGTAATAGTTTCAGTATGTTTATTTGTATATTTTAAATTCATTAATATTTCTTATTTTCAAATTTTGATAGTAAAGTAAGAAAACCTTAAAATCAACTAGTCAGTAGTAAAAATTATTGTACAGTTTTGAAGTTTTATTGGAAACAGGCTGAAAAGTGTTCCTACAATTTTTAGATAAATAAGTTTAATCTTGAAAATGAAAATGAGATTATTTCACAAACTATTAAATTAATTTTCAGCAGTTATACCATTATTGAAAAGAATATAGTTGTAATTGAGATAGATATTACCAGTTGTCTTAGATAAGGAAATTTCTGTAAATTAAAAAGCTTAATTAAATTACAAAGTTCTTCTCTATCTAGGAATGTAAATAAGGAGAAGAAGTTCTCTTTAATTTCTTTAAATACATTTATTTTCAGCGTTTTTTTGTGTATATGAAGAAAACTAGCTCCAGTCGATTTCAAATAGCAATTTTGAATTGTTTTTACAAATTAATAAGCAACATGATTACTAGAATTGAATTGTTAAGTGATCCAAATACATTCACATTAAAGCACACTGAGGTAAGAATGCATCAAATAAATAATCAATTTAAAAATTTATATTCATTTTTTAAATATATTTTTAGGCTTTGGAAATTGGAAAATTTGTACCGGATCCTAACAGATATTCTTCATACACTGCAAGTATTATTACTGATTCTACATCAGATAATGAATGTACAATCGAAGACAATTTTACTAGAGTTGACCAGTTCAAAGTCCCTGATTTTTGTTGCGATGTCCTGACTGGTTGTTTTGAATTAATCAGGAAATTTGCTATAGAACTGGAGGAAAAAATTAACAAATCCAACAATTATGTAAGTACATATTTTATTTCTAAAGAATTCAGTATTTCAGCATAATATTTACTAATGTTAATGAACAAATTGACAATAAGGTTATCATCGAGATCATTTAAATGTTTCTAAATGCATTACCTATCTTTCAGGTTCGAAACTTTTAATTATACTGAAATAGCTTATTTAATTTTTAGGCAAAAATATACCAAACTTTCTTCGTAATAAATAAATCTATCGATCTACTGAATATGTGCGTTTCTTCAGAAGTCTGGTATCAAAAACATATCAAAAATGTTGAAGATGTACTATTAAAACTTAATGATACTTTGGTTAAATATGGTGAAGTTTTGGAGTATCTAAGGTAAATATCAATGTAAAGCACATTATATAGTAAATTATTTTTGGTTTTTCGCGTTAATCTTTACACAATTCATACCATCACTAAAGAAAGTTGGGTAGATATAGAGTATCTTCGAATTACTTTGGAAAACTTTTATTACATTGAATTGCGGAATATAACACTCAAATAACAAGAAAAACGATTTTTGTAATATAACGTACAAATTCTTGTACTAAAATTTAATACGAATTTAATTCTCTACCAAATCGTAATTATTTACGTGAAAAAAAATTAAGACTATATAACACTCTAGTAGTAGTTTTATTGGGACGTATTTATTTTGTATTCTCAACAATTTAATCACAAAAAAGGTTTCATAATCTAATATTTATAATTATTATGTGAATATTAATTATATATGTAAATATATATTTATAGTTTATTTCCTCTAATTATTATTATTTTTTGATTTGGTTATTTTGTTTTCTTTGAGAATTATTTAAAAAATGATGTATTAATTAAGTGAATTAAATTATTTTAATATTAAAGGGTAGCTGTTGTAACCAACGAAGATGATAAAATTTTGAGAGTGATGTATTTACATTTGCTCTGTAATTGTATAAAAATATTAGATAATGTGATGCCTGATAATGAAATGGAACTTATTTTGCCAAATAGTCTAAAAACTGCTTTAGTGAATAGCCTCTCAGATGCCTTGTTTGCTCAACTCTATCCTAAAGTTCATGGTGCAATACTGCTGTATGTACAGGTAATTGTTTATTAATGTATTTATTTAGTGGTAATATTTTCACAATAAGAGGTATATTTGAAAAATGTATTTTACTAAATTATAATAGTTATTAAGTTTTTGTTAAATTTGTATTGTTAAAGACATATTTGGAAAAAAATTCTACCTACTTCAATTTATTCATAGAAATTTCAAGATTCATTCAAATCAACATCTGTAAGAAAGTATAAAGAAGCCTCTTCAATTTTTCTTTCAATAACTGCTGCAGTAAAATTCTTGAAACACTACAAGGATCTTTCAATGCCATTAGCAATTGATCTGGCAGATGAAGGGATCAGTTGTTTGGATTTGCACAGAAATATGAATTTCATTAAAATATTCGTGTTTATGTGTTCTCAAAAAAATCGCATTAACGACGAAGAGTTAATGAGAAAAGCACAAGGTATAAAGTATTACTTAGAAAATTATATTATTATGTTAATATGATAATTTTTAAAAACTACACGTAATTTAAAAGTAAAATAAATACTTAATGTATAGTAAGGTACTCATAGAGAGTTAAAGAGTTCATGAGAGTATGGAGAGGTGACAGGTATGAACAGGAATTGGGGGGACTGATAATAGAAATGCTGAGAGGAGAAGTGTGCGAGGAAGTATGTGAGTATATAAGGGTAAGTGAAGAAAAAATGAGAGAGAGTAAATGAATAGTGTTAAGTTAGTTAATGTGTAAAACGTTGTAACATAATATGTAAGTAGTTTAAGACAATTAGCATGTATAAGGACAGAGTGTAAAGGCTCATTGAGCATACACGAGAAGTAATAAATAAATAATAGTAAGATACTCATAGGTAGGTTATATGCATTTTGTTGAAAATAAATAACAATCTATATAGGGAAACTGAAAGTATTGTTAGGGTTTCGTATGGTGGAATTTTTATAGGATCAATGACGTGACCATCAGTGCGTCTCTAGCTTTATCTTTGAACAAGGCTAGTTATGAAAGACATAAAAATATGTATATATATAGAAATTTGTTGTGACAAATTTTCTAGAAGTTTATCTAAAGGAGACTACTGAGATCTCTATATGTAGTGGCGTGTAGATGGATAAGTACCACCTTTTGGTAAATTGAATTACACTTTAAATTGATTAAAACCACCGATGGTTTTAGATTTGCCTCCACCCTCACACGTCTGATCACTTTACAGTAACATCTCATGTGTTCCACTTATAGTATTTGCAGGGTAGTCAGATCATTTCTACTGTTCATTATCATCATCATTATCATTTTCGTACCCATTCAGCAGCAGATTGTCCGAGAAAAAATAGTTTAGGAACTCGGCAGACACTAGTGTGTGATCCAAGATCCTCTTTACATGCCAATCTCGGTAGTGTCCTTATAAAAAGGTTTCTAGAAGCTTATCTAAACTTTGCTAAAAATCACAGCGCAAGTTACAAGTTTTACGGGTTTTAAGAAATTAACGGGTAATATTAATAAATAATTAAAGTCATATTTTGTGGTTACTGAATTTTATTGTTACTATTAATATAAATATGAGTAACATAATCTACTACTCTAATTATTGTGTTAAAATTGTTTTTTCTTTTTAATTATTGTGTTTTAAATTTAGGAATAATTTTGAAGCTTCTTGCTTACAACGACTTGAATGTACAGGAAGAAATTTATAAAGCATGTCATAAGGTTGTTGTTAAATGCGTTGGACCAATTTTTACTACTTCATCAGAACATTTTCAAATCGTGTTTCTTCTGAATTGTGATATTTTTGCTGAAATTGCTATTTACGGAATGAACCACAGCAATAAGGAGGTGGGTGCATTGGATACATCATATTAGTTTTTATTACTCACAATTATTAAATTAAAGGTTCAAAAATATGCCGAAGAAATATTAATATATTTATTGAAAAGCAAAATGTTGGTATCAGAAGAAATTTGGAATAAAATTGTCGAAATATTTATCGGCTGTTTACCAGTTTTTATTTGTCACGTTTGCAAGAGAAGCCCTTTGGGGAGGACCGTCCTGGGAATGTTAGATCCTGACACAGCTCAAACATTAAATATTTCCAAAGTTATAGTAAGATAGCAAATAAACATTTATTATTAAGTTAATTGGATGATGGTTATTTTTTAAGGTTTTAAAAGCAAATATTGGTATTTTATTTACAAACGACAGTTTAATGAGGGAGGAAGTGATATCAAGAATATTTTGGTTGCTTTCTTCTCAAACGAATTCTATCAGTTTATTACCACGATTTAGTTCTTTGACTGGTAAAAATATTAATTCCGTTTGCCAATTTCAACCCCGTTTTGACATAAACAGATGCTTCAGTTCAAGACAGTATTATCAGGTATGTTAATAATAAAGGAGTGTAAGTAATAAGTAGAGGAGGTTTAATGCACCTTTGTTACCTACATCGGATGATAGTTGCTATATATGTATATTATTGTGAGTAAAATAGTTATCATAAAATAATTATTTAAACTATCATTTCATAGCTATTCATATAAGTATTACATAAATCCATCAAATACGAGTAAAACTGGAAATTGAAAATGTTAGTTCAGTAAAAGAGTGTTTTGTTTTTCCTAAATTATCAATGTTAATAGCAGTGTTCTATTTGTTAATGAGATTTTTAAACTTCTTTCAGTAGGAATTTTCAAATTTTGTTTAGAGTTTAGAGACGAAACAGATAAATTTTTTATAACTGTGTTAAACATCTTAAGACTAAAATAACAGATTTTGGAAATCATTGCGTTTGTAGCTTTAACCAACAAAAATAAAAGTTTCTCCTGTATCCTTACGAATTGTTTTGTATAAAACCTATAATAAGCTAAAAATGTAAAGCGCTAATATACAAAGTAAATTAATGTTGCTAGAAAATATCAAAACTTAAAACAAAAATATGTATGTCAGTTGCTATATGTAGTTATTTATTAAGTATCTTCTCCTTTTATTGTTACAGAGTGCCAATATTGTCCAAATTTTGGATATCTTAAAATCGAACGTAACAGAACCTGTAATAAAAAGATCTGCTTTGACACAAATAAGTGTTATGTTAGAAGAGCCTTTGTTACAAATTCAGTTTTTAGATCATGAAGGTCTTAAACTTGTATTAGAAATTATGGGAACAGCTTTAAATGAAAAGGATCTTGAAACTTATCCAGATTGTGTTGTACCTGCAATAACTATACTTAAAAATGTTTGCATGTACAGTTCAAGAGCTAGGCAAGAGCTTAAAAATAATATTGACGCTTATTTTTGCATTTTAAGAGGTATTTTTAGTAAATACTAGATTTAATAAAAAATGTGTAACAATATAGAAATTTACAGGTCTCTTCTCTTTCAATTCTGAAGAGAAAGTTAGAATCGATAGCGGTACATTGCTCTTTTTTTTGATATTTGGTGATTATGTATTAGGGAATCCTAAAAGTTACGACGTTTCAATTCCGTATTTTTTCTTCGAAAAGCTGAGCATTCCGTTTGAATGCAATAAACATTGGAAAACTAGCAGTCATTCAGTTGAAGCTTTAGCTCGTAAGTATCAAATGTATACATGTTCGGAAAACGTTTTTTTTTACATTTTTACTTTTGTAGTTTAATAAAATTTATATTATTTATAAGAGATAATACTACAATCAAAATTTGAATATTTATACATAATACGTTAAAAAATAAACACATAATGCAATAAAGGATTATATTGAAATTAAAATAATAAGAAACTTTAATTATAGTAAATAAACTATTTGTCTCTGATAAATAAATTATTTCTGACTAATCCAATATTCTCTTTTTAATCCAACTCATTAATTTTCTTCACGGTGTATATGTTGCTAATTATTACCCGACTATTGTTTTTTTTTTCTTTGAAATATTTTACATTCAATGCAATCAAGTTTATTCTCCGTAATTATCTTGAAAGAAAGATACAAACCCACATTTTTTTGAAATTAGATTTTATTGTATTCTACTCAAAGAATTAGAGTTAATTTTATGTTGATATATTATTATACTGTCTGAGTTAAGTTTAAGTTTACAGTTACATTAATATAATTATAATTTTAAGCTATGTTTTTTGGGGATAAGTGGAACCTCAATTCCCTTAAAATTCACTGGAATGCTGAGTGGTATGGAGGAATACATAATATTTTAAAATGGGAAGAATTGCCGTACAATCGATCGAATTCCTTAGAATTTAACTCGGTATTAATGCTGGCAGAAACTGATTTGAAGGTTTTGAAAAATTCTTGTTTGTATTATTGTTTGAAGGAGTACCTTGGAGCAATACATGTTGATTCGACCCATAAAACTATTATTAATGACATCAATTTGTTGATTTGGTAAGAGTTTTCAAAATGCAGAATTTATTCCTTTTGAATTTAGCACTTTTAAAATTAAATTGTTAAAGATTTTCCCTTTTGCTTTTTGCTTCAAGTTTATTTTTTATCTTTTAGTTGTCTGACGCCTTTCGTTACCTGTTACGATTTATTAAATTTTGATTTCATCGAATTTTCGTTATTGCCATGGGAGAATACATTAAGTCATTTTTTAAACATACCCCCTGCCAATGGTGGAGACATATTCTTGCTCACAGCCTTATTTAAATGTTTGCAAGCATTAATACCATTATATAAAGGATCAGGTTAATATTTACTGTTATTATTTTAATTTTATTCAATTCAATGCATATAATATGGACAATGTATATAATTTAATAATCAATACCTACATTCTTTGCATTTTGCGTTCTGTACAAAACATAATCGTTGCATAAAATGCTAATAGGAGATTTGGTAAATTATTACATAGAGGAAAAATTTACCACAATCAATGTATACATTACCGATTGTCAGTTCTATATTATAGAGAATACACAAACATGGTATATATTTTAGTTTATTTCATAGATTGCTTAGCTGCTTTCGGTATTTTATACAATGCATAGGTACTCTAGCAATACAAGATTTTCACATTGCCTATAATATATACATTAGATACTATTATTATATTTGTTTAGCATGCTGAATTAAATAATCACACATGTATTATATTTTTGTAGTACAGTGCTGGATAATTTCGATTCTGAAGGACGAATGTCATTGTGTGCCAAACATATTGAAAGATAATGTCCAAGATGATGTTCATGGGAAAATTTTACACCAAGAACTTTTAAATTTGATAACTGTATGCGTTTGTCAAGAAAATAGATTGATCCTAAAGGAAAAGACAAAATCAGATGAAGAAACTAAAAGAAACTGGAATTATCTCGTTAAATTAATCACTGAAAGTTTAAAAGCTGGCCAAACTCAATATTTTTACAATTTGGGTAAACAAACATTTTAATTTTTTAAAACACGTTTTATTAATTATTTATCTAGAATAATAATAATTCTTTTTTGAAGGTAAAAATAAGTTATTTGTTATTATTTATTCTTTAACAGCTGACAAAATTAAAATAAAAAGCACTTTAATGTGTAAGGATTCTTTATGAAAAGTACTTTTTTAATACTCTAGTTTTTTCGCTGTTTATGAATATCAAAAAATTTTGTAGCATTTTTGGATTGTCAACTATCTTGCCTGGTTCACCTAACTGGATCCGTTGAATGGAGTAGTAGTAAAGAGTACCCAAAAGAGTTTTTAGCAAGTTTAGTAAGAGTTATTTTGGATTTAGTTACTGCTTTCCATGAAGGCAAAGGTCAAACTGCGGCCTTGTCTCTAATGGGAATTGGCGTAATTAGGCATTCTGTTTTAATATTAAATCATCTCCTTGTTGAACTTCAAAGTCAAAATATTGAGGTAATCTTATTATATTATTTTTATCAAACTTATATTACTTATATATAAACTCAAAATCATGAATATTTATTGTATATATAGGCAGTCTATGTTACAATTAAAAGGTATAAATAAAATAATTTTATCAACAACTCTTTTTTCAAGAACAAAATTAAGTTCGTTTAAGACATTTTATTTAAATCCGCTTTACACCGAGCTCCAGCGATTTGGTCAGTAATTTATCAAATCTGCCTATGGCGTGCTGATGAGATCTAATGAGATCGAAATCGCGATCCACGTCTGGTAGCTTCGATAAATTACTTGACCAAGAACTTAATTTTGTTCTTATTAATTTGCTTTACGTGTCTGTCACGTACGTAAGCCGCGCCGCCGATTCAGTTAGACAAGATGATACCCTAATAAGGCCTTGTCTAACATTATGAAATACGGCAATAGCAGCAAAAGCAGGTAGATGGCGACGTACTGCCATATCGACGTTTTATTTAACTCTTTTTTCGCCAGAAATTAAGGTAGGAGTTTGTATGTATACATAATTTTATAAAAAATTAATATAGTAGCATTTTTATTAATTTTATTTTATTTAATTTAAGTCATATTATATGATACTTTTAATAAATGTGTTAATTCTGAAGAAATTTATATAAATAATTAAAATAACTGTATAGTTTCAATAAATTTTTGAGTGATTTCTTCTTTTATTGACAGGGCTGGGAAACGTATTACATAGGTGAAAGTTTTGACGACGAAAAAAATTGTTTGAAAAAGATTTTTTCTCTTCGAGATTGCAGAGATGTCTTATTAAGAGCTGCCGCCTTGCAAATTTTAGCAGGATTGTCTATGATGCCAAGAGCTGCTGCAGAACTCAATAAAGGTGTCCAGAAGAGATGATTAATTGTTTATTAATACAAAATTGATTACATCAAACACATATGTACTTGTTTGCTTTTCTAGAGTTATGGATGGAAAACAACTGTGGTCTCTGGCAGAGTACTTTGGGAATTTTATTGAATCATGACGAAGCAACAATTGTTAGAGAAAGTGCAGGAAATTTGCTTTCAAACCTTGCAGGTCACATTGCTAGCAATAACACTAAAAATGCTTTGGTAACCATTTACCTCACTCAATCAAAAATTAAGAAGGTAATTCGCTTTATAACGAAATCACTATATATATTTTTCTTTTAATACGTTAATGTAATAAAAAGTCAATATATTTTTATGTTTTGTCTTCACAGGAAATTAATTGTTCCTCTGCTGTATTTTTATTAATTGAAGAGTTTAAATTATTTAACGAAATACAAGAATTTCTAACACATACTCTAGAAGAGAATTTTAAAGAAAAACGAGCATGCGCTGGTAAGACAGAACTGTACCGTTGTCCTGGAGAGGATGATTTATTTAAAAGCTTTTTTATAATAGGTGTGTTTTTATATGAAAGGGCTAACAAAAAAAAAAGTTTAAAACAGATAAGAAGTACTACAAGTGAGTCTGGAAGCAATAGCAGTTCGAGTGTTTCGGTAAATAAGGATGATATGGAATCCGTTCCTAAATCCCCTGGTTTTGTGCGATATTTGGCTAGTTTGGTTCAAAATTTGTTGGCGCTAGATTCAGATATTGTAGTTTCCCAACTACAACAGTTTGGACTTTTACCATTATTTTTTCGGTAAGCTTTAATAAATCCGTTTACATCTATTATTATTAAATAAGTACTTGTGTAAGTACCTATTGAATTAATTAAACAGAAAGAAATGGTTTTAAAAAATAACAGGCGTTATTTCAAATATTAAATACTAAGATTTTTTTAGTATTACTTACATTACAACCTTTATGTTTATAAGTATTTTAAAATGACATTCTTTATAACTATCTTTTAACAATCATTTTTATTCCAATCTGTCGCACATAGAAGACAGTAAGTTTTATTTTAACAATCTACAAACTGCATGAGAAATAGTGAAATTTCAGCAAGTATTTTTCATATCTTTTGATTCACTTTTCTTATATTAATTTTGTTGCCATTTACCAATAACAAATTATTTTTAAATGAAAACTTCCAGGTGCATTTGCAATCCCACTATGGAAATAAATTCTCCAAAAGATGTAGTACATTATTGTGAATTGGTGGAGATGAACATTTCAATTTGTTCATTACTTACAAAGGCCGTTGAGAGCAATTCAAACTGCGTGTACTCGTTAATTAATAGCAGAGACTGCCTATATTTTTTGTTAGGACTTTTAAACACAGCCATATATTGTATGTTCGAATTTTAAACATTTTTTAATCCATTTTCAACATTTATTTATATATTTACCCAGATACCTATCTGCCTCATCTACTATTTCTTCGTAATCAAATGTGGAAAGAAATATTTACGCTTATTAGAACTGTGTTGAACACTGCTTTAGAAAATAATGACAAAACTGAAAATGCAGCTATTGTTTCCGAAAATATACACAACGTTATTAGTTCATTGCTCATTGAAGGTGATAATAGGGAGTTTCTGGAAACTGTTACGGAGGCCATTGTTTCAGAACATTCAGTTGGTAAGTTGTTAACAAATGTAATGGAATAGTTGTTTTTCAATAACACTTAAAACAGACAGTTCTACATTAAGTACACACTTAGATCTTAATTAGAAGTAAATAACAGAAAAGAGATTTAAATTCTCAATTTAAATGATGATTCTTTTGCGGATATTTCAGAGTAATTTAAATGTTTTACAAAGTTCCTAGATAATTTAAACATGGTTTTGCGTGTACGTTTTTATTAGTCTAATCCTAATGTTTAGTGTTTTTGAACTTTATGTTATGTATCTTCTAACGTATAAAAAGAAATTTTAAGATGAGCTCCAGGTAACAGTTACTTAATTGTTTTTAAATTTGTAATTTCTATAATGTAGTTAAAATTGTACAATCTGTCTAAATAGTCAACAATTTTTATATTATTTTCAATGTTGATTTTTTTTAGATTGTCAAAGTATTACAAAAAAATATATAATTAATTTACATTCAAATAATAATGCAGTTTATAATCAATATAATAATGTTAAAACTTTAGAAAAAAGCAAAATTGTCTACAGAGTTAATAAATAGAAAATTTATTATTGTAAATAATCAAAAATCTTAGGTTGATAATGACATTGCGTATTAGTTTTAATTTAATGCGTATATCTTTGTACATGTCAGAAATAAATAATTGTCATCAAAATACATGAATTTATAATCCTAGGTTTTTGTTCAGTATGTGTTACTTTTAGTTTAAAATTATTATTATAATTGAAAGAAAAATGTACAGTTTGCATAATTTCTCACATGTAATTTTTATTTGATAACTATTGAAATCTTCACCAATACCTTCAGAATGTTTACAATTAGAAGTTTGTTTTCAGATTTACAAAATTCTGCCCTTACTTCGCTGACATCTCTTCTTCAGGTCGACGTATTAACCCCAGTATCGTCTACAGTTTCATGGGGTTATCTGTTAGACTCGGTTAGGACTTCCAGGACACAATTAATTGAAACGGAACTTGTTGTTCACGATTTAGAAAATATCGAACCCCTTAACTCGGCAAAATCAAATAATAAAAAAAACAGTTTCGAATTACTGTGGAGTAAAAAGAAAAGGCCAAAACGACCTGATAAAGAAAAAAATAACTTGCTCCAAAATCTTTACTTCAGAAACATTTCAGAAGAAGTTGGTTCTACCATATCATTTTCAGATGACGGTAAAGTGTCTGTTTTGGAAAAATGTGAGAGTACAGTTGCAGGTAGTGAATTGTGCCGAATTCTCGTTTATCTGTATAGAGTTAGCTGCATAGATAACAAGAACATTGTAAGAAAAATGAACACCATACATTCTCTAACAAATTTGTTGTGTGTGTCTCAAGAAGCAAAGAGACAGGCCATGGAAGACTCTTTTCTACAAATTGCCATCTTTCATTTGAAAGAGTTGCATATTAAGTTAAGTTTAGAGTCGGTTGATTATTTACGAACCACTGCAAAAAAGAGAAAGGTACTTCCGGCTCTAAGGGAAGTCGAAGGTCTTATCGGTTTACTAACCAATTTTATGTATGGGTGTGAAACCGTAAAAAATTTGGCAGCAGATCTTGCCCTTGCCGATTTGGTTCATAAGTTATGGTTATGGTTTACAATGCAAAAAAGGTTACTGCTGGCAGGACTTAAAATGCTTTGTACATTCACTGCAGATTGCGAAATAGGTTTGTATTTGTTTCAGCTTAAAACTAAATGGCAATTTATAGGAACTCGATTCAAACAATAATTGCATTGAATTTAACTGTCGTTATCTGTTAGTGAACCACTTTAAAGGCAAACGGTTGGAGAGTTTCACAATGTTTTTGTTGGTATAACTCAATACGCATTTTGCTTTATTTGGGTATCATCGGGGTACATCAGAACGCTAAAGTTAGAAGATAACTTTCAGTTTTTAAATTAACAACCACTGCTGCGTAATATTGAATACTCAGTTTAAATGTATTAGAAATTAAAGAAACAGAAACATTCAAAAATAACAAAACGTATTTGGAATAAATCCACTGTTAAGCTAAAATATTGTGTATACCCTATCTATAGTTCTTATTTATTTTACCCTGTCAAAACTATAAACATCGTTTCTTAATCTAAAATTCTATTATACCTCAAATGATACCCTACTAAATCTGAAACCGTTATATCACTGACATAATTATTTTTCAAAAACAAATTCTAAGAGCTCACCACAAATGGTTTATATTTTTGTTTCTTGCCTTAATTGGTCTTTGTTACTTATACAATACTTTATACGAATGTGTTATGTCCTCTAGAAGTTTATTTTTATATTTTTTATGAAGTATAATTGCAGTTTCATAGTTACTGCATATTTTTTATAGCTTGTCGTACATTACCATTTACAAGTTCGGTAGCAGGGTCAGGACCTAGAAAATCCCAGAGCAACACATCCTTGCTAAATGAAGTTCTAACTTTACTAACTAGAGAAATGGAACAAATTAGTAGAACTCACGACCTTCATGTATTAGAACTGTGTTTATATCTGTTACAAAATTGCTGCATTTCTTCAGAATGCAGGCAATCTATTAACAAGGTAAGTCTCTCATATTCATATTGTAAATATAGGATTATACAGCCTTTCTGTCCTCGTATGTTGTGCTTTAAATTACATGTTTCATATGTATTTTTGTTTTATAAATACATTTATACACATTCTAAACAGTTTGGGTGGCAACTATTAATAGATATATTAATTTTTTAAAGTACTTCAATTCTTATTATTGTGTTAAAACCTAAAAGATTTATCTTGTGAATTTTAGGGAATTGACACCTTGAAATTGTTTTGCATTATTCTTGCAATTCTATTTTTAAACATTTATGAATAATTTTATTTTTGGGAAATGCAACTACAATTTCAAGAAAAAATATGTTCAATTGTAATAAAAAATTAATAAATTAATAAATTTGTTCCTATTCCCATTTTATTTTATATTATTAATATTAATCTACGAAGATAAGTATACTCTGTATATTTGGTTTATTATTTGATTTAATGAACTAATTTGTGAATAATATACATTTTTTGTTGACTTATAAATTACTTTGTAGAGCAACATTTATCAAAGTATTTCTCGTTTGCATCCGTCCCTGACCAAGGGTCAGAGGCCGTGGGATCGGGTCGAATTGTTATGGATGCGATTTTTACAAACTTACACGTCATACTATGAAGGACAGACAAGTTTGACGAAATCTCAAGACGCTTTTACTACTGTTTTAACCCTTGCTTATGGTACGAGGTCGCCATATAGTCATGAAGCTTTGTTAGTTCTTCAGAACGTCGCTTTTAATTCCTTAAATAGACCGAAATTATTAAATAGTGGTAAGTTATAATTTTTTTGTTTTATATAAAAAAGTCTCTGAACTATTTCTAATTATATTGGCATTGTAATAATACAAGAGAAGAGGTGCAAAATCTGAAGGTCATAAACATTAAAAAAGAGACCCTTTAATATAAAAGTTGTAGAAGATTACTTTTAAAACTAGGGCATTCCAAGATTTACTTCAGAAAGTATTTATCTTGGTGAAATTGATCATTTTTTGAACTGGAATATTTTGGACAAAAATTCAGAGCAAAATTGCATCTCTTTATTTATATTTAACTTTGCTATTTTGGAACATTTAAAATTGTTTTATTTTAAGGTAAATAATAGGTTAAATTAAAAACAAAAATGTTTTAGGCGAATTTTTAAATGTTCTTCAGGACAAATTGTCAAACGGTTCCATGGATGATAAAAATGTTACAACGACTATTTTATGGGCTCTTTCAGCAAACAATCAAAGAGCAAAGTTAGTTTTTAAATGTTCAGGTCTTAATTTATTGTTAAAAGATTCAATTAATCGCATAAGTTTTACATCTGATGCGAATGTTGATGTTGAAAATTTAAAAAAAATGAAATACGTTTATAATATTTTAAAAGATGATTAGCATGACATCATCAGATATTAATTTATTATATTTTAATTGTACTTTTAATATAATTTCTGTTTTTCTTTTTTTTTTGTTCTTATATGATTTGACTTTTTCGCAAGTATATATTACATAATTTGTAATTTTTTTGGTCTTTTATGACAATATTTTCATTATTTTGAGTTTGAACTTCAAATTTGGAGTTGATAGTTCTTTAACAGTAAAAGTAGTAGTAAAAAAGTTCCTTCTCTTGTTTTTATATTTGTATGAATATTTCATTTCCACTTATTATTTTTCTAATACCAATAGCGGAACTATTTTTTTTGTGGGAGAAAAATTAGTATTCAACATAAAAGACAATTCAGCTGCAAAATGCTGTAATAGGTTATATAATTGTAAATATATTACGATAATATAAAAACAAAAATTGGAATTAAGAGAAAATGATTTTACATGGAAATAAAGCAAACTTAAAAATGAATGCTTTGACGATTACATTAAAAAAACATTTTCAAAATTCAATACAGTGCACATAAAAAACTTTGTAACAGGAGAAATCCTTAATACAATAGACTATTCATTCAATATTTTCAAAATTTTATAAAATACAATTTTTATGTAATTATTATTTAAGCAATGTAGATTAAATTTTTTCTAATTTTTGCCGATAAAAGGAACGAGAAAAGAGTTAAAAATCCTTCCGTGTCAAAAACTACTGAATATGTTGAATATGTAAGCATTTTAAACTAATAAATTGATTTTTTATTTATAAAGTAAAGCATTCCCTCGGGCTTTATTCTTTTATATTCACTCAATACATATTAAAACACTCCCTAGTATATTATAGATATTGTTCCTTCGCTCTTTTACATAACTTTATTTCATTAAATTTACAATGTTTGATGTTATCAGCTTAACTATTTGTAGTTTCCATTAAAAAAATAGACATTTTCGAAATTTTAACGTTAAAGTAAAGTTACCTTTTCGACCATTTCGATATATTTTTATAAGTTAAATTCTATTTGTTAAAGAAATTGTAATTACCCCATCAAATATTTTCGTATACACGCCATTGGTATGGGGTGAAATACTTCTCTCTATCATAGAGGTCAGCACCTACCTCGTACTCTTGTTATTTTCTTTAAAAAGTTAGAACTAATGATCATAGAGTGCACCAGTGGTCCACAAATTTAATTTTTAATTATTGGTGTTTATTCGTTTACAATGTAAACACATCCATATACCATAAGAAATGAAATTAATGCTTGCTTACAGCAAGTGTCTAAAATTCTTAAAACATCACTGATACAGGAATCAGGTTTTTATTTCACATTGTAGCCTCGCGAGTTTGTGTGTCGGTGTCGGTAGCTTTCATTTCTTGTGTTATTAACGTTATCGTATTTACCGGCAGTACGAAAAGGGTTATGAACTTGTTTACAGTGCAATTTAAAACGTTTTTCTCCTGTTTATAAACAATGCCTCGTTTGTATAATAGTGTTAAGTTTTTTTATAAATTAAACTATTAGTGTTTGTTGTTTATATTCGGGATCATCTCGAAGATAACCTTCAGAATGACTGATGTTGCCACAAATTTTCCACCTGAAAATCTTTCCTTAATAACGCTGTACTTGCAAGGAAGTGCTGATCAGGTGGTGAGTAATATATAATAATATATTTGGTGGAATGTTCTTTGTAGCTATTTTTTATACTTATTATTAATTAAGGAAGTAACATAAAACAAACGCGTTCAAGTGTATGTTATTAGATAACTGCTGACATTTAAATCAGTAAAGTCCTGCGGTAGTTATATATAATGGTTATGGTAATGTTTTATGCAAACAAGGACAGGATAATGCAGAAGTTTATGTAATATCAATCTTTACAAAAGAACAGTTAGTTATATGGTTTCAATTCATACAAAGATACATGTATGAAATATTTGAATAATTTTTAGTAGGGGTAAATTTTAAATACATTAATGCGAAATTTTTCCCTCATAATATGAGGTAACTTGTAGTGGGTATAAATTAATTCAATACATGTATGACTTTGAAGTGGTAAAACAGCAAAACACTTACTTATCTAGGTATCTACCCTGTATTTTTTATTAACACCTAGGCACTTCGCAAGTAGGAACAAAAACAAAAATTAGTACCTTGGTAATTTGTAATTTTCGAAGCAACACTTTTTAATGTGATAATTTTAACTAGAGTTAACGTTAATATTTCCTGTTATTTGCAGAACAAGGCAGATTGGCTTTTGTTACTAAATTTTCGATTATATTGCAGAAGGTTGATTGTCTTTCATATCAGTGAAAGTCTAATTTTATAACATATTATGTAAGCCATTATTTTAAAATATGCATGAAGGAAGGTATTGCTGTCCTTTGCTAATTTTAAATGTAATAAATATGCAAAAAGTTATGGTTTCCTTTAAGAATTGAAGGACATCTGTTTTAAATGGTTAATTTACATTGTTTTCTTGATTGAATTAGCAGGTTGTTGTTAATTTGTATACCCATACATATATCTACATTTCAATGTGAATAAACATGAATTTTGAACACTATTATAAAAGAGTTGATATGTTGCCATGATTATATATATATAAGTCTCATAAGGTGCAAGAACAACTTGTCTAAAATGATTCGGTAATTCAGAGTTCAATATATATATATATATATATTTTAAATTATTGTTAGAAACTTGTTTAAGTTTTTGGTCATCACAACTTTTAGATTTAATTTGTATTTTCTTTATTTATATCTCTTACTTATTGTTGGAATTGTGGATATTAATTATTTAGGCACTATCAACATATATGTGTATTAAAAAAAGTTATAAAAAAGGGTTTGTTTAAATATATATTAAAAACAAATATAATCTTAGGTAGTTATTGTTTTGGATTAAATATTTATTGCTACTTAGTACTGACATTAAAAGAACACAAGCTTGACATTTGATACTATCATAATTATTAAAATTGGAAATTAAAATTGAATACGAATCATGGTGAATGGGTTGGATCCTCCTATAATTAGCTTATTTTTGATTATTTCTATAACATCTGAGGTGGAATACTTGAATTGCTGACATCAAAAGAGATAACATTACAATTACGAGTATGAGGTAAAGTTACTTTGGAAATTTTTGATAACGAGTTCTAAAGAGTGACTTGAAACTTGATCTACCTGAAAGTTTAGAAATAAACAAGTACAATAAACAAAATAGGATTTTAAACGACCAATTAGATATTAAGAACTTACCCCTATAATATCTAAATTTAGTTAACCATATCTTCTCCCCCGTTGCAGTAAATTCTAGTATGTAAGTGTTTGTGTAAATGAATTGTTTAATCTTTACCTGAAGAAGCTATGGTTTAGCGAAATAAATTGTAGTAAATGTTATCAACTTATTTCTTGAAACTTGAGGATTTTTATTATTTTTTTCATCTATACATCTATACATATAAATAAAATTCGACTGTCTGTTTCTATTATTAAAATAACCACTTTTTACTAAATGCATATGGATATATATATATGGTACATATACCAAAATAACGTTTTTTTAAATTTTTGCCCGTCTGTCTGTTTGTTCCGGCTAATCTCTGAAACGGCTGGACCGATTTTGACGGGACTTTCACTGGCAGATAGCTAATGTAATAAGGAGTAATTTAGGATACTTTCCCTTTAGAAATTAATTATTCTTATTAATAAATTGTTATTAATTTCTAAAATAAAAGTAGCCTAAGTTACTCTTTATTATATTAGCTATCTGCCAGTGAAAGTCTCGTCGAAATCGGTCCAGCCGTTTCAGAGATTAGTCGGAACAAACAGACAGACAGACAGACAAAAACTGTAAAAGCGCCTCCCGCCGCTTACCATCACAAAGGCTGCCTGTCGCGCGGGTTCTGAACGCGCGAGCGGACTGTTACTAACGGTTGTGTCTCAACGACTTCGTTAAAAAATTTTAAAATAACTTTTTTGTTAAATTCCGCGCGAGCGAAGTCGCGGGCACAGTTAGCCAAGTATAAGTTTCATCATGTAACGGCTTCCACAATTGATAGTTGAATTAATTTTTATACTCGTCTCTAATTACTAAAACATTTATCCTACGGTGTAATTGTCACGGACCTTTTTTTTTAGAGCATTCAATTTTTTATAAAAATATTTCTTGCTTATGTCAATTAGATTCATAGCTGATAAGATTTTCGAAGGAGAATCGCTCCCACATTAATCACATGAAAAAATTAAAAATCGATTGGAGGTAATGAGTCATTTGTTCCATAAATGTCTTTACAAAAAAAGATACTGCAACTTATACACTGATGGCGATAACATTTTGTATATTTACTAATCTCGGGAATTTTAATTTATTAGCTAGATTTATACACAAAGATATTCTACTTCTTCTGCAGTTTAACAGATGCTGTTTTAGAAACAATTTGTTTAATTGTTTTTGTAAAAGGACGGAAACTGAAAAGTTTCTTGTAAGAAAAGTGTCGGATTTCACGTGATCTCTAAACGTTAATGGCAAATTCAGTTAGACACCATATGTTGCATTAACATATGCAGAAAAAATTGCAATAGGCCACGACATGTGTTACAAAGTTAGAAATTTTACCACATTAACTTTTTCATATACCAAGACAGTCAGTGAGTGCTCTGCATTTTCAAATACATAAATGATTATGTATCATGAAGTGAAATTGAACTTTATTATTTCAGCGATAAATTGTAAACGATTTTGTGTATGTAATATGAAATTTATACAGGGTTATTCAAACTGAGTGGTACATTAGACGTTTTAGGAAAAGTAAGCGTGTTAGAGAATTGATTTTTTTTTAATCATTTTGGTTTTTTTTCCCAATAAAACAATGGGAAATATTCGAATGTATCGAAACAGGATAAAATAAAGGAATCGAATGGCAAAATAAAATATGGTATAATAATGAAGTTATCCGTGTTTGAAGTTTTTAAACTTTTGTAGGTTTCCGGGCTTTGTGGCCGTGGTCTATAGGCTGGATTGTTGTCTAACGTTTCGAAAACCTACAAAAGTTTAAAAACTTCAAACACGAATAACTTCATTATTATAAAATAGTTTAATTGACGACGGCCGTGAAAGCCTACACAACTTTATTTTTAAACTTTGTTTTTTTTGAACGCCTCGTATAAATTATGAAGATTAATTTTGGCATGACGTTAGCCTTAAGACTTATCTATAATTAGTAAAAATTTCAACACTCTATGTCATTTTTTATGCAAGTTATGAGTTTTTATAGTTTGGGTTGTGGTAGCGATATTTTTTCAAAGTTACCTTAAAATTTTATGCTTTATACGAATTCGTCGTAAAAAATATACTATTCCATTTAAGATAACAAATTTTACATCAACTTCCGGTATGACCGGAAGTGCCCAACAGTTGAAATTATTTTAGTTAAATATATCATCCTTGATAACCCCTACTCCCAACTCCCAAATTTTCAAATCTGTAACATGCTTAGTTTCCCTAAAACGTCTAATGTACCACTCAGTTTGAATGACCCTGTATATTATGACCGAGGAAGTGGCAACGTTACTTTAGATAAAACGTTTAATGTACCACTCAGTTTGAATAACCCTGTATGTATATCTTCTATTCCTAAATAAAAGTTTTTGAATAGAAATTTAATATAAAAGGATCAACTTTAAAACTACATAATCTGAAATTAATTTGTGAAACAATTTTCTCTTAAGATTAAAATAATAATTATAGCTACTTGTAATTCCAAAGTACGTACGATAGTGTAACTGTTGATAAATATTATTATTTTTTTTCTCTTATTGACCTAAGTATGATATAGCATGTAGAAACGAAAGTGGTTACTTTCATCGTCTTACGTTTCTTTTCAATATTGCTATTCGTTTGCTATTATGTTATACACCTAAATATAGCTATAAATAGATGATAAGATATTCTTAAATGTACCGAGCGGCGTGGTCAAGTGCTCTAGATCATCGCTTAGCATTCGGGAGGTCACCGGTTCGAACCTGGGTCTGGCTGCTATGGTCCAAGTTTTCTGTGGTTTCCTTGGATCACTTAGGCAATTTCTGGGACAGTAATATTCCACAGATAATCTTTCATTTCTCTTCTGTTTTCATTTCGTCCGTCTCATCATTATCTCCATAACCACACCACCCACCCATTCCGGCGATTCCTGCAAGGAGGTTGAAGAGGGCCTTACGCCCTATCCTCCGGCTTTGTACTACCGTGTAGGTAGGAGGGACTGCCCGCCCACCAGCACGAGTAGCTGTTGACCTATGTAATCTAAAGTAAAAACACACACAAGATATTGTTTTACACTATTTTATTAGAACTACTATAAAAATTGTTTCAACTGATTAGGTCATCATCTGAGAGTTATAAAGAAACTAACTTAAGATTAAATAGTAAGGTCTATTTATGCTACCCCTCCTAATTAGCTAGTCTCTGTGATAGGTTTAAATGTAGGACTATTTAGCCCTTCTGTTAAATAATTTGTGATATTTATGTTTTGATTTAGCGCTTTTGAATTTTCCAAATAGTTTAATTTGTAACCTTTATTTTTTAAGTGAATAACCGATAATTTATTATTGGTGGGTAATTTGTTGTTTAAAAATGATTTTTTATGTTCTTTTAGTCTTGTTTCAAGGTTACGGCCAGTTTGTCCTGTATAAATCGCATCACAGTCATCGCAAGTAATTTTGTATCTACCCGATTTCTTTAATTTATCTATCTTATTGATTTTATTGTTAATTAGCAATTTTTTAATGTGTTTCTATTGCAATAAAATCGATAAGATAGATAAACTAAAGGACAAAGTGACCGTAACTTCTAAACATGACTAAAAGAACATAAAAAAATCAATTTTAAACAATAAATTATCCACTGGTCTGTCACAACATTGTATTACATTGAAAAACTCTTAATAATAATAAATTATCGGTTATTCACTTAGAAAATAAAGGTTACAAATTAAACTATTTGGAAAACCTTGAAATTCAAAAAGCGCTAAATTCAAACTTAAATATCACAAATGATTTAACAGAAGGGATAAATAGTCCTATATTGAAATCTATCACAGACATTAGCTAATTAGGAGGGGTAGCATAAATAGAATTTACTGTTTGATCTTGGGTTAGTTTCTTTATAACTCTCAGATGATGACCTAATCAGTTGAAACAATTGTTAGAGTAGTTCTAATAAAATAGAGTAAAACAATATCTTGTGTGTGTTTTTACTTCATTGAAGATGTTTTACAATTATGCAACCGCGGAATCAATTAATATTATTAAATATGTAATCTAACCATTCGGGTCGAAGGCACGTGTAACTAGAGCAGCTGAATACATTGGTTTATGTTTCTCTGTTCTTTTCTTAAAGGGTTTATCGTGTTGTCTTTGTGTACATTGATAATTGTATATATTTTTTAAATTACTTATTACTCGTTATCGATTATTATTAACCCTTGAATTCCACGTCGTTGCAATTTTTCATAAAAAAGCGTTATTATACAAGAAAATGTAAATAAATAATTTACCTACCGTTTTATATATTAACAAGTTAGCAATTTTTACTTTACATACACAATTAGTTAAAGGTTACTTTGCATTATTTACGATTGTTATTTATGTCAGTAAGTGTAAGTATAGTAGGACGCAATTGACCTTTGCATAAACATAAATACCCATGTGTTGAACGGATAGATTACTCACATAGACTTACTTACAACACTTAAACGAATATATACTCATATGTGCAAACGATATATAATGTACATAATGTTATATATAACACGTAGGGTGTATATGTGTACGTGCAAATACATGCTATTATCATGATGGTTTAGCAATGTGTATGAAACCAGTTAACTCAATTATTAAGGTCGAAGTTGCTGCCAAAGGAAGTTCTTCCTTCCGTTTGCAATGAAAATTATATTATCGAAGGTTGTTTTACGAACGCGACTTTTTAATAATCGGGGCGTAAATTATTTCACTCGTAAAATTCGAACGTAGCTGTCGCTTCACCTTGATTAAAACCATAAAATTGGCAAATGTGTGCACTTTACCCTTATACGAGCCTTGTCTCAATGTATACCTAGTTGGTCTAGAAATTTGTAGATTTATGTCATAATAAGAGAAAATATTTGATCTTGAGTCTCTCTGTTGTTATTAAAACATTCTCAAATGTACCTAGTTTCATGTAGAGCTGGGAATTGTTATCAAATAATTTCAATATACATAATTCAAATACATTAAAAAGAAAATTATTTGTAATTTAAATAGTCAGATATTAAAATATCAAAATTTTAAATATCCAAAAAAGAAGGAATTTAAATCCTTATCAACATCAAAGATCTCACATTTTGAACGCGTCCTACCAAGTAGGTACAACGAACTGAAAGCCTTAACGATCGTTTCATTTCCGAATTGTGCTTGCAATCTGCGCAAAATTTCAGCTGGTTTCACGTTTTCACGTGTAAGAAACTTAATAATGATTCGTTGCGCAATGCTGCTATACACCTCTTTCTCACTCATTATGATAGTTATTAACCACTATTAACCAAATGAACGCAGCAAAACGACGCGTCGTTTCCGTGCCACCTAATATCCCCACTTCAATTTTAAAAGGCTCGTTTATATTTGATCCACCTTCGTATTAGGCTATGAAATGCTGAGAGTTTAATTTGAGAAGATTGTTTTGAAGAAGTATGAATGATGGTGTCGGTTGTGGTAGGTTTTCTGAATACATTGAAATCTAGTTAGTTATTCCTTTTGGTTATCGTTATGTCTAAAAGATTTATTTATTATTATTATTTATTTGTTTCTGTTTCCATAGTATTTTATTAAAACGTTGATATATTGATTAAGACTTCAACATGTAAATGTTATTCAAAATATCTTCTTAACATTTATTTTTGCTTCTAACATCATTCAATCTTGCGTTTTATCGACCAATCGACCGCTACCATCATAGATTACATTTTAGTGCGTTATTACCAAAACATACATAAAAGATTAATTATTAATAAAAAAAATTGCATCATTGGGACTGCTATTCGTTGTATACAGTATAATATAACTATTTAATCAATTTTGATAACGGTAAACTATTGTATTATATTTAACCCAAAGGGTGACTCTTGTACTAGCAATAATCATAAATTTATCGAAATGATGAAATGTGGATCGTGTTTTCGAACTTGGTAGCTTCGATAAATCATTGACCAAACCGAAACTGTGTCGTAAAAGGAAGTTGATATAGTATCATATTGCAAGCAGTATATTGACATCTAGTGATATCTGCTGCTAACTGTAGTGTTCCATATGTTAGACAATAATATTACTAAGGTATCTACTTGATCAACTGAATCTACGACGCAGCTTATAGTACGTCATATACACGCAAACCAAATTAATAAAGAACATTGTGTTCTTGGTTAGAAATTTATCGAAATTATCAGATAAGTATGGATAGCCATTTCGTAGTCAATTCTCATCAGCACATCATAGGTAGTCTCGATAAATTAGTGATTAAACCAATGAATTTCTACAGTAAGCAGTAAATATTAATAGATGTCGATATACTGCTTGTAATATCGTATATCAACTTCTTTATAAGGAAGAGTTTCGGTTTCGCACTGTAAAAGTTAGATTCGGCGAACCATTAATTAAACTGGTCACATATAAATTACTTGGCTGTTACATTTGACCTTGAAAATTCGACTTAGAGAGGTTACTGCGCTATTGGCCTATTAAATTAGCTTTGAGTTGGGGAAATTCGAGTTAAAGAGATACGAAACGTACAGGGAACAACAGTGAATTATACAGGTTCGACCGTATCTATAAATCATTATGAAATTGTGATCGCAAGGTTTCGGACGTGTTTAAAAAAAATAATAATAAATTATTTAAACAACTATCCTAACATTAATTAGCAATATTCTCACTAACTATTCGTTTATATTCTGTTTTTTTTAACACTTTCTTCTGAAAATATAGTCGCAAAACCTTCACCAATCACATGCCGTTCTTATTGACTTGGTCATGGATTATGTGTCTATGTATAATATAATAATATGTTTGTATGTAAGAAAGGATATGCTGGTATTTTGAGTCCTAGAACTTAGAGCGTTTTCAAAACGAGACGAGGAGGTCAGGTCGGCCGTGACTTAAAATTCAAGTCACAGCCACCTTGCTTGTACATATAATTGTACGTTGATCGAATAAAATCATGAAATGCATATGTACACTTGAATTTACATACAGGGTGACGCAAAAGTAATTTATAATTCTGCGATGTTTCACTTTTTGTTTACAATTTGCGTCAGTCGAGACGAAAATAACTATGTGGCATTTAAAAGGCTCAATTTTTTTGCTTTATTAATGAATGTGTTAATGTTATCATTAGTTCTGGCATTTGATGTTGGTGTGTGTGTGTTGATTTCTAAAAATGGATATACTGTTTACATGGAATTGCATAAGTTTTACTAAACTTGTCGATTTCCTTTTAATTTTAGACGTCGATAAAAAATTAGCGGCAATTTTTCAATAAATAATTAGGATCTGGTACTACATCACTAGGTTAATTTAAATTTTAAATTAAGTTGGCGTTGATAATGTTTGTACATGTTGTACATGCTTGTGTGTTAACATGTTCTATGAAGACAAGGTGAATAGATCCCAGCGTAGCATATTGCTGTCAATGAATTTTGCTTTTTTGTTTTGTTTAGATGTTTTGATTAGATCTAGGTAAATGAATTTCTAACCGTCTGAAAATAGATATGTTTTGTATTGCTCGTCGAAATGTATAAACAGAAATACAGTAGAACAAGGTGAACATTGCATAATGGAAACCCCCCATAATGTGACCAACATATTAATTATGCTAGGGCGCCGTGTACCGTGAACGAACTAAACCTTCGATTATAGTAACGAATGTCTCTTGTTATACGAAGCATGTTTTTTTAAATAAGTACCGTTTTGAAATTAATAAAAAAAGTGAAAAGATATCTTAATAATTTTATTTTTACATGAAAGCTTGTACCTTAATCTACTTTTCTACATAATTTCCTTTACTATTGAGGCACTTGTCATAATGTTTGACCAGTGACTAGTTTTTGAATACCCTTCTCATAGAACTCTGTCGCCTGACTTGTTAACTGTTAACCACTGCATCACAACTGTTTTGACTTCGTCATCGTCTTGAAGACGCTGACCGCCCAGATGTTTCTTTAAGTGCAGGAACAAATGGTAGTCACTGGGCGCCAGATCAGGTCTGTACGGAGGATGATCTAGAGTTTCTCAGTGAAAAGATGTGATGAGATCTTTGGTCCGATTAGCCATATGCGGACGGGCATTGTCATTCACATTTGTGCGGCCATCTTTAAATGCTCTCACCCTTCTCTCACTTCCTTACCATTCCATCACTCATAATGTTTTGTCTGTAAACTGCACAGATCTCACGATGAAGATTAGTCGGTTTTAGTCCTTTAGCACTAAGGAATCGTTTAACAGCCCGGACTCCGGGCTTCACAGTCGACGGGACTCACGATTATCGGAGGCATCTTAAACACTCAGTTAACAAAGGCGAATCAGACTGTAATGGCGTCAGTGCGTAGGTGAGAGATGTAGGTACTCAGTGCGCATGTGCGGTACGCTGATCACAGCGCTGCGGCGGCAGAATTTCAAAACGGTACTTGAAAAACATGCCTCGTATATAAGCCCTGATTAACTTGGTACTTCCCCAGTCGTATTAGTTGGAAAGAAGTTGTTTTATTCTTATTGTGGCGTTTATTTCCAGAGTCGTCTCTGCCAGCATGACGAATTTGATTTACAATTTTTTTAAATTTCTAAATGGCAAAATCAACACATTCAGTAAGCGGACATCACTTGCATGGTTCTATCAATAATTTTGACAGAGAGTAATGTTGGATTCACGAAATTTTAGCCCGTTGGTCACCTAAAAAATAAAGGTGCTGTCTGTATCTTGAACTACCTGCATATAGGCACCTATATAATATATAATAGGTCCTTTATTGTTGATTTTAATTTCCATTTCTCTGCTGAAAAGAATAATTTTGTCTGTTATGTAATATTACAGTATAGTATGCATCATTTATGTTCCTGCCATGTGTTTATTCATTTTTGTGTTTTATGACCCACTAAACGGCAGATGGCTACATTTGTCTCAACTATTCTAGGTAATTCCTTTTTATGGCATTTTAATAACATTTTAGATGAACTGAGAGTATGGAACCGTTTGGATGTGTACTTAATTTGTATATCTTTATGGACGGAAATCTTATAACAGTATTTTTGGATTCAGTTAATGTTCTCCTATAGTTACTTACCTTATTGCTGGTCATGGTTTTACGTATTCTTTTCATGGAACTGCAGAATACTGAAATTCTCTGAATATGAAAACGAGTTTCATAATTTTTTAATTCATTATCATAGAGTCATCAGTCCGAAAACTATTTGGACATGCACCTCCACTCCTTCCTGTTTTTAGCCAATTTATCCAATAGTGAACTAAAAAACATTAAACATTATCTATCCGATAACTAAAACAAAACCGAATAAATTAGATTGTTTTTCTTATTATGGTCATATTTCACTAAAAGTGAGTAACATTGTAAAAAGTATCAACAACAGTTTTATTAGCTTTAGCACTAACAACACTCTAGGTACTTACATAATCAACAACAAATGTAAAACTCCTAAACGTTCGGTTCAGGTGTTTATTTATTAAATTGTAAAGATTGCTCTAAAGTATACATAGGACAGACAGGCAGAAAGTTTGAGACTCGCATAAACAAACACCTTAAATTTTTTAATAATAAAAAGTAGAATCGGCCTATGCAGAACATTTGCTAGAGAATAATCATAACTTCAACTCTGATTTCAAAATTTTACATGGACAAAATAAAGGTTTTAGGCTAAATTTACTAGAACAATTAGAAATAAATAGATTATAAAAAAGGGGTGATTTTAAATGATCAAATAGAAGGTAATAGTTCCGCGTTACTGAATATTAATTTTAACAAACAAAACAACTACCCCCACCCACCTAAATAGCCCTAGTTTTAGTCGTAGTTTGTATATTCATCACCTGGTGGTGCCACTGTCTGGTGAAACAATACTATTGTGAATACAATATACATTACTTGAAACCGAAAAAAAAAACTAGAACGGTTCCGTGTTTCGTAAATTAATCCGATTTTATTTTTGAATAAATGAAAAAAATTTACGTAATAAGTACTATATGACAATATTTAACATCTTTTTCCATTTAACGTTGTTAAAAGCTTTTTCTAGATCTGCAAATCCTATGTACACGACCTTTCCGTTTTTCATCGTTTTCTCCAATATTACCCGTGTAGCTATATGTTCCCGTAATTCTTATTTAATTTTAAATTAATTTTGTTGTTCCTCTAAAATGTTTATTGAATACGTATATGGTGTTATAACATAGAAATGGTTTTTTTTTCGTGCAATGTAAACTTTAGAGTAGACAATGACTCAGAAATAACGTGTATAGCGTTGTAGGTGTAGACAAACCAAGGGAACAATATAAAATATCACTTAGAATAATGTACTAAAATCTAGGCACGTAGGGTAATTGTGCGGAGCTATCTCCCCTTCATGATACAATTTGTTTTTTATTTGGTTTAATTAAAAGATGGAACTCACTAATGCGTTTGCAAAAATTTTTACTATTTAGCACGTAATTCCAATCTAGAGGATTCAATGCTCGAGTGTTGTTTGGTTTATGAGGAGGAGGAAACCGGCTTAGGTAACAGCTACGTTCGTTTCTGTCTGCAGTACAGCCATGACTGAGCGCAAGGTACCTTAGTTTGTTGCACAATCACAATGCGCATCATCAAATTTTTAACCAATGAAATCGGAAATTTTCACTCGTTTGAAGGCATAGTTTGCACAGTTTGGGGATGTTACACTGTCTCAGAATCGAGTGTATACGTGGGTCAGAGAACAGAGAATTCAGGGATGGGGGAGAATGATAAATGTGTCGAAAATGAAAGTCATGATCGACGCCCAAGAACAAGTCTCACAAATGTTGTCCTATGCTGTTCGAGAGCTTTTTGAAGGTGATCACCATTAGCCGGTTAACTATTGAACAAATCTCATCAGAAGTGGGTATCAGCTATGGGAGTGTTCGAGTGTTCGATCCATCATCATTGATGAACTTGGCTTTAAATCTTTAGAAAAATAAATGCTCGCTGAGTTCCAAGGTTGTTGACCGAAAATCAAAAGCAGATCAGATCGGAGATCAGTAAAAGATTGAATCGATTTCGACAAGAAGGGTGATGAGACGTGGGTCCACCACTACACTCTACACTCCCGATCAAAAATGGCGAGTAAGGAGTAGCGAATGGCGAAGAAAGGACGAAGGCTGTCCTGTCAAAGCCAAAATCGAACCCTGTCTGTCAGTCGGAAAAGTGCTTGCGACTGTTCTGCATTGTTCTTTGACTCAAGGGGAGTTTTACTCATTGATTTTCTTCACGATCAACGATCAACGAACAGTGAATGCGGCTTAGTTGTTATAGTCGACAAAAAATCCGGTATTGAAGCAAACGACGGGGTATGCCCTTCGAGCATTCGAGACATCATCCTCTTTCATGATAACGCCAGCCCACACAAGGAATAACTTGGAAGAAATGGGCTGGGAAAACCCTCGAGCATCATTATATCATCATTATAACCCTGAATTGTCACCCTGTGGTTATGTTTTGTTCGCGCCCTTGAAAAAATCACTTGGAGGCACAAGATTTAACAGCAATGAAGAAATAGAGGATTATGTGCGCAACGTATATACGACAACTCGCCCTTAAACTTTTTATGAAGAAGGAAAATTCAAGCTTCCAAATTGGTGAAAATCATTACCAAAAAACCTCCTATGAGGCTCTAAGCTTCAGTATCTATTGTATCAATCAAATAACTTCTTTTCTGTAGAACTTCAGATACACAAACACAAATAATAGAATCATTTCGTACATTGCTACATCCATCGAGACGCATGTTGAGTATGTACTTTTCCTTTTAGTTCATCTCGTTGTCTGTCCTGAGTCGAATTTTAGACTTCGTCCAGCACATTACTTACAATTTGTTTTCTGTTTGGTGGTTTGTATCCTGGACGAAGCATTCCTACAATTTTTTAAAGTTCATGATATTCTTCATGAATGAAGGAAGTGCTTGTGGCGTATATAAAACGTGATAATTGCAGATCAGTTTTCGTATTGTCCTCTAATTTACTCTCTTTTACAAAGTCGCATTTGTCGTCACTGATAAAAAATAAACTTGTTTAAAACATGTGTTCAAAATAAACGGAAACAAAAAAACTGTTTAAAATGTATGACATATATTTAAAACGTTTTGAACTCTTTGTTTTATAAATTTAATAAAAATCAATTCTGCGTAGGAAGCATCATTGACCAATTCTTTATTAATTTGGTTTGCGTGCCTATCATGTAATATGAGCTGTGTCGTGGATTCAGTTTGTCAAGTAGATACTTTCGTAAAGCCGTGTCGAAAATATGTATCAGCAAATGTCAATAGATGGCGACATACTACCTGTAATACGAGATTAAATCAACTTCCTTTTGGTTTGGTCAATAATTCATCGATACTATCCATGGTTTGCTAATGTTAATAAGATTTAAATCGCTGTCCACATCTAGTAATTTCTATAAATTTTTGACCAAGAACTAAACGTTTTTCAAAAAAGGAAGGTATTAAAAACCTTCTTGGTCTAAATTTCAAGGATCACAGATCCCACATTTCCAACTCGTCCTACACAGTAGGTGCAGCATACGGAAAACCATATCCCACGACCGGTTTCGACGTATAGGGTCTCAGGTGCGCGTTGACAAAAAGGCCTTTACAGGCTATATATTTCAATTAAATGAAAATATATATAAACAAAATGCTTTTAAATGTTTCAAATATGTTTATTAACACACTCTACATATGTTTCGACTTCCGAAGTCTTTCTCAAGAGTAATAGATACTTACTAAATTTAAACTGTAACTTAATGTTATTTATACAAAAGTCAAAAAGTATTTATAGTTAGGTATTGCAAGTAATAAGATGTACAGGTACAAGTATATTAGAGGTAGTTATACAAAGGTATTGTTATTTAGGGAAAAACCCTTGTCGGGTTGTAATTCATCAGAAATTGGTCAAACAAAAAGAAAAAACTAATTTTGAGCAAATTTTATAAGTGTAAACAAGAAGACAAACAATTCAAATTAATTAATTATACTAGTAATAATAACAACAAAATTTGTACTGAATTAAAAAAATCAGGAATAAAAACAATTTTGATCAATAAAACTAATTTAAAAAGCATTTTAACAAACAACAAACAAAAAACCGATAAATTACAAAAAAATGGTATATATAAGCTGAACTGTAAGGATTGTAATTCTTTTTACATTGGTCAAACAGGTCGTAATTTCAACATACGTTTAAAAGAACACGAAAAAGATATAAAAAAACAAAAAGGTATCTACAGGCATAAGCCTACATTGCCTAGAAAATGGCCATAAAATTGACAGAGATAACTTCAACCTATTACATATAGAAAATAAAGGTCAACGTCTAAATATTTTAGAGCAGTTCGAAATTAAAAAAGCCTTTAGAAATAATTGTAACATAACAAATGATAAATCCGAGTTCAAAGACACACCGGTGATTGACCAATTTCTGAAGAATTACAACCCGACAAGGGTTTTTCCCTAAATAATAATACCTTTGTATAACTACCTCTAATATACTTGTACCTGTACATCTTATTACTTGCAATACCTAACTATAAATACTTTTTCACTTTTGTATAAATAACATTAAGTTACAGTTTAAATTTAGTAAATATCTATTACTCTTGAGAAAGACTTCGGAAGTCGAAACATATGTAGAGTGTGTTAATAAACATATTTGAAACATTTAAAAGCATTTTGTTTATATATATTTTCATTTAATTTAAACGATGTTTCATAATTATCCAACAGACAATTCAATTGAAATTATATATTTCAATGGTTAAGGGGGATGTGGAAGGCTGTGCGTATCATAGAATTATAGGCTGCTATTTTGTGTGAAAGTATGTACTTTTAATGTTTGTGTTTTTATTTCATAAATTACGAGAAGTTATAAAAAGTTAAACTGTTGATTTTACCTTGATTTTGATTATGATAAAATAACAGGGTTCTCTATTAATTATACTAATATTTGGCTTTGCAAATACTAAAAATAATTACGTTATCTTTGCATTTATTTAATCAAAAGTTATCGATTGTTGCTTTTAGTACATATAATTGTTCTAAAAGTCTAGAATATGTTAAATATTTTCCTTTTCTCTGTTCGATAAACTGTCATTTACTGCGTTTCTATTTATGGGCATACATACATAAATTATTTATATAGATAAGGGTATGCTTTTGAATACACGAAATAGATAATAGATACCATGTTTAAGCAGCGATTCTGTAAACCGCCTCCTTTTGTGCCATTGCTACGTAACTGTGTGACAAAAGCATTATTATTTCGTTATGTGTTATTGCAGAGTAAGTATTAGCTTTGTTTTTAAATTCAATAATTACATTTAGGTAATGTTTAAAATTATAGGTTTCAATTTTGTGTGCTAATTTTACTTGGAAATTTATTTCAACACATAAATTATTCAAAATTTTACTTATTGCAATAGAAAATCATTAAACAGGCACAATAACTGTGTTTTCCTGAAACTCACTAAAAGATAATGGATTTGGACATCCACATATTTTTTTTTTGTGTCTAAATTATTATTATAATTAAGGTTAAATTAACTGTATGTTCAAAATATGAGTAAATTAAACACTTGGAGGAGTTTCACTTTATTTTATTGATTACTCTATGTACATTTCGCCTTGCTAGGGCATCATCAGGAGTATTTACAGTACTGTAATCAATAAAATAAAGTGAAACTCCTCCAAGTGTTTAATTTACTCATATTTTGTTTAAATAATGTTTCACCAAGAGTCCATGGCGAATTACTTCTGTAACTGTATGTTCGTTAAGTTCTTGGTGAAACATGTTGAAATTAATAATTCAAAATTCAAAAATACACTTGGCTTTTTGTTTCACTAAATTTATTCAAAATATTGCACATATGTTTCGAACTTCTCAGTTCATTATCAATGAATGTAAAAATGCTTTTAACACAATTGTGATTTTATACAGGTTTGTGCGAGGGTGGTTGGATATCCAACCATTAAATGTGCTCGGTAATCGATCTTATTAAGGGTGACACTGAAAAATATACCTGATCGTTCGTAATATTAAGTTGTTTATTTTTAGCTTTTTGAATTTCTACTATTTCAAGGTAGTTCAATTTTTATCATTTGTTACCAACATGAAATACTTGGAAATCCTTTATATTTATCAAATGATCATTAAGGATACAGTGTTCATCTATACCAGTCCATTTTTTTATTGTCAAATGTCGATTTTTTATGTTTATTTAGTCTAGTGGTAAAATCCCTACCTGTCTGGCTAATATAAAAATATTTTATCATTAGACTAAATGAACGTAAAAAATCGATATTAGACAATAAAAAATGTACTGGTATAGCTGAACACTGTATCCTAAATGATCATATGGTAAATGTAGAGGATTTCCAAGTATTACATGTTGATAACAAAGGACAAAAATTGAACTACCTTGAAATAGTAGAAATTCTAAAAGCTAATAAACAATATATTACTAATTGATATATTGGTCGGATTTTTATGAAACATTTTTGAATAATAAGAAAAATAAGTAAGTGAAACCACACTAAATGTTTTAGAATAATTTATTACAACTCTACAATTGTTTCGGTATAATTATACCATTCTCAACAGTACACAAATTCTTACTAACTTTTAAGAATCGCTTATCATCTATTTATAGCTAATATATGTGAACAGATAATCTACATAATATCATTCGGAAAGTCCTATTGGCTATTTACTCAGAAATACATATTGTTTTGTGTAAGTCTGGCATCAATTATCGGTGTATTAAGAAAAATTTCTTGTTCATTTACGATATGATGTTTGTTTTTAATATATTTTTTAATTTCGAAATATTCTAGTAAATTCAAACGTTTACCTTTCTTTTCATTGTGTAATAGCGTAATTCCATCTGAATTAATGAAATGATTTTGGTTTATACAGTGTGAAGCTATGCCGGTACAATGTTTGTTGTCTGCTATCGATTTTTTATGCTCGTTTACGCGGATTTTTAGGTTTCTGCCAGTCTGACCAATGTAATATGCATCACAAGTATTATATGATAATTTATATACTCCAGATTTGTTTAACCACCCTCACACAAACCTGTATGAAGTCACATTGTGTTAAAATCCTCTTTACATTAATTGATAATGAACTGAGAAGTTTGATACACATGTCCGATATTTTGAATAAATTTAATGAAACAAAGCCAAATGTATTTTTGAATTTTGAATTATTAATTATATTTAAGGTTATCAAGAAAGGTCGATTTTCCGTAACTAATGTTATATTTCGTCGGCCACGAATGCCTACACTTTACTATTAAATATTTAATATGGATCGAATTAAGATTTAAGATGTTGATAATTTTTACTTCATTTAATTTAATGAAAAAGTCTTGGGCTGCGGTACAGTATAGAAGGGAATTATGTAGTATGGTTATAAGAAACAAACCTAATCTTCACCTGATCTAAACTAGGAATATATAATACTCATGCATGCTCATCAGGGGGCGGAGTCATATAATTGGAAAGCGCACTATTAAGTAATGATTCAATGCGAGAAAATGTGATAGAAGGAAATTTTTATTCTATTTCTGACATTTTTATATTCAGTAAGGTCATAAATACCTAATATAACCTAATTTATTCCAAATTTTACTAAATAAATTTAAATTAAATGAGATAACTTTTTGAAAGTTTCCAAATATGATATTTTCGCGCATTAAAATAACCTCCATTATGTTCCTATATTCGTAACCCACCCGATCTACTGCCAAGTCTTCTTATAGGTTTTTTTTTGTTTTCGGGGAAGACGGGAAATCCTCAAATGACACTCAGCCGTCTGAACGACTGGGTAGTGTCGGATTCCCGAGGAAGGTGTCCTCGGACTTACCGGTTAAAACCCCTCTACCTCAGGCTGTTATAGGACTTTTCAATTCAGGTTCTCTTTAGCCGTGTAGAAACATGAATGTAAAAATGGTATTGAGAGTAGTTTATATGTGTATGTTTGTGTGTAGGTGTTGGTTGTTATTTGAGGGAGTTGGGGAGATTGTCGAAATAATCTAGGAAATTGTCAATAATTTGGCGGGGGAAAGGGATTTTTTGTTTGGGTTTTCGTGTAAGTGTGTGTTAGTGTTTTGGTTGATATGGTGTTGTTGTTATCGATGGCTCTTCTAGTGAATTTGTTTTGTAGGTTGGTAATACATGTAGGAATCGGTGTCTTATTGGTATTATTTTGGGACTATAACTGGTACCAATTAATAGGTGTTCTTCAAAAGTACTTCGTACCTTCTTAAAAAACCACAAAGTAATCAACTAAATAATAAAGTAATAATTAATAAATAAATATATAAATATTCAATGGACGTCAAACTTTTTTTCTAATAAAAAGTAAATATCCTACAAACTACAGTCATTTTCCCTTGGGAGGTACGATTTGAGTATCTTTCTCCTACGTTCAATATTTTCATATAAAATAGGAGACTGTGGTAAAAGAACAATTAATTAAAGAGAAGACTCACTTTAATTACCACTAACTAAATTTAATATGAACGAACACGTGTTTCGCCCACTTCAGAAGAACGCGAAACTCGCATTGATAATGCCCACGTGTGAAGTGGGCGAAACACGTGTCCGCTCATATATAATTTAGGTAGTGGTAATTAGGGTGAGTCTTTTCTTTATTTAATTATCATGTTTGTAGTTTTTTCTTCTTCCTTGTTGAAACGCATAATTTACTTAAAAAGATCAGTTTTCTATAATGCGTTTTTTCCTTAAGCAGCTCTCACAATTTCAACAATTTTCTCAACGTTTTTCCTTAAATTTCACCAAAAATGTACGCTTTCCCTGACGGTATGACGATCACTGAGACGGTTCAATAAATGTCGCTTCTGTGGTATATCCAGTGAGCATTGTCTTACTTTTTATCAATTTCTTTTGATTTTAGTGTGTTAATTATTAATATAATCTGAGCTTTTGTATTAAGTAGTTATATACAGCTCATAGAAGTATACAAATTATTTCGTTTCAGATATCGACACATATTCTACAATTTTTTATAAGTATAAGTTTTTTGGTTTGCTGCAAAGGCGATACTGTATGCCATGGCAACGTATACAGTAAAATACGACTTTTCAAAAATATTTCCGAATACCATTTTAACACGATTAGTTTTAATCCTACTAGAAATGATTTCAGAGGTAATTATGTTCATTTTGAATTCGGTAACATGGAAATATTAGAGAAAAATATCTTCGACACATTTGATTCTCAACAAATAATCAAAATGGATTTACACCATCAGAATATTAAGAAGTTGGATTCGGGAGCTTTTCTATTTTTGGATTGTTTGGAAACACTGGATTTACACGATAACGCTATTGAATCGTTATCAGATGAAGTATTTTTAAATTTGGATCGTATTGAAGAATTGGATTTAAGTGAAAATAAACTGGAAGAGATTTTACCCTTTACGTTTAATCACACTAGAACATTAAAATCATTAAACTTGTCTAACAATAATAAGTTACAAAGATTATCAAGAAATTCATTTTTCCAGTTAAAATATTTAGAAAAGTTGAATTTGTCTTACAACGCCCTTACCAATATTAGTGACACGATTTTTGATGATTTGGTCAGTCTTAAAATTCTCTTACTTAATGGTAATCAATTAATAAAAATTGATCCAGAGAAATGGTACAGTTTGTTTCGTCTGAAGGTCCTAGACTTGTCAGAAAATTTACTAGTGAATTTTGACACTGGCTCCAGATTTTCGTTTGGCATGACTCTTGCTTATCTTAATCTTAGCGATAATCGTCTTACCCAATTAAACATTTTTGGACTGTTAAAGAACATTCCGAATGTGTCTGTTCTGGGCATACAATGGAACAGGTGGCTGTGTCTAGACCTGGAATTGATGTTGAATACATTGAAAGGCAGCAACATCACTTACAAAGGCACCATCAGAAAAGGTACCCAAATTGGTGGAATCAGTTGCTACAATGGAACAGAGGAGAATCCAAAAACTTTTTCACCTGATAAACATCCAATCAATGAAACAAAAATGAATGTTGATTCCCACCTTAAAGGGTTGGCTCATCAGGCACAAATCATGATATTAGTTATTGGAGGCATTTTAATAATTGTATTAGTAGCAGTTCTATTCTTGGAAGTATTACTAAAATGTAATTTCAGAGATGTTTTAAAAATAAAAGGAAATCGTTCCGTTTTAGTCAATTACAATGTAGAAAATATTGCTTTGATAAGAAGGTGATTATTATTTTTAATTATTTGCAAAGTTTATTTGTTTATATGTGATTATAATTAGTGTCCCGAAATATCTACAAAATATGTACATATCAATAAAATGTTTCTATTAAATTTTAATTTGAGTTGCTTTGAAAACATTCTCATGAATAAATTTATATGGCCCATGGCGTTCCTCCATACTGAAACCTTATCATTTAACATTATAAACGCTCAACACATTAGAATGTTGGCATCCATCTTTTAATTAGATTTAAAACCACACAAATGTTTCAGAATATAATTTATAATAACTCTACAATTATTTCGGTATAATTATACCTTTCTCAAAAGTAATCAAGTTTCTTACTATTACAGATTTTTTATTTCAAAATATTCTAGTAGATTCAAACGTTTATCTATCTTTTCGTTGTGTAATCGCTTTATACAATCTGAATTGATAAAATGATTTTTTTATGCAGTGTGAAGCTAAGTCTGTACTATGTTTGTTATTATCTATTATATTTTGGTTATTATGCTCATTTATGCGAATTTTTTGATTTCCGCTAATCTAACAAATATAATATGCATCACAAGTATTCCATGATAATTTATATACTCCAGATTTGTTTAACAGTTCCGTTTTTCTTTGTTGTTCACTAGTATTGTACCTAAATTACATTTGTTTAAAGCCATGGTGTTAATGCCTAATTTATTAATGTTACAAATTTTGTATGTTGTGTTTCCAGAATAGTTTATATAACTTTAATTGTTTTCTATTCGCCGTTCTTCATACAACTTTACTAATGTTTAGGAATCTTCGAAGTTTATTAAACTTTAAAACAAATTAAAATTTTAATTGTTAATTTCGTAAATAGAAAGTCAGGGAATTTAATAATGCAGTTGGAGTTGAGACCCTGTAGTTTTTCGGATTGTATGATTCGTTTCTAATTTTAAAAGTTGCGAAGGATGAAGGAGTGTGAAAGGTATTCATGTAATTATTGTGACGTGTCCAGTCACGAAAACACAATTAAACTAACGAAAACAACTAAATAACAACTAAAATTAAATTAACTACATTTCTGTAAGTCTACACAATGTTTCGCACTAGTAAATCTATTTCTCTCGTTGTCGTATTCTTCGCCACTACTTACGCTCGCATTCAACTGCCGCCACTCTATGACTATCGCCTGTCTATCGCTCCTGTCACTTCTCAACGCACGATGTAAACAAACACACTCAGTCCGCCCAGTGCAGTCGCTTTTATAGTTTTCAGCATTCCATCTAGAACGTTCTACAACCTTCCCGTATTACTATTGTCTTTTTAGTGATCGTTGTTAGAATATTCCAGTCGTATCTAAGAAAGTCGAGAATATCTATTATCTTCCCTAAGAAGGTGATGTTAATTAGGACTGAACCAACCGTGAGATATACATATCTCATCATAACACGGTCACTATTACTATTTCAAATACGAATTTATTCTGAAAACAACACTGTCCTATGGTCGGCGAATCCACCATAATTGTATTTACCTACAATGTATTATAATAATGCACGAAGTGTACTTGGGGTTTGTGATTATTTATTTACGCACTATTTAAATATTTGTAACAAAAATAAAGATATGCCCTTGTCAAATCTGTCAGACGTGTATCGTGATTTCGAACTCGCTGGTTCTCATTAGTATAACGTAGAAAGTTCTGACAGAATACAAACTAACAAACCTGCTGCCTTTAAACAGCGTTCGATGAATAAATACAGACAACGCAGTGAACGCCATCTGTAGATGTTTTCTACTTATTTGTAGGATTCGGTAATGTCAAACAAGGTCCTTTTATTATAAGGATATCGACTTCTTAAACTTTATATTATCTGATTTGATCCCTTAAAATAGATAAAACAGGAATGTTTTTAGAAATAGGTGCCGAAAAATGTTTAAAATTTTCACAAATTATAAGTAGTAAGCTTTTTAAATAACGTTTTGTTTTTATAAAAATCTTATATAAAAATAAGTAAAAGATAATAAAATTAACTTTTTTTGTTCCACACCGGATTTTATTAATTATTAAATAAATTGAGGTAGTCTAACTTTAGTACTCTCTTGAAAAAGGCCTAAGTAGCCCAAAACAATTGTAAAGAATTAATAAACTCCAGTGTGGAACAAAAAAGCAATTTTATTTTATCATATTTTACATATTTGTATAGTATGTTTCATAAAAATCCAACTGCAAACTCCATTCTAAATCTTATATATATATATTTTTTTAGAATAGTTTTTTTTTGACATTTATTTTTTATGACTTTTATGATAAACTTGTTCCAGGCCTAAAGAATAATAAAGAAGAACATAAATTATGACATAATAAGAATAGTACCAGCAAGTCGTTACTGTTTTTTAGATACATGCCTTATTCCTTTTTCTTGTGCATAAAGTCTACTTTAAGCTATTTAGCCCATAACATTTTTATACATCTACTTATCATCCCGTTTCTTATACACTCTTCTAAGACATGTTTTATTGAGTCGCCTTTGCCTTTAGGTATATAATCTAATTTTTTTTCTTCTTTCTTTAACTAATATTTATATTCATTATTCTCGTTACCCATCCTGAATTATTGTTATCATCGAGACATCCTCATCCTTTGGTTAAGTATTTTGGTGTGACATCAATTTTCCTACAGTATATTTTGTAATTCTTCAGTATGCTTCCTTTTTTGTATTTTATTTAATTCTTCTCTTATCAATTAATTGCATCATTCCTTAAAAATGCATAACTGAGCGCAAGGTACCTTCGTCTGTTGCACAACGCATCATCATAAAGTTTTTAACCAATGAAGGCGTTAAACCATCGGAAATTTTCGCTTGCTTGGAGGCACAGTTTGGAGATGCTACACTGTATCAGAATCGAGTGTATCAGTGACGTGGGTTAGAGAATTCAGGGATGTCATGATCGACGCCCAAGAACGAGTCTCACAAATGACAACATCCGTGCTGTTCGAGAGCTTGTTGAAGGTGATCACCATCAGCCGGCAAACTATTGAACAAATCTCATCAGAAGTGGGTATCAGCTCAAAGACTTCTGAATCGATTTCGATAGGTTTTTTTTTCAAGAAGTTTTTGTGACGAGACGTGGGTTCACCACTACACTCTACACTTCCGAATCAATGGCGAAGAAAGGATGAAGGCTGCCCTGTCAAAGCCAAAACCAAAACCTGTCTCTCAGTCGGAAAAGTGCTTGCGACTGTGACTCAAGGGGAGTTTTACTCATTGATTTTCTTCACGATCAATGATCAACGAACAGTGAATGCGGCTTACTATTCTGAGTTGTTACATTCGACAAAAATTGCGTATCCAAGCAAACGACGGGGTATGCCCATTCGAGCATTCGAGACGTCATCCTCCTTCATGACAACGCCAGGCCACACACCGCAGTTTTGACAAGGAATAAATTGGAAGAAATGGGATGGGAAACCCTCGAGCCTCTATAATCCTCCTTATAACCCTGACTTGTCAACCTGTGATTATTTTTTGTTCGCGCTCTTGACAAAATAACTTGGAGACACTTCAAAAGATTTGGGAGCAATGAAGAAGTAGAGAAGTATGTGCGGAATTGACTGACAATTCGTCTTTATGAAGAAGGAATATTCAAGCTTCCAAATCGGTGGCAAACGTGTGTAGAGTACGGAGGTGACTACTTTGAAAAATGTTAAATGTTTAGTTTGTGTGTACCATTAATCATTAAATTTATTTTATAAAATTACCGTTTATATTCGATTTACCCTCGTAAAAAGTAGAAGAACAGAGGAAGTTATAGAAGTCAATAAGAAGGACATCTTCTGAAACATGAAGACCTAGTTAGCGATATATTAGAATAAGAAACAGGAGTGCAGAGGGCAGACGAAGACCGGTTAGATTATATTACTATTCGCAAATAGGGATGTGGAATGTTGTAGTTTTCGATCTTAGGCTAGGAAGGAGTGGAGGTGCACGTCCAATCAGTTTTCGAACTTATGACCTGGGGAGGATGATAATGATCATAATGCACTTATACAGCAAATATACCAATCGTAAGAATTTGTATGTATAAAAATATGTAAAATGTTACTTTTCTGCTCCCGAGTTGTAGGCTTAACTGATATTTCATTGGTTCAGAGATTTTCATCATTTTTGTAATTGTTAATAATAATTGATATTTAATTTAATTTGTATTTATGATTTTTTTCGAGTGGCATAAGCAATATTATAATTGTATGTCTTGTTTTAATCCTCTATCTATTAGTTCAAATGTATGTACTTACATATTTCTTAATTTAAGTATTTTTCATTTGAAATGACTAATTTTTAAAATGAGTCATTTTTGGAGTTCAAATAGAACACAAATTCGAAAATGCCGTATGTCAAGAAACATTAAAAATGATCCATGAAATGTTTCGCCATCAAATAACAACATTTTCAAATTGCTTTTCGTTCATAAAATATACAATTTTATTAACTTTAAAAAGCAAAGGGATAAATAAATGATTGTTTTAAGTAACAATTTCATACATGCTAATGCAATATATATAAAGCGAGAAGAAATTCTGTGAAGAGATATTAAATAAATGAATAACGCTCCCAGGTCCGTTCCTGTACTAAACGTTCCGTGACCTAGTCGGTACGGTGATAGGAAAATTTTAATAAGATTCGATACGGGGGCCCTGTACACCGGGTGCCCCTCGATTAGTAATATTTTTCTGCACTATTCTTGCACACACAATAGAAAAGGAAAGACATGAAAATGAAGGCACGCTGACTGTAAGATAAGCGTTCGACTGGCGAAGCCTCCGGTCTTAAGCCACCGGAGAGGTCACAATTGACGTCAATGCGTAGTCACGTGGTACCGTCTTTTCGAAAACATTATTGCTTTATTCCCACAAAATAGGAAAGCGAACGTTGGCTGTCAGGGTCGGACTCGAAACTAATGGTAGTAAAAATAAATTTTTATTTATTTTTACTACCATTGTAACAGTTTATTTTGACATTTGATTTCTCGATATGTTCCTGATATTTAGATACCAATAGGTATGATGAAAAAATAAATAGGACAATAATTCTTTAAGTGGTTTAGTCGTATCAGTAGTTTACAAAAATAAAATTCTGGCTAACTATAAAAGAGCTAATTAAAGTGACGGTTGTATTTTCAAAATTTAATTTAATTTATTATTTATTATTATTAAAATTTATTAAGGTTGTAAATGAATCAAACAAACATGAAAAACTCTATTGTCTACCCAACAGATGTACGAGGGTGTATCAAATATAAACAGGTTGGGTTTTGTAAACAAACAATTAAACATCAATACATATACTATTATTCTACATAGTCTTCCGCCCTAGAAATGCATTTTTCCCATCGAATTGAGAGCCTTTTTATGCCAATATCGTAAACTCTTCAGACGTTCATTTAACCATTGGAGCACAGATGCTTCCACTGAATCGTTCTCGTGGAAACGTTGGCTTCTAAGCGCTTCTTTTAAGATGAAAGTCACAAGAGGACATGTTGAGGTTATATGGCGGATGTTCATTGTGACATTGACTATATGAGGCCTGGCGTTGTCATACAAAAGAATGACACTTATGACCGATTGCTTCAAACTTCAAACTTTTCATGGCCTTCAGAAAATTCCTTGTGCCATGCACACCCAACTTCTTGATAGGGTGTTGTCCCCAAATTGTGCCTGTAATTGCCGCAAAGTTTCGGTTGGATTCACCCCCTGCTTAGCCAAAAAGCTAATAATAATCCGTTGCTCCACGGTTTGAATCCAGTAAACAATTCGGAGGTGCTCATACTTTAATAATTTAAAATTAAATTTGAAAATTTTTAACATATTTTACCGATAATAGAATTTTGCTACTTAAACAAATGCAGATATCATACTCACTTTTACATTAAGTTGATTTCAATAAATGGTGTTGGAATTGTTACAAATTTAAAAAAAGTTTGTTGTAGTCTTATTGGGAGCCGAGATGCCAAGGATTTACGATTTTTGCAATTACAGATAAATTTGCAAATTTGTTTGTCTGAAAATTTAAGTGCACATACTTGATTTTATTCACAAACAAAATTTAGAGTTTGATACTTCTAGTATTAATATGTTAGAGAACAAATCAATTAAAGACCCAAAAGTTTTTTTTTAATTGTCAAATTTCAAAATTCAACTGTGGATTCCGACTGTGGATGCCTATATTCTTAAAAATTTTTTTTTTCTAAGGTCCTCTTTAAACACTTTTTTTTTCTAATTCTCTACCATATTTTACCGACAATCATATTCGAGCTTTTATAATTAACACTAATATTGAAACATTGAAAAACATGAATTGAAAAAACATTCGGTTAATATAAAACACATTTAATCAAATTCAGATGAGTTACAGAAAGTTTTTATTGATATCACAATAATATTATTTCGACATACAATGTCTTTTTCAGGTCCTGAAGTAATCTAAACATAAACTAATTACAAGTCGACTTAAATACTAAATTATTAGGGTGGGGGGAAAAGTTTAAATGTTTAGTAGAGGAGAATTGTTAAAATCTGTTTGGTCATTTAAAATTAATCATAATTTATTTAATTTATTTTTTCCCATAGTTTCTAGTAAGTTCAATATAATACCTTTAGCTTCAGTATGTAATCTCTTAAAGTTGTCGTTCAAGTTGTGTGAGTTAGAAATTAAGTGATTAGCATAAGTACACTGATCATTTTTGTTTTAAAAACATTTCTTGTGTTCTTTTATACGATCTTTAAAAGCTCTTCCAGTCTGTCCAATGTAAGATTTATTGCAACTACCGCAATCTAACTTATAAATTCCATATTTTTTTTTGTGGGGTCTTTGTTGTTTCTTAATATAAAACAGTTATCCAGACGTTGGGACGGATAAATAAATAATTTATGTGTGCACATTTGTAAATCCCGGAAGAGATTTATTCTTGCCCGACCTGCCATTCATCGTTGACCTGTTGGAGTTTTTTCAGAAGGTTTTGCAATGCAATTCAATGTGCCATTGTCGACGTTTATTTTTAAACTTTTCGTTGAATCGCTTATGAAAGGTGTGTGTGTGTGTGTATGTGTGTGTGTGAATCACACCTGTTTCTGATACATTGTATAGATTTTGTTGCAAAATCTAAACCAGAAGTAAAGCGCGTCCAATAAATCGTTTACTGACACCAATACTATTAGATGTTGTAATAATATCTCCGGTTGCTCAATCGATCTGCTAATTTTAAAAGTTGCTAATGGTCTATTCTTGTTTCTTTTTAGCAAAAGTGCAACTCAATCGTATCTAAAATCAGTCGGACTTGATGTGAAAAAGGTTGTTTTTATTACGAAATATTTTATACATCTGGTTACCGACACCATTAATTGTAAAACGTAAAAGGTTTTATTACTGTCATATATTGTTATTTACTCATTGATTCCAAGACCAAATGATATCGTGTTATTATCCTTATTGAGAAGTTATCATTGGATAAAAGAACACTAACCAAAGAAATTGACACTTCAGTTTTACAAAGATGTGTTAATAGTGTTGTTGAAACGAATCATTAATCATGTTGAACTTTAATTAAAAATCGCAGTTTCAAATTTTTTTTATTTTCATGCCTTTGTCCATAGATTAATTAATACACCTCTAAATTCAGATAATTATAACTTACAATTAAAAAAAATATATACTATAGCACAAAATAATGGTTAGTCGCCTGCTTTAGTGGATAACATTTTAAATTAAAAAAATAAAAATCAAACTTTGTACAACATTTATCTCTATGTCAAAATTAAATCCGAAAAACACCACAGTTTCACATACTTAGGCAATGTATTAGACAAATAGTTAATAGTACTATTGCTTTTAAAACCAACAATTCGTTCGGCAAACTAATATTAAATAATAAATGTAAAACTTCGAAAGAATTGAAGCCAGGAGTTTATTCTTTAAGTTGTTTACACTGTGACAATGTTTACGTAGGTCAGACTTTATTTTCATTATATGCACTACTGTCAATACTTAAGGATGTCCCTACTACAACCGAGCGGCGTGGTCTAGTGCTCTAGATCATTGCTTGGCATTCGAGAGGTCACCGGTTCGTACCCGGGTCCGGTTGCTCGGTCCAAGTTTTCTGTGGTTTCCTTGGATCATTTAAGCAAATGTAGGAGCAGTAATATTCCACAGATAATCTTTCACTTCTCTTCTGTCTTCATTTCGTCCGTCTCATCTTTCTCTCCCTAACCACACCACCCACCCATTTCCACGATTCCTGCAAGGAGGCTGAAGAGAGCTCTACGCCCTACCCTCCGGCTTTGCACTACAGTGTAGGTCGGAGGGACTGCCCGCCCACTAGCACGACTAGCTGGTGGGAATGAAACACAAAAAAGTTTTAGTTTTTTCCCTACTGATTGCTATGTCATCCGCAAATCTATGTGTACTGATATTTTTCCCTGTATATCTACCCTTACACATCGTATTTTTAGTATATATATTACAAAAGAGTTAACTAAATCAATTTAAGAGGTTGTGCACAAAAATATCGATTTACGAAAATATTTTCGAAACTATACCGATGTCATTACATTGTTATTTTAAATGGAACGATTCAATTTCGTGTATTTTTTTGTGTGCCTTATTACATTTAAAGGCAACTTTTATAAAGGTAAAATACACCTAAAGCTGATGTTTCTCAATAATTTATAATAATTATTTCAAATTGTTAACTTTATTACAAACATCAGCAACAAAAAAATGTTTTGTCGGAATCAGAAAGAGTAGAATTTTGGTATTGAATGCAAATCAAGGCTCCTTTTACTGTGAACTTTTATTTATAAATTTTGAAACATACAATAGTGTACTTTTACTCCTTTAAACGTATGATTTAAATAAATCTTTAAAAGTACGTTGTTTTCAAATTACACCATACCTGTTTGACCATACCCATAGAAATAGTAAAAAAGAATATTTTATTACTAATTAATGCCTACCTCAAAGAGAAGATTGTATGAGAAATTCACGTTTTTCGTTTAATGGAAATTGAGAACTAAGTTTAAAAGAATGGACAAAAATAAGATATTGGTTTGTATAAAAAAAGATATTTTTTTCTAATTTTTTTTACGTTGGTGTAGTAGGTCTTTTCTATAGTAATTTTCAAGATGGAATCTCTATTTTCATTCAAAAATTGAAAACTACTTTTTTTGACTACTGATTAAGGATCCAACTTGCAAAGTATTTACTTATATTCGCAGAAAAGTTATTTTCGCTTTTGAAATTTTTAGCATTTTAGGAATTTAAAATAGGGATATGTAGCTGTTGTCGCCGGAGTTTGACGAACTTATTGCAATGTTTTGCTCACGAATTGTTCTAATAAATGACTCCACTCAAACGTTTATATATAATATTTATTAACAACTTAATTTACAAACAAACACTAACCAAAACTTTACAATAAAAAAGGAGTGGACTGTATATATTGCGTGGACTGTATATGAAGAAAAAGATAGCGCGGAAACCAAATCGACTGGTTCAATCAAGGATCAAATTGCAACTGTCTGTTTTACCTTAAATATTAGTATGAATTGTCGCATTTGTTACATTTGCTCGCAGGTGGCCCCATGGCCTTTTGATGTGTGCCGACCCTTTGTCAGCAAGCAATCACGGCGGCAACAATCATTGCGGGTTGGTTGCCGTCGTCGGTAAATTACAAAGACTATTTCCAGCATCTCCCGGTTATCAGTCACCACCATAATAGTAAATAAACAAATTTGAACAAAAGAGTATTAAGCCGCAACAGTAGCATCGAAAAGTAGAGATTTATAGCTTCAATTTGCGTTTCTGTGTGTACCTATATACGTCTCTACAACCATATTGGTAAAGTTATAGTAGGTACTTTAATTTTAACTTATAACCCACATGTTATTTCTATTTGTAGCTGATTTATATTTCTGATTACGGTCTCTGTCTATGTTCTAATATTGTATGCCAAGTAATGCTTTCCAACTTCACGTTTAGCATGAATAATTAGTTTTAAGATCAATGCAATGTTAGTCCACAACGTGTGTGGTAATAGGAGTTGTGTTAAAATTTAAATTGCGACATTAAAGCTTAGACTGACTGTTTGTGAGCTACTTTTAGATTTTATCGCCCGTATATCAAAAAGAAATACCAAACGATCTTTGCCCACCAAGAAGGCTGTGAGCTATACTAATAAATTATTTATAACTGGAAGTACCTAACTAGAATTGATAAGTAAAGGCAAAGCAATTTTACTAATTTAATAAAAACATGATAAATCTATACGTTAAATTAAACCATTATTTAGACCTAGACATTCACATCTTACTCCCTGGAACTGACAAATCTTATTAAAATAAATGTCAAAAGGGGTCAAATTCGATGATTGGTGCTGTTGTATATTGTACATAGTTGTAAATGTTTTTAAGTAAAAAATTTTTACTTTATTAGGTAGGTAGTTTTAGAAAATTTGTAAGTAGCCAAAATTTGTAAGTAGCCATTAAGTATAAAAGGGGAAATTTTCAATTTGATTTGATGTCAGATTGGGTAATGTTTAAAAGAACATTTAAATCAATAAGAATAATCAAGATAATTTTACTCACCAATAATTAGGAAATAGTAAATACAATTAATTATCTACTTAGACGGGAGATGAAGGCGTGCGTGAACAAGTATAAATATATTTGGCTGGCTGGCGACTGTGTAAAAGTGAGATGACGACAAGCAGGCGTTCTCACTCATAGGAAGTTATCACATGAAATAATAAACACACTTACCGATCTGTTGACAAGATCATAAAGTAATTAGGTACTCACCGGGGTTCCTTCGGAACCGCTGCCCCTCTGGATTACTTGCGAATTAATCTTCATCGGTCTAACAGAATCCGTCAATCAGCAAATTGTATTAAATCATGAGTTTGCGGTCTCGCGCCTCCAGACGGGAGGCTAACCCCGTACCACTATAGCACCATGCCCACCCCACGCAAGGCAAGTTACCGTACTACAGGCATCACCGGAGATATCTGTGTCTCTCCTGTACAATACTGGGGTGACAGACAGTCGTGGCACTTTAGCCACAATTCAATAACGAGCTCTTATAAACACAATGGCCAATGATAACGTGTTAACCCAATCAGATCTTTCTCGAGTAGTGTGCACATTATAAATAATACATAAGTATCAAATATATATAAGCAGTAATCATATTAGTAAACCAATAATTTACTACACAAATTATCTATCGCATCGCTAGCAAAACTCGTCATTGCAATCGTGCACAACGTCTATACACATACTGTATATTATAAAAATGTTGCCATCGCATCTTTATATTCCTTCCTATGTCTTTCGTCACCCTTAGACAATTCAAGAATATGAAATTCATGAAAAAGCAAATACTAAGATGATAATTATTGAATATAATTTTGATATAATCATTTGTATTTATATTTCGTACCTTACATAAGCCATTCACAATTTAGTTTATAACACCAATTGCAATTTACTAATAACCGAAACCAAGTTTATGAGGGTTCGGTACATCATTGAATGTACGACTAGTGATGTCAATCACCTACCACAAATAATGCATGTCAGAGGGGGGTGGTGGTGACAACATTATAAATTTTCAGTTCGTAAAATTGTTGAAATAAGCAGCATTTACATCATACTTTTTTAGAGAAAGACAACTCAATTTGAACATGTATGTTTTATTCGCGCAAGCAGTTTCAAGCCAATCGGTCTTAACATTCTCACCCCTGATGCGACGACGCAACGCTTCTTATTGCAACCCCGTGTTAGCAAGAGTCGTCAGCATGGCGAATCGAGAACCTTAATACTGATCTTCAGTATATAGATTTTTGGGTTATAGATTTATACAAAAAATCAGTTAGCGCGATTTATTATTTGTCTGTTTCATTCACATTCACGATTCGAAATTTTAAACTGCTTGGAAAAGACATTGGAGAATGTAAAAAAGCTTGATTTGAATCAGCTCTCTTTTCCACTGAACAGGAAACTTTCGAAACGTTTGGATTCCGGATCAAACGTTAAAAATCATGATTTCACGACTCTTGAGGAAATGTCAGATGTTTTAGCTATTTTCGATATCAAGTGGTCGAATCACTGCAGGAGAGATTTAGCACACATACTGCAAAATGTTTTATATCCTTAGAAGTTTTTCTGTAGGTAAAGAAGAAAATTCGAATTAATAGTCGAAATAATCATATTTGTATATTTTTCTGAAGACTGAGACATGTTTTTGTCTTTGATTAAAAGAGCGGACAATGAAATAAAAAGTTAAAAATGTCGAATTTTCACGAGAAAAAAGTTAGGCTATCAATTTGAATCCAAAATTTTCTAAATTCATTAGGCTTCTCATGCACGAATGAATGAAGTTATTCAACACCAAAACGTTTTGAAAGTTACATTCCATCAGCGATGAACCAAACAAGATTCAGTAATATTGCGATAATTAAGATTTCATATTTATCATGATGCTGTTGACAGACTTAATCTTGAAAAATTAATGGGAGAATTAATTTTACTAAATACGAAACGAGAAGGAACTTTACGAAAAAATGTGTTTCAATATTAAGTTCACCTTTTCCCCATTTTTATGCAGTGAAATTTTGTTTTTTTTTTTTTGATGTACCAAATTACATTAGAACATTAGCTCATTGGCGTATTATATATATATATATATATATATATAAGTATATACGAATGATACAATAGCAAAAACATAACATAATTTATAATAAAACAATTCAGTAGTACGAAATTACCTATAAAGCATTGAAAAAAAGTGTATTGTTTAATAAAATTCCATCGATAATGAAACAATTGTTTGTGATCATTTCGTGACGTATTTGATCTGTTAAATTATTGCATTTCTTATGACGTAGTATGAAATATCAAAAATTCAATTCAAAATTTAATATTCTTAATTGACTCCAAATACCTTCGTAAGGCCTTGTCAAACATATGAAATATCAGTTAGCAATAAATATTAGTAGATGGCGACAAACTGGCTGTAATATCATATTATATCGACTTTTTTTATGGAAGTGCTTCGGTTTAGTCAATATTGACAACTCACAAAATTACTTTCCGAAGAAGTACCTAATAACTGCCAAAAACTAGACTCAAGAGAAATTGTTTCATAGTTATTCTTAATCATTTTTGTAATCCGATTTTGGTTTTGACAGTTTTATATTTTATTCAAAACTATTTAGCATTAACGTTACATTTATTATCAACTTATGACGACTAAAGAATTAATGTAAATAAAACTAATGACAAACAAATAATTTAAAACTATTAGCAGATGAATAAGTAATTTTTCTTGGAAGTACTTATCTACTAAAGTATTACGAACAAATATCTATATGCATTAATTTATTAATTAGGTAAGTAATATTCTTTAGAAGATATTGCAATTCTTTTATAAAATGGCGTGAACTGTTAAAAAAATCTGAAGAGTTTTAAGAATTAGACGGATTGTTGTATTAGAGACAATTAATATTCGGTGTGAATACTCAATATCGCACTTGCCTAACCCAATTCCAAGAAAAACTTAACGTAAAATATACGTAATCCTCATATCAATTGATGACTTCCTTTATTAAATAATTAATTTGAATAATAGATTCATTAAATGTTGGAAATTAATAGGTTTCGACATAAATGGGATAAAACATATTATTAATTAGATTAGTATACATATGGTGTAGGCGTCAATTATGTTTCAGTAGTCGATCTTATTTAGATAGAATATCCAAAGTGAAATTTACTTATTTTATTTCTAAAGACGAATATCGAGGGTGGAACGAATGTCGAGTAATTTGTAATAAACAAATGAATTTTTCAGGTAAAAATTGTTTTCTTTTTGCTCCTGATACAAGAACATATATGATATTGTAAAATGCTTTTATGCTTGATTTGAAAAAGGTTATTCGTAAAATTTCAACCAAAGATACAAAATAATTTATTTTAATTTTAGTAGTTGTTGATCTTAAAAATCACCGTTGGACAGAATATGTAATTGTAAGAAATATTTTTTGATTTCTTACATTATTTTATAAATATATGTCGATGATTGTAAATTTTGGTGAGTTATCGAAAATCATAGTTCAATCAGTTACTTTAAGACAATCTTATGGCCTTATTTATTGGTGCATTACTAATCAACTGTCATTAAATTTTGATAAATATGATTTAGAGGCTGCCCATAAACCATAATGGTTCTATTTAAGCCACTTTTTGACCCCTCTTCCACATTGTTACCATGATTTTATTATAGGATCTCCTCCCCCTAGTACAACGTGGTCTTTTTAACAGTTTTGAAATGAAATTTGCATAGAAATATTATTTTTTATTTTTGTTTATTTTATTATTTGTTTAAAACCGTCTGAAACAATAAATGTCGAGGCTAAGCATTTTTGTAAACTGTATATCACAAGAAATGTTGTCATTTCATTTCGACTTATGCATGCAAGTAATTGGGTTCTGACATATTTACGCCTGACCTCTGTTGCAAAAATGAAAAATAGGGTAATAGTACGTTCTGGGAATGTTTGTATCAAACGCCGTTTGTCCATATTTGTTCATTAATATATATTTAATTCCAAATTTCTAAACAATGGAATTAATAAAAAATTCATCTCGTTCAAGAAGTAGGTAAAAAAGATTGATTTGTTTTGTAGAAAATTGTAGAAGGAAAAAATAACAAAAATAGACTAGTTCAAAGCATGAAATAGAACCTTGAAAATAGCGAAGTAAAAATATCGATGAATGTTTGCTCTGTGCCTGCAGAATTTTTCATTCAAACTTCTCAATATGTTGCATGTTTACCATTAAAATTAGAAATAAAGCAAAAAAATATATACAGTGGTACACATTTTTAAATATTTAAAGTTCGTAACTGGCTGATTACGAGGATTGCTATTTAAATTTTGAGCCTAATAATTAAAAGGTAGTAATAAATATAAATATGGATTGAACAGAAACAACTACTCCGAGGGCTAATACCCCTACCGGTATTGAATTACACTGTTGATTCCGATGGACTCCTAGACGAAAATATAACATATTCAAAAAAGAAAGAAGGCATTAAAATCCTCTTTCGTCTAAACTTTAAGGATCACAGATATGGCTTTCTGTACGTTGTGCCTACTGTGTAGGACACGTTCGAAATGTGGGATCTGTGATCCTTAAATTTAGACGAAAAAGGATTTTAATGCCTTCTTTCTTTTTTGAATAAAAGGTAGTAATTTATTATAGAAAATGGCTTTATTGTTTTTCGAAGTTTTCTCCATGATGATCACTACACTTTTGCATGCGCTTGAACCAATTTTCGTAAAAAAAATTCCACCTTAAAAGCACGGTTTTTGAATGCATCAAGGGCTACTTCAGGCGCCGAAAAACGTTGACCACGTAATTTATTCTTGATGGGAATGAGGAGAGGTCATTTCTTAATCAACTATTAAAATATGATTTTTAGAAGTTTAGTGAACTTTGACTATTATTATGTCAACCTATACTGTTTATATTGTATTTTTTTCTGTCCTTTTTAGGTTGTTTTACATATTCTAAAAATTTTTAAAAAAATATTACCTGAAATTTGCATTACTTTTAAATTAAATGTTATTATTAATATGCCATATATGCATTGAAAATTCCCACTATTTAAATTGTTTCTAATTAATATTGTTTTTGTTGCAGGTATGTACCCACAATTAATAATTTTAATGGTCATGTTTGACATCTAACTTGGACCGTGCCGGTGAGTGAAAAAAATAAAAATAAAGGATTTAGCTTTTTTTATGCTTATGTCTGACTATCTTTAAATTAGTGATGAAAAATCAGAAAAGTTAAATATGCATTCTAGAAACTGTAAACAATACGATACAACTATTCTTACGCAAAACATTGTTATTGTTTGTATTCCTATTGTTTTATTGTTAAGATTGTTACTTAGCAGTATAAACTATGTATTGGCGCATTAAAAAAAAACAAACAATAACAGTATACATAACTTCCACCTTAATAAACTTTTATAATTATAAGATATTTTCGGTATATTAGCTCATAATCATAATTTAAAAATAATAATTATTTACAATGTTTTATTGCATTTCATGCATCTTCCTCTTCTCGCTAAAGTAGTTGGCTAAGGCTCTTATAGTTTTTGTTTCAAATTCGAAATGAAGTGTTCATTTACACTAACATCAAAGGGAAATTATAATCGACTCAGATTAAGTGACATCATAAAAAGGATGGATTATGTGCGCGTGTGTATCAAGAAATAGAGAGAACAGAGGGTTAGAACACTCTGTCTGACATTTTCTCATTGGCTTGTTAGTTGTGACGTCGCACTGGCGTCATGGAGCTGCAGTACAGACAGCTCCAACCATCTACTCTATTTCTTTCTTGGACGAAATAGTCACATATTTGATGTTAACAGAACATAAGTTCCTGGTCAGTAATCTGTCGGATCCGTCAGCCGTGGTTCGCGATTTCAAGCTCTTTGTTTCCATCAAAATACAGACCAATTTACATGCTACCTCGTTCACCACGTTGCGTCACGTGGTCTATAGTTCTGTAGATATTTCAAGGCAGTTGGCAATGGTATATCATATACCGAAACAATTGTAGAGTTTCATTAAACTCAATTTTATTTATTAACTGTATTACCGTAGTTTATTTTGACGTCATCATTATATAAATAATATAAGTTATAATTATTTTCTTTCGTCGTAAATCTATCTGGTAATGGTTGCTATTTCACTGCGTTGCGAATATTTCTTTTTCAGTTTTATGAAATAAGTTGTCTTTATGGATAGCATTACTTTCGTTTCGTAATGCGTAAACGAAAAGAAGGTCTTGAGGAAATATGTAGTGTTGGTTGAAAAAATATTTTTATGTAAACAACTAAAATATTTTCAAGATCATTTAACTTTAGATTATACCGGAAATAACTATGAACTGAAAAAATAAAATCCAACAAATTTTGAAATACTTTTTTCATTCGAATTATTACTTATAGGTATATATTATTATTACGAAACCGGAAACAGTCAGTCAATTGCGGTACTGTTTTCTTGATAGAGGGCTGATAACTATTTAATTCTCAGTGATAAAATCAAAACATTATAGGAGACTATTTTAAAAACAAAGTAAACAAATCGTTTCCCTTACGTTTATTTTTCATAACAGTGCAAAAGGCCACTCATGAATATTCTGAACTTGAAAAATATAAAATCTGCAAAAATATCTGAACTACTATTCATTTCACGTATTTACTCTAGTTAGAACCTCATGAAAGTAAAAAATTATGAAAATCTGTACTAAGAACACCTCTGGTGTTAGTGCTGACCTCTTTTAGAATAAATAATAAATTTGTATCTCAGTAAATGCAGAATATATAAGATGTTGTCTACTGATACTTGATTGAGATTCATGATAATGAAATGAAATAACACTATGTTAACTCTCAATATAGTATTTATTCACTTGACAGCTGTTTCGTCACCTTGTGACTTCTTCGGAAGTATACAAATTACTTAAAATTATTACAAAATGTTTTCCTTAAGTACTAGCTTAAGGGGAGGGTGGTAGGAACGGGGAAGATGTTTATATTATTATCGATACGTCGATAATGTTTTAGTCAGTTTCACAGACTCAAATAGACAACTTATTAACATGCTTAATCTTCTAAATTCTATCCACCCCATCATTAAATTCACTCATGAAACTGAAATAAATAATCAAATTAATTTTCTGGACCTTACAATCACCAAAACAAAAAATAAACATAATTTTTCTGTCTATCACAAAGTATACCACCCATACTGATATAATTATAAACAATAGATCCTGCCAGCCAATTCAACACAAGTTATCCTTTTTCCACTGTTCTCTACATAGATTAATAAATACCCCTATGTTAAACTTAGATTATGAAAAATAACTCTTAATAATTAAACAAATTGCAATTAAGAATAACTATAACATACACACAGTAGATATGTTATTAAAAAAGATGCTATATAAAAAAGTAATAAGCTCAATATTCCCTAAGTACAAGAAAAACAAAACTATAAATTTTTAACATATTTAGGACATCCAACTAAACAATTGTCATCTTTATTAAACAAAAATGATTGCAAACTAGCCTTTATAAAACTAACATAAGTTAAGTAAATACCTAAAAAACAACAAAGATGTAACTGACAAAAATAATAAATCAGGTGTATATAAAATCAATTGTAAATCTTGCAACATGTTTTATATAGGGAAAACTTACAGAAATTTTAAAATTAGAATTAAAGAGCATAAACATTCTTACATTAACAAGAAAACTGACTCAAATTATGCAAATCATTTAAATAATGAAAATCACAACTTCCATGAAGATTTTGAAATTGTACATTATGAAAATAAACCGTATAAAATATCAATGTTAGAAAAATTAATAATAAACAAATTTAAAAATAGTAACCTGTTAATTAACGAACAAATAGATGTAGGCTATTCCCCTCTATTAAACATCTTCCCCGTTCCTACCCCCTCTCCCTAAGCTAGTACTCAAGGAAAACTTTTTGTAATAATTTTAAGTAATTTGTATACTTCCGAAAAAGTCACAAGGTGACGAAACAGCTGTCAAGTGAATAAATAGTATATTGAGAGTTAACATAGCGTGTTTTCATTTCATTTAAATGCAGAATACTATTTTCTATAGTCAAACATACATTTCTCATTTTGAATAAATATGTTACTTTTAGAATGCAATAGTTCAGTGTGGTTGTTATCTATTCTTTCTTCAATTATTACAAGCATATAGCACTTGTCCTTTAATTGGTTTAATTTCAAATAAGTATTTAAGCCAAATAAATAAATTAATAAATTAAAAAACGATTTCAGGCTGTCTAGATAGTTCTCTCGAGCACGTATGTCTTATTTTGATACTTACATGTGTAAAAAAGTGTAAACTGCATTGTTTTTTTGCGTTTTCTGTAAATATAAATTACGTACATAAATTACCACACACAACGACCTACACTCGACCTACTAAACGTTTCAGCAAAGAAGCATTCATTGACTTTAAACTGTCGCAAAAAAGTATCCAATTGCTTGTTGCTCATTTGGAGGTTACTTCCACTGCTGTTATAAAAGAGTTGGTGTTTTTTTCGTAGCAAATATCAAACGACTCGTAATTTTCAAAGAAATCCGATCTGCATGGTCATCGCTCTTTTTCATTCAAATAAGTAAATTGTAAACAACACGTCACTTTTGTTAAGATGTCTTCATTGTAATGATTGTGTGTTATCGTTGATAATGTTTTATTTAAATTTTTACCAACGGAGTGTACTATGTACCACATGAAATAAAACCACGTAAATTTATCGTAATTTAAAACTCCGATAACTGTATTCAATATAACTAATATTAATGCAAATAGATAATTAACGATTGATTGCTTAATAATGAGTATTATATTAATGAGAATACGTGTAGATTCCAGCGAGTCTATACAAGAACTTTCTAAATTTTGCTTAAAATTGAATAGGTATATACAAAACTTAGTAGTCATTATGATAGTTAGTCAGCCACGTCGCAACCCTCATGTATACGGTCATTGAAACCACAAGGGATATGGTTAAATGGTACGTGACAAACAGCAAATATTTTGGAAGATTATAATGTTTATGATTTGACTATTTCTCACGAGTTTATAATCAAAGGCGGCAAAATAAATTATCTACCGAACAGATTGTTATTACAGGGCATATTAGGGCTGGACCTATTATCCGATCAATCGATTATAAATCGATTGTTTCTCGTTTTTTTGTTTGTTACTATAAATCGATCATTTTTCACCTTTTTCGATTATAAATTATTGATTCTCTTTACTATTATAACTCGATTATTTTTTATGTTTTTTCGAATATAAATGATTATTTTTAAGTTTTTTTTTTAATTATCGGTTATTCAAATAATCCTTTAATCAAATAATCGACTAATCGCAAATAATTAATAAAGTTTAATCCAAATAATCAGAAATCGATTATTAGTCCTTAGTCCAATAAAAGGATGGCAATATTGTAATCGATTGATAATATCAATATTTTCTTCCTGAATGTTATATTAAGAAAAGAAGATTTCTGAACTTTTTCAGGTAAATAGTTTATTATTAAACGAATCATTCTAGTCAAACATGTTTAGGATAATAGTATTCAGATGTCTGTGTTGATTCAGTTTTATTTAGTTAAAAATAATTGGTTCAAGCTTTCGCGGCCATCGACAGCAATAGTTAAAAATAGTTTTTCAATTTAATACAATTGTATAAAGAAGAGTGTTGATGCTTCACATAATCATGTTTAACTAGAAGGATTTCCTATTGAGAGAAGACAATAAGCTTTAAAACTTTACAAAAAAGAAAGTATTATAATCTTTTTTCGTCTAATTATAACCGATCACAGATTCCATTTTTGGAACCTGTCCTACACAGCAGGCACAGCGCACCGGAAGCCATATCCCACGACCGGTTTCGACCTATCGGGTCTCCTCAAGTGGGCGCTGGCAGAAAGGCTTTTACAAGCTTTATAATAAATATAAATATGGAATCAACAGAAACTACTACTCCGAGGGCTAATACCCCTACCGGCATTGAATTACACTGTTAATTCGGATGGATTTCTAGGCGAAAATATAACATATTCAAAAAAGAAGGAATTAAAATCCTTATTCGTCTAAATTTTAAGATCAAAGATCTCACATTTTGAACGCGTCCGGTAGGGGTATTAGCCCTCGGAGTAGTTGTTTCTGTTGATTCCATATTTATATTTATATTTATAATATAACCTGTAAAGGCCTTTCTGCCAGCGCCCACCTGATGAGACCCGATAGGTCGAAACCGGTCGTGGGATGTGGCTTTCGGTTCGTTGTGCCTACTTGGTAGGACGCGTACAAAATGTGAGATCTTTGATCTTAAAATTTAGACGAATAAAGATTTTAATTCCTTTTTTTGAATATGTTATATTTTCATTTAGAGGTCCATCGGAATCAACAGTGTAATTCAATGCCGGTAGGGGTATTAGCCCTCGGATTAGTTGTTTCTGTTGATTCCATATTTATATTTATACTAAGTATATTGTTACTTTTACCTAAAACTTAGGTAAACCATATAATTTAAGATTAAAATTACTTTTTCTTTCAATAAATATTCGTTAGTTTTATTTATGAACTATATAACAAAACAAATCGTAGGTACAAAACATTGCAGTGGCGTTTATTGTTATATTCTGCATAAATGTGTCATCTTACAAAACAAACAATAGCCGTAACCAATAAATAAATGCGCAAATATTATAAAACAGGTCAATGGCCATTACGGGGCCAAAGAGTAATCTCAAAACAATAGAATCAATTAAGGAGATAGTGTCTTAAACAAGATAAACAATTATATATTTTTAAACATTCACACGTGAGAATTTGTCACTTCTATAGTTCTACGATTAGATTATTATTTGTAAAATTCTAAGACATCATTGTTTTTCAAATTTTGGTACCTACTAGAAGCGTTATTATTAAGTAATTTACAATTAGAAATTTAAATGAATAACTAACTCATCACATAACTGTATTATGTTTATTGGAATTACAGTTGTAAAATAAGGAATAAGATATAAAATTATTTTTTTCTAAAATATATTAATGCCTAAATTTACTTTATACTGTAGCAGTGATTGTGAAATAGGAAATAAGTGTGGTCCGACTTTCTCACTCTAATGCGGCCTGATTGGTGGAGAGAGAGATACGACTAGGGAAGAGACAGCCAATCAGGCCGCGTTAGACCGAGAAAGTCGTACCACAGTTATTTCCTATTTCACGACCACTACTGTCTCCATGTTTTTATACTCTAAGGTACTAATTGACTTGTGGTAAATGGAGGCGAAAAGTTACACGCTTGACGTATCGTTGATGTCTCCGTTGTAACACTTGCAAAAACTCGAGACGGGCGGTTATTTAGATATAAAGTTAACTTTCGGAATTAATTAATTAAATTAAAATTGAAATATATCAAAATAACGTCATAAAGGTTACTAATTCTGGAGTAAAAGTGCAAAACGGCTTGTGACCATACGTGAATTCGAAAAACGAATACGTTTATTTATTTATTTATTCAATTTTAAGACTGAAACAACGAAAATAGGTATAATGAAATTACATGTTTCATAATTATTAATAATTATTTTTAAATCGAGGATAGTGGAGTAATGTTTCTTTTTCTTTATAATCTTTATTTTTTTCACACTTTTTTGATTTTATGGTTATAACTTATAAATAATTTACATTAATGTATAAATAGGTAAGAGGTTACAAGGAACTATATTTAGTTAAGTTTCGCATTACACATTAGTAAGAATATTTTTATAAACATTCTGATGTGAATCAATTTTCTATAATGTATGTGGTAAGTAAATCATCAAATTTTTGGTTTGAATAAAAATAATTACTTAAGAAAATTCATATACTGATTCCACAAAACGTTGACTCAAAATTGAAAGATCAGAAGCCTCTATTAACGTTACGATGAATAGAAATTAGTCACAGAGTAATGTTTCGCTATAAATGAGTCATATTAATTATGATATATTATATTGTATTAAGATTTAAAATGATTACGTTTTCACATACAGTATTGGTCAAAAGTTAAGCAACTGTTAGAAAACAAGATCCCAAGATACCAACCTTCGTAGGTCTTCAATAATTTCTCTTTTTTTTTGATATCATATGAAAAATATAATAAAACATTTTCAGACACATTGGTTGAAATTCACGTCTTTAAATATTTTATTAAATGAAAGGGAGCAAAATTATACGGGATAAAAGTAATGTAACATTTTGATTTTGTGCAAAAAGAAAAGGTCTACGATTAAAGTAAGTTTAAAAAGAAAATCTATAAAAAATTTATAGCCAACAATGGATATGCTATTAATTATTAAATTAATCCTTTTATAATATTGTTATTTCTATAACTATCCAACCATATTTGTTTTTTTTCTGTTATTAAGTCAAATAAAAATTTTTTTTTGTAAAATTTACCTTACTTTTATTTATTTGTATTTAAAGCCGTGAATGTTAATCAATGTTTCTGAAAATGTTTTATTATATTTAACATATAGTAACATAGAAAGGTAAAGCACGTTTGGTCGTTTATTTAAAAGACTACCTGTGGGATTATTTTTCTTACGATACTTTTATCTGACAGTGTATGTATATCTAGCTAGGTATCAGAAAAAGAAAACGCTTTCTAACATTCCTATTAATCAAACAAAAAACAGGTAATACAAATCATTAATAAAAGTTCGTAATTTATATTGCTCAAAAAGTATTTTAATTAATGGCCGGTTTGTTTTACTGACCCAACTTTGTTTTTATTATTATCCGAATATAACTATGCCTTTTCCCAGTAAATTAATAATTTATTGGTGACAACTGTAAAAATTTATTTAAAAGCCATGAAAATTATTCATTGAGGGATTATTTCAAGTGATGACAGATTTGTTTGTAATTTTATTATCATGTTTGTATCTGTTAAAAATAACAACTGTTTAAATGACGTTGAAGTAATGTAGAGATCAGCATGAAATGTACAATACTCAACCTGGTGTATTCTACAGGTATAATTGTTGCTTTATTTATTTTTTGTTTGTAAAATAGAAATTAGAATATTTATTTCTCATGTATGCTCAATGAGCCTTTACATTCTGTCCTTGTATATTCTAACTGTCTTAAACTACTTACATACTATGTTACAACGTTTTAACTTAACACTATTTATTACTGTCTCTCATTTTTTCTTCACTTACCCTTAAATACTCACACACTTCCTCGCACACTTCTCCTCTCAGCATTTCTATTATTAGTCCCCCCAATTCTTGTTCACACCTTTCACCTCTCCATACTCTCATAAACTCTTTAACTCTCTCACCCTGACTCTGTGTTGGCTACTCCACAATAAAGTAAGTGGGCTAAAGTTTCCTCAGAGCCTCCGCATAGCCTACATTCCCAGTCCTTATATCCTTTCTTATTCGCTCTCCCTATATTCCCGCATCTAATTTTCGCCCACATTTCCTTATCGTCTTTCTTTTTATTTGCTTTGTTTAAATATTCCGCCCCTCCGTTACCTGGCATTAGTTCTTTATATATTTGATTGTAGGATGAATTTGTAATTGCCTCCCACTCTTCCTCCAACTTTTTCTCCCACCACATATTTAACCCTTCTCTACATCTATTATAAATTTATTTCTAATTGTGTATTCTATATCTTCTACGCCTAACTCGTTCCTCCAAATATATTTTGGCGTGTTTTTTGCTACACCCAAAGCCATCTTACAATATCTTGCTTGAACCTTACCTAGTCTATCCAACTTTCCCCATCCCCATACCTCTACCCCATATAGTGCCACCGCTCTCACTAGCGAGTTCATTAAGTAAACCCGGTCGTCTCGTAGATCCCTACCAGCTCTTTTTGCTTTTGTTTGTAAAAGTAGTTGTTTCTGTTGGTTCCATATTTATATGGATCATAAATGGCCAGTGAGTTGAATCTCTAAGCAAAAGCAGGTAGATGGCGACGTACTGCCATATCGACGTTTTATTTAAATCTGCTTTACACCGAGCTCCAACCATTTAGTCAGTAATTTATCGAATCTGCCTATGGCGTGCTGATGAGATCTAATGAGATCGAAATCGCGATCCAAGAACTTAATTTTGTTCTTATGAATATCTAACATTGAAAATTGCAATTATTAAGGTATTGCCAGTATATCGTCGTCTATCGATATTTACTGCTTTCGGTAGCATTTCAAATGTTTAGCAGGGGCTTTAGGATAATACGTACTTGTCAAACAGAATCTACGAAACAGCTTGTATGATAAAGAACGTTAAGTTTGTGAGTAATAATTTATCGAAACTACTAGACGTGAATAACGATTTGGGACTTATTAGTTTTCATCAACACGCCATAGGCAGTTTCTGTAAATTGCCGACCAAATCAAAATCTACTGAATGATGTTTACTGCCTAGTGTGGTATTTGAAATCTGGTAGATTTGATGAAGTTCTGACCCAAAACTTTTAATTGACCAAAATCTGATAATTTCTATATATTATTTATTGATTAAGAACATACGCTGTTCTTTATTGATTTGGTTTACGTATACGATAAGCTGCGTCGTAGATTCAATTTAACACGCAGATCTTCGTAAGACCCTTGTTTGAATATATATCCTTACGAACGAATGATATTCCAGATTATTATAGGAATAATCTCATTATAATTTGGTAATAAATGCACGGTGCTTTTTTAAATGTTTATTTACACTGCACACTATTTAGTTGCACGCGTGTACGAGGGTATATCAAATATAAATGGGACTTATTTTTTTATTACGGAAAGGTTAGTGACCTGGTAGTAGTAGATGCGAAGATAGCCAGTACCGTTAGGAGAAGGGAGAACCAAAAGCAATTCGCTCGAGTCGCATTAGTACGAAAAGAAACAATGAGCGAGACAGAAGTGCATGTCTCCGTGGAGCAACGGATTATTATTATGTTTTTTGGCCAAGGAGGGGGTGAATCAACCAAAATTTTATTTTAGAAATTATAAAGAACTTATCCTATGTAATGACAAAACTGTAACTTTCAATACGCAGGTATCCTCAGCAAATACGAGCGGTCGTGTAGTTTGCGGTAAAACGTAAATATTGTAGATTGAGCGGTCACTTTTTCCATCTCATTTAAATATGTCGATTTTGCGGTCAATGTAACATAACCTAACCTAACGCTTGCTTGCCTTTCTCACTGGCAAAAACTAATAAGCTGTTTTTGTCACCATTATCTGCTAACAAAAATGATTTACCATTCTTTGTAACAAGTAAATCTTCCGAGAGCACGATTTCTTCGCGAGATGATGGTTCTTTTTAGACTCCTTAAGCCGATTACCAACCAATTTATTTTCAAAAAATAAAGGTGTATACATTATACACGTGAAACGCTTTTTTGACCGCAAAATTGACAGGTAAATTTTACCCTTCCTCTACTTTTACATTCAAGAAAGATTTGCTCAAAAAATTCACTGACCGCTTGATGGACTGACACCATTCCAAAAACATCTGCAGTAACAAAAAATAAATATTTACAGTACAAAAAATTTGCTTAAATTACCCACAAACAAAAAAGGAAACTATTTACAATCCTATGTGAATAAACTTCTTTTATGCTCAACTATAACGATACAACAATAAAATAGTAAACTAATAAGCGGTTCGTATCGAACAACCCTTGTTATAAAAATTTGAAATACTATAGTTATCGGCAAATATTAGTAGATAATAAATAATAGCATATTATATCAATTTGCTTTTGAAGGACTCTTTCGATTTGTCTGTCTATCTATGGCATTTTGATAAGAACCAGTAACTTGGTAGTTTCAATAAATTACTAAACAAAAAGTTAATGTTGTTTATTAAAATTTTCTTATTTGTTGTTAAATAAAGTAGCAAGACTAATGCATTTTATATTAAATAATTATGACAGATCATTAATATTCTGTATGCTTGACATAATATATCAAAACTACCATCTGTCTACACATAATTACTTGGCGCCAATTAAATTTGTCAAAAAGTTCCGCCTCGCAGAATTAGTTTTGTTCGTAATAAATTTGCATTCAATCGATTGTTGGACGTTTCTTATTTATTGTATAATCTGTAAAGGTTAGATGCATATCGATGGACGCAATTATTTACCTGTCATTATCAATCAATTACTGACCCGTATCTTGTTTACAGTTAGTCACAAACGTATAATTATGGATACTAATCGAAACACGAAAAATGTGACAAACTTACCATTGTCTGTACGAGCGGCGAGGACAAAACGTTTTTCAATTATGTAAACTGAAGGAAACCTGTAATTTTTATTGAACATAAATTGCATTTCTTATGTTAGAATAACTAATACTGGTGCAATCTTGAAGAAACATAATGAATAAAAAAACACGAAGTCACTTTTGTTTCAACGTATATTTAAGAATAATCCTACAATTGTTTCAACCAATAGGTGATTACCAAAGAGTAATAAATAATAATACTATTAGTATTACTAATAGTATTATTATTAATAGTTATTATTATATATTATTCTTTGATAATGACCTATTGGTTGAAACAATTGTAAGAGTTTTCTTAAATATACGTTGAAACAAAAGTAACTTTGTGGTTTTTTATCTTAGATTAAGGTACATGGTCCATCAGAATAAACACATGTATTTGAAAATGTTGGTAAGCCAAAAATACTTATTGAAATTAACGAAGTTTGTAAAAATCGAACCTTTGAAGTTTCTGTAAAAAAAAAACTTTTGAGTGTTTCATTCTCAATAGCCTACGCTGTAGTGCAAAGCCGGAGAGTAGAGCGTAAGGCCCTCTTCGGCCTCCTTTCAGGAATAATCGTGGGTGTGTGTGGGTGGTGGTTGGTGATTAGGGAGAGAAAGAGAAAACAGACGAAATAAAGACAGAAAAGAAGTAACTATTATCTGTGAAATATTACTGTCCCAGCATTGGCCTAAGTGATCTAAGGAAACTACAAAAAACCTGGACCCGGAATCGAACCGGTGACCTCCCGAATGCTAAGCAACGATCTAAACTACTAGACCACGCCGCTAGGTAGTTTCGCTAAAACGAATATCAAGGTTTTTTTACTGCTTAAAATCTTACTGTAGTTTCCATTGTAATAAATTAATATAATTATGTGGGTAATTGTGGTCATTTAATGCAAATTCCTTATTGAAAGGAAGCGTAGATGAATTTATTTGCGAAACAATGTCTCGAGTAGAGAAAATAAACTAGTGTTGGAATATAAAATAATTTAGAGAGACTGAATTATTGATAGACTGATATTTTCAAGGGTGTAGAGATGATCTAATATAAGGAAGTTAAGAGTGTAGTTGTTTTAGGGTACAAGTCTTCTTGTCAATGAAGCTTTTCAATAGTCTTCTAGATCCAGTTTATCCATAAAAAAAAATAATTAAACCAATGCTTCCGTATGAACCGATATTGAGAGATTTTTGATAAATCGTTTCGTACACTCGTATTCGCAAGATGATTTGACCATTTTGTAATTTTCATATATATATACACCCAAAAAAGACTATTCAACGAAAACTTGATTTTCTTGTATTAACGCCATATTGCTTTTGCCGACATACCATTAGTGATGATCTACGTTTAGACGTAGTCTACTTTATCCACATGTTTCTGATTTCTACAGGGGTAAATAGCATGTTATAAGGTCGAGGGAGCGGAAAGGGGAGGGGAATATTTCCAAAGTCTCGCAACAGCCATTTTGATACCATCATCTTGATAAAACCACACATTTCGAAGTAATGATTTGAATTGACAGTGACCGTTGGCCTGTTTTTCTAGAAAAAATAAGGGCCACTAATGGGGCTTGCATCCTAAACTGTCATCACTGATATGCTATAGAACGAGACCACAAGAATGGTTATTTTTATTATGCGATCATTTTTTTTTTATATAACTAATACTTTTGGCGTACCTACATTTTTAAATCTTCAAATTCATTTAGGAACCTTACATTGCAAGGATACAGGGATATTAAGATAGTGACCTAAAACTTGGAAATGTTTTTTAATTCATTTCGACCTGTATGAGTGCCTGGGAGCATAAAAACTCAAAAATTGGCAAAATAAGGGCCTTCTTAAGGAACACTCTTCAAAAGAGTGATGTTATGTTTATTTCATTTGTGTGACGTTAAATGTCGCGAATAATGCATTGATTGAAAACTATTAGGTGTATTAATTTTTAACTAACTAACTTGATCGAAATTGGCAAGACTACGCAACCCTATCGTATACGCATCCGACATGATCCTGATTTTAATTTATTTTATTGTATGAATTACTTAATACTATATTATAATTAATTTTTAACGGTACAAAATTAATTTTGAATTACAAACGTTAACGTTAATTATGTATGACAAGATTGAAAATCATATGTAAAATAAATACCTGACGCAAATAACCTGCCTATTGTCTAGAGTTCAATGTGACCTAATTAACCGTAAAATTGTAGAGAAATATAATTATACGGTTTTTATTGTTCTTCCTTACAATGATTATCATCTAAGTATAATAATCTATAACGTTCAGTGATTGTGCGATGTCTTCTTTATGAAACCTTGGCAAAATCATAATAATAAAAGAAACTGCCTTAGTTTTTAATCAATACTATATAGGTCTGGGCCTCTTAATCCTATTTCAAGGGTATTCTAATATACCCAATGTGTATGTAAATCGTCCAGTGATTATTCTTCTTTTTTTATTTCAGCAGTTTGAAATATATTACGTTTGATAAAAAAGAAACAGGTTCTCCGATGGATATGTTTTCCAAACCAATAAGAAATAGTTTTTATTATGGCTCTTGATATTTGTTAAAATGCATTAATTGTATATAAAAACTAGATTTTATATCATTTTTTATATTAAAATTATAAGTTTAACAATTTTAAGTATTTTTGACCTTTCGCTCCCTTAATTCGATAAGGTAAGAAATAAACCCCTCTAACTTCTCCGAGGATTAGACTTATTTTCTTTTTGTCCAGTAAATAATTTCGTAATTTTTGAAATAAAAACAACAACATTCCTTTACATTAGTTGCCATAAGCTAAAAATAAGGAATAGTAATTATACAATAATGAAAAATTAAGAGGTGAATTTCAATACATTACTGTGAATTGATTTTTGAATTAATTTTTACCCATTACGGATTACCTAAAATTAATGAGGAATAATTTGTTACTGCTGTCATGCCCTGGCCAGTAATCGAACCCGGGTCCTTAGTTTTACACACTAATGCATTTACCACTAACCTACGAGACCTCTACTAATGGAATAAAAATATGTCATTATTAATAATAATTTTGACTATTGCACGTGGAGACACCAAGACACACGTAAAAGATTTCGTCTCACATGCATTATCAATGTAAACGAACTGCTTATTGCCTATTACTTTTGTCTTGCGCATAGGCGGAACATATTATGCTTCTCTGCATCAATTGCAGCTCAATTACCCACCTAACTTCGCTGCTTTATTTTAGTAAATGCAGGTGCCATTGGGAGCGGGCACGGTTCCAGTGGTGCACAGAATCCGTCTGCTAGCCTGGTTAAGCGTACCGCGGCGCGCTCGACCAAAGACACACATAATTCATTTGGTTTACTACTCCGTATATGACGACCGACAAAAGACGATATTCAACAAGCAAACGATCCTCGGATGTTATGTAGATATACTAAAATTCCATTGTAATAAATTTTAGACACTGATTGGCAAAAATACATAAATATATAAAACAATTTGGCAGTTGAGCAGCTCTGTATGACATATACACTAATGGCCTGGCCCCTTGTCTATAGAGACATGTGAATATGTTAGTTAATTTACAATTCATTATCATATACCTTTGAAGTTGAATCATTGAAGGAAAAGGGGACAGTACGCTGTGGCAGACGAGGAATCAGACGACAATAACAAGAAATAATTTCCATAAGGATGAATTTTACAACTCCGAAACCTTGATAGTAGATTATGTTTTGTTAGTGCGTAATGTATGATAATGGCTCTTCTTATTTTATTTGATTAGTCGCGAGAGTCATACTACCTACCTGCCTGATTATCATGCAATGGAGACTAAAGCACGTAGAAATATGTAAGTATTTTGACGAACGTTTTAACCTTGTCCAGAATACAACAGTACGGTTTTACATAATTTATTGTTAGCAGTCAATCAAATACGTACAATAAGAGTTCTGAATCACCTTTCACGTTTTGTTTCTTTTTTTTCTGTTGCGACAAAATGTTTATGCAAATTCATGAATCGAACGAAATTGTATGAAGGCGTTATTCATTAATTCATGCGCATACCTTATGCTTCATAACATTTTTTAAGCACATAACATATGTACACAGTATTAAGTGGACTTAGAACTGTGCACACATACGCATGCCATAAATGTATTTCATACCTACCTATGTTGTAATTAGTGTTTTATTTAACTCCGTAGAATAAATAAATAAATAAAAGTTGTGATAATAACTAGCTAGATGCCAGATGGCAGAAACTGTATCACACCATGTTGCTAATTACCTTTTTGCAATAATGCAATAATGAAAAAAGCTATTCTGTCTTAATTAAGTATTTATACTTAAAATACTTTAGATTGACAAGTTATGTGTAAAAGAAAAACTTTATGATTTGAGATAATGTGATATAACATAGAGTTTTTGAAAGTTAATTCAATCTTATGAACCTAGAAGCAAAAGTCTATCATCCCTACCTGCGTTTCCATGCATTATCGCCAACTAAAAATAGATAAATAAAAACAAAATATTGCGTTTCTTTTTGTTGCTCCCACAAATCCAATTGTTCTTAGATAAATTTAATGCTTATATAATTTTCAGTGGTTAACACCAGCAGTTTCAATACGAGGGTAAATCAGATATAAACGATAATTTTAGTATTTAGCTTAGCACGTAATTCCGATCTAGATTATTCGAAGCTCGAGTGTTGTTTGGTTTATGAGGAGGGGGAAACCAGCTTAGGTAGCAGCTGCGCTTGCTTCTGTCCGCAGTACAGCAATGACTGAGCGCAAGGTACCTTCCTCTGTTGCACAAAGCATCATTAGGCGTTAAACCATCGGAAAATTTCACTCGTTTGAAGGCAAAGCTTGGGGATGCTACACGCTACACTGTCTCAGAATCGAGTGTATCAGTGACGTGGATCGGAGAATTCAAAGATGGGCGAGAACGTGTCGAAAATGAAAGTCATGATCGTCATGATCGACGCCCAAGAATAAGTCTCACAACTGACAACATTCGTGCTGTTCGAGAGCTTGTTGAAGGTGATCGCCGGTTAACTACTGAACAAATCTCATCAGAAATGGATATTAGCTGTGGGTTCCAAGGTTGTTGACCGAAAATCAAAAACAGGTCAGGTCTTTGATCAGTGGAAGACCTTTGAATCGCTTTAGACAGGAAGGGGAGTTTTTTTTTGGCGTATGGCGTATCGTCGCTTGTGATGAGACGTGGGTCCACCACTACACTCCTGAGTCAAAAATGGCGAGTAAGGAGAGGCTAAAAAGGGATGAAGGCTACCCTGTCGAAACCAAAACCTGTCTCTCAGCCGGAAAAGTGCTTGTGACTGTTTTCTTTGACTCAAGGGGATTTTTACTCATTGATTTTCTTCACGATCAACGAACAGTGAATGCGGCTCACAATTCTGTGTTGTTACAGTCGACAAAAATCGCGTATCGAAGCAAACGACAGGGTATGCCCATTCGAGACGTCATCCTCCATGATAACAACACCAGGCCACACACCGCAGTTTTGACAAGGAATAAATTGGAAGAAATGGGCTGGGAAACCCTCGTGTATCATTACATCATCATTACAGCCCTGACTTGTCATTTGAATTTTTTGTATCTAAATTGTGATTATTTTGTACAAAATGGTGTACGTACATTGTATTGTTTGAATGCTGGCTTATTGATTTTTAATGTTCAACTAAAGGTTTTTTAATAGAACGACCAGTTTGTCCCAAATACATATAATTACAATCCTTACCCTTAATCTCATATACCCCACTTTTTTCATGTTTTCTTGTATTTCTTTATTGTATACCAATATTATATATTATAAATAAGTTTCACTTAGGATTTTATGTATAATGAAGTCAGGGATGTGATATTTTAAACCATTTAAAACACAAAAAAGCAATATTTTCTTTTCATCAAGTGAAGACGTATGTTATAACCTATCAACAACACCTTCTAATGAGTCAAACTTACCGTCTGTCTTTATATACCTATACCTACACAAAGGAAATTAAAACCCGTATCATGAAGTACAAATAAAAAAATAAGAGGATCGTTCAACTTTCCGTTAATGAATTTCCACGTGCATATATTTTTAGAAACAAACGAATGGGCAAAAGGATCGAAACTGTTTTACAAACGGCCTCATTATCCATATGTTATTAGCAGAACACCTACGCAATCCTCGGCGGCTATAATTGTATCGAAAGTCTTCATCATAACTAAAACAGTTTATGTTGTCGAAGAGTCATCATACAGATAGCTTATTAACAGTAGGAAGCCGTAAACGGCATCATTAAATCTCCTTCTGCAACATCGGTGGCCCTGTTCGCTCTTCTTGATGGAATAAACATGTGTATCATTCAAATATACATTTTGTATTGTCTTTTGTCTTTGTATTGTATGTATGTGTAGTAAACCGACAAAAATACATAATGACTCAGAAACAGCGTTGAAGCAGTGGCGGATCGGGGTGGTTATCATTGGGAGCGCATAATTTCAAATTAGTAGATTTACATAACAACAAACTGGATAGCTCAAACGCCCAGCGTCAAAAAACGAGACAAAATGTCCGAAGTACTTTTTGGTAACAAAGTTACTTTCTTCGGGGACTAAGGGCAATATCAACATTATACATACTAACCAATCATATGGTCCAGTGAACAAGATTCGGTCTAACTGCGCAATATTTAGTGGACCTTACAAAAACAATAACAAAAGAAATATAAATATGGAATCAACAGAAACAACTACTCTGAGGGCTAATACTCCTACCGGCATTGAATTACACTGTTGATTCCGATGTATTCTCAGACGAAGATATAACATATTAAAAAAAGAAGGAATTAAAATCTTTATTCATGTAAATATTAAGATCATAGATCTCACATTTGGAACGCGTCCTACCAAGTAGGCACAACGAACCGAAAGCCATATCCCACGACCGGTTTCGGCCTATCGGCTCTCATCAGGTGGATTAAGGATTTTAATTCCTTCTTTTTTTGAATACAAAAGAATCAAATTAAACTAAAAAGCGGAGAGCCAGGAATAGGGCCCTTGTCACTATTAAGAGAACTTAATCTATTTTTATAAATAAACATGCTTTTAAACTATTTAGTAAGTAATTATGTTTATTTTGCTTAACTAATTTAAGGTTGTCATATCCTATGACACAGGATCAATATTGATTCTCCGGTATTTTTGATTAGATTACATAATGTTTATCATTTTTAGCACTAAGATTCACGACCTTACACTCGACATTCAAACTAGTCAAAACATTTTTGTTGACTCATCCACAGATCCTGTCATGTTTCTGATAAATATCCACTTTGAATTTTCATATATAACCGCGAAAACGCATTGTCTACTAATAGAGCGACGTAATTCATTTTGCGACGGTAAAAAAGTATTTGTCACTAGGCCGCTGTTGGTCGTAAGCAAACTAAAGCTCGTGCTCAATCCTTGGGTATTGTGTGGCACTGAAAACGGTCAAAATATAGCTATCCCCAATTGCAATGTAATATTAACGCCTAAATGGACAATGATCTACCTTTGATTCTCCTCCTTCGGCGAAATAAATCAAAATATTATTATCGTTTCTTAGTTTTTTACAATAGTTGTTTACCTCCGATATATTTTATACGTATATCTTATTCATTATTTTCCTTTCTTCTCTTTAGGTCCTCAGGCACTGAGTGAAGTGTTTCGTGTTGCAACAGCGTTCTATCTGATGTACATTTGATCTGATCATTTAGTTGCTTTCTTCTATTAGACAGAACCCAAAAAGCAAGCTCCTTATCCATAAACATAACCTTAAGAGGTCTGATCTTTCCTTGGGTAGGATTCCCAAGTCTGATTCATTGAATATTTGATGTATCATACGGAAAGTTCTTGAGTTCTGTTGCAGACTAAAATGAAACAACCATAAAAGTAGTTTCAACAAAGAACAAAATTTAATTGCACTAGAAATTGTTAACAACTAACAATAAGTAACATTAATCATGAGTACTATTCAATTCGTTTTTACATGCGTTGATCGTTACTTTCTTAACCTGATAATTCTCTTTTAGTCAGTCATAAACACAGATAAATATGAACAGTCAAAATATATGATCATAGATACAAAGATATAAAATACTATAGATATTAAACTTATAATAGTAACTCAAAAATATAAAGAAGCTGATTAAACTATTATCTCCAACAAGTTCTTTAAGAAATAATTCAATGTCCTCCTTACTATTAGCGTTTTCTTTTAGACCATGAACTATAATGTTACGTGACTTCTTTTGTCGCTCACGCAGTTCATAAATGGCGGATTCCATAGCATCATTTGCTAGCGTGGAGGTGGATCCCTCAGGAGTATTCACTCTACCAGCTAAATTAGTAATTTTGTTCTCTAACATTTGAGTCTGATCAATTATGGTATGCATAGATTCGTTTAATCATTGCTGATGAGTAAACAAGCTCTCACACTTCTTACTAATAGAGTCAACACTGCTTGACAGAATTAATTTAATAATTTTAAAAAAAATTATTACTTAATCATTACAATATAATTGTTTTTCTATGCTTTTAAAACAAACAAGTTCTGGTCTCTTAAATTCTATGATTTCTTCTTTCTATATTTTTATTTAATTATAATTTTATTATTTATTTATTGTCCTAATAACACTAAATAGTCTAAAACTGCTTTCTTCCTAGACCGTCCTTTAATTTAAATGAGTTTCTTAATTATACGATATTTTTTGCGGACTTGTTATCATTTCATCGTATCAATTTAAATGCAAATGAACCGAAACTCGATCGTATGTCGACACTAATAAAAGTAGACGTTGACGGGCTCTAATTACTTTTTTTGTTTTGTCTATTTCGATTCGTCGCGCGAAAGAAAATATCCGTGGTAAAATTATAGATTCGTTCAATTTTCGATATCCTGTTTTTGATAGTTCTACATACGTCATTAAGTGACCTTCATTTGGAAATAAGACGAAACATGTTATGATATCAGTGTTGCCAATTGTACATTATTTACTACATTTCTTCGAAATTTCTAACTTAATGCTAAATACTTGCGTTGATAATGCTTGCAATATAAGTAAGCGAAACATATTTCCCCAGTTTTAAAAGTACTGTGATTAATTGAGGTAAGTCCTTCTTGGTTTTTATTTATTTCCATCACCATAGTCTCCTTTTCCATTCCGAATAGGTTTTCCATTGCATGGAATCCTTAGTGTTTGATTCGCTCTACGAGTGCCATTACATTACAAATTATAAATATTTACAATTGTAAGTAACCCACAGAAGAGTACACGACACGGTACCTAAAATTTTTGTTCATCGTAATTTAAACAAGAAGGAAGTATCTACATATACGTAAATAGTTAGTTAGATGTTTTAATAATCAGATAGGTCCGTAATATTGAAACATAACAGGTCGGCTGAAAAATTCGTAGGCTGACCCATAGATGGCGCTACTAGTAGCAAATCCATATGATTTTTAGTTAGCCCTAGCCTTCAAAAGACGCGTGTGTAAATTTGACAGCTTTTGCACGATTAGTATCTGAGTTATAACATTTTTGGTGAAAGAACTTTTGTTACTTTGAAAAAAATGGATAAAAAGGAATTTCGTGTGTTTAATAAAGCATTGCTTTTTGGCGAAAAAAATACTGTTGAAACCAAGGCTTCGCTTGATAAACATTATTCGGACTTTGCACCAGGATAATCAACCGTAGAAAAGTGGTTTGCTAAATTTAAACGAGGCGAAATGAGCACCGAGGACGATGCACGCAGTGGACACCCCAAAGAGGCTGTTACCGACGAAAAGATAAAAAAAGTCCACAAAATAATTTTTGATAACCGTAAAGTGAAGTTGATTGAGATAGCTGAGACCCGCCCCTAAAGAAATCAAAGGAACGTGTTGGTCATGGTCATATCGTGAATGTGAATGAATATTTGGATATGCAAAAGCTCTGTACAAAGAGGGTGCCACGCGAGCTCACAATCGACCAAAAACAACAACGGATCGATGATTCTAAGCAGTGTTTGGAGCTGGGAGCTGTTCAATCGTAATAAATCCGAATTTTTGCGTTTGCGTTGATATGTGACGATGGATGAAACATGGCTCCATCATTTTACACCGGAGTCCAAGGGACAGTCAGCCAAGTGGACGTGATGAACCGACTCCAAAAGTGAGGCAAGACGCAAAAGTCGGCTGGCAAGGTTACGGCATCAGGATTCTGGGATGCTCATGGTATAATTACTTACTAAACCTATCTTAAAAAGGGGATAACCATAAACAGCGACTATTACGTAGCAT